>OV725078.1:185281174-185913674 GCA_928085145.1 Nezara viridula | reverse complement strand
AGACAGAGAGACAGAGAGACAGAGAGACAGAGAGACAGAGAGACAGAGAGACAGAGAGACAGAGAGACAGAGAGACAGAGAGACAGAGAGACAGAGAGACAGAGAGACAGAGAGACAGAGAGACAGAGAGACAGAGAGACAGTGTAGACCGCACCATTGCTAGCAATGGAAGTGGGTTACACGATGCACCACAGAGTGCAGTAGTGGTGTTTAATCATTGCCTTACAATTACATCACAGCCTGATCTGGAAGATAGATTTATTTCAGTTGCCAATGTAGATTACGTAGGCATTAACTTTGACTTGATCAATGTTTATGCAAAATTCGCACTCTCACTGGAAGACATACTGACAAAATTGCAGCTGGTAGTACGGCAGCTGAGTAAGAACATCTTAATAATGGGCGATTTTAATGCTCACTCAATTTTGTGGGGCAGCCGAAGAACCGATAGAAAAGGAGTATTGCTGGAGGATTTTGCTGCAAGGAATGGCCTAACCATTGTAAATGATCCCACGGCCTTGCCAACGTTTTCGGGATCCAGCGGAGAATCATTTATCGATATAACTCTGGCATCACCTGGCATTGGCCAGCTTATTAGCTTTTGGAAAGTCGAGGATTGGACCTGCAGTGATCACCGGGTGGTTTTATTTGAAATAAACCTAAACAATCGAGAAAAGCGATACCATAAGGAACGTTTTGTGACGGAGGGAGCTGAGTGGGAGCGTGTTGCTGAGAATATTGCATGGCACCTAACAGAGCTGGAGCAACACCATCATATGGAATTAGAAAAAGAGGCAGCGAAAATTTCAACAGAAATATTCACAGCGGTTAAGGAGGTGTTGCCCATAACACGAGAGTCAATAAGAAATGGACAAGTATGGTGGAACACACAACTCACAAGCCTGAAGCGGGAGACGTACAGAGCAAGACGCCGATTTCAGCGAGAAAACGATGCTGTTACCAAAAGAAATGTCAAAAAAGCATATTACGAACTTAATAAGAGTTTCCAAAAGGCAATAGAAAAAGCAAAGAAAGAGACATGGCACCGATACCTAGACCAATGCAAAAGCCCTTGGGGACTAGCCTATCGGAGAGCCCTTGATAAAATCTCAAATAGAAACTCCTTCACATCGTTTATGCATAATGGGGATGCAACCAGAACGGCAGATGAGGTTGTTAATGCTATAATGGTGAGATCTTTCCCTGAAGACGAACTAACTTCGGACACAGAAGACCATGCTCACAAAAGAATTGCAATGTGTGAACTTCCGCAAACCGAAGATGCGCTTTCATGGGAAGAGGAAGACGTGAGGTTGGCTATAGGACAACTCCGATCGGGAAAGGCACCAGGACCGGATATGATAGGAGCTGATATCCTTAGAAATACAAAAAACGCACTGATTAAGCCTTTAACTACGTTCTACAACCGATGCTTCAATGAAGGCATTTTCCCCTGTATCTGGAAACAGGCTGAGCTGGTTACTATCTTGAAGCCCGGTATAACAGAAGTCACTGCTAAATCTTACCGCCCAATATGCCTCCTAAATGTAATGGGGAAAGTTCTGGAAAGCCTAATGCTGCAACGCCTAAAAGACGTGACCGATTTGCTCTCTCCTGATCAATTCGGAGGTCGAAAAGGACAGTCGACAACGGATGCCATCAACCAGCTCATATCAACAGCTAAGGACTCGCCCTATAAATATTTTGTAGTCCTCTTCTATGATGTTGCTGGCGCGTTCGATAATATGTGGTGGCCTGCTATTATGGACGAGCTAAAGAAACTAAAATGCCCCAGAAATATATACAGGCTCATATTATCATTTTTATCGGGGCGCTCTGTCTACTATCAACTTCCGGGAAGGAGAATAACGAGGCCAGTCCAGAGGGGTTGTGCTCAGGGATCAGTTTTGGGACTCCCCCTATGGAATATCAACATGAACCCTCTCCTTGTTAAATTGAGAGCTGCCGGGTATACGCCATCTGCTTACGTGGACGATTTTGCTGTTGGAATAGAGGCAAAATCACGACAAGATTTGGAAATAAGGGCAGCGGAAGTCACTGACATAATCTTGCAATGGTGCCAGGAAAATAAACTCTCTTTAAATTTTCGGAAGACTCGACTCCTGTTTTTGAAGGGAAAAATGGTAGGGTTTCTCCCCAGAGTAAAGTTAGGAGATGTCCTAATAAAACCATCTCAGGAAGTGAAGTTCTTAGGAGTCCTATTGGGCGAGAGGTGTAACTTCACTAACCACCTAAAAGAAATTAAGAGCAAAACTATTGTCCGTTACAGTTGCCTTAAAACGATGGCGGGGACCACCTGGGGTCTCAAATATGGTTACCGGGAAACCCTATATAAGGCTTCTTTCTTGCCTATTGCATTGTATGCGGCGCCGGTCTGGGGCCAGAAACTGAGACAGTCAGACATCAGTGTGCTGGAGCAAGCTCAAAGAAGATCTCTCCTACTGGTGACAGGAGCGTACAGAACGGCACCCACTTCGGCTTTGCAAGTAATTACAGGACAATTGCCTATAGACCTGAAAATACAAATATCTATAGCCAAATATAGAATAAAGAGAGGAGTGCCAGCAAATGTGGGAACAAGCTGTTTTGTGTGCCCTAGTGGAAGGTACGACGAGGTGGCCAACAGAATAGAAGAACTAGTCCTTTCTGAATGGCAGAGAAGGTGGGATGCATGCGAGACTGGAAGACTGACCCATGAGTTCTTCCCAGATGTCAGGAGAAGAATCAAGAATGACTGGGTGGAGACGGATTTCTGGACAGTTCAACTCCTCACAGGCCATGGAGACATAAATGAAAAATTACATTTTTTTCATAGAAGAGCCAGTCCGAATTGTCACTGCGGGGCTGTTGAGGACGCTAGACACATAATTTTGGAATGTCCAATGTACACTGGCGCCCGACAAGCATTGGCAGGAGAGTACTCCATGTTGGAATGGCCTCCTCAGTCTCTGGACAAGCTTGTGGAGACACCTGAGATATTTGATGCCTTTAAGAAATACGCCAGGAGGATATTCCATGAAAAAATAGCAAGAGAGGAAAGAATAAACCGGTGATATACCAAATACATACATTTATTGTTATCATAAGATTTAGAAATAGTATATATAAACTTAGTAATAGGCCCACAATAAGTAGGTAGGAAGTTACTGGAGTCCTGTTTGGTGGGAACAGCCCTCCAGTTGCAGGCAGCCCATTAGTGTAGGTTTACCCGTAATAATTAATGCCCCAATCAAACTAAAAGACCGAATTTTGCCTCACTTTGACCCAAGAATTTGGATCAAAGTGAGAGCAGACCTGCCCGCTTGGTTACCAATCCTGGTGACCGAGCCCTTTAAATTCGTGGCATATTTTTCAGTTAGAAAATTGGATGTACCGCTGGTATAGGGTTGCCCTAAGGTACAGCGGGGGGAAAGAAGGGAAAAAAAAAAAAAAAAAAAAAAAAAAAAAAAAAAAAAAAAAGACAGAGAGACAGAGAGACAGAGAGACAGAGAGACAGAGAGACAGAGAGACAGAGAGACAGAGAGACAGAGAGACAGAGAGACAGAGAGACAGAGAGACAGAGAGACAGAGAGACAGAGAGACAGAGAGACAGAGAGACAGAGAGACAGAGAGACAGAGAGACAGAGAGACAGAGAGACAGAGAGACAGAGAGACAGAGAGACAGAGAGACAGAGAGACAGAGAGACAGAGAGACAGAGAGACAGAGAGACAGAGAGACAGAGAGACAGAGAGACAGAGAGACAGAGAGACAGAGACAGAGACAGAGACAGAGACAGAGACAGAGACAGAGACAGAGACAGAGACAGAGACAGAGACAGAGAGAGAGAGAGAGAGAGAGAGAGAAGCAAAATATAAGCATAATGAGATATAAACATTTGAATATGTCCCAACATTTAATGCATGGGTTTTTTTCTTTTAGAACGCTCATTTCACAGCTGAAGTGTCATTTATACAACAAGATATTTTTATTCATCACTAAGCATGGCCTTCAGTGCAAGTCTCAATGCAGCCCGCGGAGAGAGAGAAGAGAAACTGTTGAATTAGGAGAAGAAAATGTTTGTAACTGTGATGAATTAAAGTATCTGAGGTGATTAGTGACAGAAAAAAAATAACTTAAAATAGACCTGTTGGGAGTTTAAGGATACCAGTTAAAGCGACCATATTTTCTAATGGAAAAAGTGGACATTAAGTGAAAGAAGTTAAAATAAGAAATCACTGGGTACCTTTTTCCTATAAAAACAACAGAACTTATGTAACAAAATTCAGAATATATATCAACAATCAGAAATAAAATAACAGCCTTACAAGTTTCATTATAGAAGATGAAATTTATTTTTAAATAATCATAAAAATAAAATCAATATCATAATACTTGTCCTTATTATATATTTCACATATAGATAAGTGAAAAAAAAATTGTTAATGATATATATTTTTTTTTTAACACAGTAAATTTCTATTTTAATAAATATGCATAAAACATAATTTTTTCGCTTTTTCAAAATTAACAGTTATTTAAATAATGATTGCCTGAATTTTTAAATTAAAATTTGGGAATTGTTTTTGGAATTTAAGAGCAAGTTTGTATTTTTCTCTGCCCATCTTATTTTTATAATATAAAGAAGGTTAAAAAAATAAAATAAAATAAATAGTAATACCACTTAAAATATAAGCAAAATGAGATATAAACATTTGAATATGTCACAACATTTAATGCATGGGTTTTTTTCTTTTAGAACGCTCATTTCACAGCTGAAGTGTCATTTATACAACAAGATATTTTTATTCATCACTAAGCATGGCCTTCAGTGCAAGTCTCAATGCAGCCCGCGGAGAGAGAGAAGAGAAACTGTTGAATTAGGAGAAGAAAATGTTTGTAACTGTGATGAATTAAAGTATCTGAGGTGATTAGTGACAGAAAAAAAATAACTTAAAATAGACCTGTTGGGAGTTTAAGGATACCAGTTAAAGCGACCATATTTTCTAATGGAAAAAGTGGACATTAAGTGAAAGAAGTTAAAATAAGAAATCACTGGGTACCTTTTTCCTATAAAAACAACAGAACTTATGTAACAAATAAAAATATCTTATTCATCACTAAGCATGGCCTTCAGTGCAAGTCTCAATGCAGCCCGCGGAACTTAGTCGAGGTCTCTATATGGCCCCTGGGCCAAAAAGTTTGGAGACTCTTGGGTTAAATGAATGGAATGTCAGTTGATGGTTGAACACAATGCAAGTATTAATGATAAATGTTTTATTATTCAAGTTGTATTAAAAAACAATATTGTACACATCATTTTATGAAAACTCAATATTCATTTAACTTTTTAAAAAGTGAAGTTAATTTACTTTAGTATATCTACATAAAGTTTTTAGTTGCACTTCCTCTAATGAGATCAAAATAGAAAAAGGCAGTGACATAAATATATAAACTTATCAATTAATATTGAAACAATTTATAATATTTGAGATTAAATTATGTATTCTCTGATAAGCACTTTAAAGAAATGGATCCTGGAAAATATCATTCTAAGAAAATCAAATATTTGAACACATTTTGTTCATAAATCTTTTAAAATAAAAAAATATATACCTAAAAGATTAGTAACTACTCCACACATTTTTCTTTCATTAGTTTAAATCTTAAAAATATATGTTGACAATATTACAAACTATTTAATTGAACATTTATAATAATAATAATTTATTTAATTACAAACAGTTAGATTTTCTAACCCTTAAATGTAATTAAACAACATTTACATAAATATAGGTATATATAAATTAAAAATCAGTCACATATAAAAAACAGACTTATTCTATGGAAATAAGTCTTTCTATAAAAATGACACAGATTTGTTATTGTACAAGTAGTCTTTTCTAAATGTTTGATTCATGAAGGCTCCAATGTAAGTCCTTATCCACATCGGAGGAATCATGGTGAAGAAATACTGAAAAAAGAAAAAGAAAACATTAGGAAATAGTTTAAATTATAATTTTTAAAAAAAGTACTTTTGAGTATGGAAATAAAATGAAACTGTTTATAAAGGATTACTCTCCTTCAACCCAATTCTCAAATATGTAGGTCACAAAAGAAAATAAATGAATAAAATAATTAGAATCATAACTATTTTATTTATTTTAATCTTCGATTTTTTTACTGCAAAATGTTACACTCTGATATAACCAAAATTACATAAAATCTGTAATTAGTCAGTATCAGTTATAAATTAATATGAAGCAAATCTTAATTTATTTCTTCTGTACTCAGGTTCAAATTCGTCTTTGGTAGATAATTATTTATTCTGTGTTATCAGTCATGGATCAGCTCTAATGATTTTGTAGACCCTCCTGGAACACACTCATGCTCTATAAATTTGATACTCCGGCTGTAGTAATTCACCTTAAACAACTGTTGCTCAAGAAAAAGTCATAACTAAGTACACACTGCAGTCAATACCGTTCATAGGTTAAATTCGCACAAGTACGACTTGAAAAATTAAGAAAGGTAGAATTATGTAAATTCAAGTTATAGGTAGTCTAATCTATATGAGGAGTCATATCTATATATGCCTTCTAGAGAAAATTTCATTATGTTCCCACCAAGGCTCTCTACAAAATCAGCAGACATCAACTTACAGCTCGTAGAGCCAATAAAAAAGCAATACTGCTCTAAGGTGGAACTGAAGAATTAAGCGCTTGAAACTATAAAAGAGAGGTACCCCACTCTCACATGGTTACATGTGTAACAGATGGCAAAAAAAAGATGGAGGAGCTAATGTTTATGCAGGTTTCCAAATCTCAGAGCCTAGCAAGTAACTTTGATAACAAAGTAAAAGCAGTTCTTCTCAACTTGGAACTGATAAAAAAGTTTAAACCGCAAAAAATTGTAGTCCTAATTGATTCCCAGGCTGTAATAATTGCAATTTCAGATGCTTCCTGCTGTTCCTAAAACCAAATTATTAAGTACCAGGAATTGATTCAACAGCTAATGTTAGAAGGCATAGATGTCGTTTTACAGTGGATACGAGGACACTGTGGGTTGACAGGTAATGAGAAAGCTGACCAATTAGCAAAAGAAGACGCAGGAAAAGATCAACCAGGTATACCAATTCCATTCTTGACTGTAAAAAATATAATTAAAGCATTAATAAAAGGAGGATTGAAACAGAAATGGCGATTGGAATTAAAGGATAAGCCATAGTTTTCATTACTAGATGAAAATGGATGAGTGACAATAAATCTCCTTAGAAGTGAGACCGTTGCACGGTTTCGAATGAAGACTGGACATGAATATCTCCAAAGCCACCTCCACCGTATTGGAGTTGCCAAATCAGCACCATGCCCATTCTGTTGAAATGAATCCAAGACAGCTCTGGATCTTCTTAGTATCCCCGGACAACAGGACATTAGAACCAAAGCCAGGACTAAAGGTGAAGTTTACAGAGCTGCTATACGTCGCATGGCCGAAACGGCTCAAGACGATCAAGGCATAGAATAAATAAAAAAAAAATATATGTGTATATGTGTGCGCGTGCGTGTGTGTGTGAATATCTGTGAAGAATTTGAATATATTTCCAGCCTGCCAGTTTCACTCAATAATTAGCAATGTTTTTTTGAAGAATTCTCTTTTTGCTGTTCTTATTATTTTATTTTTATTTTTCCTAATGGCTGTGTATTTGTTTGTGTGATTAGTTTTAGCTAATTAGAGAACTTTTAATTTTGTTTTTATTCTACCACCTTTTTCCATGCTTCTGTGAACCATTTCTTCATTTTTTTCTTCTCAGTCCGTATTACTTCCTTAGCTGTTGGTTTTAGCCTTGACTCTAGTATAATAGCTCGACGTGTTTAAGAGTTTGGATTTATTTTTCGGCTTGATTTGAAATGCAGCCTATACTTTTTCTAATTAAAGACTTCATATCGTATTCTTGCCAAAAAGTTCTCTATTTGATGGATTAGCTTCGGCCTAGATTTAGATCGGAGTGTGGTCTGAATCACAGTCCCCTCCACAATAGCTTTTTATTTCTTGCGTTGAACTTTGATGCCTCTTTTTCTTCAGAACATGGTAGATTTGGGTTTTAGCAGTTTAAGAGCTAACCCAGGTGTACTTGTCGATGTCTCTGTGCGGGAACATCTTACTGCTGACCTCTATACTCTTAATTGTTGCCAAACTGATACTTATCACTTCACCGTCACTGCTTGTTTCGTGGAGGTTTGGGACAATTAAAATTTAAAAAATAAGACGCTATAGAATTATATGAGTATTGTTATTGTCATTATTCTGTAAGTCTGATTTGAGGCTGTGAAAAAAGAAGTGAGAAACTACTCCCATCCCCAAAGAACATTTTTGTACCTCAGAGGAAAGTAATATTTTTTACATTATTGTGGCCATCAAACGTTAATATATTAATGATTTTGTAATTCAAAAATGGAATCTGAATGGATTACTTGAAGACCGTGGACCCAGTAGCCAGTTGTATGATTGACTCGTCCTAGCGTATTAATTGCATTTTTGGCATACGTTTCCGCATCAGGAACAAGCAATGAACTTTCTTGGAGACGATAACTGAAAGCATTCATTTTTGTTTTGATGAAAAACGGTGACAGGTGTTGTATCGTAATTCCTTCAGATTGATATTCAACGCGCAACGCTTCAGAAAAGCTCTTGACGAAAACCTGCAACAAAGAAATATATATTACTTAAAATTCATTTATTTAAAATTTTATTATCTAAGGCAGGAGTCTCCCTGACCCTCAGACCACGGACACATTTCCTGCATAAGGTCTTGTCTTTTCATGCTTGACGTTATATTTACAAAATTATATGTTCAAATCGAGTCCATTAATGTACCAATTATTATAATATTTTGGTTTATAAAATGATTTAGACCACTCTCATGACTGTAGAGTCAATATTTTTAAAGTTACGGTTCATTTTAGGGGAAAGCACTCAAATCACATTTTTTTAATGGCGCTATTTAAGAATAGCTTTCGGAAACATGAGTTAAAAACACCTTGATTAAATAACTTGATAACTTATCATGAAATAATGCAGTAAGTATTCTCCTCCGTCTCTTCTCATGACTACCAGACAATCGACCATATTCATTGTAGTCATAATCAAAATGGGTTAGAAATGGAAGGAGAAGACTCGGAATTGAGAGAATTTTGGTGTCATAGAAGAACAAAATCTTAAGAACTGTTCGAAACATGTTCTACGAACTCAACTACATAAAGAGTATCCCATCATGCGTTATTTTATTCTCACTGTGGGCACTTTTACAGGTTGTGACATATCAACCTGCATTCACGGTAATTATAGGGGAAAAAAAATTAAACAAACTGAAAATATTTCATTTTCCCAATATGGTTTCGTGATCAGGATTAGCGGTTTAGGAGTGGTTATAGCATATCTGCATTACCAGAAGATCGTGTTACTTCAAAGTTATAATCTCACAATGTCTTGGGAACCATGCCGATAAGAGGTTTTTTTGTTTTCATTGGTTGTGAGCACTAACGGATCCAGGATTTAATTTTGGGTAGGGAGCTTCAGCCCTAAAGTTTTTTTTTTTTGGATGAATTGAATTTGGATAATTACTTTGGAAGAAAGAAAGAAACTAACTATCTACATGAAATGGCATTTAAGAGATTCTTTAAGTCATATTAAATTACGTAATTAATTTATTAATTAAGTATTTAGACGAACAAAAATACTTTTATACATAATTTTTTTTCATAAAACATGTTTATATTTTATCACTTTGGGATGGAGGGAGGGAGAAGCTTCAGCCCGAAAGTACCTTCGCAGATCCACCTATGGTTGTGAGAACTTAGAAAATGTTGCTACTAATGTGGTATTACTGTTGGAAAATGGGATAAAACTATCTTAATTAGATATATCATAAAATAATTTAATAAATAGTCTCTTCATTCCCTCGTCATGACTACCAGATTATAAAACATATTCAACGCAGTCGTAATCAAAATGAGTTGGAATTGGGGGAAAAAACTAGGGACTGGCAGGATTTCGGTGGCATAGAATGACGAAATCTTAGCAACTGTTTGAGAAAAGTAATGGATTTTCGAGTAATTTAAGAATAATGGTTATTAGAGGCCAGGTGTTGATGAAGCATGTGAGGTTATTATATTAGCAGAGACATGGAAATGAATAGCTATGTGTAGAATAAGAGATGATAATAAAAATAAATAAGGCCATCCTAGAAAATATTTAAAATACCGTTTAGACGGTAAATATTTTTGATTTAAAAACTGCTATTTTTTTTTTTTTTTTTTTTTTTTTTTTTTTAAATTTTTTTTTTTTTTTTTTTTTTTTTTTTTTTTTTTTTTTTTTTTTTTTTTTTTTTTTTTTTTTTTTTGTACATATGGTGTGAATGTCATCCTACCTCACTATAACCAATGTCGAACAGACAGATTGTTATAATACTCAATAAAGAAATTAAAAAAAAAAAAACTGCTATAGTTTATAGCAGGGATATTCAAATTACGGGCCTCGAAAGTATCTCTGATTACATGGTAAACCTTGAAAACATAATATTTAAAAAAAAAATTAAATTTAGTTATTCACTCAATGGCGGTAGTGGGATGCGCAGACCCCATGTGAAATACCGCTGCTGCTGATAAAAACCGTATGCCAGAAAAGGCTAGGTAGGATGAAAAAAAAAGTTATTCACTCAACATGCGGTTACTGAAAATTATTGCATGAGTTGCCTCTCTAAAAAAGACTGAATGACACGGTGTCATTTATAGAACAAACGTTTTCATCACAATCTATGGCCGGCTAGTGGATGTCTCAATGTGTCCCTCTGGCCAAAAGGTTTGGGGACTCCTGGTCTACTGGTTGGTTTCTAACCTTTGTTGCGGCATAAACAGTCATCAGAGGAAGAGGTTGAAGTTCAGAAGACGAAGATACATTGACTATCGCACCACGCTTCCTCGCTACCATTTGAGGCAGTATCATTTTCGTCATTATAGTTGTGGCTCCTATATTCACATTTATTATGTCCCATAACTCCTGTTCTGGAACCTCTGTCAGGTACGTTGGGTATGTGTACTGTTTTCCAACATTATTGACTAAAAAAAAAAAAAATGAAATAAATAAATGAATTGACAACAGAACAGAAACTTTTCACAAACCTTTGAACAGGTAGCATATCTATGCACATACAATCATGTGATGGGATATTTGAAATTACCTAGAATTCCGATAGGGATTCCTTTAATTTCCGCTTCAATCTGGTAAAATACTGATTGCCCTTTGCTGAAGTCGACCGTAATTATTTTTGTTTTTACTTGATATCTTGATTCTGTAATACAGTATAAAAGTAATACATTAATAAGAGTGAAAAAAACTGTAAATAAACAAGCTATTAGAATATATCAGAGGATTCCATATCAAATCCTTAAGTTTCTCAAAAAGCCGTAAATACCAAATCGGTCAACGTTTTCCTAAAAAAAGACTAACCAAATAAAGATGGTACATCATTCCAAATCAGTTATAGATATATTAAAATACAAATAAAAAATATATCTTGATCATAGAATATTGTTTGTTCAACAGTTTTGGAGTGATGTTACCCCTTTGCTCTGCCTTTTTTAAAGTATTGATATGAGTTGTACTGTTTCGATAACATTTACTTCATGTTACGTCTTTCAATCTTGGTGATGCGTGAATTAGTAAAACGTTTACCGGTAAATCCCCCAACAATATCCTAACAGATGCTATATAAAAATGAATCGTTTATTGCTAATGTCAATCCAAAACTATATTTTCTATTTCAATGGTTATGTCAAAACCAATATTTTTTAAATAATAAATTAACAAATTCATTACCTGTTGTACATATTGCCAAAAATCACTGATTATTTTAAGTGTAATGAAAAAAACATTGAAACTTAAATAGAGCAGCTTTTGGAATGAATTAAACATCAAAGCTCGTTTTGAACAAAAAAAAAAAAAAAAGGCAGTCGGGGTTTGTTTCGGAGAGAAAAAAATGGTCTATGATTCAAATAGAAAAATTTATTAAAATCGTACTATAAAAATTTAACTTTTTGTTTACAATAATGGTACAATTAAATACGTTTATTTTTTATTTTTATTCTAACAAAAAGAATTAAAAAAAACTTTTATGATTCTTCTGTTTTAAAACATTTAAGAAGTGCTTATTATATTATATTTAAGAAAAGTATTGTTACATTCCTTAAAAAAACAAACAAAAAAAAACAGGTTTTGGAATTTCAAAAAATAATATTGAGCTTTGTTTTTTAAACAAAATAATTAAACCATCGGATTCTTTGGGAATTTTCACATAGAAATTGACACGTATTTCGATTTTCGTATATCCAATAGAGTTCACTTAGGAAATAAGCGACATAAATAACATACATATTTATGATAATTTTAATTTAACATAGTACATATCAATTTATTGTGTATTTAACACTTAAACAATGTTCTTGACGTTGTAAAATGAAGGTATTTTTAGGAAACTGCCAGTTTTCTGTTGTCAAGCTCTCTCCCAGCTTAGTCTCATCCCTTTTGGACAGAGCTAAATTTCTACCAGAACTTCATTGCTTATGTTTCTTAATGCACTTGTAGTTCTTATTTCTTATCGATTATGAAATGGGTAAGTACATCCCAGACTGTATTTTTTCAACCACAAAGTGTGGTGGGGCTCATCTCACCCGTTTATATCTACAAGAAGTTCATCCCTCAACTCGTGTCCACAAGATATGGAGGCTGATTGTTCTTCTTGAACTATACCTATCGTTATGGAACCAGGAGGATCATCCCTCCGTTTGTGGTAACGCCTGAAGGCTCATACTATCATCATTAAGGAACCCTCCGGTACTCTACTTCCTCAAGGATGCTCAAGTCGATGGCTGATCCCCCTGAATTACCAGATAGTTATTCAAAAGTTCATCCTTGTCTGTCTGTTTCCTGGATACCTATACCTTATAAGCAAATACGCAATATTAAGGAATTATCACACCCACGACCTCCATGATACAAGTCATTGCAATAAAATTAGATAAACATACTGAAAATCAGAAGCACATAAAATCGATTTAGATATATTTCACTCTAAATGATGAATGTGATGAGTATCCATTGACAATAATTATAAATAGTGAATTTTGAAGTAATTATATAACATCATAGTGTAATCAGGAAATTATTCTTTATTTTTCGGAAAACCCATTGCCTATGAAACTATTGTTTATTTTATTGAATTTATTTAATTAAATCACATAAAGTTCACATACCTATTTCGTTGGCTACTCGAATTAATTTTTCTTTATTTCTGCTGATTAGAACAATATTTAAACCACGTTTGGCTAGTTCTTCAACATATGCACGTCCAATGCCGTCTGTGCAACCTGTAACAACTGTAAAAGTATTTTGATCAGAAACTATATATATATATATATATATATATATATATATATATATATATATATATATATATATATATATATACAATTTTCACTTATAAATTCTTATTTTCACTATTTCACTATTGAGAGTATTAAATATTATATTTTAACAATCAAAATGGATATTATGATTCAATGTTTTAACTTAGATCTTATTCATAATGTGCTCAGTTTAATTTTCTTCAATTATAATAAACTAGCTTAATTTAAATATCTTTAAAATATACTCCTTACTGAAGTTTTTACATTGGAGGTCCTTCACATTAGGTTAATTTGAAATTTATATAAAATAAAAATACATTTTTTAAAAATAATTTGTTATAGTTTCTATGTTATTTTGGTTGTCTTTATTACTAAACGATAATTCTATATATTATACAGATATAATTATATATACATTTAAAGGTTGATATTTTGTAATAAGTTGTGTAACTAATTCTCTCACCCCTATCAAAACCGGTAAATCTCAGTTTTTAACGATATGTCTAATTCAATTAATGCTACAGTAATAATTTTGCACTGCAGTGTAACCATATATATATTTATTTTAGCGTAACATATTTCATGGAAAATGATTGCTCTTAAATCAATTTAAAACTAGAATGAGAAATGAATAAGAATTAAACAATAATTATAATACTTTAAAAACAAATTAACTAGCTTGAAATAATTATAATAATTTGAAATGCTATAACTAGGCCCCCAATTATTTACGATGTTAGTTCAGTTAACCATATCCGATGCTTCCCTGCTATGAGCAACATTGTAGCTAGATGTACATTTTTATCTCTTCTATCCATATGTGACCTTCGTTGTGGATTGATATTAAGTTCATCACAACATAATAAGGGAAATATAGGGTTGCAAGGAATAAATGTATGAAGATTACAATAATTAAGAGTCCTAGGTTAAATCCCTGAGGCGAGTCAACGGGAGAAGAAAAAATGAAAAATTTCCCTACTAATATAAGCACTAAGAAAAAATATACCACTGTTTTAAATATTCCTAATACCAGCAATACTCATGAATAAACCATAATTCATTTAAAAGGGGGAAAATTAAAAATTGACTGAGAAATTGATTGTTTTTGATTTATCAATGAAATTGATTACCTTGTTTATGCCAACAAAAATCGATTTTAAATAGTTCGAAATAAAATAAACGTTAGATAGTAGTTTTATTACAGTTTCTTCCATAGAAAAGGTAATATTTCTTCTCGATTCTCTGGTCACCGATAGTTCCCCTCCCAAAAACTACATCTGGATCCACCCCTGTTAAAAACATATTTAAAAACAATCCTTCCAACCATAGGTTCAGATTTCGGAGGGGGGGGACAACGCCTCTCCCTGTTAAAATTATAGAGGGAGAGAGAATATCGTTTCGCTCCCCCAATATTTCAACGAATGAAAATAAAAATTGATCTAAATAAATGAATAAAATATGAAAAGTCGACTAGGTGGCTAAGCTAAGGCCTGGAGATAGGTACGTAAGCATTTTACCATGTCCTGCCACTCTATTATTGAAATTTTAGTTTATATTCAAACATAATTGTTTTAATGTAGGAACATATCCTATCATTTTATTATTCATTCAGGTGCGCCCTTCTATTGTTACATGAATATTGTATCACATTTCCCGCTCCAAGTTTGAAGAATCGGAGAATTGAGAGTTCATCTCACTGTCTCAAATCTTCAAATAAAAAAAACACGTAATAAATTCAATTGCTTTGTTACGTATTTATTTCCATAAGTAAAAAAAATATGTATAGTATTGTATTGTTCGTTTTACAATAGTCATGTTGATTGTGTTAATTATCACTTTTCATACATGATATAAATTCCCGAGACTTGTTTTTTTTTTGGGGGGGGAGGGAGGGGAGGATGAGATTCTATTGCCCCACAATCGAAGTAGATAGTATGCTCCTATAGTCCTAATAATCGGATGGATATGGTTTTTATTTTAATTATTATTTTTTATAATTATAAGGTTTGCAAAATAAATGTTGAACTGATCAAGATAGAAAACAACTTTTAAAATGGGGATCTATTGGTTGCCCTGATTCAGTTGATTAATACAGTAAACTCATCAGAATATACAAATTTATTAAGAGTAATTTAAATCAATCATAAATTTTATAATTCTTTTTCATTGAGACTGTTTTTAGGAAGAGTAGAGAAATATATTATTTTTCGAGGATTGTCATGCAAATCGCAACCTGGGGTGAGGGAACATCCACGCCTTGTTGAAGACTATTATCCTTTGTGAATTAAAGTGCAACTCAATGGAATATATATTTTAAAGCCTTTCTGCAATGTTTCTGACCCAAAAAATGCTGCGTGGGTTAAACGATTCTGCAGTTCCTTCAGTAATTACAACAATGTCTTTCAAGCCATACGAGCTTAGTTATTTTGTCGTCATTCCTAAACGCGTCGCTTCAATGTTAAGATGGTCAGTTCATCTATCATTAGCATCGTCATTTCCTATATTTCGGGATAATTACATTGCTAAATTCGTTTCCCAGCTAATAAATGTACAGGAGGCTACAATTGTGTCCCGTGGCTGTTTCAAGGGAATTGCATTTCCTCATTTAGTGATTCGTGGCCTCTAACCACTAAGTAATGAGTGCCTGGCCTCAATTTTATATCAATAAATCATAAATTCAATAAATAAATAAAAATAAATTATAAATCATATCGATAGCAGCTTTAGATCTAATAATTTTGTTTCTCTATTATTATTGCAGTGCTTTATTAGAAAAATACTCCGTACACAAAAATATTTTAATCTGAATGGTAAAGTACCTATGAATAGGTATGCTGACGATTTGAAGGATATTAAATTGAGTAAAAAAAGTTTGATAAAATCCAAGAAGAGGTAAAGGTGAAATTAATTAAGGGGTCAGAGGAAAACAGTATTACTCCATTTTTTCGATTCTTTTGCCGTCTTGCAATTCAGAATAAGCCGTTTGAAATTGTCTAAACGTTTCCAGGAAATCGTCCAAACAGCAAGATCGTGAATAAAAAAGAATAGTCGATCAAGGGAAAACAATTCAAGTGTAGGAAATGTGAGAAATAAACTTTCAACTCCATCTCATGTCATCACATCAGGACGGCTACAACACGAAAAGAAAGTCTTGTAATGATTCGGGCGAAGCTGCAAAAGATCAACGAGGAAAACACGACCGATCATTTCAACCCCGTCATTTCTACATGTATACTTAATCTTTGAATTTTCTATCATAAAAATTGCAAAATCTTGCAACTATGTTTTTCCCTTACTAAAAATACACATCAGTATGTTTCGTTACTATCATTTACGAAACTGCATTTAGCAAAGACACTAATTGAGGAACTGCAATAAAGACGTTGGATGTTCAAACCCATCATCATCGGGTTTCTGCAGCATGTCCTAATGACCATGTCTTCGTGAGTTACTCGTACATTGAGGAAAAGAATGCCATCGGAAGACATTGCGAAAGCAGAGGGAGTGCTCAACTAACAGCTCGCTGCGAGGTGAGGACATGAAGACTTAAGTAGGTTTGTTGGTAGGTGAGAACATGGAGGCTCTTTCAAAACTGATTTAGCGAGGTTGGATTGCTCTAACTTACAACGCAGTCATTGCTAAATATATATGTTAATTTCGCAATATTTACTGGTAAAGAATAATGTCTAGTTTTGTATTATAGTGCCGTTGTGCTTATTTTATGATGTGAAATAATACATAAACTTTACTTCGAAATTCTTCCAGATACCCAAGATGTTCATTTATTACTATTATTATTTTTTTGTGTTTTATTGAAACTTGATACTTTAGCAATTAACAAACTTACTGAAGAATAATAGCTTAAATAAAAATTAAAATTAGTACGGCAAATACGTTTGAAACCATTTCCGAGCAAACTTTTCGTAAACCTTCCTTAATTCGATAATCGATAGCACCCTGAACAAGACAAACCTTTTAGGCTCATTTCATTCTGTTTAAATTTTCAAACCAATATTGCCTACCCCATGTCAAAGCACTGATCGCCTTTAGCTTTATTGTATTTATGCCATAACAATCTTTTTCATGATGGTGCAAAAATATATTTCACTACACATTATATTCTATGAGCCTTATTACACAATTGGTTGCCTTGCAATAATAAAAAAAAATATTTTATGATGCCTGTATTTAGTATATACACATTTCCCTCCCTGTTAACGCCTGTATTTTTTTTGTCATTAATTAAATTGAAATTTCAGCGGTGAGTAATTGTTTTGACTTGCGAGCCTAGCAGTGCCCAATTCTTCAAAGAACGGTGGCTCAAGTCATCTCTCCAAGAAAATGTATTGCCCTCTTCTTTTTTTCTTGATTTGAAATTCTTTTCGATTGAAACCTCACAAAATTATAGTTCTTGCAAAAAAATGTATAACCTCATAAATATGTGTTTCCTCAAAGGTCTGTAAGTCTATAAATATATACTTCCTCAAATATTTTAATCAAATCTGAGCAAGTCTGCCTGGGTAGTTTAGTTTAAGCGGAAGGCCACAGCTTATAAAATATCCACATTTTTTAATTAATTTTAATTTGCAAAATAGTTTATTTTTTTGTGCTGATATAATATCTTCTGTAGCTGCATGGACATTTAATTTTAGAATAGAATAATACCCCTGCGTCTGTCTGTCTGTAGTCAAATCGATTTAACGGTCATATCACCTACTACCGGTTATCCGATTTTTATGAAATTTTCAGGGATTGTGCGGGTCGATGTCTAGATGGTCCCATATCAATTTTCTCAAATTTCATCCAGAGGACGCACGTGTAAACGTATTTATTTAGATATGCCAATATTTCAATATATTTCGTTCGATTTGTCTCAAAGTTAGGAAAAGATAGGTATTAATAAAAAAATAACGCAGTATCAATTTCATTGAAATCTGTCATCTACTTTCTCTCATATATGCACAAACGTGTTTTCCTTGATACATCTATATAGAGATACAGTCTTAGAGTCTTAGAGAAGACCGTTCGATTTGTCTCAAATTTGGAAGAAAGTTATGAATTGGTTAACAGATAATTAAGTGAATATCAATTTTATATATTTCTATCCACCACTATAAAAAAAAAAATTCCGCTTTTGGATCAGTAAATGTATTATTTGACACGCCTATAGTCTGAAAACGGCTGGTTCAATTTGACTCAAACTTGGAGGAAATTTAGAGAACATTATAGAAATTGCTTAGTGTGAATTTCATTGAATTCCATTTAATAATTAAAATTAATATAACTAACTGTTAAGAGTATAATGGCTGTAAAATATGGAAGGCATTGATCATCTGTAATCGGGGTTAGCTTAATAGAATACTTTTATGAGGTATTAAAATTGAATAAGGTTTTATTCAAAAACTTAATTTACATTGTGTTGTTTGTTCCCTTTCAAATGTTACTAGCACGATGCTTACTGCCGTTATTTAGATTTTGTGTAATTTTAAATAAATTTAAATTAATTCCTATTCTAAGTTTGTAAAAAAAAAGTAGTCGTATTTATGACTTTGATTACTTCTAGTGAAGTTCAACCAGCTCGTCGTGGTCTCGATTTCATCCTTAAACATAAAAGTTGTGAGAATTTCACTTATATTTTTATATTTCAGCTTCAATTAGTTTTGTTCTAACTGAAGAAAAGTATTGGTCTCGAAAACATACCTATTAAGTATATATAACTACTGTTAGTGAAAATGGTGGTATGTACAAATTTTATTTATTAAAATTAGTTTCAATTTTATTCTATATTTGACATTTTGTAGTCTGTAACTAACATAAGTAGTCTGCTACGATGGAAAATATTAGTGGGCAATAAAATATGAAATCATACTAATAAATCATGAAGAAGTCATTAGTTTTTATGCTCTCCAGTAAAACACTCAATTTTTACATATGACCTTTTGCACTAACAGTCTGATATGCATGTTCAGTATGCTCTGGAATTTTTCGTTTTAATCAAGAATTATTAATTAAGAATCTGCAAATGCGGAACTCTTTAGCATTTTTGTATTCGCTGATGAACAATACTCGTGGATATGAAACATGTATATGTTGAGGATTACTTAATTTCCGAAAACGGCTTCCCCCAGAGATTTTATTCTCATACGAAAGAATTTAGATCTTGTAATAAAAATATTTTGTAGCAGATGATAACAGTTAGGAAGCTATTCTGACCTTATTCGGCAGACGTTTTTGTTCTATTGGGAACGAGAAATATTTAATCAGATATTTTGAATTAAAGTATTTTCAATAATGAAATAGAAAACTAACAGATTTTTTTTTATGGCATTTTATTTTTTATTTCATGATGTATGAAGGCATGTAGCAGCTTGTCCATTTACGCAAAGTATTATAGTATTTATTAAAGTATTATAGTATTAATCTTTGTTGACGTTCATTACCATCACTCCATTCTTGAATTTGTTCATTCACATTTTACATATATATATATATTCGGCTCTAAATATTTTTAATTTTCTCGGATTGGGAAGCAGCAATGGCATCGTTTAGTATAGTCGGCCATAGTGGCAATGTTTCCTCTTCCGAAAATACTTGGATTTCTTAGTCTCACTTCCGACACCTCAGTGACTAAGTCCTTCAGGGACAATATGCCTCTAATTCAAGGGCGATAGGGTAGCTATGAATCGAGCCATTAATGTACCTAGCGGAGGTTAAAGTTTTTACTTGTCATTGAAAATCATGAAATGATTTAAGGACAAACTGTGTCATGACAATCCCTTGTTAATGACGATATTTCAACTTGAGCCATTTAATTCTAAAATAAAAATTATTTCATACTTAATATACTGGTACTATTCCCAGCTATGGGGGACTAGTAGTCGTATCTGCTAAACCCTGGCGGCTGTCTTGAGCTGGCAACCGCGAACTAACCAAAGTGTGAGGGTCAAGATTCCATGGGTTCAAAGTTTTATGGAACCTTCTTAAAAAGTTCCATTTTAACAGTTTCTGTGAAACCTTTTTGGTAAAAAATTCTTAAAATAAAAGTTCTAAGGAACTTTGTTGTGATAAAATTCTAGATTTATGTTAAAGGTTTAACTTTTATTTATTTAAATTCTCGAAAAAAATACATTAAATGCGAAATAAACAGTAATTGGACTTAGATCAGCGTTTTGATTAGTCTTAAATGAATTACACATGATTCTAATGTATTGTTTGTTGTTTAGCTAAGGATAAAGATCATGATTTAGATCGACTTTTTTAGAAAAATTAACAGAACTTGTAAATAATTTTTTAATTTCATTTCAATCTCTGCAAGATTCATTTCTCGGGGCAGCAGAGAAATAAATATTAACCGACTTAGGTAGGAATCGACACCACACTGGAACTCAGGAGTGTCCAGAAGGGAGTTCCATGGCGCAAGTTGCGCCATCAAATTTTTAGAGGGAGGTATATTTTGATGGGTTTTTTGAATTTTCGAGGGAGTTATAAATTTTCAGAGTTAAAAGGTTCAAAATGGAGAACTAGATGGGAAACATGGGACAGACATAGCCAGTGAATCTTTTTATGATCTACGATTATTCTAATTATACTTTCGCTTGCACTGTTTTCAAGAAGACAGTGGGTAATACTATTTTTGGAGGTAGGAGGGGTGATTTATGTCATATCTAACTTGGGGGGGGGATGGGTACCCCTGGTTTCGTATGATATATGAAATGACGTATGTGATGATGTGACGATATTTCTGGTGAAAGAAGCGAGATGTGATCTTCATTGACATAATATTTATATATATTTTGCATTAATTTAATAAATTTCATTGAAATTAAAAAAAATATTTATTGATCATAACATAATTCATCCGAAATAAGTTTATTAGAAATAGTCATGTTTACATTGTTCCGGTTATACGTAATTTTACGGCAATAGTTTCTTCGTTTTTTTCAGTACACCTAAAGAATCATGCACACAGAAGACGATTTGTTTCGGCGATACGATATAGCGTTCCACTTCTGGCGATATAGTTGTGTTACTTTCTATTTCACTATTCACAGTTACACCAAGTGCGATAATCCCCAGCGATACAGACAAATTGATCGCGTATTGTCGGGACACTTCTTATATATATATTAACATAATTATTTAATTGAGACTAGGTCACTTAATTTTTATTTATTTTTTTTTTATTTTAAAGTTCTACAAGAATGCTACCTATTTTATATTTGATGCATTTCATAGCCGAACAAATTTCTTTTTAAGTTTAAAATTGTGCTCTGTGTTCTCAATAAAATATTGTCTAGCTGTTTTATGAACTTGGAACTGTCAGAAATAAGCTTATAATTGTTCTTAGTGCTATCTAAAAATTGTGGTGGAAACATATTGTATTTTCTACATTTTAGAACAAATACCCTCTGCGGTTCCAAATCTGACAGCTTTTTCATTGATTTCGAATAATCTTTCGCTGTTTTGCTAATATCATTCCCGTTTTGATATTTTATCTCCTGAAAGATGCCCATGCCTTTACATAAACTTAAAATTTTTAAAATAATAACAAAGAACAAAAATTGAAAACAATAAATAAGTCAGTTGTAATTCCAGAAAACCATAATTTATCCTTTAATTCTACACTTTTACAAAATTTCTTTAATCGACCTTTGAGTATTATATATAGAGTGCTACTATTGGGTAGTTACTCATCAAGTGTATTCATGTCATTATATCTATTATGTCCAAATTTACTTGATGTATTTATGTGATACAGTTGTAAATGTCATAAGAAATAAATAAATAAAGAGTATTATATTTTAACATAATTATTTAATTATAATTAATTAAGTTACCTAATTTCCAAATAAATAATTATGTTAAAATATAATACTCTAAGGTCGATTAAAGAAATTTTGTAAATATATATATATAGTATATAACTACTTAGTTCGCGCCTCTTGTCCCGAAACATAAAAATTAGAATCTATAAAACAATTATCTTGCCTACAGTTCTTTATGGATGCGAAACTTGGCCGCTTACATTAAGGGATGAGCAGCGTCTTAAGGTTTTTGAAAACAAAGTATTGCGTAGAATATTCGGACCGAAAAAGGATGAGTTAACCGGAGAGTTCAGACGATTACACAACGCCGAATTGCGTGAGCTGTATCCGGGTAATATAATTGAGGTAATTTCATCGCGGCGAATCAAATGGGCTTGTAAAGTTGTTGGGCTTAGTAACGAGAGAATTCCTAAAAGGTTAATATTTGCTGTGCCGAATGGTAAGCGTCCGAGGGGTAGACCGAAGCGAAGATGGGAAGATTGCATTAAAGCCGATCTGAAGGGACTGGGTTTGGACGGCGAACGGTGGAGGGAGGTGTGTAACAAGCGATTGGTGGTGTCGGCATCGAACCTTCGGGTTCGCTAAGCCTTATTATTATTATTATTATATATATAGTATATATATGTATACTTTATTTTATTTTTTCATATACAAGGCTTTAGCTAGACGCTATTAGCCAAAATTTGGGACACTTCTCGTCTTGTGGCATTTCCCCATTATTCATCAACTCATTAATCAACATTTTAAAAATTTACGGCAAAAATTGTCATATATGTGTATACAATACCAACTACGCATATACGAAACCCGAAAGCCTAATTAATTTTCGTGGTACCAATTAAGATTAAATAGATTTTTTCGACTTTAGCATTATGTAACAAGGATTGTTAGATCCAGACGGTTGAGGTGGTGCGGAGTCCTGGTTCTGAAGAAATAGCATCAACTAAGTCGTGACGAAGTGAAGTACAAGCAGGCCGCCTTGAGGAACGTTACGTCATTGATTACGGCTTTCCTCAACATTTGCATGTGATAGTGACATTGATTGAGCTTGGAAATCCTGCTCCGTTGATTTATAAATATTTCTACGATACTTTGAGACCACATCTTTGGGTGCGTGTTGGTTAATAGATTTTAGCTGTCTTCGGTCCGATGGAATGCGAGCATATGATATCAACATGTGAGAAGTTTTATATCAAAATGGTGTAAGCCCACTTTTGGAAAAAGAGCAGTTAATGGTAATAGTTCATTCAACGGAGCTTGATTTTGATGAAGTAGTCAAAAGAGTTTTAAGTATAAAATGTTACTACAAAATATTTATTTTCAAAACTCGAATAAGAAGCCTTCGAGATGAAAATATTCCAAGTTAAATATTTTAAGAATGATCGAGAAGGTTAAAAAAAACCATACAATAATCAAACATATATAAAAAGAAATTCATAATTTAATGACTTATAGATAGAATAAGTCTAATAGGACTTTTAATTGTCCTGATTCGTCACAGTTACAAATCACATTTAAGACCAAGCTATAATTGCCATTATTGTTGGTTATTGCGTTAGTGTCGCTGCTCTGTGGCAGATATTAGCTGGTGCTCTAAAAATATCATTTTGTTGTCTGCATATATATATATATATATATATAGAGAGAGAGAGAACTTGGCATCCCAAAACGATAGTCGACTATCGATAATTGGAACTCTTCAGCTGTTAACATCGGTAAATCGAAAAAATGCTGTATTTTGATAAACTCTTTCTCGAAACTGATGTACAAACTTCATAAATTCCTACCACCTACATACTTCCTCATTATCCATTCCTACCTTACTGACAGATACTTCGAAGTAAATCATAAGAATGCTTATTCATCTCTTTTTACTAAGTTTGCCGGATAAACTCCCTAAACTTCCAACTATTTGCAAAAGACTCATATATATTACTATAATAAGGCCTATTTGGACTTACGAGATCGAGCTTTAGGGCTCTTCTAAACTATAAAATTCCTCTTGCATCCAATCCCTACAATCCATAATCCTTTGTGAAATCCTCAATGCTCCATACGTCACAAATAAAATCATCCATAACAACCTTAATGTACCATATGTTTCCTATTTAGCTCAATCCAGATACCTATTCTTCCTTAATAAACTTCTGAACCATCCGAATCCTCTTGTTTCCAACCTTGCTTCCTCTTCTATTCCTGATAACCCTCCTAGACGTCTGAAAAGAAGATGACCTCGGGACCTTCTAATATAGAAATATAATTGGAGTGCTATCAATGGGTAGTTTTTCTTCATGTTGTACATGCCATGTTACTTGTTTTATTTATTATTTATACAGTTGTAAATTTCAATAATAAAAGAAAGAAAAAAAAAGTTGATACACTCGATAACTCGAAATCCCTTTGGTAACAAGAGGAGGGAGAAGGAACGTTACATAATTCGAACTACACTATCTGCCCACTTTGTAATTCGAAATTTTCCTGGTAATATTTTTTACATGAGGCTATGTATGTATATATAAAATTTTTGTAGGCTCATATGTATTTTCAAAAATATAATAAACAATTTAATAATTGGAATTTTTTTCTATCCTCTTTATAATTCCAACTTCTTAATAATTCGATTTTTTCTTGTAGTGCGTTGGATTTCGAATTATGGAGAGTCGACTGTATCAAGGCTGATGCATGAATGCAGGAATGATGCAGGAGTTTCTCGTTTGACATCTTGTGTTTGAGAGGTGGATGGAAAAATGCAAGAAGGTCAAGAATATTATGTTCTTTAGGCATTAGGATACCTAGATGTAATCACGCTTCGTTATTTTTTTGTTCAATAAATGGATCATAGCGCTCAGTTACCGGACAATTGCTTGGCAAGATAAAAAAAGAGGATTATTTCCCGAAATGCAAGTTAATGTGATTTTATTCAAAGATTGCTTACATTATTCCGATAGTCCGAAGTGGACTTGGTCCCATCCGATTATCGAGGCTCTAATGTATTAGGTTAACCTCTCGGGCTGGCTGTCGAAACAATCTTCATCACAGACTAAAATCATGACTTTTTTAATCTTCACATTTCGTTTTATTCGTCAAACACAAAAGAGAAACAACTAGCAGGAGTAGAAAAGGGAAAAAAACTTGAAAGCCCTTGACTGTGAGCTCAGACATGAGGAAAGTCGTTGGACCCGTTGCAAGGGTAATTTCACCAACAAGGAAAATACACCGGGTGCCTGTCCCTGACTTCGATTAATGTTTAATATTACGTTGAAACTGCTTTATATTATAACTCGGATTAAGAAAATTATATCAGAACGAAATGTTTTTACAAAAAATAAAATAAAATAAAATAAATAACGCATATTATTTTCTATAGCGCAAAAGCAAAAAAAGTAATTGCTCGTCAGTCAAATGTGTTATTTTAAAACTGTTTAAATTGTTAAGCAAAAGAGCTTAAGAAATTATGTTAATGTTTGAAATGCTATGGCTCCTCATACGTTTTTCCGATATCTTCATTTATAGACTTTTTAGAAAGAGAATAGCTTCTTCACATTAATGTAGAATGTTTTTATGTGATCATAGTATGACTGGAAGCTGGATAACAAGGTGTAACCATAAAAAAAAAAATACAAAATTAACGATTTTTTTCGGATAACGTTACTTCTAAAACACCTAGAAATACAATAGTTTGAAGCATATCTCTCAGTTTAAGAACCTTTACCTAATTTCCAAATTTCGTTGGAATCGATCTTGAATTAATGGAAGCTTTTAGAATCTTAAAACAAAAAAAAGTGAGCTATTATTTTCATTTAGAATTTTCCGAAAATTTTAATATAGGTTGAAACAAATCTGACGTCAAAAACTGTATACCTATATCTTTTAATCTGCAGAGGAAAAAAAAAATTGTTTTTCGTCGTAGAAACATTTCGATACAACGCTCCAAACTTGAAATATAAAATAAGAGAGAACTTTTTTTTTTTTTATTTTTACTCCATTAAAGGGAGTATCAAGTAGTATATAATTCGTGTGAAATGAGAGCCAACCAAAGTAACAATTACTAAAAAA
Source organism: Nezara viridula (assembly GCA_928085145.1). Taxonomy (NCBI): domain Eukaryota; kingdom Metazoa; phylum Arthropoda; class Insecta; order Hemiptera; family Pentatomidae; genus Nezara; species Nezara viridula. The sequence continues at coordinate 185,887,335 of OV725078.1, read as the reverse complement.
ATGGTTAATCCAAGAACAATATCAATCCTTCTAATCCAAAAGAGCAACCAATAAAATTTGTGCCATAATTATCTTTTAAGCTCAAATTTCATAAACTCTCAAATTATCATTACAACCATACTGCAATGACTAACTTTAATTAATAATATTATATTTTTTATTTATTTTACTTTTGTTTATATATATATATATATATATATATATATATATATATATATATATATATATATATATATATATATATAAACAAAAGTAAAATAAATAATATATAATGCATGCAAAAGAAAGAGAGAGATGAAGAAGGCTAAAGCCCACCTAACACGGTCAATATTATTGAATCAATATCGAAATATTGACCGTCTGAGGGATATATTGTAACAATTGTATTGACATTTGTACTATGTATACAACTTTCAAGAATATTACTTCAACATTATTGATTCAATAATATTGACCGTGTTAGGTGAGCTTAAGGCATCAAAAATCTAGAAGGTCTGTAATTTCCTACTTCTCTGCTCAAATTTGGCTCATTGTTTATATATAGCATATATACTTACGGGACTCCCTGTGTATGTACATATTAAACATATATAGAGAGTCCCGTAAGTAGAAGTAAATTTTTATAGGAGTGACAGCAGACCTTGAGCCCTACTAAAAAGTTTATATAAACAATGAGCCAAATTTGAGCAGAGAAGTAGGAAATTACAGACCTTCTAGATTTTTGACGCCTTAAGCCCAACTTAGACGGTAAATATTATTGAATCAATAATGTTGAAGTAATACTCTTGAAAGTTGTATACGTAGTACACATGTCAATATAATTGTTACTATATATCCCTCAGACGGTCAATATTTCAATATTGACACAATAATATTGACCGTGTTAGGTGGGCTTTAGCCAGCCTTCTTCATCTCTCTCTTTCTTTTGCATGCATTATCTAATACTTTTTTTAATGGTTTCATTGAGTATTAATACAGTATGCCACACTGAAGGGAATTGGTACTAGGGCTACAGTATTCATTCACACAATATGTACATAAGAAAGGAAAATAAATATAAATAACCAAAGTAGAAAAAAAATATATATCTATATATATATATATATATATATATAAATATATAAACAAAAGTAAAATTTAAAAAAAAATATAATATTATTAATTAAAGTTAGTCATTGGAGTATGGTTTAATGATAAGTTGAGCTTAAAAGATAATTATGGCACAAATTTTAGTGGTTACTTAGTTAGGATGTAGGAATGGTGTGCTAATTCTCAGTTATGGTGTGCTCTTTTAGATTAGAAGGATTGACGTTGTTATTGGATTTACCATTTTTTTAGTAAACGTTACTTTGGTTGGCTCTCAACGGTGTTGAAAGCTGATAAATTTAGATAATCAAATGGAACTATGATGCGCATAAAATCATCATGGAATTATAATAACTAAGATAATTGAATGAAAATGGCATTAAGAACTGCGGGTCACCGACTCTAAATGTACTTTCTAACGCTTTCATCACGAGCAGGTTATTCCTGCCTTACTGACCCCATCCTCAATTCCCTTGTTTATTTTAATGACGTAATTACTTTTCCCTTATTATATATTCATATATTATTGTTTATAAAAAAAATGATTACAGTAAGAATGTTTGGTTAAAATTAATTAGACAAGATACTTAATATCATTCAAAGAAGCTATAAACATCTTATTTTGAATCCAAATAGAATATTTCTTAATAAAGAGTAGCTGACCAGGTAAGTTGAGCAAATGGAAAAGTGTGAAATAAAATTTTAAAATGTGACAAGATAGTAAGTAATATGATATAAACAGTATTGTTAATTATATAAGATATATAATAATTTAGTAATCTAGATAGTAATACTTCTGATAGTCACGTTATGGAAACAATTGACATAATTAATGTAATACACGTAATAAATGTAAAATATTATTATTTTTTACTTTCACTTACCTATATATGCAATATATAGTGATGGTAAGTATTGAAGTATTGCGATCGTGAAAATTTTTGAATCTGAGTTTTCAACGGAAATACATGTTTTGAGGTATCCTTAGTCCAAATGATAAAGTCCTGCAAAATAGTGTGTGTGTGTGTGTGAACAGTCTAGCTCAAAAACGAAAAGTCGTATGAAAGTGAAACTGCTTATCTAAGGTTTTATATATCTTGGATGTTACAGATACTTTTTCGTCAAAATCGGGTTACCACAAGTGGCATTTTAAATAATCGATTTAAGACAGTTCTCAAAAAACGGCTTTAAAGATTTTGATTGAACTCAGTAATGTCAGTGTATTATTAAGCAGTTTTGAATATAATGTAGGTTTTATTCTCATTAATGTTCTCTAACATGGCTTAAATGGCTAATTTCAAGCATTAGCTTCCTCTAAATTGCTTCTATTTTTTTTATTTGAAATAATTTCCCATTAATCTTTGATATAAAAAATAGTTCAATATAAAATATGAAAGAATTTTATTGTTAACTAAAGGAGAAATTGCTATGTCGATGTAGTATCACCGAAAACAAAATTGAAATCGAAGACCCACTTATTGCTATGTCTCCTTATTAGTTAGTACAATTTCGAAAGAACAGTCATTTCCAAACATGATTTTAATAAGAGATCGTAACGGGTAATAGTTGAAATGGAGAAACCAAAGGAATACGAGCGCGTCCGAGCTCACCCGAGTTCGCCCGAAAGATTATAACAGGCTTCTACGCGTTACATGGGCTTAATATCATACGGGATCCGGCAATATTTTGTACTTATAAAAATTCGGTTTTCATAAATGCTATCGTTGGTATTATTCAATAAGTAATTGTATAAATTACAGAGATAAAAAACTAAAATTTTTATATATAAGGATAATTAAACAAATGAAAATACCCAGAGTGAAATGTAAATAAATATAGCGTCCATAATTTTTACTTTCACTTCACCTTTTTCTGAAAATATTTATTTCCGCTAAGAAGAGGATGGTAAGTGAAGGTCGTGTGATGCGCGCAGCAGATTATTTTTTCTTCGTTTATTCCCTACCTCACGATTTCCGGCAAACGCACATATTGCTATTTAATGTTCGTATGTTATAATGTAGTAGGTACGGTATGTCTCCTGGACGTTGACATGTAAATAAATAAACAAATAATGATTTCATATTTATTAGATTAGATGATATTTTAGATCACCTGTTTTTTTAAAATTTATTTATTTTATTTTATTTTTTTAATTTAAGGCTCTAGAGTAAAACGTTGGAAATATAAAACATGAAAGACATCCTCGATAAAAATGTTCTTATGAAATATGTATAAAATAAATGTTTAATTGGTTTCAGGGTGCACTATTGATTCCCTTACTCTGGCTATTTGGAACCAAAATACCTCATGAATGTATTATAATAAATCTTTTCTTCTTTTTTTTATGCAATATCAATTCAAGAATAAAGGGAAAAAAAATAAAATAAATGCTTACCAAAACCTCATTTCTTATTTTTGTTACATAATATTTATCAGAGCCTCATATTAAACTCATGCCAAATATCCATATTTATTTACTCAGAACATATGATTTGTTTTTGTTTTCAAAGTTCATTATTAGTTTCGCCGAGTGTTTGATTAATGACATAATTTCTAAGCAAGTTTTCATTTCCTGAATTGTATTACAGCAAAAAAATATTGGACGAGAATGCAAAAAAATGAATAATACTCAGTTTTTTTTTAATTGATTAATTAATATGCAGTAAGGACAAATTATAATTTCCTGCATTGATTAATTTCTGTTATTATTTGTTAAAGTTGTTTACGAATTATAACATTCTGACTGGAAAATGTTTTTTCATTAATCTGAAAAAAAGAATGTCTGAAATAATCTCGCATTGGAAGCAAACGCAGTTGATTTTTAAGTTATTTCAAGGGGAGTTATGTAACCAGCAATGCGGTTTCCAAGTTCCTGGTTTCTCCATTTTTACAAACAATATACCTTACATGACAAACAGTTGGTATATCTTAATCTAAAAAATTATCAATCCCAATTTATAAAACGCACATGTATTTTGAGGTTAATTAATTTACGATGTTTACTGTTACTATCTATTATATATAACGAGATTTTTTTAAACATAAAAAATCATGTATAGAAATATTCATGTATGGAAAAATTATTATGCTAATGTTACAATAATATTAAATTTACGTTTTATTAATTGCATTATTGAAACCAATATTGTAATAACATTTAAATCAATAATATTAAATGTGTGTGTGTGTGTGTGTGTGTATTAAGAAATACAAGGAGTAAATATGCACAAATCAGGAATAATGAATATCAATAGACTTGTCGAGATACTACCCATTGGTAGCATTGCCTAAATAGTTCTAAGTGAGAAGATCACGAGGTCTTCTTCTTTTCGGAATCCTTGGAGGATTATCAGTAATCGAGAAAGAAGCAAGGCTGGAAACAATTGGATTCAGATGGAAGTGGTGTTTATCATGAAAGGATAGGTATCTGGCTCGGGTCAAATCAGCGATATACGACACATTAAGTATATAATTGGACCCTGGATCGTACGAAATTTACAATTACCAAAATGGTAATAACTTCACCATGGCTCCACCGATTTACAGGAAAATTATTAGGAAATTAAGGTTCTATATGCTATACGAAATGGTACTAACCCGACGATCATTAACAAATTAGAATCAATGATAAAAATTAAAATGATTGAAAAGTTTTTCTTGATTTCTAGCTTAAAAAGGGATGAAATCAAAATGTAATCTCGGAGGGTCGTAGCGGCGGTAATTCAGCTCTCCAACGGTTATACTAAAGTTGAATTTGAAGAAAATCCTTATATAAGTTATAAATTCTTTAGTTGTACCCCGGAAAGTACTAAAATTTGCAATTTTTGATTCCTATAACATCTCATATTTATGAGTTTTAAAGGACACAAAAAACGTATCCAACTTGATTTTTCATTTCAAAAATTTACTTGCCCTACTTTGCTAGCAGTGTCTTTTGGTTTTTGTAATTGTGGAATAGACCATATTATACCACAGTCAATATTGTATTCTTATTTTGCACAAAAAATAAAATCGATTGATATATATCTTAAAAATCCTGGCAAACAAAAGCGTAAATAAATAACATAAATTTTGTTCGATATAATATAGTTTTTTTTTTCGGCTCCCAGGGTTCATTGGAACGAAGGCCGGGACATGTGTCCAATATTTTTCGATGTAGTTTCACCGAAAACAAAATTGAAATCGAAGACCCATTTATTGCTGTCTCCTTGTTAGTTAGTACAATCTCGAAAGAACAGTCATTTCCAAACATGATTTTAAAGGACTCTTGAATTTATTGAATTAAAAATAGGTTACATATTTCGATGAAACCAAACTATTAGTGCAGAACTTTGAAAAAACATCGATTACGAAAAAACATATGCTCTGGTCCTTTTTTGAAATCAACGTTAGAAACTAAGTAAACTTAAATTATTAATAATACATCAAATTATAGGAGCGAAGTATTTCAGTGGGTAAGGTACTGGAGTGATTAGGTCCCAGGTTCGAACCCGGCTGTGGGAGTTAATTATTTATTCCTTTACATCAGCCGTGGATCGGCAGACCCTCCTAAGACACACCTAGCCACTATAAAGTGGACACTCTTATTTAGATAATTTAAGAGAGAAAATCTGATATTATAATAATATTATAATGTATATATGTATATATAGGGTATTATCGTGTATATAAAAAAAAAGTTATTAATTGGTCATAGTCCACGATAGGTCTCCCTTTGCCTCAAATCACGACAGATATAAAATTAACTAGCGATGGCTTTTGATAACATCACGCTATCAAATTTAACTCGGCTAATTTGTAAAAATATTTTCAAAATAAGAGGAAGTTTGCACAAGGGCCCCGACTCGGAGAAAGTTATTATATAAGAGGCTTATTTCATGGATCGCTGGGGAAGGCTTTCTGCGGGATGTTGTTTGAACTGAGACTCGTTTTGTAATTTATGCCACGTGACTTTCCAGTTTCATCTTTGCAAGCTCGTTATCAAGCTACTTAGATTAGTACAAGATTGCGGGTTACTCCATAGCAAAAAAAATCTTGAGCAGACCTTGAATTTTGTCTTCATTCCGTTGAGAGTGGAAGCTCAATAGAGATTAGTATATAATTTTTATTTTTTTTAATTCAACGGAAATTTTTTATTTATTGAAAAATATTACTATCTACTATCTATCTCAAGGACATTTATAATAGTGTTCAGAGATCACATTCACACTCTATGTACAATAAATAAAATAAATTATACAGAAAAATAATATATATACAATAAATAAGAATAAAATAACCTGAAAATAAATAAATAAAAAGAACACATACATACCTATATTCAATATTTACGACTGTATAATTAAGCGTATGTTTTATTTTCCTAAAATATTTTTTTTTATTTTGTTTTAAACATTTAACGAAAACTTTTATTTCTCATATATACAAATTATCTAGCTGAGAGCTGAAAAATCAAGTTAAAACATTCACTTATCTAATGTAAAATACATATTGAGATGAATTTCAGTTTTATAAGTAAAAAAATATAAAAATTCTGTTGTGGTGCGCGCATCACAACCTTCACTAGTAACACAACCTTCGCATCACAACAGGCCTCATACCAATTACTGCCTCCATTTTTTCTTTTCCTCAGATTTGTCTAGTGTATTGTTCCTGAAATCTTTTACTATTGAGTTACCAGGAAATTAATGCAGGTTTATGGTTTTTAAATAAAACATGTAAAACAAGTGATATAATCTATGTTTAAAAAAAAAGATAATAATGGGAAAGAGACTTTAATAAGTATCAGTAGAAAAAAAGCCTTTTTAATCTCAATAATTAAAATACTTTATTTTAAATGTATCGAAATTTTCGCATCTTTAGGGATCTTCATGAATAAAATCTGATTTTACAATATATTGTGAATTTTCATCTAAATAAAAATGTATAAAAAAATTGTATCAGAGAATTTACCAGATAACATTAGCCACTCATACATACTATTAGACATAGACACCCATTTATAAATCTCATAATAACATTAAAAGCGAATATTAACAAGTCAACAATATGTAAATAAAAAATAAAAAAACACCGAACCTTATAGCTTATGGCTAAAAAACCTTCTCGCCTTATAGCAGAGCGCCATCTTGCATACCTAGTCATAGTAGACAACAGATTGAGACCAATCCTTCAGGAAAGGAGAGGCGTTGCTAATATTAAAATATTTAAATACTATATAAATAAAAAATAACAATTATTATTATTTTTATATAAATCATTCAACTATATTAATTATCGATCATTAATATTATTACAATAACCGGAGCGATCTGGGATCAGAGTACTAACACATGGAAAAGAAAGAATAAAGAGATGCTTACAGAAACTGGTCAATCAGTATCCCATGATATGAAGGCACGGTTAAGATGGATGGGCAGGCCATGTAGCTCGTAGCAATCCATCTGTAAGCCTCTACGTAATGAATGCCTCAATAGAAAGCAAAAGACCACGTTGAAGGATAAAAAAAGCAGATGGATAGATAGAATCAATGAAGATGCAACAGAGCTGCGTGCAGATAAATGGAAAGAAATAGCCTAAGACAGGCAGAGATGAAGCAGGATTGTTAAGGCGGGAAAAAATCATGGTCTGTAATGCCAATAGAATATATATATATATATATATATATATATATATATATATATATATATATATATATATATATATATATAAAATAAAAAAAAAATATTTTTAATATAATATGAAATTTAAAACTATGTAACCTCAATTTTTTTTTTTTTATCGGCGTGTATATTAAGAATAAACCAATCAGAGGTTTCAATTTCTAGCATCAGTTTTAAAATTTACAATCCTATCAAGACTTCCGAATAAATAAAGTGCCTCCATGTTTTTTAATTTTTGTTCAGAATTACCACGATGGTGGATCACAGGGTTCTCAAAATCAAATTCAATTCATGTTTAAAGTCTGAAGCATGATAATGAATTATTTTCAAATAGCTAAATGCTACAGATGGTAAAATACATTCCTGTTTGGAAGAGAATTAGTAAATATTGACACCAATTCAAAAGAATAATTCCTCATACGTAAAAACTTTGTCATGCAGAGGGTTAATATAAAGAAGACATGAAATATGCATTATTTTCCAGACAATCCACTTTTATTAATTATAATTTCTATATATATGGCTAGTCATATGTTTTTTAATTTAAGAATATCATTATTGTTTTTATGTATTATTTATTTATATTTATTGATAATAGAGTGTAAATGTGCTCTCTGAACACTATTATAAATGTCCTTAATTGTGACAGATTGTCATATCTCTAAATAAATATGGTTAAAAAAAAAAAAAAATTAAGAATAACAGCAGTGACGTGGCAGGAGAAGTACTCTCATCCAAACGTAGGAGGGGAAGCACGGTTCAGAGTATTATTTATTTTATCCATATTTTTATTTATATTTGGGGTGTACATGTATTGTTTTACTTATTTTTATTGTTATGTCCTTATTTTATTTCTTTATCTGTGTATATTGTATTTATTGATACTAACAGCTCCACAGGCGGATCTATGGAAGGAGGTGGGCGACGAGGTGCTTTAGGGTTGAAAAATTGGTAAAATATATCCATGTGTAACGAAAAAAATATAAAATAATTATTTCTAAAAATTATTATGTTAATTACATTTAATAGGATGTCACGAACCACTTAAACACCATTTATTATAGGTAGTTAGTTTCTTTCTTTTTCTTCGAAAGCAATTATGTTATATATATATATATATATATATATATATATATATATATATATATATATATATATATATATTATTAAAAAAAAAAGGTTTTCGGGCTGACGCCCCCTCAAAATTAATTCCTGGATCCGCTAGTAAACAGCTCCAATACTTATGACCTGGAGTATGGCTGCTTGTATTGTCTGTATAATTATCGTCGCTCTCAGAATAATATAATATGTAAAACAATCTGTTCTATTCCATAACAGAAGACTTTTTTTTTTTTTATTGATATTTAATAAAATGTTTTCTGCCGTAATAGTTTTTCATAAGTCCCCTATAATGGCCCTGCGGTTGAAAGAGGTCGTTGATATATAACGTACAACCGTCAGCATTTTGAAACCATCTTAAAGCTAACTCAGTGTCGGCGTGGCGTTTCTCATGAGTTGTATCAGTCTTGAAAGATGCTTGCACAATCTTTTTTTCTCCTTCTACAAACGAGTAAATGAAAAATATCCACCCTGCGGAAATAATGTTTTCAAAGGCAGGTAACTAATGAAGGCCTTTTGTGCCCGGATTTGGCAACTTGGTATAGACTTTCACCCTCTGGATCAAGCTTTGGACGGGGATGTACTAACGCTTGCATACCGTTGCACCCTCTGCAGCAAGACCGTTTCGCAACATCCCTTCCGATTGATCTAACTACCCATTGAGGTTTCTATGCATTTTTGCCTATTCCAGCTGGTAAAGATTCATCGTGCATGGATACTTCAACTAGTTAATTGATCCTGGCTAGTGGTTTTAAAAGCCATCAGTGACATAATGTTAAATGTGTAAGGAAGCTCGATCGTTTCCTGTTGAAACGAGGAAAAAAAATAAACTATTGGTTTTTTTTTCTTATTAATGGACTCCAGGTGTCTGTGGCCGTAGCGGCCCTACTCAGCCTCCACTGGCTTTTAATATCAGTGAAGTGTTTGAGGGAGAAGAGAAGGGATCTCCTGAAGCCTCGCTTTTCCCTCCACAAGTGGGAGGACAAGACTGGTTTTGAGTTCCCCTGTCTGGTTGTAAATAGTGTATATAATTATGCCTGCGACTAAGATGTTTATTTTATTTTTCTTCTCTCCTCATGATCTTTTTTTTATGTTCTTATTTCTATGCATATTGTATTGTTATTACTTTAATAATTCATGATTATGTAAAAATAGTGTTAATATGTTCTCTGAACTCTATTATAAGTGTCCTTAATTGAGACAGATAGTAACATTTCACAACAAACAATTTTGGAAAAATATAGTAATAATGGACTCCTAAAAGATCTGAAATAAATCAATGTCAAGAACAAGACATAGTAATTGTGCTTAAGTAGCCTTTCTGCAAAAGGACAAAGAAATATTTACGCACACTAAACAAATTTAGACCCATCTGTATATATTCCTTTCCCCATACACATTGCCCATGACTAAACCTACGAGTGAGTACTGAATTAATGATGAACAACATCAGTATTCTAGATTAAGGTATACAGAGGTATACCTGGTAGGGAGGGTAGGTAGGATTATCACTCATATCCATGGGCTTTCTTCACTCTCAATTATGTGAGGGGAGGGGAAGGAGGCCATAATATACAGTGAAACTTCTCTTAATACTTTCAACTTAATGAGGTGTACTATTATCTTGTATGTTGTGATTTCATAGGACGATTAGTGTCCTAGATTCTGCACGAATTTCGAAATATTTTTGGGACATTTATTTATTCCGCTGCTACTGATCTTATTAGTGTTCAACCTAAAATACCCTGGATGATATCGTACACCACTTTTAATTCATCATTCCTGATGCCATTTGATAACTAAGAAAGTATATTCTCCAAAGATCCATTTCGAAGCCTACCATATTAGTTTAGGAACTTTTTGAAAGTGAGCTCATCATAAAGAATGACATGCTTCTAGCCGTTAATCACATCATTATTCCGGAAAAGTTGATTGAAGTGAAGCCTTAAAAAAAATAAATTCTATTCATCAACACTTTTATAATGAATTGGACCGAAAATACTTTATAAACTAAACCTACATGTATACATTTTTTTTTCCGTATCATTGGGTTAGGCATTAATAATTTAATACTTTTCTCTTCGATAAGATTAAAGAAATGTAAATATTAAAATGTTCCTATGATGAAGAAATGGAGAGTAAAAATAGATAGAACTTTGTTACTTCTATTCCCCTAAAAGAAGTTAAAAACATCAAAACAAAACAAAAACAAAGTTAGTGTATAGTTTATTGACCAAATCTAGTTAGTTTATAGTTTATTGACTAAATTACGTATACAAAATACTGGTTTTGAAAAAAAAAAAAAGCTAAGTATAAAAATGATATCTTAGCGTAGATCTATAAAATGAAAAATAACATTAAATTTTACGACTCTGCACGAATTTGGCCAATAAATGAATAAAAGAATAATTATCGACAAGCCCAAATATAAAACAATTTGCCCTTGACCTAGTTTACGTAATAAACAAATTTAGTTCTGAAATATCGTTGAAACTTTAACAGATAACAGATAAATGGTAGATTTATTTATTTATTTTTTTTTTTTTGTCGTTCTCCAGTTCAACTTCCTATTTTTTTTTCCTGAAGTAAAGTTAAAAGAATATAATCACCTTACATTTAAGTATGGTATATAAATTATATATGATATATTATTTAGTATGTGTGTTAATGCAGAAATTCATTTTTAATGATTAAAAAAAATTGTATCACACAACTGCTGTATTCATCTAAGTTAATTTATTTTTTTTAATATGAATCGAGAAACAATGTTTATAAAAAAAATAAATATATAATTTTATAAAAAGAGCTATTTCCTCAATTTTGTAGTTTTACGAAAAAAATTCACCAGAAAAGTTATTTCAAATTTTAATTTTAAGAGATGTTTATATTTCTTTAAAAATAATATTTTATAGGGCAATATTAAATCCCTTCTTATCTTGTACAGACATTTTACTGATATTTCATCTACTTTTAATTTTTATAATGGAGGCTGGAAAATCCGAATCGAACCGATTCAATTCACATCTTAATGGAAGGACATTAAGAGTCAAGTCAGTTGTAGATTGTTTATTAAAGGATCATAGTAGTCGATATTGTGGTTTACTATATTACCAATATACATACAAAATATTTTCTAGTTATAGCAAAACTAAACCTTGAAATCATCTTTTAAAATTTTTTTCAAGCTTAGCAAACCAAAAATAAATAGTGCACAGAATTGTTGTACCGGATGTTTTTCCCGATAAAAGATTTCAAAAGTTAACTATTAACCATCCTTACTCGATCAGATATTAATTTCTGCACAAAGTAGGGTAATAAGTGTAGGTTGCTTTATGCTTGCATTGCACCACATATATACTTTTTTGGGAGAACATAAGGGTTCTGCTAGTAGTGTAATCGAGTACGTTTTACATCTATTGAAAAATCGGATGCGGTTCGCGCATCACCCAACTTTCACCTACTTTTAGTAGGAATAGATATTTTCAGGTATAGGGAAGTGAAAGTTTAAAAAAAAAAAAAAAAATACAGACTGTTAAACATTCTATTTAAACTACCTTATTAATTACCATATGTTTTCCCCAATCGTCTAATGTTTTATATTTATTGGGTATTTGTCCCAATCAGTTTTCTTTTACGACTGTATATATTAATTATAATAAATAATTAAGTGTCACGAAATTACTCAAGTCTAATAAGAGTTTCAGTAATATATTTAAATATCAAATTCTTTCATGGTTTCTATTTAATTATTTTTTATTCCTGTTTGTAATATGAAAAGGTTGATTATTTCAAATAAACACAATTATAGGTTGAGTATATAGTTATAATCATGAGGCTTCGTCGATGAGGACAAAACCTTAAATCAGACAGATATTATTGATACATTGATCTAATGAGTTTAATCAAAACCGTAAGAGTCGTTTTTTTAGAAAATTTTGTAAAATCAATGATATAAAGAGGAACTTTCGGTCACCCGATTTTGACGAAAAAGTTGCTATAACATCCCAGGCATATAAAAACCGTAAATGAATTATTTCTGTTTAGTGCGGCTTCTCATTTTTGCGCTAGACTGTTCACACATATGCTCACTCACACACACCATTTTACGAGCCTTGATTATTTGGACTTATGGGACTTCAAAACGTATAAATTATTATTTTCAGGTTTCTCTAAAGGCGTAGTCCTGCTCGTAATGCAGCAATAGAACACGTTTCATATCTATAAAAAAAACAAGTATAATAATTTTGTAAATAGTTATTTTCCGCTTTCCCTATGGTTGACGAGGAATAATTAGTAATTTTCTGGCAGTGTAAGCATTTTCCTCCTTTGAACATTGTTTTATTTTATTTTCAGTTCTATTTATTGTTAACACTCGCTCATACAAATATTTACTAAAATAAAAACTTGTAATTAAAAAAAAAAATTATTATTACACAAGTTTTTGCTAGCCTTTATGAAATTAATGAACATTTGGCGTACAGTACTTTTATATATTTTTTTTAACAGCTGTGTTAAAAAGTGTTTAATTAACAGACAGTTGGTAAATTTAATTAGCAGTAAAGTACATGAGTTACTAATTAAATTCGTTTAATTACTGTTAAAGTTCATAAATGACTAATATAATTAATTCAATTAGTCATTAATGAGGTTATTAAGGCGACGTTCTGATACTAGTAGAGAGAAATAAAAGCTACTCAATGAAGTGAGTTTTAGTAAAATGTGATGAAATAGTAACGTTTTTCACTAATAAAAAAATAAAGTATCTAGAGGCAGTTTATATTCCGGTGTTCCCAAGAAATTTTCCCGAAATTCCATTGCAACAAACAGTTACGCTATTCTAACCGGTTAAATTAGAGATAGTTAGGCCAGTTCCTGCTATTTGTGAACATCAACAGACCGTGCTCATTGCTTGCGTATTCGATTTCTTAGGAAATGTACCAAATGTTACCTAACTATAAAAACTGTGTACATACTAAATTACTGGGACAGAAAATGCTATCTTGAGAAGTAAAATGCATAAATACGTTTGGCTTATACTGTAGAGAAATATCAATTGAAATGTTTAAAATATTGTTTACAAATTAACAATCATCTATGTTACAATAAATAAATTTAAAATTTCAAAGAAATTTTAAATAAAAAGAATTATCACACAATTGTAAATTTAGCTAAACAAAAATAATGGTGAGTAAATTAAAATGTAATCAGGGTGTATAATAATTTAAATAAAAATAGTTGAAAACCAGCAACTAAATATAAATAAAAATGTTAAATGTATTAACAAAACAATAATTTAACAAACGATGGTAATAAACAAAATCGTAAAAATAAATAACCATCCTTAGGTTAACAAATTATTATTAAAAAGTTATTTGTTAATAGGGCTGATTACATACATATATATATATAAATGAATTAATGAATGTGAGATATTTTTCTCATTAGGATATAATTGGAACCAAGATACAAAAAACAAAGTTTTCTGTCTATTAAATACCAGATAATAAATACTCTTATGTAGTATCTGTTGAATTAATTTAGAATCACGTCATTCTAATTCTGTTTCTGTTAATGTGAGATGTATTATCTTTGGCCTGCTTTTATGATTGTATCCATCCCTTCTAGCCATGCCTAGTTTGTTGAAGCGTCAACTGATTTTTAATTTATATTGTACTGGTATTGGTGAGGCACTTAAGGTTTTTTTTAAACTTTTTTTTTTACTTATCGGTTTCCGAGGAAAAGAGGAATCTATAAGTTAGTCCATCCTGGAATAAAAAATGATTAAAAACGGATGACCTTTGTCAAGTAAACAAGGTGATGCCATTACAACAATTGGAGTGCAATACCAATTCAAATTACGGTTTGATAAGCTGAGGTGCCGCTTACAATGTATATTCAAGGTTTATTTGAAAAATAAAAATAACTGAATAATCAAGTAATAATGACATACAAATAGGTTCGGCCAGTCTATAATCATTGCGCTGTGGCATTGAAAAATGTACTGTAATATACAATTTGAAAGGAAGAAACATCATCCAACGTAAAACTAAATAAGATACTTACGATAGGGTTTTCTGCATTATAATAACCGATTTTTTTACATACTCTATAAATTGAAAAAAAAATAAATAAAGTTAGGCTAAAATCAAGAGTATTTTTTTTTTCGTGTATGTTATTATGGTGGCGATTATTGACGAATATAAGGGGGTATTTTTAACCTTAATCATAAAGAACGCAGTTTTATGCAAGACCTCTCTGTCACATACGTATACACACAATTTTTATTTCTATTATTAAATTATTTAATTTATTTACTTTATTATTTTTCAATATTTTAGATAGAAAAAAAAACTTTATTCTGGGACTAAGTCCCTTCAGAATAACAATAATGTACAAAATAATAGAATATTACTGGCCTGAATGTTGAAACAATAAATAAAATTGATAAAATAAAATAAAAAGTAAAGAAAACCTTAGGTGCACAAGCTATATACAATACAGATAAAACTAAGTACAGAGCATTTAAAATTATGAACAAAACAATTAAAACTATGAACGAATCACTTGAACTATGAACAAAATTATATTTAAGGGTTGAACAACATAAACATACACTTTGAGAAATGAAGAACGAAAAAGAGATACAATGAGTTCATTTCATAAAAAAAAAAAAAAAACTTTACTTGAATATATATAGGAAAATAAACAGTTACTTATAATTGAATAAAAAAAAAATACAAAAAAATGTATGTATTGAAATTCCTACGTCGATAGTAGGAAATGCATGTACTATCTCTTACCAAGTGTTATGATTATATGATTGCTACACAATACATATATAATATTAATCGTTAGCTGGTATCTGACTGTTTTTGGAACAGGAAAGAAAAATATTTATTTCTTTTTATATTTCATTTTAATTTTATTTCTTTTTCTTTCTTTTTTTCATTATTTATTTAAATGTTATTATTGTTATCTTTATTTTTCTCGCATTTGCGGATTTGAAGCTGAAGGTGGAGGAATCTCTTTATTTTAAGTCCAACCACCAGCAGACAAACATTTTTTTTTGGATATTTAAAAATTTTCTGACTATTCTGGTTGTCTAGAAGCATTGCTTGCTGAGCCTATCCTAGCACACCAAGGGGCAACTCGAAGCCACCACTACCTCTCACAGTTCTTTGGAATTAGATAATTTTATTATTACTATTATTATTTATATCATATTTTTTTAAAATATTTATTTATTGTATTATTATTCATGTATTCTACAAACTTTACTATTCCGTAGTTATAGGCATCATGTATCGTTAGGGGTGTCTTTTGTATGGGATGTCGTTACTTCGTCAAGTGCTAAAAATTGACTTATTGTTAATATGTTAATATACCTACGCATATCTCACTGAGTCGTTCTAGAAATATATATATATACAGGGTGTTTCAGGATAAAGTGGCAAAACTAAAAATATGAATTAAGGACGTCAAAATAAGAAAAAAAAATTCCGATGGAGGTATGTCCGTAAACGCTTTGTTTAGGAGATATTCACACCTAAATATTTTCATTGTTATGAATTATTTACGTTATATTAAGTAAATAAAACTTATTTATTCGTTCCAACTACTTTAATAATTAAACGTAAACATTAAATTCATATTAAATGTTGTTCAAAGCGATTTCTGTGAGCATTAAGACAGGCTCGGCATCTTTCTTCAACAGCAGCAGTGGCAGAACGGCACTGGATATGTGTTATTGTTTCACAAGATTCAATTATCCTTCTTCGTAAGGAATTAAGGCCATTGACCCGACTTGCATAGACTTTTTGTTTAATGTCACCCCAAACAAAAAAATCAGTATTGTCAGGTCTGGAGAGCGTGGAGGCCTAGCCACTGGTTGGGATTATTAAAATTTAGCCATTGTCGTGAACCCCTTCCGAAATGTTCAGGACAATCATCTAATCGAAGCCACATGTCCCTTCCCAATTGTAGTGGAATATGTTAAACTAAATCATAGTAATCATTATTAAGAAATTCCAGAAATGTGTCCGTATTGAGTTGAGGCGGCAAAAAATGCTGACCTATTAAAACATTGTCTATTATCCCCAACCCAACATTGCACTGAAACTGGGGCTGAAAATGATTCTCTCGAATCGCATAACGATTTTCCTGCGACCAGAGATGATTATTTTTCTGATTGAAGATCAGATCTTCTTGTAAAGGTAGCTTCATCTGTCCAGAGAATTTTTCCTGAAAATAGTGGAGTATGCTCAACTCAATTTAAGTACCAATCTGAAAAATTTCTTCTTTGCCGAAAATCTTGCGGTAATAAATTTAGTACCCGTTGATAATGATATGAGTGAAGTCCACATGCAATGAGAGTTCTCCATATTGTAGTTGGTGCAATATTTAATCCTGCTCCAGCTCTTCGTACACTGCCAGATGGATTATCATCGAAATATTGTAATATGGGTACACTCCTTTCTTCATTTCTCAAAGAGGCAAAAATACCATCAGCACGTGGTATTATATCAAATGTACGAGTTTCTCTAAGATGTTGGAACGTGGAGCTTAAGACAGACTTGTATGTTAATCTTCCATTCGGAAATCGCCCGGCTTATTCACGACAGGCAGCATTATCATTACCATTGCAGAAACCGTAAACGAACACCATATCGGCATATTACTATAAATGGAAGGCATAATGATGAGTACTCTGCGTAAGCCTCTCACAAACTGATAAATGTGATTGGAAGTTCCCAATGCTAATTCCAAATAGTATTTATCCTTATGTTGCCAATAGTTTTTATATAGTTAGGGATAAAAGGTCATATTAGTATTATGTCTAATCCACCTCCTAAACAAAGCGTTTGTGGACATACCTTCAAAAGAAATTTTTTTGTCGTTTTGAGGTCCTTAGTTCATTTTTGCAGTTTGTCCACTTAACCCTAAAACACCCTATATATATATATATATATATATATATATATATATATAGATATTTGATATATATATATATATATATATATATATATATATATATATATATATATATATCAAACCGCTCTGAACTGCTATGCTCAAGGTCTCGAGTTCGATCAAATGGATGTCAAGAAATTTTTCATAAGCAGTGGAGACCCTCTTAGGGCACACCCAGCCCCTTTAAAGTGGGTACTCTTAATTAAATAATTAATTAAGGGGAAAACCTGGTGGTTGAGCGTGATCCTGGTACAATCACCTCCCTGCACAGCCGTTGGCCTTGAAATATTACTTCCAAATTAAGTTCTGTGTCCGAAAACCTATAGTAGTCTAGGTTTATTTTTTTAAATATATTTTACAAACATTTATAGTACTACATTTGTAGTAGATTAGTTATAACCATAATTTCTTTAAATAATTAGAAACTATTAATAACTCCAGAATATTAGCCATGACCAATGAAACAGAATACATAATTTTTCCGTCATGAGCTGGGACTCGAATCTGGGACGTTTACCATTGGAAGCCTAGTACCCTACCACTGAGTTACCCCACTACCTTAATATGAATTAAAATCTTTTAACAAAAATTAAAGAAAAATGTAATGAAGTTTGGAAAATTAAGAAAGCAGAGGAAGTGTTCAGTTATTTTTTTTTTTATTAAAAAACATAAAACCTGTACCACTACAACCCACGAAGGCTCTCGGATTCAGTACCCTGTAAGGAAGTACTTTTTTAAGATCCCGACGGTTGTGTAAGGAGGTGATTAGGCCGGGATCGTGCTCAACTGTCATGTTTTCCCTCTTAATTAATTATTTAATTAAGAGCCACCATTTTAGAGAGGCTGGGAGTGCCCCAGGAGGTCTCTCGGTCTCATGGTCAATCTGCGGCTGATGAAATATAATTAATAATTAGCCGCCATCAGGGGTATTTGAACCAGCTCTGACGAATTCACAACAAATAATTATCGCATAATTTTTCATGAATAAAAACTAACTAAAAACAATCATTTATCATCTTAGTTAAATCTCTGGTGGTAGTAGCTGATGCAGAATTTAATTTTGGGTGATTTTTTTTTTTAATAATTGTAATTACAGCTTAACAATAATGCTTTATTGGATAATTTTTTTATACAAATTTAATAGCTTAAGTACCTGCTTTATAATTCAAAAAATAAAAAATATTGTGAACATATTAGGTATTTGCCTCAAATCACTCATAGAAGAAAAAAATGTGGACTAATAAAAAAATTGCTCTATATATAAGTTTTTAAACATTTATTTCAGCCCAAGAGCCCTCGTCACTTGAACCCACTCACCAGTGGCCTGGAAGTATGATTATAAAAATCAACAGATGAGAAAGAGACAATCTACTTGAAATAAAAGAATGAGGAAGTACTGCACAAATGAAATCGTCGCAATATTTTAGTGGTGACATCAAGTTTAAAAAAGTTTAAATTCATTTTTTTTAAATCTTATTCCGCATATGTTGTCGTAACACGTAAAATATATTAAACTGAAATACAGTTTATGTAATATTTTTTTAAAGAAAATATTTACGAACCTTTTTATCTTGATTAATGTTACTAAGATGAGGTTTACTATTTTTAGACTTGCATATATATATATATATATATATATATATATATATATATATATATATATATATATATATATATATATATATATATATAAGTTTAAAATATTAGAATCGTAATGAAGATTCCTTACCCCAGCGACCCAGAACTATACAACTTTCACTCTCCGATTGAGGATACGCCATTCTCAGGAGACATAATGTTCGCCACAGTTAGGCTGGAAAGTGATTTATATGCTAATGAATCTTTCGTAAGTAAATTCCTCTTTATTTTACGACATTAAACCATTGACAATTTCTGCTTTGAAACTCTAATTAAACTTTATTCTCCTCTCCTAACAATAATCTAAACCTTATTGCTTTCATATTATGAGGTATTGATTGACAGGTATCAGTAAACAGTTCTTCATTGATCCTTCCCCTATATGCGTTAGTACTCCGATCCCATATTACCCTGGTTATATACATATATTTTATTATCATTTTTATTTATTTGTGTTAGCCTTTATATATGATATGAATGAATAATTAGAACACAAGTTCAAATTCTCCTTGAGTATTTGCACAGCTTGTATTATTTTTAAATTTTTTATTTTATTTTTATTATTGAAATTTACAACTAGCAAATATGAAGTAAGTAACTAGACATGTACAACATGAAGAGAAACAACCCATTGGTAGCACTCCAATTATATTTCTATATTAGAAGGTCCCGAGGTCATCTTCTTTTCAGAAGTTTATTATGGAAGGATAGGTATCTGGATTGAGCTAAATCGGAAACGTATGGTACATTAAGGTCATTATGGATGATTTTATTTGTGACAAAGTAGGGAGCATTGAGGATTTTACGAAGGATTTTGGATTGTAGGGATTGGATACGAGAGGAATTTGATGGTTTAGTAGAGCCCCAAAGCTCGATCCCGTAAGTCCATATAAGCCTTATTATAGTAATATATATGGGTATTTTGTAAATAGTCGAAAGTTTAGAGCGTTTATCTAGTAAGTGCTGCAGTTGTCAAAAACGTCGGGCGGTTTCTAGTCGTTTCTGGTACGGGAGTTCTTTTTATAATTTAATAATAAATATAAAATTTAAAGAAAAAAATTTTAAATAAATATTCCACTCATTTAATTTAATTCTTTCAGTTTTTGCAAAGTATTGAAGCTACTTTTTATGCGGCTATTTGAAGGATGCCCACTGTAATGAAGTCTAAATTCCTATTGTTTCAGGTTGGGACATTTGAAAATTGTCAATAAAGGGATGTCCGTTACGAAAAGCTTCAATTTATTGATGATAGAAATATTATCACCAGGTTGTTCGGCAAACAAAGTATTTTTTTTTTCCTAATTTAATGGAAGCGGTATTAATTTCTGAACCGTTACTTACAACAATTATTGTTGAGTTTATCTATTACAATTCAGAATGTTTATTTAATATGACAACTGGGATTTTCAAATATATATATGCTTAGTGTTGACCTATATCTTGGAAATTTATTTATGTTTATCTACTTGCCGATGACACAAGAGTATTATCATTGAACAATGGCCCATTTATTACATCATAATCTTATTCGTCGCATATCATAAATCTTGAAGAATAGTTTTAAAACTGATAACAATTAATAAATGATGGGAGTAAAATAAAATAAATCACTGAAAACCTTCCAATCATTTCTTGTAGTGCCTTTTAAGAATATCCCTCATATTCACCCAATACAGTTCTGTAATCTAATGATTATTTAATTTACCACAATTTTATCTCTTTAGGTCCAATAGTTCAAAAAATACAGCACATAAACAAAATATTTTTTTTTCCATAAAATAAAATAACGTTTTGTGTCAAAATTTATTGTTTTTTTTTTATGTATTAGAACCAACTACAACACATAATTTGCTAACTTTCAAATAATTGGAATCGAGACACGTAAAAGTAAAAATAGTTGTGTTTTTCGTCTAAAAACAATGATAGAAAAAGTTACTATAGTTTATCACGCTTTCTATGAGATGAATTATTCATAATAATGTGAATAATAAGAAATCATTGACATAGTATAAAATAGTAGGAAATAAAATTGAAATTTGAATGACTTAACTGGTAATAAATTTAAAAGAAACAAACAACAATAAAAGGCAGGATTGAACATTAAACTCATAAATAATTATATTGTAAACTATCGTGTGTTTATTCATATTCAGTGCCTGTATTTGAATTTTTCATATTCTGTCCTCGTTTATATCTATACTTTCAAAGCCACGTTGCATCTGCAACAGACCTATAATTTAATACTAATTATTACGCAAAACAAAAAATATACTCTGTGTAATTCCACCTGATTCGTCTAGGAGAAATATGAAACCGAAAATAGTTATGCAAGAAAGAAACCGTTTTATGTTGCACATTATTCGAACCTATGAGCATTTCATAGAATGGATTGCACCAGATCCCAGCTCAGAGAACACCAATAGAATCAATGGGAAAACGGTGTTTTTTGAAAGAAAGAAAACCGCAAATTATTCTTTCGATTTTGCCATATTGTTATTTTACTCGACCTTTTATTTGAGGTTGGGTCGAAACCACACATTATGATGGTGGTAATACATCGCACAGGAATATAACGAAAGCTCTCTAAAAAGTAACATTTGACGGCTGTTATAGAAAAGGTAGCTTGGTAGCCGTTGAAAGAATTAGTCAATCTGATCCTCGGATCGCTTGTTACTCGCTTTTCCCAACCAATTAGGGAACAATGAGAAATAAATACGTCGTTGTCGGTTAGCTTAAACGGGTTACGAAATTTTAGCGATCTCATTGAATAAATATAACGACAGTTACAATTTTCAGGTGGCCAAGCGTGTCAAAGCGTTTCCCCATCCATCACTCTCAAGCCTAGTAGCCTCGGTTCGAAACCGGCCTGGGTGGATAGAAATATTTCATGGTGTAGTGACGGAATGAGTCTCAATCTTCCATCTTAAGTTAGAATTGGATGGTCACACCTAGGGAATAACACTCTACCTCCCATTACAATATGTGTAGTACGATAGTATGTTCGGCTCTCAGGAGTGATGGATTTCGATGAATTGAATATCAAACGAAAGGAAATGAACGAGCGTCACAAAGGAAAGGAAAGAAGAGCATTTACGAAACACAATTTCAAAACTTGGAACCTCACTGCAATTACAACTAAAGCCATTGAAAAAATTGAGAGGTATATACTGTTTTTGAAGTAAACTGTAATTCTTCCCAAAAGCCACTTATTGCTGCTATAGTTGTTTTTATTATTATTACTATTATTGTTGTTTCTATTGTTATTTGATGCTATTGTTGTCATGGGAAAGGTAATCTGAGAGTTCCTAATGCGGTACACTAGTCCTCATGTAACCAGGTAATACAAATTATTTGGCGTGGATTTATGCTGCAGAAGATAATGTAACAATTACGCATTTATTTTTTTTATTACAAATCACAATGAAAGGTTATACAAAAATGTGTCATACAGATATTCAGTTCGTTTCGGAGGCATGAAAATATGAGTACCCAATCCAAAGAAAAAAATGTCCCACGAAAAAAAAAATCCACCCTTTACTTTCGTACAACTTATTACATTTCCTAAAATTTGAATCGAACGCTGATACGTATGTTGAGTACGATTCTCAAGGATTTAGGTAAATATTAAATCATTAATTAAAATCTTTAAAAAGTGGCTTGTAGTTGTACCATTTTACGGTCCCATCTCTTATCCGGTATAGGATTGCAAATTTTCTTGAATGAACGTGGTTATATTTTAGATAATAAGCGAATTATCATTGATTGTATTTTAATTGAGAATAATATGTCGTAGTAAACCGTTGAGAAATCAATAAATGCCAAAAAAAATCAAAAAAAAAAACCAAGAATTAATTTAAAACTCAAATGATATTACATCAATGGACTTTCTCTTGTTTGGCTGCAAAATGTGAACCCGTTTTATAGGAAAAAAGTATTTCTGTCAACCTTACCTAACTATAAACTTCACCCCGATAGGCTTTCGACAAATTTTATTTATGCCAATAAAATTCTTTGCCGTTATTACAATTAATTACAATTACGTTTACAATTAAACAAGTAATAAAACTGTATATTACGTCGTTCGCCGTTTTTATAACCAATAACTTAACACAAGTTTTCTGAAAATGCGCGAGTTTTAATTTATATTTTCATTATTACTGAACTTTACATTAAAAAAACATAGCATTGAATTTATAAATTATATTACTCTCAACTGAAAATATTCATGCATTTCTTTTCTTCACGTTTTCAGCGGGTTCAGAATTTAATATTGGGACGAGGGCGACATTTTTTTGACATAATAGTATTATAGGAAATATAATAAGCATTGTTTTTAACTCAATGATTTAATTTTTTTTTTTTTAAATCTGTATATTTTTTTTAAGTCGAACTTTTCATATTATACGTCATTATGTCTCAGGTGATATGTAGTTACATTAATTATGGTAACAATGGTATTAACGGTATTTGGAAGCGTGGTGTGCCCCCTGCATAGCGTATTTATATTACATGCGCATTTACTTAAAATATTTAAGCAATGTTAAAAACAATATTGGTTATATACCATAAACGAATACTCAAAATCCTTGATTTATCGAGAAAAAAAACATCTCTATTATTTGTATTAGCAAATATTATAAAAATAAGATAACATATAAAAAAATAATCAAGCTATTTATGTTATTAGGAATTTTAAAAAAGAATCATACTTTTATTATTGAATTGGGATTTACCAGGGCTTGAAGCTGAAAAGAATAATTTCTTTTTCTTAAAAAAATGTCGGTATCACCGGAATTTTAATTGTTGATAATTTTTCTTTTCTTTCGGAACTGGAACTTTTACCCTAGTAACTTTTCAAGTAAAGTATCTACACAACTTTTTATTTTTTAAACTTTTATTTAAAAGTTCTCTTGATTTCGCTGAAAAACCTACCTAAAAATGACTTTTATCAATAGTTTCTCAAACAAACAGTTGAATCATGGGTAACTCATTTAAGACAAATTATAACTCTAATTTAAGCCAAGTTGCTGTTTATTTTTCATAGAACTGAATTTTGTTTCAACTTCAATAATTACTATGAATATTTTTAAAACCTGTGTTCATCCTCCAACTGCAATTTATTTACGAAAGTTCGACAAGTTCCCAATTTATTTTTGTCGAATAATTATTGATTTATTTATTCGATTGATGTGAAATCGTTGTGGTCACGAGGCTACTGTGATTTTTGTGGCTTCAACTGATCTCCACTCGAAACCCTGTAAAAAAATCCTAAGACAAATCTAGAAACTCTCTTTCCAGATAATATCTCAAGTGGACACTAGCCATTAAACACTCATTTTTTTATGTTATTGTTCATACAAAAAAGATGATGGGTTGATAGATAATAGTTTATCTATTGGAGTTAATCTAGTTTAGTGAATGGGTCATCAGATGCAATCGATAGCATTGAATTAGGGCCTTTTAGCCTTGTTGTCTATTTATAACTTGTTAATGATCCACTTTCGATCCAATAACTTGTTATCGTTCATTTATAACATTATATATATATATCATTAATTAAAAGAAGTGATTAAATTTATTAAAAAGAAAAAAATATTAAAAAGCATAATTTATTTATAATTATTACTATTTTACTTTTTTTACGAAAGTTAAAGGAAGCAACTATCCTGCCTTGTCCCTCCCTGGCTATACTCAGAAATATTTCGTTACAAAAAATAGTAAAAGATAAAACGAATCCACAAAAAAAATAAAATAAGATAAAATAATAATAATAAAAAAACATCTGCGTCGCGTTTTTAATACAATTTATATACTTAATTTTAAAGTGTTATCAAACTCTTAATTTCTCTAATAAGATAAAATAATAATAAGAAGAAAACATCTGCGTCGCGTTTTTAATACAATTTATATACTTAATTTTAAAGTGTTATCAAACTCTTAATTTCTCTAATAAGATAAAATAATAATAAGAAGAAAACATCTGCGTCGCGTTTTTAATACAATTTATATACTTAATTTTAAAGTGTTATCAAACTCTTAATTTCTCTTGTAAATATAATTATTTAATAAAATAGTCTGGTTACTTTTTTTTTTTGTTTTTTTTTTCAATTATTTGTATATGATTTGCTTGTAAGGCATTTGTTAGAGTTAAAATTAGGCTAGTATATATGGTGTGAATGTGTTCACATATCAATATAATTATTGTCCATGTGACAGATTATTATATTTCTAAATAAATGAATTTAAAAAAAATAAAAAAAATAGGGTAAATTCTTTTCTTTTTTTTTTAAATTTCGTTAGTTAAGACCCGTGACAACAGAAATACCTTAATAGTATATATCGTATGGTGAGAATGTGCTCTCATATCTCTAATATATATATATTTTTTTTAACGCCTCTTGACTCAGATCTCTAATATAAATGTTCTTAATTGAGACAGAATGTAATATTTTTCAATAAACAAGTTTAAAAAAATACTATATATCACAATGAATGTATCTAAATAACATTTATCACAGATTTCTGATTTGACAAATTTCTGTCTCTTTTATTTCTTTTTTTTTTATGGTTATATTGTGAAACTATTACATTGAATAATATTATATATATTATAATGGTATTATATTAAATAAACAATTTTTAGCATGGACACCAATTTTAAGACTGTACAAAGAGCTACGCAACTTAACTACAATAATCATTACTCAATAAAAAAAACAAATAAAATGCAAATAAATACGATATTAATTTTGTATGCACAACATAAATTATTGAAATAAAAAATATATGCATTATTCCGTGCATTTAGTTCAATGTATACATTAACATGTTTATTAAGCACCTAATGTGATATTTATATTTTTTTTTTCAAAATGAATATTTTTTGCATAAATAAATATTTATAAATTAAAAAATTAAATCTTGTTTTGAAATATAAAAAAAAAACAATAATTTAATTATTAAATATTTTAAAGAAATAAGTCTGACGTCATAAAATATTATTTAAAACGTTGTCATATCTTTAAATTTAATACTTGGTAATTATTAATATTAAAATTACGTGATGTATTATTATTGCTATTGTCGCATGCAATCAGATTAGTGCTGCTATCTAACTTCCACCAATTGTA
The DNA here is from genome assembly GCA_928085145.1 of Nezara viridula. Taxonomy (NCBI): domain Eukaryota; kingdom Metazoa; phylum Arthropoda; class Insecta; order Hemiptera; family Pentatomidae; genus Nezara; species Nezara viridula. The sequence goes on along the minus strand of OV725078.1, from coordinate 185,860,730 downwards.
ACACAACTCTCTAGCACTGCATTTATTCGTCCCTATATATATATATATATATATATATATATATATATATATATATATATATATATATATATATATATATATATATATTCTACTTCTTGTATGGTAATTGTTGATTCTATATACTGTATTTAATGTAAATTTCACGATTTTCATATTAACATCATGATATTACAATGTTAATTAGTATAATATAGATTACAATTGAAAAAAAAATTAAGGAGAAAACAAGAGAAAACAATAATTAATACTTGGTAATGATAAATTCATGCGTTTAAAAAAAAAAATCGTTCTTAGATATCATATTTTGTAGCCCGGAGCACAGACATCTTTTTATAAAGTGTTTTCTTCATAAAGTTTCCCTCAACTAAATTCCTTACTTAGTCGGTTCCTTCACTTTTCCATGTCCATCATATTCCTTCCTCCTCTCAGCCACAACATCTTTCCACATGACATGAGGTCTTCCTCTCATTCTCCTGCCATACCCACGGCATATTCTCATATTCTCCATACCCACGGCCTCCCACTCCAATCCCGTTTTGGGAAGTTGTTCGCTATCCACTATTTTCATATGCCTAAGCCACTTTAGCTTCCTTTCAACATTCTTATTAAATATTTAATATCCTAAACTTCGTGAATGGCTTCATCTTATGGTAATCTATAACTTTTTATTTACGAAAATGTATGGAAATGGGGCGTTTTCAATCCGGAGATCGGTAAACTTAGTCTATTTAATGAAGTACTAAAACCTTATAAAAATCGGTTTGATTTCCACTTGAATTGTAAGATAATTTGATTAAAAAATCGAGCAAAATGATGGCCTACAAAAACATTGGGCTCTTTGGCGTGATTTCCTCTCCCAACACGTCAAAATAACAAGGTGGTAGATGCCAAACGGCCCGATATTTTTTAGGCCACAATATTTCTCAAGTTTTTGATCTTATGATTCAAGTGGAAAGCAAATGGGCATTCATCAGTTTTTAGTACTCCATCATAAATTAATTAGTTTAATGATAAAACGCCAAAAATGTTGCACGGTAAAATGAAGCTGTTTAAAAAGTTTAAAGCGGATATTAATAATTTGGTTAAAAAGGATCTGTAAAGCGGACTATTGGCGGTCGTGTTTTTTTTGTTTTTTTTTTAGTGACATAGTTATTACAGTGATGTACTTTATTTACTAGTAGCAATTTACCTTCTCAGAAAAATGTTGAAAAAAAAATCTGTTGCGTTGCGCGCATCACTTACATGTGAACAACAGCGCTGTAGCAACGCATTGCCGAAACATATTAAAGGAGTTATTATTTTTAATATAAAATATATATATATATCTCGTTACTAAGGTATAAAAAAAAATATTAATTTTCATAATTAATCACACGCCATTTTAAAAAATAATCTCGTTTTATGCGAAGATCAGTATGGCGGCTTATATTAACATTAAATGATCACCATGAGATTAGTCCTGACGAAGGCCTAACTTTTGGGCCAAAACGTTGGCAAAAATAAAAATAAATATCATTTATTTATTTCTACTTTTTATTTTTGACTGAACACCCCATCAGCTTCTCTTCAATTAATATTTAATATTTTTTTTTTTTTTTTTGACCATTCATTTCTTCTTTCTTTTCTTTTTAAGTAACAGTATTAGGTAGTCAAATTTTAATATCCATAAAAATATCAACCCATAATAGATATATCGGTAGGAAAAATATCGATAATTATCCTTAAGCCTTTATTTACTTTTTTAATATTATTTATTATTTTGTTATATATATATATATAACAGTAAATACTTCTTTTATCCCTTTTTTTTTTTTTTTTTTTTGTTTTGTTTATTGTAATATGCATTTTGGCCAGATTTAATGTTAATTTTATGTACAATATTGTTATTCTCAAGGGACGTTGTCCCAGAATAAACGAGATTTCCGAGGAAACAGGTTGTGGACTTTCGTGGACGTGCTGTGATAGTAACATATTAGCCCCATGTATGTGACCTTTAAAATAATTATTTATTTTTTAAATTTAATTTATGTTAGCGGCTCAACAAAATTGATGTCATATAAAATCTTTACAATAAAAGTATCTACATAACAAAAATTATCTACAAACATATTCAGGTTGTCGAACTGAAGTACGAATAGATATATATCTTTATTTATCTTTGGGTGCAAGCTACAAATGCAACAGTTCGTAACGCTTTTTAACAGCTCTATTTCCGATAACCCTTAGAAGCATCTGAAAAGAAGATGGAGTGGAATTTCCTGACTTGGATAATCATTGATCTGTGGTGAATTTCTTTATAAGTTGTTTCATGTTTTATTACTCATATATTAGACTTACTTATATCATTATTTTAACTATTAAAATTTCTTATAAATATAATTTATTAATATTGTGTATAAGTTTTATTTATATACAGTGTAATTAACGGCATGGAATTCTGATCGACTTCTATTGTATATGGAATTGAGTCATGGTCTTAAAATTTTGAAGTTCGTGGATGGCTGCTGTTGGGATTTGACTGGGCGCGAGTCGAGTTGGTTGTTCAAGCTCAGGTGTGAACTCCTTTATTTGAATTACATCCCATGGCTTGACAGGGAATATACGGATTGTCCACTCTGTAACCTACCAGTAAAGGAGGACCTGGTCCATTTTTTGGCTGAGTGTTCAACGCTCGGTCAAATTCGTATCGTCAAATATCTTGGAACTAGCCCGGTTCCAAATGTAGGTCGTAAAATTGTCGGTTTTGCTTAACATGCGTGGATAGACCGTTTTAATTTGCTACATCCAGCATAAACAATGAATGATCCGTCTAATTTATTTGTGGTCAGTTTTATTCATATTATTGTTTATGATTTCCCTTATTTTCCTAAATTATTATTTCTTAGACATAAATTATTCGAAATATTTATCATTTTATATTTTATTAGTTATTTTATTATTTATCAGTTATTCATGTATATGTAATTGTTATAAAGTCTTTATTTGTGCTGTAACTGTAAAAAATTCAATAATTAACATAAAATTTCCGGCAGACGAATGATCATGCCTTATAAATGTTCTGTGTATTTTTGGAAATTTATAATTTATACATATTTAATAAAGCATTTCTCATTCATATAAGTTTTATTTATTTCATCACTATTTTATTTAACTTTCTTTATTATTTATTTACTTTAAGAATTTACAATCATCCTATAATTAAAAACATTACGAGTCGTTCGGGCTATCTTCTGTATGCGACTGTATACCCCCTTCCGAATTTAACAATAGTTAAAATTTAAATGAAGTGATATAACACCCATGTAAGTCTCAAAACTCCTTTGTGGAATGAAAGACCACGCATGAAGAAAAAATCACTGACTCCTTTTAGTTTATACCTCTAAGACCTTGTTCGTGAACTTGCCTTCTCGAACGGCCTCCATCGAAGAAACTGGACTTGAGCAGAGCAATTATCTCATTCTTTATCCCCAAGTTACGGAATCCATTGAACTCTAACTTATAACATATAGTAGGGGCTACTAATACGTTTGTTTGTTGAAGAAAAAAGCAATTAATTCCCAACCCTTTCGGTTTCAATCGATAATGAAGAAAGAACAATATTATTTATAAATTATAATAAGCAATATAAACAATGTTTTATTTTTCTTGATCCTTTTAAAATAGTCTGCCTTTATCCGACATATTTTTTTTCTTTGTTTTTATGTTTTCAGTTGGAACTTATATTTTATTTTAGTATCATTATATCACATTTTTGTTTGCTGTACAATCGATAAAAATTATCAGTTTATATTATTCTAATTTCAACTTGATATAATATTTCCAACAAATTGTTAGACATTATGTAGCATGACGTTCTCATAAAGTAATCGTTATCACAATAAGTAAATTAATTTAATGGATATATGTTGCTGAAATTAGATAATGTAATTTAATAAAAATTGAGATAAATAATAAACACTTTAGATTAGATAGACTGAAACGAATTATATTCTGAAACAAAGTTTGTAGATCTGTCGGACCAGCTATATCATCTCTTTATTGATTCCATCTATCCACCTTATTTGTGGCCATCCAAATGATCTCTTGCCTACTATTGAGAAACTCATTGTTGCGCAGAGACTTCCTGATAGAGTTTAATGCCCTGTCCATCTTGACCTCCTTGCCTTCATATCGTGAGATATCAATTGACTAGTTTTTGTAAGCAGTTCTTTGTCGTACCTTTTCTCTTCGATGCATTAGTACTCTAATCCCAGATAGGGCTGGCTATCGTGTGAAAGATTTTTACTTCAAATCTTTCAATACTTCTTTTTAGGAAACTGATTATAAAACTTTATACGAGCATCGGAAAGCCTAATACATAATACATATTCATTATTTAAATACTCTGACATTTTATATTGTCAAATTTGTCTTTCCTGTTAACAGAAACACAGCTTATTTTAAAGACGAACTCAATGTATTTTTTATTATTTTATTCTTCAAAAGAGTATAATTATATTTTTTCCTACTGTACATAGTTTTAAGTGTCTTATCATAGTTTTAAGTGTTATGTATATAGATTTTTTTTCTATATAGCTTGTTTAACTAATATTTTCTTTACTTCTTCTTTTTTTATTATTGTTTTATTTTGGCCAGATGTAGTCTTTTAATAATGTACTATTTTGTTATTCTAAAGGGACTTTGTCCCAGAATAAAGTTATTTTCTATTTCTAATCCAACATTTATAAACACTTTAAAAAAAGGTGTACTTCAGCTAAGTTGAAAGAAGAAATATAAGTAAACTTGATGAAACATAACCACATACTGGAATAGTCATTTTGAATTTCTTTCATTGAAATTTCTTATGAAGTTTGATAAAAAAAAAATTTATGGTTTAAGAAAACTTGGGTATACTTTCGCTGAGGTCGAAGCTCACCACGAAACCATTGTTCTAAAGTTCACGTAAAATCGTGAGTGAAAGCGTATTACTAAAACTGAACTCCATAAAATCATTAATATTTATATATTCTTTAATTTTTTTATTTATTATTTGATAAATAAAAAAAACTTTAGTTCGTTTAATAGTAATTTACCCTACACAATTCGCTTTTGGTTAATATTCGTTTTCTCGTAATGTTTTAGTATTATAATATTTTAGAAATCATACGGTAAGAAAACAGCTTAACTTGTTTACTGACTTTCAACATTTCAGAAATATGTTAAAACATTCTTATGAAAAACGTATCATATAAGTGTTGTTTTTGTTAATCATTACGACGGTAGACATTCTTGTAAACTGATTTATTCGTATATCTATAATAAATTTTAAAGTAAAAAAAAAAATATGTTATAAGAAAAACAACGAAAGATACTTAACCAAAACAATTTCTTTATAACCCATAACAATTAGTTCATAAAATCCTTAATTATTCTCACTAGCGGATCTAGAATTTAATTTTGGGAGGGGTTTCAGCCCGAAAACTTTTTTTTCATAAAAATAACGATAATTACTTTGGAAAAAAAGAAAGAAACTAACTACCTATATGAAATGGTGTTTACGTGATTCTTAAAGTCCTTTTAAATGTAATTACACTAACAATAATACTTTAACAGACAATGTTTTAATATTTTTTTCATAAAACATGGTTATATTTTACTACTTTGAGGAGGAGTGGGCTTCAGCCCCAAGATAAACAAAGCTCCTTTTGTATACAAAGTGTTTGCGGACATACGTTCACTTCGAACAACATTTGATAAGAACGTTAATGTTTATATTAATTAATAAAGTAGTAAGAACAAATAAATAGGTTTTATTTATTTCATATAACGTAAATAATTCATAACAACGAAAATCTTTAGCTTTTGCAGTTTGTCCATTTAACTCTTAAAAACCCTGTATAACCTAATCATTATCGTTAAAATATATTCCATTATATATTCTTTAAATTTTACGTAGTAGATTAAAAAAAAATTCTATACGTCATCGATTATTTGTTCGACTTCTATCGTCAATAAAACCCTGATGAACATTCAAAACTTAATCCGAAACGACGGTACACATCAATACATGGAATATAATTGTACCAATACATATAATCTTACTGTGTGTAGCATTTCTGACAGTTCCTCCAATAATCTCCAATCAGCTCAGCTATATGTCCATCAATTTATCGGATTATATAAAGATGACTTTATAAATTTGTTAGACATGCTACAGCAACATCACAGAATTCACAATTCTCAACATATGAGCACGGCAAACAGGCCATAAAATATTTCTTTGGTAGGCTGAATTAAAGCTGTCAGTAGCTCCAAGCAGCCATGACGCGACGCCCCAGTTTCTCACGACTTTGCGTAATGCCGAGATGTGGGGAAGTGAAGTCACAAGCAGCTTCTTCCGCACGCTGGAGCTGTCCAAATGTGGAACTGGATTATGCAAACGGGTCGGGAAACGGGAACAATTGAAAAGAAGTAAATGGTAAGAGTCCAAAAAGGTAATGCGTTACTTCCTCTAAGTAATACGGGATCTCATCTAGAGTATAGCCATAGGAAAAGGATGTCGGATATGATAATGGCACAAGAAGAAACAAATGATTGTATCCTGTGATTAGTGCCTTGTGTACATCTTTCTTGATCAACTTGTACTGCTTTGCTTCCTTCACTTTTCTCTACCAGGGCTGTCTCAAACTTTCTTAAGTCTCCTAGAATCTTTTTATGTTTTCTGAAAGTATTGGAAAAACATCCAAGCCAAAAAAAGCCAAGCAGCTGACTTAGAGTCCTCCAAATTTTCTTCTTAGGCGGATCATTATACTTTTATGATATTGTTTATTTGTTTTTTAAATTATAGCAATAAAAATCTAGTGGTCTTTGATTTTTTTTTTAAAGACAAAGAATTTTTAGATTAAATTCTTGTTAGTAATGCAATAATAACGTTTTTTTCTCTTCATTTTACGTTAAGCGTGGAAAAATTACAAACAACTAGCCATTGAAGGATTGATTACGTGATGAAGCTGAACCAAACGAGTTTTAGATGCAAGCAGTTCGTTCTAAATCCATAATATAATAAAAAAACAAATCGGTATTAATAAATAATTTTATAATTAGCATACGCGTAATAAATTATACGTAATTTTGTCCTATTTCTAACTAGTGATGTGCGGTGAAAGTGAGGTCAGTATCCCGTTGGCCCTCGCAAGGCCGCAACTGTTACCTCAGCCAACTTCCGAAGGACCTTGCATCCTTCTGCATTTCCCGTTCTTCCTGCGCTTTTGACGTTGGGACCACTTTCTCCTGAAGTTATACTGAAGTTAGTTTCCAACAGATGTTATACAGAGTAAAGGCTAATATTACTCACAACAAACAATAAAAACAGAAATTGACAGGCGGTCAATGCTGGAGCAGGCCGAGACTCAGCGTGTGGGTCGTAGAGCCGCGAGTATTATTAGATTATTAGAGTAATAATAATAAAATAAAGGCAAATATTTAAAGATATGATCTACAAAAACTGTTTTAAAAAAAACATGGTCTGATTTATACCAGAAATGCAAGTAATTTAAGTTTTGTGTTTTTTTTCAAGTAAGTCGTGGTTTTTGTTTAATAGAGATAATACCTAAAAATGTTTAATTTAAATAATTAAAAATTGCTTCATAGTTATTTTATTTATTTAGAAATACAATAATCTGTCATGTGGACAATAAGTATAATGAGATATGATTCAGACCATCTTCATAGTGAACTAGAAAAACTATTTTTCACACACAAGTATTGTTGCCCAATCGCCAGACCGAGACGATTCTTGGTCTTGCAAACTCAGTCTTGGTCATGGTTTTTCTCTTGCGCAAGAATCTCGCAACAGTCTTGCAGTTACATATTAGCTTATTAATATAGAGATACTACTGTAATTTTTAAGATAGGAGAAACGAAAAGCCTAAATGAAAAATTAAAGGTATTATATACAAAAGTATATTGTTTATACCAATTATTAACTAAGATTGTCAAGTACAAGCAACTATTTTGCCTTAATTTTTATTTTAAAAATCGATTTTTTTTTTACTAGTCCTGGTCTTTGTCTTGCAACAGTTAGACGACCTTGCAAGACACAGACTGATTTTGGGCAACACTACACACAAGCAGGGCTTGTGTTTGTTAAAACCAAGTAAAGGGGACTTAAAAAATACAGTTCACTATCATTTTAGATTATGGATTTTCGGAAAAGGAGTATAGTTATTATACTTTTTTTTTCGATGGAAAGTGTATTTTTGTTATTAATTTATTAGAATATATCCCAGATCACAGAAAAGCAAGAAAATAAAGCCTTTTAATGATCTATTATGGATATTTTTGCTGAAACCCGATTATTTGGGGTGGCTTATCAAATCACATCTTTTTTTACACCGCTAGAAATGAATCTAACTTACTGCCTAACAATCTCAACTTAAGGTTTAAAAAAGAAGTTTTAAAAAAAGTGGCGAATAATGAAATCCTTGTGAAGAATATTGGGAACAACCTAGAGGAATAGAATAAGAAATGACAGAATAAGAGAAGAGCTCCTGGTACGTAATTGTGGATGTTATACAAACTGGTAAATGCTATTGAGAGTTCCCAATGCTAATTCCAAATAGTATGAAGGTGTGTTCGTAAAACCTTCACTTTGAACGACATTTAATATGTGTGTTCATGTTTACATTTAATTAATAAAGTAGATAGAACAAATAAATAGATTTTATTTATTTTATACAACGTAAATAATTCATAACAACGAAAATCTTAACGTGTGCATATCTCCTAAACAAAGCGTTTGCGGACATAACTTCATAGGAATTGTTTTTCTTGTTTTGAGGTCCTTAGTTCATTTTCGCAGTTTGGCCACTTAGCTCTGAATCACCTTGTGTATATCATTTTACACTCAGGCAATTTTCTTTTTTTTTTTTTTGTCTATTGGCACCAATCAAAATGAAACGTCTGTGCTCACGGTGTTGAGTATCTCGGCTGTGTTTTCTTATTAGATAATTTAAATTTAATAGAAGGAACTAAAAAGAATATTCCAAATTTTAGCTAGGCTACACTGTTAAGAACACATAATCTGCACATAGATTTCATGGCTATTTATTGTTCTTTCCTGACAGTTGTTATGTAAATGCAATGGACGGTGAATTATATGTGTGAATAATAAATGAATGGTATCAATGCACTTGTTTACGTTGGTCGTTTATCAAGCGCCATTATTACAACATCCCTACCGATTTCTAAATGTTGAAGTACTTGCAGTTAGTGAGGTTCATCACCGTGACATGCACCTGCAATATGCCGAAGCAGGACGGTTTTCTGGTCTGAAAGTGTTCTTGTGTAACTTGTTTGAAGTTACTGTCATCCTCTGTTAAAGTAGCGGTCAGCGACTATTAGGTACCATCTTGACGGATTCGAATCCCGGAATACATGAGGGATGCGTCGTAACACGTCCAGTCCGTGTGCATTCACGTCAGAATAAATAAATAGCACTTTGAATAAAAAACAAAAATTAATTTTATAAAGAATAATGAGCAGAAGATTGAATTCGATAAAGTCAAGATACTAGACATGGAAAAGAATCAACAAAAACTGTTGATTATAAAGATGATGCACATTGGAAAGACCAAAAACGTAATAAATACCTGGAATGATTTGGCGAAATTGAATTGTGCGTATAGCAACATTTTAAAATTGGTATGAGTTAGATGAGAGATTTCGTTTGGTTTTTTAGGACTGGTTACCGGTTGATTTGTTTAGTAAGGGTTAAAATACAATTAAAGAATGGGAACTATAGTTGAGCTTTTTTAATATGTTTTCATGATTTTATAATGCTGATATTTTATATGATGACGAGTATATATATATATATATTTTAAGCAGTTGATATTTATTTATATTTTTTAAAATTAGTTCGAATATATATATATATATATATATTGCCTTCGGGCTCAGGACCGGGGTGGGTAGACGCTTAGCGGTCCAGTAGCTTAATATCAGTGCTAGTGGACGGTGCTGAGGCTGTCGGTGTGTCCCTGGCCTCAGGTATCGAGGCTATATTTTAAAATTAGGTTGAATTTTGAAATAATTGTTATTTGAAACATATGGAAGCATAATTGTGCACCGATTGAGCTATTTGTTGTTCTAGCATTGAAGAAGATCCCATTGTAAAATTAAAAAAAAAAAAAAAAAAAAACGGGATCGAAACGTCAAATAAACAGCAGGATCAATGAAAAGTTTAATGAATAATTATTAAGTGACCTTACTAATTAATTAATAATTATGTTTATATATATATATATATTTTTTTTTTTCTTATAGGAGTTGGTATTAGAAAGAGAAAGTTCACCAAGAAGTTCTTGAAATTAATGATTCGACGTTTTGCACACCGTCTTCCAAGCTATTATGTTAAGTTTAGCAATCCGGGATGCAATCCACGTTTCATTTTTCTAGATAACCATATAACGTCGTAATTTTTGGTACTGACAAGATAAATGATGAATAATCCATAATTGTCCATCAACGAAGGACTTACTTCACTTGATTTATGAAGTCATTGAATTTTAATAAAATCATGCATATTTTTATAACTTCTTTTCTAATTCCTATTTGAAAATTTAGAAACTGGAAAAAGATTTCTGTTACAGGATGAGATTGCCAAAGTGTGAGTGAACGACCTACACACATTGAAGATTGGATATTACACAACGAAAGGACCGATAGAAGCACACTACCACTTTCCATTTTTTTTAAATCTCTTTAGATGTTTTTTTCTCTCGAAAATTGTGAAATTCTCGGTCCTTTATCTCGAGTATTTTATTGTGATTTACGCAACAACAGGAAAACAGGTACAGGATATTAGTTTACCTGTGAGCTGTGTTTATCTGTGTGACCATTATATGTTTTATTATGTGAATCTGTTTGGAAGCTATGTATCATCGTCTGACCGCATCAATTAGTTTAAATGTTATTATAAAGCACAAAAAGGTTCTTTGTGTGTGTGAGCAGTGAAAACGCATATGGTTGGTTAAGACACCCCGATCTCACTTTTAGGCTTATAGGAAGCTGAAGCGATGTAGCAAGGACCACGCAGGGAGGTATCCGATGACGTAACATCGTCTGGTTCGGCGGAACGTGAGATCTCTTAGCCCGGTTACCGAATTCGCGCTTTCTTCCGACTGAAACCGAATAAGGTATATATGGCCCACTAGTTGATGTCCGAGGCAAGTTTTCGCCACATACACATTATGTCATAGTTTTTATTTTAAATTATCATTTACATCTTTTTACAGTACGTTATGTGTTAATTGTGATTACATGCATCACAATGCTTATAGTTAAAGTGCAGATGTTTTAGTGGAATCAGTAATTTGTAATAGGAAAGCAGAAAAAGGTTAACTTTTTGCTTACAATATATATAAATTTGAACTTTTTACTAGACATCAGAATCGAAAGAGCATAATACTTCTTTTACGTAAACTTCCGGCTACTTCAGCACTTACACGAAAACGCTTTAAATTTCAAATAAATTACAAAAGACGAATATGCATGGCTATAATGAGGCCTATTTGGACTACAGAGTTGGACTATGGGGTTCCACAGAACCATCGAATCCATCCGTCCATCATATCCAATCCTTACAATCCAAAGTCCTTCGTAAAATCCTTAATGCTTCACATTTTTTCACATATAAAATCATCCATAATGACCTTAATAATAATAATAATAATAATGCTTTATTTAATCTGGGACAAGTCCCTTTAGAATAATGTACAGAGATGGAGATGTGGGTTTTGGAGCATCAGGGAATAATCACAAAATAAACAGATTTATATAATGAATAAATAAAAGAAAATTGTATTAATGAAAATTGTATTAATTCTTCATATGTTTCCGATTTGTCCTAATGTAGATACCTTTCCTTCCTTAACAAACTTTAGAATCATCCGAACCCACTCGTTTCTAACCTTGCTTCCACTTCGATCCATCATAATCCTCCAAGGCGTCTAAAATACCTTGTGGTTCCCTAATTTAGAAATTATATTAGAATACTACAAACGGGTAGTTTTTTTTTTTCTAATAAGCATTCTCTACAAGCCTTTTCATGTCATTATGTTTATCTTCTCAATCTATCTCTATAAGAAGTCTACAATAACGAAACATTCAAAACTTATATAAATAAAATGTGTTTATTTGAGACAATTTTCGCAATCTGCTTATAAACAAATGCTTGAACGTAGGCCAGAAGAGGAGATAATACGAGTTGGCAATAGGTGCCAAGTGCATCCATTGTGAAACCCAGCGACCCGTCCCCATTCACTGCGCTTCTTCTCTACACTGCTTTCTCTCGTTGGGGGTTTTAATGATGGAAGGAATCATACAACCATTACTTATGGATTTATGTATTTTTTAAATTTGTAAGTTTCAGTACCACAAACAGATAATAAAAAAAAATAAGGTCTGTGAATCAATATCAAAGTATACTATATTTCTAAATAAAAAATAATTATCAGGTAAATACATATTATGTAACAGCGTTTCATCAAACGTGATTTCTACTTGCACTTCTTTGCCGAGATTAAGTGAATGCACCTTTGATCAGAGATTACCGCTAAACTCTTTGAAAGCTGACCAAGGGTCATCACCCCTGGATCTTGTGTAATTGACTTAAAAGTACGATCATCCCATGCCAGGCGTTAATTGCTACATTCTTGTTACTGGACTGGAAGCTTTGGCAATTATTCGAAACTGACATTATTATAATATTTCAATCCATTTTCATATTAATATTTTGTGCGCATATTCTACCGAAGGAGAAATAAAACAAAAATAGGTTTCAAAAGGAAGAATTTGAAGAACTCGCATTGAGAATTTCGAAAATTCAGCTATTTGAATATTGCTCAACGCGATAAGACCGAAACTTTGGAAGGTTGTATTGCAGAAGCGGAATCTGAATTTCATTTTGAGTTGTTTTTCTAAATTGTTTAAAATTATTTTTATTTGGAAACAGCCTCGGAGATTCGAGATCCAAGTCATTAGGAAGTTCCGCTTTGGCTTCTAGAAACCACGTGATAACACTATACTGAACAGATCTGCACGAAATCAATGTTGAGTTGTGCCATTACCTGACACACATTTCTTTTTTTATTTTTTTTTGTATTTAGCGCCTCTGCTCAGCCTCTATTGGTCTTTAATACCAGTAGTGCGGCTGGGTGAGGGGCGCTGGGATCTCATAAGAGTCCTGCCTTTCCTTCCACGAGTGGGGAGAAAGGCTTGGCTCGGAGATCTTGAGTGAATGAATTTTTTTTTTAGATATTGTATAGAAGCATGGATGTATTTGAGTAGTTATTTTCATTAGCTTAGTCTTTTTTTAGTTTTTATACATTTACTTTTAGCATTATTATTTTTCTGTATTATTTATTGTGAATAGAGTGAAAATGTGCTCTTTGAACACTATTATAAATTCCTTAATTGTGACAGATTGTAACATCTCTCAATAAATATGTTTTTAAAAAAAATCTTTTTGTAACGATTTAAGTGGTACTTTAATACCTGTTTAAAAAAATAATAAGAAAAAATAAAATATGAAGAACAATAATGCTTTTCGAGAATAATTTTTATTTGTTTGTTTTTTAAGTGATTACATTTACTATCCGTATGTGTGTTATAATTTGAAAAGAGAACATATTGTAATTCTTTAAATATTTCTCAATGACAGCCCAGGTCATTCACAGAAATAAATATGTAGAAACAAAAATAAATTAAATTAAAAATATAAGGGAGAGAGGGATGATATGACTGAAATAATGAATTATATAAAGTTCAAACTGAGATACCCAGAGGCAATGTGGCAGTGAAAACAACACCCATTTCAATTATTTCTATTAAAAAAATAATTTTAATCAAGTGAAAAAAGTTTACATCCATACTCATTGATTATGACACTGATTGTGAGATATCTTTCTTATTATATATAATAGATAGCAACTACTAAGTATATTAAAATATTGTATTCATTCTCTCTATATAAATAGAACTATTCTTAATAACATATTAAAATATTTTTAATGTATCAATGAATAGATTGTCCTCGAAGACGAGTAAGAAACCCGAAACGTCGGACTAGGGAATCTAAAATAAATATTTACCAATGGAAGAGGTAAATAGGCAATTATAAAACCTAGTTATTTTTTTAATTTTGGAGGGGAGGGGGAGCCATGCCCATGAATCCTCCTATGCTATATTGAATGTGTCCACAAAACAATTGCTAACTCCAAGATTTCTTGAAAATGTCCAATATTTCTCTATGATTGTATTAAATTTGATTTATATAAAAATCTTTAGAAGCCAAAAATTTCTCAAGAATCATATCCATTAAAGGTATCAATTGCTCACCACACTTTTATTTGTTTACTTACTGTGGTTTAATGAATTCCGAAGATTTCGAAAAAGAGGTCGATCAACCAATTTTATTAAGGTCTTGTATAAATTAAAGGAAAAGAAGATGTGGTGAAGGTTTCTTTGGATAGAGTAAGGAATTTGGATCTCGCTACGAGACAACTAATCACTCTCAGAGTAGTGATTTAATTTCCTGAGGGTTGTGAAATAGATAGAAGGTGGAATGAGAAGAGATAAAGGCTTTCCTCAAATATAACGAAAGTATTTTTATTCTTAATTTTATAAACAATATTGCAAAAAAAATCATTATATAGAAAGTAATAGATGATTCCACCATTCACTCACTATACGGGTTATTTCGAAATTTCGATGATATCTGGGCAAACAATTTTTTGGAAAAAAAAATTATAGAGAAATAGCGTGTTTTTTGACTTCTTGATTTTTAAAAGTGTGCATACATAATCAACAGTATAACCAAAGATACGTCACTTGGAATATAATTATGTTTTATCTTAAAGTACGGCCTCTGTTAACACCAGATTGTAATGATTTACTTTCATACATAGTCAATAAATAATTGTATTGTAGTGTTACATTTGACTTGATTTGTTTATTGTTTTTAAGAACGTTCATTTATTTTTAGAGAAAATTGATTAGTTGTTTGATCGTATTACATCGGTTGTTCGGGATCTCACTCCCAAAAATAAAAAAAATTCTAGAGAGTTTGATGCTAGGGAGTGAGGGTTTAGCTTTACATTGCCACAAAAACTTACTCTGCTTTCGATACAGAATTAATTTACAATATTTTCAAACAAGTTACAATCAAAATTCACTCAAGTTTTATTCAAATTCACGTTTATTGGAAAACTTATACAAGAGTAATTAAGGTTGTAAAAAAAAAATATTTCAAGGCTTTTGATAACATAATTATACTCTATACTAAAGCAGGATGAGGTCATATAATTAAAACATTTAATAATCAACGAATGGTAAGCATATGTTTTCAAAAGAACAAATCATGAGAAAAAATATTTAACTACATTCCGTTATGGTTTAGTACAATTATCTTAATTTTTAAATGTGAGCATACATTATCAACAATATAACCAAAGATACGTCATTTCGAGTATAATTATGCTTTTTCTTAGAGTAGGAGCGGCCTCTGTTAACGCCAGATTGTAATGATTTACTTCCATACATAGTCAATAAATATAAAAATTTTGAAAAAAAATCCTCTTTCTCAGCCTGTTTTAAATTTCTACATCTCCCATCGAACGAAATTTAACTCTAGATGTGTCACAAGAAACTCACAAATTGAAAAGCCCAAGAAGGTTCTAGTCGGGGCTCCAGAAAACGAACTCCGCCTGAATCAAATACAATTCAGAATCCTCAATGTTTAAGTTGGAAACAAAATCAGCCATAAATAAACAATTGCTGCATGTGATGCAGTTTTATTTATTATTTATGCAGAATTAGATACCTATCGCAACACCTGTCAATTTTTAATCGCTTCTTAATCGATTTCAAGGCGTATGAATAAAAAAGGCACAGAACTGCCATTAGCGTAATAGTAATTGTTCGTTTATCGACAAACCAATGCCATATGATTTTCAATATAGTGCCTTTAATTATTTATTATATAATTACAATTTTTATTTGTAGTTATCATTGGACTAAATTTTAAACATCTTATAAACCTGATTTTTTTAATTTGATTTTTTATTTCAATCTGAAAGCAGTCAAATATTTAATTTTAATAACATGACAATTATACTATACCTACATTTTATATTCGGTTTGAAAATTGATTCACAATCAAATATGAATTTGACAGCTAACATAAAACTAGATAATTAATTACTATAAATTTATAAACCTACATTGCTAAAATTACTTATAAATTTTAGCTTCTGAATAAAACTTTTACTTTGTATCAATTATTAAACATTTAATGTAGTTTGTATATTTCGTGGAAAATATAAGATATGTAAGATGAGCATAGAACAACATGCAACATGAGCATAGAATTCTAAACCCAAACAGACCATTTTTTTTCTCTAAAGCTACCCACTAAAGTTCGTTGAGAATATTGATATGCTGAAGCCTTCTTTTTTTTTCTTCTTTTTTTTTTGGATTTTATCGATACTTTAATAAAAAAAATCAAGATAAAATTAAAATTGACATGCACCTGACAGCCAAAAACGTTTTCGACTTGGAATACTTAAAAGCTATACACATAATCATATAATATTCAGACCAATATATTCAATGTTATTCATATTGTCATCACGTTTCCTATCTACAGAAAGACCGATAAAAAAAGAAACAAAAACAATAAAAATATTTTATGATTATAAAAGTTGACTAAATAATTTTTAATAAAAACAATTTCAATTACTTTTTGTTTAGTGTACAAAAGTAAGTAATACCACGTTATATAGGTAAGTTTATACAATATTTCATTATTGATATTAATATCAATATACTCGTATATAATGCTGAAAGCTAAAAACAAAATCTTACAAGATTTAATAAATTAAATTTAGACTATGTAGAATATTTGTACGTTATGGTAATATAGTACATGAACAGTTTAAAAAAAAAAATGGAAAATAGATTTTTGGAGTTTTACTGGTTATGGGATTCCACGTCTCATGTCTATATGTGAGAAAAAGATTTCCTGAAGAAAAAAGTAAATAATTATTATTTTTTATAAACTAATCATTACAAAAAACTAAAAGTAAACATGTATATTCAACAATCGATATCTTCTCTTAAATTGGAAATGTTCGGCATCCGCGAATCCACCTGTGTTGAAAATATGTCATCTACGGACGTTATGTTTTCTGGCTTTTTCGTCAGTTAAACCATTTATTCTTAGAACGGTATTATTTATTATATAGTAAGGTATCGTTTATAGTTATTATTTACAAAACGATTACATCTTCCGGAGGGAAATAGTCAGGCGTTTCAACTTGATTATTGCTACCTAAATCTGTCATTCGAGATATAAATCTGCCATGGTTTGTTACCCACATAAATCTTTCGAATAGCGAATTAAAATTAAGTTCGAAACAGTAATAAATTATTAAAAACGATTATAAAATTTTAATAAATATTTAAAAGTAATGCTAGTTTTATATATTATTCAAATCAATTAAATAACTCTGGAACTTTAAGAATAAATAGGAAATATCAAGTGTATGAGGCTTTACGTTACGAAGTTCTCTTCAATGGATAAATAAAAAAATAACATACCTCATTGACGTAATACTATCCACAAAGTTAATATCCCTGTTTATCAAAGGATAAGTAGAATTTATGTAACTCTTTGGCAGTGGCTTGTTCCTAAAGGTGAAAATCGTTAAGGCTGTCACGTTCCTCTTCGAAAAATTATAGTCTCCGGGTCGAAGACTGCGACCTAGTTGCCAAGCCACTGATGAATCGATCTCTAGTAAAATTAATCAGCTGCAAGTTCCAAACGGGTTATAATGGACGTAAGCGTTCATGAACGATCTAGTTTCGGTTACGTCATTGAGAGAAAGCAGAATATAACTTTCGATTTCTAGTTAGCGGAGAATAAGAATCTACTTCCATTGTTAATGATTAAGGCTCGACCTATTGGGCAATCATTCAATCTTTAAAAATGATTATTTACAATGCCCAAGTAGTTATATTCATTATTCCTTTATAACCATAGAATTAAGACATTACTTGAATGTTCCCACGCGTGACCTTGCGTTTCTTAACTAGGAGAAAATACTTAACTGGTGATACTTCGCTAAATCAATGTATAATCGGGACAAGATCGAGTAAATGCAGACTAGAGATCAATTAGTTTAATTTTAAAGACTAACCAAACACAGAGGATACACCATCCCAGAAAAGGAGATACTAGTATCTTTCACTAAAGGAGAAAAGGGAGAGGGCTTTCTAGCTGAATCCCACTCTTCAAAATAGATTTTTTTTCATTGGTTCATATGATTCATCTGAGCCAAATTTTTAAATTATAAACATGTTCCTATTATATATCTCTAGGTCCCCAATGTCTTCCTACGTACAGCTTTTTGGCCAGTACTCTTATCCCATTTTCCTTAGCCCATGGATACACCTTCGTATAATTCTCTTTCTATATACAGGGAGTCCCATAAGTAGAGGGAAATATTTAAAAGTTTAATATTAGACATCAAGATCTATAAAAAGGTTCAAATAAACAATTGCCTAAATTTCAGCAAAAAATTTGGAAATTTAAGATTTGTATTTTTTTTTTAAGTGAGTCACGTTTTTTGTTGGAATGGAAGCGATAACTAAAAAAAAAAATGATTTAAGTAATTAAGCATTGCTCCATAATATACTAAACAAAATTTACTTCAAACGAAAGTATATTCTGACATTTTTAAAACAATTCAAAGAGGACAATTGAACGGACAAACTCAGCTAAGTTCCGTTAAAAAAAAGTCATAATTATTTGTGATTTCTTTTTTTGTAACCCTTCAACTGTACTACAGTTCTCCACTTCTAGAAAAACTTCCAAATTTAATTATCTGGTGTGAATGTGTTCATATATCACTATAATTGTTGTTCACGTAACAGATTATTATATTTATAAATAAAAAATAAATAAATAAAATTAGCTTTAAGTCCATATTATTTAAGTTGAGGTTTATTAAAAAATATTTTGATATTCACCTCAAGTTGTGTACAGAAATTATATGATTTTCTATCCAGTCACCTAAAAAAGTACCACTTTTTTCAGCAAAAATGACTTTAATTTATTGCTTATCCATAATATGGAATATATTTTGATAAAAACCACATTTTATTTATAATAATAAAAAATTTAAAAATAACGATTATAATATTTTTTATGTAAAATGGATATGAAACTGTGTTTTTCTCCCATATCCCTGTCATAGGGACTGTTCTGGATTTATCAGGGACAAACTTAATGTTTCTTACCAAAATTTATATTTAAACTAAAGAAACCTACTGATTGCTTCAATTATTTTCAGGAAAACGTAAATAATAGGGTTTGAGACATTAAGTTCGTCACTAATAAATACAGATCAATTCCTATCACATCCCATTTTTTTTTTTTTTTTTTTTTTGGAACCGTTTGTTAATTTCAACCTCAAAATTCGAGTGTACAATGATATGATATAAAGCCAGTCTTTATATATAGCTGAAAGATCTGGACACTTATTAGCACCCTTGAAGTACTAAAAGATTAAAGAGGAAAAACCTCTGTACGATATCGGAGTGATCTGGTATCGGAGTACTAACATATAAAGGAAAATGACGAATAAAGAATTGCTTACTGAAACTGGTTTATCGATAACACGTGTTATGAAGACAAAGAAGTTTAATAGGGCGCGGATTATAGCTCCATCAGGAAGCTTTCTTCATCCATTCTTCATAACAATGATTGCCTCAATAGTAGGCAGAAGAACAAGTGGATGGCCAAAAACCAGGTGGATAGTTCCAATCAACATTGATACTGAGCAGTAGCAATAACTGGATATATTGGTACTGGTGGTGGGGAGTCCAGCAAGTGGCCCTTTTTGCTAATCCCAAAGACAATACCACCAACGGTTGTCTTTTATACCTCCAACTCTGTCTCAAACCTTCTTGTTCTTCTAATGAAATTCAAAAGGTTGGACCATTGTATGGAGCTTTGCATACTTCTGTCTGCGCCCAGAAGTCAGTATCAGAGCGACGTAAATTAGTCGCATTCTGTAATGAACTTTCTGGTCCGTTTCTGCACAGAGTTCATCATTTACTATCCCTCAGATCATTAAATGTCTTTTAAGTCTGCAGTGGCCTGTTGGTACTCAGATGATGAGACAGATTTCTTTTTTAGCTAGGCCCAGCAGCCAATTAGTTTTGGAGGGGGGGGGGCTTTTGATAAATTGTTTGGCTTGTCTAAGCGCAGTGCATTCCCTCCACTCCCTGCTCTTTTCCAAGTCCAATCTAGGACTTCTTTCCGAATAACTGGATATAAATAAATAACCCAATATAGGCTGCAGGGTGGTAGTAAAAGATCTATAAAGTCTGTAAGTACAACAAGAAAAAAAAAATATATATATATTTACAAAATTTCTTGTATATTACTTTTGTTAATTTTATATTGTCTGTATACATGGTGTGAATGTGTTCATATATCACTATAATTATTATTGTCCACGAGGCAGATTATTATATTTCTAAATAAAAAAAAAATTGAGAATGGACACAAAAATATCGATTTTAATTGTATTAACATCGGAAAATCAAAATAACCTAATTATTAATTGATTGATATTAAATTGTTATAATGTTTATTACATAGCTGATACAAATTTATTTAGGCCTGTAGATTTTAAATCGTAGCTACATTAACAATTATAACAATTTAATTAGTTTGTTTTATATAGTTTTGTAACTTCACCATGTATTTATTCAGATGCCCTTGTCAATGTATTCATAGATCACGATTATATCAAACGGGCATGTTAATTCAAATTTAAAGCGAGTGAAATTTGAAAAAGGGCACAGCTAATGTGCATTAAGATGATGATTTTTTTTTGTTTTTACATCATTGAAAATAGCTTTCCTGTCAACACTCAAAATTAAAGCAAAGCACCTTTAGCTCAAAGTTTCATCCAGAGCGACATTTCATAGTGCAATTTCATAATGCAATTCTCTAAAAAAAAAAAAATAATCAATTTATTACAGGACTTTATGTTGATTTAGTGACTGTATTAAATCTTAAGCGCTGGCCGGACTCAAGTTATCGAAACATGGACTTGCATTTTGCCGAGCCGAGTTACTCAACGTGCAGTTACGACGTTTCTTATCGCCTGCGCCCATCGCTCAGCCCGTGTCCTCTATTCTCCCTAATCCAATTAATTTGATCTTTATCAAATAGATTGCCATCCTTAAGCCTCGTGTACACAGAATCCGATCTGTTGCAGTACACTGTGGTCTCTGCCGGCAGGGATCACTGGGCTAGAGTTGTAACAGGGATGGTCGAGAAAACAGAATGGATAACAGGGAGATGGTTGTATTAATACATATTGTATTATCTCAGCCTAACAGAAACCGATCTGTCGCGGCTCCCAGTCTAGATCACAGCGGGCAATAATCCGTAATAAATATAATACAAAAATGTAACCAATTTGAAAAAAAAACATTCATATTCACTTGATTCTTTCCACGTGAGATTCATAATAAAGAAGGCAGATGCGTATAATGGAAGTTTGTAAAATATTATAAATAGGCATTACTTTTTATTTATACATTGTCATTTTTCTAATTAATTAATTATTATCATATATTACACTCCACTTATTCACTTATATTATGAGCCAAATTATATAAATGAGCCAATAAATATTTTTTTTTATATAAAAACTAAAACTTTAAACTTTTATTATGATGTTTACAACTGTATTAGTATGAATACATCAAGTAAATGTGTACAGAGAAATATTATCACATGAAACACGCTTGATAGAAAAAAACTGAGTTTTTTTTTTTTTTTTTTATTGAGTAATACAACATTATGTCACAATTTGGACAATTGTTATAATGAGGAAAATGTATATTCACACCGATTGATTTGTATATTTCGGTTCAATAAAATTAAAACACAGAAACCAGCAATTAAATCAGTTGATCACTCTCTGACTCTGAAATATACAGGGTATCGTCCATGTAACAAGACTCGAAAAACTCAATATCGCGAAATATCTCAGATGGATGACAAACTGAGACAAAAAGGACATAATGATTAATGAAACACTTTTAAACATTTATTCTTAAAATCTCTTATCTGCAAATTACATAGCAATGGTCAAACTGTAATATTTTTTTATTTATAAAACCGTATCTACTCCTAATTAGTGAGAGCATATAATATAATAAGGTTATAATTGGATTGTAGTAAAATAAATACCCGAGTCCAATAAAGTGATGTAAACAACCAAAAAGCCAACAATCGGCCAATTTAGAAGACATGATGAGAAATGAATCATATGACCAGAGATGCATGTTTTTAATCACATCATAGCCATCATTTACTTGACATACAAAAATTTTAAATAACAGTGCATGTACTTGGGCATGAGAATCTTGGCCACAGAAACATATCCAATACCATGCCATTAATATTTTACACGCAATCAGATTTGCTTTCATATGAGAACCATAAACTTTTCTAAAATAGTCACTATTCTAGAATATTATATTTTGGCATTTACAAAACAAAATTGAGCCTCTTTTAAGATTATCCGAACATTGAACCTCTGAATGTTAGATCAAAATTAATCATTAAAAGTTGATAGTGTACATATCTAAGCTATAAATTCTCCTAGGACATGATTTTAAGCTCTTTATAAACATTTAAGGTCTTTAATAATAACTTTAATTATTCATTTCCATTATTAAATTATTTATTTTTTATAACCAGCGAACCATACATGAAAGTATTGGAAAATAGGTAAGAGCATTTACTTAACAAGGATCTAAGAAAAACATATAGTTTTCACCTGTTAGTTTTGTAGAAATTAATCCTATACCTTTTTCAATTTCCAAAAAGGTTAGGATTCATAAATATCGTTGACCATACCTTGACAATTGACAGAATAAAAATTAGCAGCAATGAGGTGGCAACACTAGCGGATCCAGGATTTAGTTTTGGAGGGGGCTTTAGCCCGAAAGCTTTTTTTTTCATAAAAATGACGATAATTACTTTGAAAAAAAAGAAAGAAATTAACTATCTGCATGAAATTTTGTTTAAGTGATTCCATAAGTCTTTTTAAATGTAATTACACGAACAATAATACTTTAAGAGATAATTTTTTAATATATTTTTCCATAAAAGCATGGTTATATTTTACCATTTTGTGGTAGTCCTAAAGCCTCCCCCCCGTAGATCCGCCCGTGGGTGGCAATGAACAAGTCTCCGAATTATGTGATTTAGGAAAAAGGCATACTTGACTCCAACAAAACATGTACCTTGTGTATTGTACATTGTACTTGAATTTCCACATTACAAATACGAATATGAACTGACAAAGAACGCCAGCGACTGGTGCCACGAAACTAGAGTGCCATAAAAAAATAATTGGATTGAAATCCTTGAGAAATATATAAGAGAAAACTAGAGTAAGTAGTGTATGGAATCTATATAATGCTTCTATTGTCATGTGTCAATTGCGAGAAGAAACTGGGATATGAGTGCTACATGGAGTAACAAAGATGTGAAGAAATGCAGGCGAGGTATTGCATAGGGATGGATGGATGGCAAATATACAGAAGTGGATAGGAGAAACTAAATGATTTTATTGAATGACTCAACAAAAAGGTAGTTCTTTTTGATCAGTCACTGATTCTTTAGAATGAGCTCCATCGATCTCAGGATTGAGGAGGGGAGGAAAGATAACCAGGGAGTAATGGTGTGCTTATTTGCCAAGAATTTCGGGGATCAACTGAAAAAATCGAAAGATGATACAATTTTTTACTTTTAAAAAAAGCACTGATTCAGTGAAGAATTAAATATAGATTTATAAATTTCATATATGTATATAATATTAACTTAAAACCTGAGAACAACTAACGAAACAGAAAACATATTTTCTCTACCATGTTTCATAAAAACTATATAACTAAATGTTTCACTGGAAAAGATCAGCAATATGCTATAATAGGCGAAATGGATGTTTTAAAAAATGTATAAGTTTTTTATTAATAAAAAATGAATTAAAACAAATGAGAAACATTAACTAGCATGATAATTACCTTATTAAAATAAAAAAAAGGAATATTCACCAATAAATATTAAATGTATATTTGCAAGCTTGTATATTCAACAAATATTTAAATACGGTGTAACATGGACAAATCTATTGAAAACATTGTCTAATTCTATTTATTTGAAATTGTAGTATGATTGCTGTAAAAGTCATATATATTCTAGGTGAGACTTGAATGAATGCAAATTTAAATAAAGTAATTTTATTATTTATTATTATTAGTCAGTGGTACAGAACCCTTTTCATCAAATTATTAATATCTGGCTGACTTCTTAAATATCTTCATCTCATCGCAACCTACAAAAATTTTATATACGAAAATACTGGAAATTGGGGTGTTTTCAATCGGAGATCGGCAAACTTTATCTATTTAATTAGGTACTAAAAACTCGTAAATACACATTTGCTTTCCACTTGGATCATAAGAACATTTGATCACAAAATCGATAAAAACGGTGACCAACAAAAATAATGGTCCGTTATTCTACTTTTTTCACGGTTCTAGTGAAGATTTTGAGTATCATATACTTTTTAAATTACAATGACTCAATATCATTCCATATGCTTATTATGAAATTCAGATGGTTTTTAGTAATGTTAGTGCCTTAATTTTTTTAAAGATTAATTTAAATTTTTCAAGCCAAATTAAATTTTTATTTTCTATTTCATTTAGCTCTATTTCAAAAATATCGATAAACAAAGGATTTTTTATTTTATATTTTCTAATTTCAAGAGAAAAAAAAAATGGTTTATATCTAAATAATGATTTAAAGCATGAGCATGGTATTCCTCAGCTGTCCTAGGTTAAGAATACTGCAAGAATTATTTTATTATTCAGTTTATTATGATTTATTTTATTAGTATTTGAAATTTATTTTAATTTTTTTAACAATCTATTTGAAATATTTTCGTACCAAGATTTTCAAAAACATACAATGATTGATTCAGTTTAATAGCTGTTTGAGATTAGTAGATTTTTTTTTTACTTGTTTCGTTGAAATTTATTGAAGTTTTTATTTTTTTTTTTTTAATTACAAATGTTGGTCCGTCTCACATACCTAATTAATTAAATATCTACAAACTCCAACTACACTTATTTTTTATCTACTTTATTATATTTTTTTTATGTATGAATAATTTTAAATTATCAATAATTTCTGTTAAAGAAGTTCAATAATATGAGGCTGTTATGGTCGAATGTGTAGGAGCAAGGGTTGTAGTGTGGCTGGTGTTGTGGTTGATACTTGCTATTTTCGTGTTAGTAAAAAATAAATCATGACGCTATCAGCAACCGAGAAACTGAACGAAAAAAGCTAGCAAACAGGGAGAGATTTTTGAAAAGGGCGAATAGTCCGTTTAGAGCATTAATAATAATAATAATAACAATAGATAATTAAATTAAAAATATTAATCATTCATCGTAAACATTTTTATGCTTGTATATTTAATATTTAATCCACGAGTTAGAGTTGACCAGCAAGCCATCGTGCGTGCAGTTGGTATTTTAAGTAATTACACAAATTTGTTTAAATTATACTCCTCAAATGCAGACCTTCTCGCCAGGTATTTAAGGCCGTCTCGTTTCAGAACGGCTTCAATTAATCAACAATCAACTTAATAAGATACGAATTTCGCTGGTAAAAAAATATTGGTTGGTACTACTTTTTTCCTTATTCCAAAAATAAATAAATAAAAAGATGACTGTTAGTAACCTTCAGTTTCTGTAATTTGTTATATGAGATTCTTTCAAACAAACTTGTGTTAGTTTAATCAAAACTTTCAACAAAGATATTTCAATTTTTAAGCATAAATAATATCTATTACATTTACTTTTTTTTTTAAATTGAAATTTTACTAGATTTAAAAATTCCAACTAATTTAAGATTTTATAAGATGATTAAGAGTTCAAGGATAAGAAGAAATGAACTTTTAGAACCTGTAAATAAAACAAATTTTATTTATTTGCATCGAATTAATGAGGGCTATCCTGAACACACACACACCCACACACACACATATATATATATATATATATATATATATATATATATATATATATATATATATATATATATATATAATAAGTAAATATATATATATATATATATATATATATATATATATATATATATATATATATATATATATATATATATATATATATATATATATTTGGCTGACGTTTCAGAAAAGCAAATCACATCTTTAGACATCACAGTAAACCATTTTTTTAATTCATTAATCAAATATCACATATTTTACCAAAATATTACTCTAAAAAAATCATTTTTTGTCTCACTTGATAGTCTAGATTAAAATAACGAATCAAAATAAACAATCTCAATTTATTGCGTTTTCTTTATTGTTTTTGATTATTACAAATAAATATAAAACTGAAGCTACAAGTGAGAAAAAATAATTCATGAAGAAAGGTCAAAATTCATAACAACATAAAACATTTCATAACAAAAAAAAATTGTTCTTTGCTCATCTTCATTACATTTCATGCATCTTTTAATTTCATATCAGTAATCATTCATTATTTAATATTTTTATTTTTTATTACTTCGTTTTTATTTCTAATCATCCTAAATGATTTTTTTTTTAACAAAATAATTTTAGGTTACCATTTAAGAAATAGAACAATTAAAAAAGATTTTTTTGCAGTTTGTTTAAATTCGTTTTTACTATTTACTTTTGACGGGATGAGCCATTTGCAAATTTATTGCAACATTTTACCATTCAAATTTGAAGTTCATTAATAGTTCGACGTTGTACAAGTTTTTATTTTTATGTCATTTATTAAACAAAAATATTGCTCATACCTCACCCAGCAATTTTTTTAAAACAATTTTTTTAATTGTTTAAATCTGTGGATTTATTAATAAAACTGTGGTTGCTCTGTGATTTCCATCGGATTAGCCATTTAGATTGTACAAATTCATCATAATAATTTAAAGGCGTTAAAATAACTTTGTTCGATAATTTTAGATTTTTAATTTTTAATTTAACTTATTTACTGAATAATATATAAATCTGTCACATAGACGTTGGAATTATAGACTAATTTGTTTTTCCTATTTACTGATTGTATAGTTGTTTTATCTATATTTTATCTTATTTATCATTTTTTCGAAATCAACTAGTGAAAGTTAATGATGATACTCGCGAATGGTAGCTTCTATTTCATAATTTTTAGACACTTCCCTTCTGTCGCTGAGGTCGTTAATGCATTTCTTGCAGGTTGCACCAGGGAGACTATTGCCAAGAAGCCCCATTACGTTGCAACGTAGATAAATGCGCCATAATTATCCTTACAACAATACTAACACAAGGTTAATGTTTTTTGAATTGAGTACATTCTGATTATTTTATTGATGATTTCTCATTTCACTTTCATGGTCATTAATGGTACAAATTGATACCATGTCAAGTATTTTAAAAAACACAATATACTCGTTGATGAAACTCTTCAGCAATTAAAGTGAATATTTCCACTTTACTTATAAAGTATACATTATTGTCTAATTTAAATTCATATTAAGTATGAATGTTTTTCTTTTTTATATATCTATTTGTTTTACTTATTATTATTATTATTTTTTTTTAATTTGAATTCAAGTTACATTTCTTTAGTTTTATAGTTTTTACCTTTGTTATATAGATATATATTTTTTTTGTTTATTTTTTTTTATTGCATTGTATATATAGTATGAATGAGCCTCACTCAGCTTTAGTACTCAGTGCCCTTAAATGTGGCAAAATGTATTATTTCTCAATAAAAAGATTTAAAAAAAAAAATAAAAATAAAATTCAATATGCAAATCAATATTAAAAACAAATTTTGCTATAAAAATAAAATTTTATACAACTTTTTGATTGTTGAACTTGATTATGATAATAAAATTTATGTGTATATGTATACAATGATAAACACCCTTATTTCAGTTTTGATTTTTTTTTTTTTTTGGGGGGGGGGGAAGTAGTTATCTTTATGTTCAATAATCTGTAAGCGATATGAGTACATTTTTGGAAACATTATGAGACTGTGGCTAAAATCAGTTATCAAAGAAAGTGACAATAAGATAAAGATTTGGTTTTTTGTAATGAAATAAATTTTGCCCCAAAAAAGCTTTTTTAATGAAATTTTAATTTTTATTGGAATTAAACCAAAATGTTATAATATACAGAAAATAAATCTTCTTGTTAAAAGATTTTTTATTAATGAAATGAAATCTGTAGGAGTAATATGGTCTTTTTGTAAAACATTAATCGTTTATTGATT
Source organism: Nezara viridula (assembly GCA_928085145.1). Classification (NCBI taxonomy): domain Eukaryota; kingdom Metazoa; phylum Arthropoda; class Insecta; order Hemiptera; family Pentatomidae; genus Nezara; species Nezara viridula. The sequence continues at coordinate 185,832,248 of OV725078.1, read as the reverse complement.
AAAGTTAATAATAAAAATTATATATAATTTATTCAGGATTGAAATTGCTTATGTAAGTGAATGCCGAAAATGTTTAATCATTTTATGAAACCCATAAAGAAAAGAAAACACAAACACACGTTGCTTAATCAACACAAACTGGTTAATTAATTTCTCAGGATATGAAGGCAAGGAGGTTAAAATGGGTAGAGCATGTAGCTCGGAACAATAAATCAGAGATCCTAGACAACAATGAATGCCTCGATAGTAAGCACAAGTCATGTGAAAGGCCAAACCTAGATGGATTGCAGATTATATATATATAAATCCGATATGAATGAATCGTCATTAGTAGAAACTAAATCTGGTAATGGAAAAAAAAGGAGGAATTCCTGGTGAATTAATTTCCGCTAGACGAGGAATGCTTCGTACTGGAAACGTTTGTACTGGAAATGACCAGCACAAACTTATATAATACGATAAAATTCAATCCTTATTCTTCTTTAGTCCAGAAGGCTACTTCTCATTTCAAATAGCTATTCATTTATTCCTGAGCTTACTTCATGCGTTAAGTAACATAAATAAACTGTATTATTAGTGCAGTTGTGTTAATGTTTATTACCTGTAGTACTGTTTTAAATGATTCCCAATATTTTTCATTATTACTTAATATTTGAGGAAGTGAAATGTTGCCGTATGGAGTAGGAAATTGTGATTTTTGCTATTTCGGGCATCGTAATGATTTAAGTATTGATGGTTATGGATTAAAAGTTATTATTTGTTATTCCTTCAACAACTATTATGTTTATAATTATAATTTTTATGGGATAGGATACTAGGACACTAAACAACAAGTTTGCTCATCGCTTTGCCGCCTCCCGCTTTCTCCTTCAGCGTTAAGACACGTAACTCTTTCGTAATTCACAGATGACTTATGAGAATTTGAATCCCGTGTGTGTTCCAGGCTCTTAACCCGAAATCAGGTGACGTAACACAAAGAGCTCTTTTGACCACTATATACATATTTACCGACCTCAAAAGTGACGTTGCATTTATGAATTTCTACTGGCATCCCGATTAGTGTACTTCGCATGTCAGGTTGAACTAGCCTTGGATGGTATGACAGCTAAGCAAAACTTTTCTAGTGGTACTTGAACTATATTTTACAACAGGAAAGTCAAATCGTTATTATATACTCCTCTCTAACTTGCAAAAAAGTGACAAGAGAACTTACACCTTCCCAAGTACCCTGTGAGTCCGCTAGCAATGACCTACCGCATATTTTATCTGTCAATGTATAACTTCACAAGGTATCTACGGTTTATACGGATACTTTTCAAGATGTTCCTCTGTTCTTCAAGAAGAAGAACAAAAACCAAAATTCCTAATTGGTAGAGGATTTTCTATATTTTAGCATTATTTCTTATTTAATTAACAATAAGTCAACTAAGTAAAAATTCCTTAATTTTTTTATTAATTAACTAAAGAAAAAAATATATTTTCCGTACCATTTAACGATGATTTATAAGATATCGAGAGGAAGACTAGCCTTAAAGACAAAGATGGTCGTGGAAGGACTTCCTCCATTGATACAATGTCCTTTGGTTGAAAAAAAAATCGAAAAAGTTTGCAAATCGACCACATCGTTGACCACCTCAACGCAATTCGGAAAGTAAAAAAATAGAAAAATGTGAACCTTATGCACCAAAATACCTAAAAACATATTCTTAATGAATTTCGCACTTCTCCAGACCTTTTCGTCTACCGACTACAATTTTTTAAGCCATCTGTGCCACTTTTGAAAAGGTAAACATTTAATTTGTTGAAATTCGTTAGAAAATGAATTTCCATGATTTTTTAATGATAACGGTACAATATTCTATTCAGAATGAATGGAAAAGGTACCAATCCGTTGGCAGTAATATATCAAGATGATAAAAAGAACATTCTGACTAATAAAAACAGTTCTGTATCATTTATTTTATGTTTTTTTAATTTTAAAACCATAAACCTGCATTAATTTTCAGACATCCCAATATTTTATTTCAGCTTATATATATGACACGAATGTACACGTAGAGCTCTAATATCTTTTGTCCTTGATTATGGCAGAATTTATTATTATTATTTTATAAAATTGATTGAATGTTACCTGGAAATAATACAAAATATTTTTATTATTTTTTTGTAAAAACAAATAATAAAACAATTTTGAATTATTTCCAGATAATATTCAATAAACAAAAAAATGAATAGAAATTCAATCGAAAAAAATAAATTTTGCTTGTGAAACCGAAACATCCATAAATTCTTTTTTACTAAAATAATTTATTTATCCATTAAGTCCCTAAACTCTGTCAACATCCATTCAATTCTGACTGCCCTATTTTGGAGTTTGCGTTCATTATTAAATGTAAACAAATGAAATAACTAAGAATAACAGTGTGCATTGTTTAAAAATGAAAATGTCTACATAATATAAAGTATTTGAGTACAAAGGTACAAGAAAATATTTTGAAATGAATTAAATAAATTATGATGTGAACTTTTAAACACTAACTGATGGGGAAAAAAATGTAAAAGGTTTGACAAGCAGAATAACGTACAAGTTAATTATCAATTGTTTTTTCTCGATTTATAAATATTAATGGATTATTGTACAATTTAATTGATGTTCTGAAGAATGCATGTGAATTCGTTTAAAAATAATGTGTTGCAACTGTAATTCAAGTTATTGCTAAACATACCTTATAATAAAATAGGTGTGTATATGTTTGAAATGTAAGTAACATAAACCCAAACATAGGTTTACATGTGTAAAATAAATACATAATTTTTGTTTATCAAAATAAAAATAAAGTTGTGAAATAACATGTAAATATTAGATACATATTTTTAAAAAAAACTGTATCCATCGTTTAAGGAATGGTGTTTTTTTTTTATTTCCCCTTGTCCATAGTTCATCCCATACTGGCCAGGGAAATGGGTTTTGCTAATGTATTAAGATAAATTAACTTCACTGTAATTGTAGCATATTACACACGATAGATATTGGCACTGCTAATACTACTGGATGGGGTATAGTCCAACAAGTCCTGCAAGTGACCTTACTTACCCGAGTAGTAGTGTTAAGATCCGATGTAAAATAACCGTCCCACGTGGGAATCGAACCCACACCGTTAAGAACAGGACACTATAGGTGGTTTGCATGATCGTTCCTCTAACTCCACTCGAATATTTCATAGTAAAGGGATATATTTAAGGACCTAAATGCAAAAGCATTCCTTTCAATGAGGTGCTTCTATAAATCAATTATGTTATTGTAAATTGAAAAAGTGCCGTTACGTCCTTTACTTACTCGATCCTCGATCGGTATTTCTATAGGTCTTTGTCCGCTAATGTTAAAGAGGAGAACAAGAAAAGTCTCTGCAGTAATGTTGAATAAAACGATCCATTTTCTTTAGTTTTCATATAAGTATGCCTTTTTGACGGAACGTCGACTACGCATACCACCCATAGCCCCCACTCCAGACCATCGCTTCCGGATTAATCAAGTCCTTCAACGATCTGTATTATCCGAATTCTCCAGTTTCTATATGGCATATATGGTTCCTAATCGATCTAGAAAGAGGCGAATCACTAATTTGTATGGAAAGTAATGCGTCATCCGCGAAAATGTGTTCGTGCGTGCCCATGTGCCTCAGAGCTCCTACTCAGCTATACACTAATCATAATCGCACACTTCCGACAAGTCCCGGGGAATAGAATTGAAAATCATCGCGAAATGATGATTCGGGACAAGGCTTCGAAGTTGTCCAGACAAATTTTGCAACAATGTCATTAGGCAGAATATTCTGGTTTCGTCCCTGGACATAAAGTACTCGGATGAGGGCTCAGCTCGTTTATCATCGGTTAATCAGTCAACGTCTTCGTTCGTCATCGTCTTTTGTCACGTCTAACGAAACAGGAGCGATGAGCGTTCGGTAGGTGGGCCAAGGTAAAGCAGAAGGGCGTTTTGGCAAAATGGCATAAGTGGTTCATTACGTAGTTATCTAAAAGGAAAAAATATATATGACCAGGTAAACAAACAGGACAAAAAAAAAATTGCAAACTTCAGAAAAAACGCAATTACGGAGTGAAAGCAACTAGGCCAACGAGTATTAAAGCATCTAGCAATTTTCTTTTATAAGAAATGGTGGAGCTATCAATATTTATGATAATATTTGAATAAATAGTTATAGTAATGTACATAATTGGTAAATGGTTGACTGTCGTGAATAATGAAGAGAAGAATAGTTATAGTTCTTTTCTTAGCCCTGATGATGGCCTGAACTTCAGTTCGAAACGTCGGCATATGTAAAAATAAATATTATCATTTATTTTTGCCTTCTTTTTTGACTGACCACCCCAACTATTCTTTTCTTATAATAATGTACAGTGGATAAAAACAATTAATATAAGCTCTTTTAAGTATACATAAATTTTCAAATACTTCTATTTTATTTTTTATATATTTTTATTCTGTAATTCTGAAATATTTCAAACCACAAAGTATTTGCATAAATATTTGTCTTCATTATAATATCGTACAGCCATCATAAAAAGAACCGCAATTCAAAATTTCTATTGTAAAAAAAATGTAGTAATTGAACCTCTATTATCTAAAAGATCACCCAGCCCTCATATGCGTAAAAAAAAAAAAAAAATTGAAAATATTTTCTTGTTTATACTTTTAATAAAACTGATTTCTAGAATAAAGTTCTTTCATTTCATTTAAATAAAAATCTTTTCATTTAATTTTAGCTACGCAGTAGCAAATTTACTGCGATAAACAAATAATAAATGTCTAAAAATATACAGACTCAACTGAAAAAATATAAGTTATATTATGGAACTATTTTATGGATCGAGGGATGCCACGATCGAAATACGTTAAAGATGAAGTGAAAATTAGTCGAATTTGAGAATACTTAGAACCAAGTTTTATTATTGCTCTATTCTTTATAAATCTAAACGTGTTTGCAACAATTGTTTAAACGTGCTTTAACGAGCCGTAAAGAACAATTTATCTCGGTTATCATAACAGATCTGGTTTAACAATGAGCAATCAATCAGGTTTGCAATTTCCTGTCACTGTTCTATCTCATGAATGAGTGACACTGTCGATATAACTCAACCACCAATACCCATTTATTATATATATATATTTTTTTTTTTTTTAACCGAATTCTATGTTAAATATACTATTACATAATTTGTTTGCTTATTTGCGCTTTAAGGCGTAAAAACCTCATCAGCTATTACATAGTATAAATTTATATTACATATATATTAATATTCTTTATTTATAGCATACGAGCTTTTATAATATAGAGAATAAGTGATGTTATTGTTGAGTTCCTTTATAAACTGGTTTAGTATTCATTATTCACTCCTGATCAATGAAGGTTTAGTATTTCAATATAGGGAGGAGCTAAGAGGGAGGGGAATGTAAATTTTATAATGTTTTCTAAATAAACTATAAAAAAAAAAAAAAAATTCCTAAAACTTGTAGGTTTCGATTTCAGTAACTAACAAGGAGTAATTACAGACTTGGGGTCACCGCTTTCAATGAAATTTTTTGGTGATACTAGGTCGAAAAATATTAGACCTATGTCCAATGGTTCTTGCCAATGCAACCTACGAGCTGAGAAAAAAAAGTTATATAATTTTAAACAAAATTTATGTCATTAATTTTTTCCTTTACTTTGCACGGATTTTTAGGTTATTATATTTCAATCGATTTCTTCGCTTGTGAAAAAAAATATTGATTAGAAATTTTTGTTTTGGATACAAATTTGTATTTAAGCGTTTTACAGACACCAAAAAACGAATCTACCTTTCTTTTTCATAATCAAAAATTAATCGGCTTACTTTACTGAATGAGCTTTTTGGTATTTGTTAATTAAAATACTTTATAAATCACTAAATACCATAATCAATGTTTTAAATAAACATAAAGAAATTGATTGATATATAATAACTTAAAAATCCGTGCAAAGCAAAGGCAAAAGTTAATAACATAAATTTTGTTAAAAATTATATAATTTTAAACAAAATTTATGTTATTAATTTTTTTCTTTTCTTTGTACAGATTTTCAGGTTATTGTATATAAATCGATTTTTTTCTTGTGAAATAAAAAAATATTTATTATGGTAATAAATGATTTATAAAGTATCTTAATAAAGAATTTATGAATGGTTTAGTTAATGGCGAAAAAAAAATTTCTCCGAGAAAATCAAGTAATAAAATTAGAAATTTTTGTTTTCAATACAAATTTGTATTTGAGAGTTTTAAAGACACCAAAAACAAATCTAATTTTCTTTTTCATAATAAAAAATTAATCCGCTTACTTTACAGAGTGCGCCTTTTGGTCTTTGTTAATTAAAATACTTTATAAATCACTAAATACTATATTCAATATTTTTTTCTTATTTTAAACAAAAATAAAGAAATCTATTGATATATAATAACTTAAAAATCCGTGCAGAGTAAAGGCAAAAGTTAATAACATAAATTTTGATTAAAATTATATAATGTTTTTTTCTCAGCTCTTAGGTCGCATTCGCATTGGCGAAAACCCTCGGACATGAGTCTAATATTTTTTGACTTAGTATCACCAAACAAACTTTCATTGAATTCATTAATCCCACGTCCGTAATCTCCCCTTGTAAGTAATATTATATAATAAAATAATATTATTATAATTATTAAATTATTAAACTGAAGAAATATCTTAATAAAATTAATAAATTAACACCTCCTAGGGATTTAAAAAAAAAATTGAGTTTAATAAACATTATTTGAAGATTGTAAATGTCATCGAGTCTCCTTAGGAAAAAAAATTATATAATAATGTGCTTAATGTTATGATCTTTTATTTATTCATAACGTTTTGAATAAATATCAGGGGTGTTACCTAACGTCAAAACGTTGTGTTAGCTGCCCGTATGACAGACGTTCTGCCGTAGAAGTGGTCGCATTTCGTAATACCAAATGTGAAATTAAATCTGTAATTCTTAACATGTTTTTTGTTTTAATTTAAATTTTCAATCTTGCCACCATTTATGCTCGTATTAATTTGAATTATTACATATTATAATTTATTAATAGCAGCCAAACGTTTTAATTCAACCATTTATTAAATTTTGTTTGAAGTATACTGCAGTTTTTGTAAGCCAATGTTATATTATATTATAAATTTCAAAGCCCAAAGCCTATCGTATGATTGTATAAGTAACCTAGTTTTATAAATGCAGAAATCATCGAACTAAAATCCACAAAACCTTGTAAACGAATGCATATCTCACATCAAGTCTAATTTATTTTATGCATATACAATGTATTGTTACAGTTTTTATATTATATTTGTTTTGCTCTCTCTTTAATTCTTGATGTTAATTAAGTAGGTATTTATAATTATACTATAAATAATTTTATTTGTATGTTGAAAATACAATAACCTCTCTCATTTTTTTACTTTTATTTTGGCACAGTATATATATTTTTTTAGTTCCATTAATCATTTTTATTTTGTACATGAATATTTTACATTGATCCAATGAAATAAAATAATTACAAATGTAACAATACATCTCGGACATAATTATGCTGTTTCAATTATGTTTGCGTTATTTAATATATTCGAGAAAGAAAAAATACATAGTGAAGACAAGAATTTCTTTTAGTTTCATCTCATTAATTTGCCATCTGCGATTCACTTCATTGATCTAGAACATACACTTCAACTTTTTTTTGTTTATTTATTTGCGATTTAAAGCACACACATCATCAGCTAATGGTCATTTATTTTTACTAGTGTTCGCCCAGTGGTCGAAATTCGACCATAGCCATTAAAAATTTGAGGAAAAGATATAATTAAATAAAAAATGAAGTAAATAAATAAAGAGTAAATCACGATTCAAAAATTTATTAATACAAACAAAATTTCAGATTAAATAAAAAATCGAGCTCAAGTCATTTAAAATTATTTATAAATAATACAAAATACATTCATTCAAAAATATATTATAGTGCCCTAAACGCATGATTTTTTTTTTCATTTAAATATCTTGAGCTATATGGAAGTAATGACAACTTTTGTGATTTAAAAAAAAAAATTGAAGGCTCCTGCCTTGACGAAAATTTGAGGTAAAAGTTTTTATTTTTGGATTGCAATGAAAATTCGTATTTGAGGGTTTGTCAAGATGCGAAAGAAGGATCTCAACTCCGTTCCTCTTTAATATTAAAAAAATATTTGAACCCACTTGGCTCCTTTGGCCGTTACGAATTGTTTCATTTCGGAGTTGATTCTTTTAGATTTCGATAGTCTTTTTTTTCATTTTGTAGGAAATCAAGAAAGCTTTCGAATAAATACTGGTATTATCTATAAAAAAATGTGTACTTTTTGAGTTATTCGCAAATAAAATACTGAATTCATCATAAAAATGTATGCAGCTTGTTTTCGGGAAAGTATGTTATATACATAAATTATAAAGGTTTCAAGGGGAAGACTTTAGCCAAGTTTCATTGAAATCGTTGAAGCCGTATTGGCGCTACAGTGTAAAGCGAATCACGTTTTTCGGCCGCCATTTCGAAAGGAAAGGCCCGATGATAATGAAACGTATAGAAAAAACTTCTAAATATTGTTGCGATGTTGCGTCAAAATTTTAAAAAAATCGGTGAAGAATTTTCGGGGATAAGGCGTTTTGAACAAACTACCATTTATATTTTTATTCACCTACTATTTAATATTTTCATTTATTGATAACACTAAAGCTCGTCAATATCTATTAAACAAAAAAAGAATGAAGAAAATCTGTTGAATAATAGAGGAGTAAAAGGGGCTGAACCGATTTGTGTTTGCCTATTTATATAATGATTTTCCGGAGTTTAGAAAATGTGGAAAAAATAATAAATAAAAATATATACATTTCTACATTTTGTCTAATATCATATGGATTTTAAGAGCGTTTATAACTGATTTTTTGTTTGATTTATTATTGTTTAATATCACTGATATATCCCGTCTAAGAGATAATCTGTTTAAGCTTGAGGTGTAATAAGGGTCGTAAAGGGTAATAAAGGGTCCTGGAAAGAAAAATATAATTGAGAGTGAGAGAGCTATTGCATGCAGTATTGGCATTTTGATGGTGACCATTTACTGATAACATATGAATGAGTTAAATTTATATGACCTATTCTTAACCTAGACACAGCGACCTCTTATCCGCGATGAGGACGGTTTGATGTGATCAGGTGCCTTATTGTTTTTTTGATAACTTTTAATTTACTGGTGGGTTCTCGTTCCACATGGACTACCATTTATCCGATATTTCCTTTTTGAGAGGAAAATTTTTTTTATGGACAGAAATAATATTCAATTTTTCTCCACATTTTTTATTATTCTGGAAGGACTTTGTTCCAGAGTAACGTTGCTTTTTCTGATATGTGTCTGGGTGTGTGTATGTCTCTCCAGCTAGCTACTCCTCTTCTGACATGAAAGATAAAGTACTTAACAACGACATGCTGAAAGTTGGTATTAAATCATCATTTAAAAAGAAACTAATTATGTAAAAAAAATTAATTTACTATCCTTAAATTTATTGTAAACTTTTTAAGAAATGTGCGCTGGTCACGTGCCCTTCAACATCATTTATTCAACGATAGTAAATGATACGATCTCGTTAAAATCTACATATGACTGTTTATGCTATTAACAGGTTCCCGTAAACACAACTCTGCCCTTTTGAAGTAAAAAAAAAAAATCTATGTAAGTGGTTAATATCCTTGTTTATGTAATAAAAGCATGCGGTAGTTATTTGTCATTAGAATATATGATTTGATTCAGTTGTGCCTTGTTCGCGGCACTGGATGTTTGTTTTACCGGCGGGCACTAGTGGATTCAAATTTATTTTTTCTATGTATAAAAATAAATGAAAAAATAATTTTACTCTGGGACTTAAGTCTCCTAAGAATAATAATAACATGGTACAAAAATTTGGTCCAAATATCATTTCTATCATTGATCTGAGCTAAATAACTAAACAAACAAAATAAGTTCACTACTTTTAATTTAGTAGAAAAAGCGGTTTTGTTCAGCGATTTAAACATTTCCTGGGGAACTCAACTTAAATAATAATCCAATTTAAATCCTAGGTCCGCTCTTGCCTGTTAGAATTCAGTTAAATTTGGAGTTGAAAAAATAAATTAGTAAAAAAGGAAAAACAAGTTTATTAAAAATTAATTTATCGTATTATTTTAAGCGCAATATCATGTGGAAATAAATTTAACTACCGAGGCATGTGGGTCCCTCATTTCTTGTTGCTCAGCTAGACAGTAACCATTGTCCTGATGATGACCCACACGCTTAGGCTGAAACGTCGGCAAGTCCAATAAACCATATATAAACAGCAAATCCTGACTATTTGTCATCCTCATAATTTAAAAATAACATTCAACAATATAATATCCATCTCTAGGCACACCCAAGTTTTGAATTAAGGTTATGGGAAATGTCTTGCAACGTTGTTAAATTTTTTTGTTTCGTGAAAACACTTGTTGAGAAACTACCCAATGGTAGCACTCTAATAATATATCTACATTAGGCCATCTTCTTTTCAGACGCCTCGAAGGATTATCAGTAATAGAAGAGGAAGCAAGGTTAGAAACGAGAGGATTTGAATGTTTCTGAAGTTTATTATGGAAAGACAGGTATGTGGATTGAAGAAACATTAAGTTCATTAGGTCATTATGGATGGTTTTATTTGCAACAAAGTAGGGAGCATTGAGGATTTTACGAAGGATTTTGGATTGTAAGGATTGGATACGAGAGGAATTCGATGGTTTAGTGGAGCCCCATAGCTCATTTCCGTAAGCCCAAATAGGCCTTATTATGGTCATGTATATGAGTCTTTTGTAATAAATTTGAAGTTTAGAGCGTTTGTTTAGTAAGTGCTTAAGTAATCGGAAACGTCAAGCGGTTTCTTGCCGCTTCAGTCTGGTATGTTGTTAAATTTAAATGAAACATTTAGAGTTTTACCAACGGGTAGTTTCTCTACAAGTATTCTCATGCCATTATATTTCTCTGTATCACATTTAGTAGATGTATATTTATTTTATACAATTGTAAATTTAATGAATAAAATAAAAAAGATTAAAACATTAATATTGAATAGTTTGTTTATTTTTTTCATTAGAGGTTATAACCCTTGAAATGATTGGTCTGATGATTAAATCATAGGTTTTGATAAAATATTTAGGAAGCTATAGCTTTTGCACTCTTAAATGTTTCATTTTGAGACATATACACTTGTTTGCCAGGTTGCTAATCTAGAGAAGCAGGAAGAAGTGTCTTTGTTATTAGCTGTGGGAACACTACTTTGCAATTGAAGTGATAATGACAAGTCCAGGCACTCTTAATGAACACTTTGTTAAATGGTAATTAAGCCACAATCAGCCCCATTTCTGCTTTGCTCTCAGGTGTTAGACAATATCATTTTAAAAAAACATTTTCTAAAGAAATCAAATAGAGGCCTGTGTTGTTTTTTTAACTTTACGATTCCATTACATTTGATATCGTTTAATGTCAAGAGTTATTAATATTAAAAGTATACATCTTGGTTGACCTGTTTCAGAATGTATAATACTCAAGTCGAAAAATGAATTACATGTTTATAAAAATAAATTCCGTGCTAAAAAATCTTATATGAACAACAATAAATAGCTGCATTAACACGAAATAATCAACCTCCCTAAGGCCGGCCAAATTATTGTTAGTAAACTACACACATGAGTACAAGTAATGAAGAAATTAAGCCAACTGCTGAATCTTAGTGACCGAAAAACTAACTAAAGTCGATGTCGTCAATCCACCATGTTTGGACGCCATTTTGGGGCAGTGCATTCACTTTTTTTTGTGGGAACATTGGATTTTTTAAAAATAAATAGTTAATATGAACACAAAGATATGCAATTTATAGGGATGTATGGGGGAGGGGTGCACGATAGAGGGGTCTGTCCCACCGTGTAGTTAATTTCATTTTTGTAACATTTAAACTGTCTTAAAAGTGGTATTATTTCAGATTTACTTTTTTAACATCTTTCTAACTTTGAGTTTACTTGTTATCTCCTTTCAGATAGTCAGAGATTATTTCAAAAGATAAAAAAAAAAAAATCATAATTATTCCACGAGAATGAAAGAAGAGTTGTCATACCAAATAATTAAAAACCATAAGAATACGTATGGTGAAGAGGGATGGCCTAAGATGGCAATAGCCACAGATAAAACAACTTTTAAAGTTCAATAAAATTAAAGTTATCTATAATTCTTTCTACCTCAGCGAACTGAGAAACTATTTGGATTTAGATAGATAGATAGATAGAAAAAAAAACTTTATTCTGGGACTAAGTCCCTTCAGAATAACAATAATGTACAAAATAATAGAATATTACTGGCCTGAACGTTGAAACAATAAATGAAATGATTTATTACTAAATCCGTTTGTATTGGAGTGACTGATGTGATGGAAAAAAAACTAATACATAGATCTTATTTGGCATTTTTTTCTTTTGTTTTAAATACGATTTTCATCATCCTGACTACAAAAATGAAAACAGGAGGCTAGAAAATTATTGCAGGGAAACATCATCAAAGTAGCAGGTACAAGTAAAAGTCATCTCCATTGCTGGTTTCATTTATTCATAAATTTCAAATACGCTCAAAACCTTAAAAAAAAAAAAAATACGGAAAAAAAAGAAAATAGAATCGCAAACAATTATACAGTCGATTCTCTGTATACCGAAGATTTTTTTAGGGACCTTGAATTTTCTCAAGATAATTATACTAGATATCTAGAAAATCTACTACATATACTAAATATCGAATAAAAACACAAATAAAAAATGCATACTGGTTTTGATACCGGTTCTCCTAGAGTTATCCATTCTCCGCCTCACTTCTGCAACGCAGTATCTGCCCCCTGCTTCACCGAGCCTTTATTTCTAATTAATCTACATACCACATTTTCCAAAAAATGTTTTTATATCCTTGTAAGGATATTTTCTGTATAATTATGTTTTAAGCATAAGAAAATTCTATGATTATTGAGCACAAAAATTATCAATTAATTAGCAAAACAAATATAATTAACTGTTAATAAATTTATGTAATTTGATTCCTATAAGTTTCCTTAAGATGATAAGGGGTCAGTAAAAAAATGTTTAATTTAATTATAAAATAATTAATATTCATTCTAAACAATAATTTAATAATAATATACATAATATAATTTTAATAAATAAGATATTTGTTTAATTATAAACTAATCTTATTTTTATTTTATTTAATTATTTAAATGTAATTTTTAGTTAATTATTATACTTAATTAAGTACAACTTTAATTACACTGAATTTGTCTTTCGTTTGAACCACTCCACCGTACAACAGTGCCATTGTATAGTGGAGATTATCTTAGTCGCCTTCAAGAAAAAATAATATTGCTCAGCATTTTTCTAGATATCGAGAAAGCATGGCGTCTGGCACTAGGGTCTATTGTGGAAAATAGAATTAAACGCGTATTCCTTTTACTTACTTTCTAGTACTTAAATCTTCCTTCCTTGACCGGTTTTTCTGTACTTTTGTTGAATCCTCTATTTGTTCCTTCTTTCCTCAACTTGGGGCGCACCACAAGTTTTATGCCCTCTTCTCGTTTCTCTCTACACATCTGATATCCCTGAGCACCACCATCTATAGCTGACGAAACTGCAATTTCAAAAACCACCAAGAACCAACTATCGCATCAATTAACTATCACAACCACCTCCATAACCTTGAAGAGTGGTTCCATAACTGGAAAATTGAAATAAATAGCAGCAAATAAAGTGAAGTTAGCTTCTCCCTGTGGAAGGCTTTGCATCCTGCTGTAACAGTTGACAAAAAACCAGTTCCCTTAAATACTCATATATGTACTCGGACAGGAAACTCACCAGGAATATAAATTACCATATTGAAAAAACAAAAAGTGACAAGACGATACAAACAACGTCACATCTCTTGGACTACAGATCTTCACTCAACTCACAAAACAAGTGACTAATTTACTATATACCACGAAACTATGAACCATCTGAGCATACGGAGCAGAACTTCATGGTTCCGTAAAAAACGTCCACATAAACAAAATTCAAACAGTATAGTCCAAAATACTTCATAAAATCGTAAAAGCACCTTGGTTTATTTCAAATCACACCATAAACAATGACATGAACATTACAACAGTAAAATCCTATACACACGACAAATACACAACATTCCACTTTTCAACTATTTATCATCCAAATCCACATGTCCTCTGTTTTTTTTCCTGGTGAATATCAAAGAAAACTAAAAAGCCAGTGACCTAGAGATCTTCTCCTCACAATATAAATAATTAGCAATAAAAAGGAGCATAGAATAAATGACAACACATTTATTCAATGCGTTGCCATGCAGTTGCGTAATGTAAATGTAAAAAAATAAAATACAATTTTTAAAAAATTTTAACCTATATAATTTTAGACACAATATGAGACGAAAAACATTGTTCAAATCTTTCATTTTTTAAATATAGATAGTTAAGATTAAAATTATGTAACAGAAAGGAATCGTTAATGTTGTTAATAATTGTTTTGTAATTATTAAGATGAATATACTTCAGCTACACCGAATGCTTTTCTAATTTAAAAGTATAAAATAAAATAATTTGTACAGAGGCTGTCATAAATAAAGAATCTTGTCACCAAATAACATAAAAAAGTCTAGTACTGCCTAATAATAAAATAAAATTTAGTTACTAATAATTTAGTTACTATTAGTAATTTAAAATTACTAATAAATTAGTAAACCAGATAAAAATTGATTAGGTTATTATTAAAAGATAAAATAAAATAAAAGATAATTTCTCAATTATCAGTAACTAACCGAGATAAAACTTACGTAAGCATTGTGAGAATGGCAGGGCCAGAACTAGGAAAGGGCAAAGTGGGAACTTTCTCCGGCCACAGAACTCGAACGGATGCGAATTTTTCGACGATTTTAGCCTAAGTAATTTTTTTTTTAAATATAAATTTGGTTGATTTGACCTTAAATTAATAAAAAAAATAGGTTAATTTTATAAGACGGTGATAGATATTTTGAAATATATTACCTGGAAAATGTTAATAAAATTTTTAATTTCATTGTGGAGAAGGGGAATGGACGTTAAGAGGTGAATAAAGGGATAGTAAAATTAAGCTTACTCCTCATGGTAATATGGCCGCTTGCATTGTCTGGGATGGATAATTTCGCCTGGAAGGATATTATGAAGTTTTCATCTTCTATTTTGTTTAAATTTAAACGGAATGTAAGAAAATCCTGTGGGATGAAACCGGAAGAACGTTGGACGAAAGAGGCCAACAGTCTTTTATTCAAAATTACGGAAAATCTGATGAATATCGAGAAAAATTTTTTTTTTAAATTGTTTATAAACTTAGTATTACCATACTTGAAGTAATAATAATGTTATAACAAAAAGAAAAAAAAAAAAAAGAAGCTCTTAAAGATTATTATGAACAAGTGTAACTCAAGTTATCGAGACTGAAGGTCTCAACTATTGCTATTGACACTTCAGGTTTAGCGCATGGAGGTCGTCCACACAACAAGATTCATGCTAACTGTTTAGCACCAAAACACATTAACCATTTATCACGAGTTACTTGAATGCCCCTAACATCAATTAAATACATCTCTGATGAGACTGCACATCTCACTTCAGTAGTATAAAAAAGATTAATAAGATACTGCAAATCATTCCAATAGATGGATCTCACCTATTGGAAAAAGAAATGATCTCAACTATTGGAAAATTGGAAAAAGAAATGATCTCACCTATTGGAAAAAGGTGAGATCATTTACTAAATAGGAGGTCAACCTAACTTCTCCTTTCACAATTTGTTTGGGGTCACTATTTCGGAAACATATATTGAGTTGGCATGTATTGAAGTCCTTTCGGTTTTTCATAGTGAAATAAAACTCAATGTACTATAGATATAAAATTTATTTTAATCTACAATATATTGACCATTATTTAATATGACTTTTCCCCATCTTTTCAGTAACTGCATAACGCCATGTTCATAAAATATCTGGAGTTTATTGTTAAAAAACTGATCCAAGTGGTTCATGATGTCCTCTTCCTTTTGGAATTTCTTTCTATTCATGAAGTTCTGCAGAGACCGGAATAAGTGGTAGTAACTTGGAGCTAGGTCTGGTGAGTAGGGAGGGTGGGATAAAAGGTCCCTTCCAAGGCTCAATAATTTATTGAGAGTGACCAATGAGGTGTGAGGCCTAGCATTGTCTTGGTGGAACACAACACCCTTCCGATCATTCATAACTCTTCAGGATGTTTTCCAAATTCGATGTTACTATATCCGTTGGAAAGCTGAATTATTGCTCTTCAAAGTAGTATTAATCTTTTTTTTTATTTAAGCCTACATAAGGAATAAATAAGCAAAAACTTATAGGTTTTTATTTTTATCTCCATTTGTAGTTTGTTTACAAAAGTCCTGTTGATGTCATTTTGTGTAGTTTAAGTGGCCCTAAATTTCTGCTGAATTTCTTGTAGATAGCTGAAGCTATAATGCCATAGCAATCACTCGCACTGATTAGGTGAGATTTTGATCAATAATGGCTTTAACATTGCTCGTTTCTATTTCATGTGGGCCACCAGACCGTTGAGCATCATTGATGTCAAAGTTTTCCAAATGAAATTCGGCAAACCAATTTTGAAAGGCGAGTTCGGTTAAGGCATCATCCCCATAAACACTGCTATTTTTTCTACGAGCTTCTGCAGCACGCTTAGCTTTTTAAAAATAATACAACCAAATATGCCGATATTTTCTTCCAAATTCACAGTGCGATAGCAAACACAATACTAAGCTATTTCAACAAGAGTTTACAGATACAGTTGTTGACATATTACAAACTGGATAAACTATCTACCTTAGGGATTAATTCATCAGATAAGAATTGTATCATAGTGACATAAAAATAAACAGAGAAACCAAAAGTACTTATTTTCCAACCCAATATTATCTATAATAAATCATAATTTATTACTCTTTTTTAGATTGATGATATCTTATCTCATATCTCTATTCTACATTTATTTCATATTATATCTTCGAGTTCCAAAGTGGCCAAAAGTTGAAGGGTTATTTATTAACTGCTTAAGAGGCTTTCGGGATCTTCCACAAACATCTAAATTGAATGATTTTATTATTTAAATAAATACATAAAAAAATTATTCTTGGTTATTCTTCTTGTACATGTTCACTAGATGTCAGCATATTGTATTTTTTTTTTTTTTTTAATGAACACTTTTAAGAGCTAAAAATCAATTTTAAAAACGTTCAAAATATTTTATAAAAACTAACTGTTACTTGTAAAAGTGGTTACTTCCGTTACATTTCCTTTGAATTCATTTTATTGTCTCAATCCATAATACTTGTATTAGCTCATGCACCATTGCTTTAATAAAAATCCTATCTATTTCAAGTCTGTGGCTGTAGCACTTTCTCTCTCTTAGTCTCCACTGGACTCCAATGCCGGTGACGCGGCTGGGAGAGAAGCGCTGGGATCTCTTTGAGCCTCGCCTTGTCCTCTACACGTGGAGGAAAGGGCTGGGCTCGAAGCTCCCTCGGCTGATTGTAAATATTGTAATGAAGTAAAACTGTTATTTTTGTTTTCGTTTGTTGTTTTTTTCTATTTATTCATTCCTTATAATTTATTATCATTAATATTTATTTATTTAATCTTTCCCCCTTAAGAATCTCTATATTGTTTTATTTCATTTCAAGTTATATTTCTTTGTTTTTAATACAGTTTTTACCTTTTTTATATATACATTATCGTATATATATATATATATATATATATATATATATATATATATATATATATATATATATATATATATATATTATGTATTTAATTTTTTTTTTCTTTATTGTACTGTAAATATGGTACGAATGTGCAGCTAATACTCAGTACCCTTAATTGTGATAAAATATATTATACCTCAATAAAAAGATTCTTTTTTTTTTTAATAAAAAAAAACCTATTTCACGGTGTCATTATGGAAATATTTATAAATTATACCTAATATAAATGATATCTTTATATGTAAATCCAAATTAAAAATAAAATTTACTGTTGATGATAATTATTCCATCCAATTAAAAACGACTAGCACAATATGATATATCATCAATTATATCTCGAAAATAAAAAATTGATTACGTATTTTCAGATCTTCTCAAGGCAGAAAAAAATTTAATAGATCTAGATAACTTAATCTGAGAGATAAAAAAATAAAAATACTAGGGATCAGTCTTAAATGAATTGTTTGTTTGCCCCTATAACAAAATTTTAGACCAAGAATTAAAACTTTTGGTTAAGCTCCTTTTACAACGGTGTACAAGGATACTGTAATATTTTATTGACAAATAATACAATAACATATAATGCTAAAACATTACAAACATTAAATGTGAAAAACAGTGGCGACATCGTCATTCTGCATTGTGTTATTGTTGATATTATGTCAATTTATAGTCTAGATATCCATATTCAGTTGCCTACTAGATGGTACACGGACCAATATTTCTTTAATCACTTCATTACGTAACTTTTTTTCTCATACAAGTGTGATAATCCTATAATGATTGAAACAGCATATTTACGTCCCAGATGTATTATATTCCATTTTAGAACTTTAAATGTTTACATAACGATATAAAAATGGTAAACGAAACTATGTAAAATAATAAATAGCATCAAAACGAAAATGGAAGATAAAAGAACACATTTTATGCATTTAAATGAATTATTTATTTTTATAATTAAAAACATAATAGAACATTAAGAATAAAAAATATGATATAAGAATTGTAACAAAACTAATGTAAAATATGTTTCTTTTTTAGTAATCAAGAAAAGAAATATAGCTGTTTATAGCAGAGTTTGAAACCTTTATGGAACATTTTTTTTTATGTTCCAGTTTAACAGTTTCGGTGAAACCTTTTCGTTATAAGAATTATTAAAACAAAAGTTCCGGAGAAGTTTTTTTTAAGTCACGAGAGTATTGTAAATGTTTAACTTTTATCTATTTATTTGCCTAAAAACGTTACATTGAATGAGAAATAAGCAGTATTTTGGCTTAGATTACATGAACGGTTATCTTGAACGATTCTTCTAATTCTTATATCGAGAATATACTAAACAATTATATTTTTTTGTAATTTATTTTTAATGGAATTAAAAGCTTATAGAAAAAAAATTTATGTATTTAAAAAAAAAAATAGAATTGCTGTAAAACCTTTAACTGAAAATGTGTGTGGGTTAAAGTTGTATTTCCATGATAATGCAAAAAAAAATCAGAAATAATAGCTTTAGCTGTATCTACTAACGGATCCAGGATTCAATTTTTTTGGGAGGGGGGATGGGCTTCAGCCCGAAAGATTTTTTTGTATTTATGTATTAGGATAATTACTTCGGAAGAAAGAAAGAAACTAACTGTCTATATGAAATTGTGTTTAAGTGATTTTTTAAGGCCTATTAAATGTAATTAGACGAACAATAATACTTTTAGAGATTTTTTTTTTCATAGAACATGGTTATATTTTACCATTTTTTTGGGGGTGGGGAGAGGGCTTCAGCCACCTGTGGCTGTATCAAAACTGGTTAAAAGTAAAAGTTCATCTTTTCATTTCAAGCACTAGTTCGTAGTTTTATTCCCCAAATAAGATTTCACAGGATCATTACATATACCAGTAAAAATAATGTGATAAACGTTTAAACATTTTTATAATCCTGTTAATAGCAATGTTTCATAAAAATTCCATTTTATCAGTATCTATGAAAATTTTCTTAAAATAAAGGTTCTATTTAAATTACTCTTTTACATAAAAAATAGTTTCGAGAGCATACAATATGTTTGTAGAATTACCTTCCAAACATGACGAATGTCACCGGATCAAAGAGGTCGTGCATGTCATCGCATTTACTAACAAATATTTGCATACAATCGCCTTGTACGCATTGAAATTCCAATATAGATAGTTTGGCAATCGGTATCATGAAAGTCAACAGGATAAAGGAAAACAAATGGATTTTTTTTTGACAATTTTACTATTAGATAGGCAAACATTGTCCATTTAATGAAATTTTAAAAATTCACGAACATCCATTTTCTTTTCACATCCATTGCTATATATTACATATATATGTAAGTGAAAGTAAAAATATTGTAAAAACGCGATATCTCTACTAATAGTGCTTTGATTTCGATGAAACTTCTTTCATTTTTTAGACAATTGAAATATTTTATTATAATATTCACGTAAAAACGTATATTTTTTAAGTTATTCGGAATTAAATTTAAAACATCCCTCGTAACTTTTTTCCAGCTTCTTTTCGTTGAAGTATGTTATATAGATAAATTTAAAGGGTATCGGGAAAATGACTTCATTGAAATCGGTAAATTCGTTTAGGCGCTACAGTCTATAGCAACGCAGGTTTTACTGAATTTATATTTTTTTCTATCCTTTATTAACTTATCAGACAAAAATCATTCCACGGGCCAAATTCGGAAAACTTCGTTATTTGATATTAATTTCTTTTATCATATTTTATTGACTAGTTTTATAGTATTTATTTTTACTATATGATTAATACAAGATTTATTAAATTAAATAAATAAAATTTTCATTTCTTTCTGTCTGAATTACGTAATATTCAAAGTACTATCGATATTCTTTGAAGTTCGGAATTTAACTAATGATATGTTCATTTTACAATAAATTATTAAATTAATGAATTATTATTATTATGTATCTTTAAATAAATTAAAAAATAATATTAAATAATTTCGATTAAATGTCAAAAATTCTTTTGATATTATTAAAGTATCGTATTGACATCAATAAAAGTATTTCTTTAGTCCAATCGAAAAAACATTAGGTAAATCAATTTAAAAAAAGCCCTTTCGAGTATGATGCTGGAATAAAAAGAATCATTTCAACAACTTCATTTTAATTTTTAATATATTCTATCATGACGAGTGTGCTCACACATTTTCCCTATTTTTTATTGTTTATATCAAATGTTTGAAATTTTCTAACAATAAGTAAAATTGTAGAAAGTTTCAGTTTGTTGAAATATGCTTATAAATATATGTTTTTTATGTAAATAAAAAACCTTAATTTCAACATTTGGGGGGGGGGCGAATTTCTATGGGCTTATGAATTTTCGGACTAAAGGACAAGGAGTAAACATGGAACAGACAACAGCAAGTGTAATTGTATATGATCTACGATTTTTTCTAATTTTACCTTAGCTTGCTCTGTTTTTAAGAAATAGCTGAATAGCTTTTATGTCGCCATGTAAATAGTATCGTTAGGAAAAAAAAAAAAAATAGAAAATCGATGCCTGCTTTCATTGCCTACTCAAGTTTCTTATACAAATTATTTCATATTTTATCGTATCATATAATTCACTGTAATTTAAAATTTTAATTTATATTTCAAATTATATTTGTTTCTATTTTGTACTGTTATTAAATTTATTAAAAGCTTTAACATCTGTATTCTCATAATTTATTTACACGTAAATAAATAAATATACATATATATAATATAGTGGTGTTGGTATGGAAGATTAATTAAAAAATGTAACAGTAATAATTATTTTATTCAGATTTTTGGAAGAAAATTATTTTATGAAGAAAATTGGAAGTTTTTTAGCCTTAATTGTAAAAAAATAAAAAATTCAGATTTTTTTTCTTATTCTCTCTAGGAATTCCTCATTATAGAAATATAGACATTTTTTTTAATTTCTCAAAATATTGTAATTACAAATCTCAAACGCAAAAATCTAAAAATACATCAATATTTTAAAATATTGAAATATTTTATTTACATATTTTAACTTTCCCCTTTGACATCACACATTGTCTTTGTTTTGAAAGTAAATCTTGGTTGAAGGAAGAAAAAGTGTTTACTCAATGTCCAGGAAATAAACTTTCACTAAACATGTCCTGTTCATCGTAATTTTTAATTGTTCTTTCTTTAAATGCTTTTTAGTGCTTGGATGATTAATCATGAATTAGTTTTGTTTTCTCACGTCACAGTCGTAAGCTATGGGTATTATGTAACTCGCAATAAATAAAATCCACAAATGAACTCGAATAAATAAAATCTTTGATATAACAACGGAAATTTTGTCATAATCTCTATGGTATTGATATTTTGCAAGATGGTCGAGATTTAAAAAAAAAGTCAGAGAACAGATCAACATCGATATTTTTTCATACATTACTGTATTATTTAAAATATCAGAAATCAAGAGCAGTTAATGGTGTAATTGGAAACAGTTTTTTTGTTTTTAAACTAAGTATATTTAATTCGCCTTTCATTATTTACATTTAACCTTGAGTTGCAGAAAATACAAAGTCGACCATTCCCAAGTTTTGTGGAGGTCAATTTAAAAAACAAAACAAATATGGCAGACATACACACGCTGATGTCTGGACCTTCAGGGAGACCATTGCATTTTACTTGTAGCATTCTTGATATGATCTGAGATATGGACGATGAGGAAGAAACAAGTTTACGTTTGTTACCAAATCATGTTTCATTGAAATTCTTCCCTTCTTAATAAATCAAAAGAAGCCTGAGTGTCACAAATAATTTTTCATGTATTTTTTGCTACCGTTTGATGAGAAAATTGAAGATTCCAATTTTTTTAGGCTTAGTTTTGTAATTAATTAAAACAAATAACTATTTTATAAATTTAAATTTTAAATAAAACACTCCATTTATTTTGGTCTCGAAAGGTCTACACTACATCTTCTTGAAAGATATATTTCTAAGTGCATAATTCTCTCATCTCGTCGATTGTCACATTAGCTTCTTTAATGTGAACGTTATGCGTGGTTGTGACTTCAAATTATTATTCGTTTTTTGTTTTTTTAATTTTAATTAAAGTTAACCATTTTGATATTAAACAAGAAATATTCCAATTTATCGTAAATTCAATTATTATTTGTTAATTAGTGAAAGTTTGAATGTACAGTTAGTCATGAATTCGATTATTTATTCGACCAAGTCCAACTGTGCAATTTATACGATATTTTTAATGAAAAAATGGGCACGAAATATGTTCAAAGCTTCGAAATTATACGACGTTTACACTATATTTTACTGACATCAGATCACTCATATCTTTTCCTCATTAATATCAACCTCTGTCAAAGTTCAATAATCGGAAAAGGTGTGGCTAGAAACATTTCTGTAAAATGCTTTTAAGCTTTAAGACAGCTCCCTTGATACACACGACAATACTGCTCGGATGGTCTGATTTTTTCAACTTCATTTATTTAGCAAGAGAAGATCTAATATATAATCTAAGCAAATATGTAAATAACATAATTTAGAGAAAACGATTTTTTTTGTTTTAAACTCATGAACACTCATTTGTTTCGACATGAATTATAAAATAATTTGATATCGAAAATAAAGGTGGACTACAAAAATATTGTTTGGCGTAAGCTCTCAGTCTCTTCTCTGATATGTCAAAATAACGAGGTTATATAGGCCAAACAGCCCAACATTTTTGTGGGCCACTTATGTTTTTCGGTTTTGTGATCAGATTATTTTACAATTCAAATGGAAAGCAAACGGGCATTTATGAGATTTTAGAACCTAGTTAAATTAGTTAATTTACTTCATGTCTGATGATTTTAGTAGATAAAGAATTTGAAAAAAAAGATGAAGCTATTCGCCAACTTTTAAGCGGATGCTGATAATTTGCTAAAATGTTGTCTGTAGCACGGACTACAAAGCTTATTCAAAATTTTCAAGTTATTTTTTTGTTTTTTAATGTTACCTATTTATTAATAGTTTTAATTATTATATTATAAAATACTAAAATATGAAATACTAGTATCGAATAATGGCTTAATAAGGCGTGAAGATATTTACAATTTACGATTCCTAAACAACCATATATAACATTAATAGTTTTAAAATATAATTACCTTTCGTTCAATTCAAATAAATAAAAAAATATATATTATCCTACTTTTTAATTCGTTCCACTGTGCGACGTTTTTCTCATATATATTATATATAGCAACATAAACTGACTATATAACTGCTTAAACGATATATATTAAACTGTTGAGTCATTTACTACATCTATTCAGTAATATTAGTAGTTGTTGACGTGAGATGTATCATCGCTTGTATTTTTCATTTGTGATGATGTGTTAAGTCGGTGAAAAGTTGACTGATTAGACATCAATTAATGTTTGAAATACTCGAGGACTTTTATGCAACAGCAAGGACACAAACTTTGTAAGTTACCGTAATCGATGTAAATTGTTTATTGTAATTTTCACGCATAAAATCAATCATTCTTTTCAACTAACGCATTAATTAATCGTTAAAACTGAGAGCATTGTTGAAAAAGCAAGCACCTTAAATGCATGAAGGCCTTGGAAATAAAAATAAAGTACAAGATAGAGATAAACGGAAATCCGTTTCTTTTTACACCTACAATAATAAAAATATTATGTTACCGTTAATCAACAGTAGTTATCAGTTATTGCAGTCTTTATTTTGTTTATTTATTTAGCTGTTTATCAGCAAATAATTTTCAGATATTTTTAATATTATTAATATTCAAATTCATAGTTTTGCATGAATAAAAAATATTTCTGCCATTTATGTTATTAAAATAATTAGATTTTAACAAAAATTTAAATAAAGGAATGTATTACATATAAAGTGTTATATAATATAATAATAGCTGATACTATTCGATCATTTATTTTGAATTTTTTTTTTATTCTAAAAAAATAACTAAACCGATTTCCTATACTTAAATATGCGCATTTAAATTTCATGGTATTAGTTTCCAAGACGGGTATAATCAGTCATAAAACATTAAACTTAGAAATGGTTTATTTTTTTTTAAATCTTTTAATCGTTTGTATAAATTTTGAATTAAATTCCATTGTCAAAGTATTTCAAGAGTAAAAATATAGGGTGTAAAATATATATATATTACTCAGTAGAGTAACTACATTTTAGAAAAATTGAGAAAATCAGTTATTGTTTTAGTTAAGTGATCTATGATTGCCTTGCGTAATTAGTCAATTAAATAAGTTATAAAAGAAACTTAATTACTTAATGGTCAATGGGAGTTTAGAATACGTTACGTCAAATAACTTTATACATAACAAATTTTATATACCAGTATATATAACCTATTATCTACAGTTATAATCAATTGGTTTCTAACAGTGTTTTAATCTTTAGTCAAATTTAATTAGTTTCTGATCGAAATATTATAAATACCTTTTATTTCATATATTTTATAAATGAAAATAAAAAATGGACATTTTTGGGACATCTAATTTAGGTATTCTTTATTTTTTCGCGAATCTCTATGAGTCTGATCTTTTCCATTTTGTTTTCAAATAACATAAACATTATAATTTTAAAATTGTCTAAAAATAGTTTTCCGACTATTTATTTATCATACTGCTTTAGAATGATAGCTAGATTATATTTACAATTTATTGAATATCATTTGTTTCTTTGCTTCATTTATATCAGAGAATAGGAATTTTCGTTACTCTTATACATATATTTACTCTATTTTAAAAATAATAATTGATTATGACATAAACCTAATAAAAATATTATTAGTAATATATGTATATTATATCAATATTTTCTCTTTTGTATCACGGTAAATCTGAACTGAACTGAACATGGTGTCTCGTAAATTGAGGGAATTTTTAAAGGAATGTTAGAAGATCTCAACTTCTTTAGAAAGGTTTATATAAACTATATTCCGATTGTATGCAGAAAAGTAGGAAATTTAAGTTTCCAGTTTGTTTTTTTAAAGTAATTCACGTTCCTTTTTTTTTTTTAATAGGAAGCGATAACTAAAAACGTATTTAATTTAAGCAATGAACAATTGTTTCACAGTAAATTAGATAAAATTTATTTCTAATGAAAGTAGAATTTGTCATTGTTAATACCATTCAAAGAGGACTTAAAAGCGGCTAAACCCAACTATGTTCTGTTTAAAAAATAAAAACATAAATTATTCACGATTTTTTTTTTATCATCCCTCAACTATAATACAGACACCTCACTTTTAGAAAAACTTCCTTGTTTTTATGTTTTCATTATTTTAAACCTAAATATAAGGATTAGAACTATGTAGTTGGCCAAATATAATTTCGAATCAATTCCTATAATAGAGATGTTCATAAAAAAAAAACAGTTCATTATCACTTTAGATGATAACATCATAAAATTAAAATTAAAAAGAAATTAAAGTTTTCAATAATTTATAGTTGTAATTTTCACTGAATACACGGGTACTTTTAAGTGACAGGATATCAAATCATTTTTTACACAACTTGATGTGAATCCTAACATTTTCCCCAATAAACATTAACTTAACCCTTATGGATTTAAAGTTTATTAAACAAGAAGGTTTTTCGAATAATGGCATAACTGGGTGAACTATACTTGTTTTAGGGTGATAAAAACAAAAATTAACAAATATCTTTTACCATTATTTTCACCGAAAATGACTACAACTAATTGTTGCAAAGCTTTTATCTCTTGTTGAGGAATATATTACAATAAATGTAATTCCTCAATACACTTTTTATTTATAAAAAATAAACTTTTTTTAAAATGTTTTTTAGACACTGTGTTCATTGTCTTAAAAATAAAATGTATATTAAGATAATTATGTTTATTGTAAAACATTACAGATAATGGAAAAACAAGAAATAAAAGCTTTGCAACAATCAATTAAAGTGAACGGATAAAATCGCATAATTTTTTTACACAACTTTAGGTGACTCTCTAGTTTTTTTCCTTAATTTAATATACCTCCATTAAATTAATATACAATTAAAGCCTAATTAAAGAGAAAGTCTTTCTAAAAGTTGTCTATCTGCAGTATAGTCAGATGACGATAAAAAAAAAAAAATTATAATTTTTTTCAAAACAGAACTTAGCTTAGTTTAGCCGCTCTAAAGTCCCCTTTTAATGGTTTTAAAAATGACTAATTCCAATTCCGTTTGAAGTAAATTTTGTCTAGTTAACAGTGAAGCAATTATTAATTACTTAAATTAAATATTTCTTTAGTCGCCGCGTCCTATTCAACAAAAAAACAGGACTCACTTTAAAAAATACAAAACTTGCATTTCATAAAGTTCTACTGAAAACTGGTCCATTGTTTATAAATACTTTTCTGTAGGTCTGCTATAACTTCTATAGAAATGTCCCTCTACCTACGGGATACCCATACACCCGTATATATATACATATACATGTGTATATGTATATATATATATATATATATATATATATATATATATATATATATATATATATATATATATATATGTAGTATTATTTATTAACTTTTTTTTATTTTTTTTACACAAATATTTTTCACCCTTGAAATATTCTGACGATGGAATATAATTCAAAATTTATGCAAACGATTACAAGATTTTTTTAAAAATGTACATAAATAAACCATTTCTAATGGTTTATATATATATATATATATATATATATATATATATATGTATACATATACATGTGTATATATATATATATATATATAATATATACTTAATAGTATATAGAAGATAATATATACTTACTGGTATATATTGCTACATACATATATATAGTATATGTATATAAATACATATATATAGTTGCACAAGTCTCAATGACACATATATATATATATATGTGTAGCAATATATACCAGTAAGTATATATTATCTTCTTTCTAAATTTTGTTTTAGAACTGTAATTATATTATGTTTATATTTCATTAAATACAGTTTGTTGCGCATGTCTTAAATAATGGTTGTCAATCCTCATTTTTTTTCTTTCTTTCTGTTTAGCAATTTATTTTGTATTCGCCGTAGGAAGAGGATCGTGACAGACTTACCCGCCCATGGGCCAAACTTGGCGGCTAGGTGAAGCGGTGGCAGTAGCCTGGGCAGGAGGTGGGCCCTCAGGGCTAGCGCAAGCTGGAAGATGAAGTCCGCAAGGAGGACGCCTAGGAGGAGGGCGCCGAGGAGGGCGAAGAGCTCAACGGGCAGCGACATGCCGGTGACTGTTAACTCCCGCCTCCCGCTGCCCTCCTCCCTACCCCCGCTGGCCAGATATCTGCCCGTAACCTTTCTCTTATCGCACATACGCTGATAAACAAACAAGAACGGATAACTTTTCCCTTTTTCTTCCCTTCTGGATTGGACTTGACTCTGAATAAATATTGTATTATGATCTGTCCAAATAACAAAAGAGGGGTTCACCTATGAAGCTGCAACATAATGGCCTACTTCTAGGCCTTGCCTAAGCCTTCTAGTCGACTTTTTCTATTTTTGTAATTGTTTTTAATTTACATATTTCAATCATTCTTGTAGATTAATTGTTATTGATTTTATAGTTGTTCTTCGAAATATTGGGGAAGGGAGGCGAAACGATATTTTCGCCTCCTCTTAATTTTTATTGGGGAGACAATCGCCCCCCCGCCTCTTTCCCCTCCTCCCGAACTCTGCGCCGAACTAACGCTTATCTGGTCTGCAGTGAATTAGTTGAATGAACTTTTAAAAGAACTCTCTCATTTATATATAGAGAACAAATGGTTCCTAAAGAATAAATGGCATATAGAAAAATAAAGATTAATTCTCGACAGATTACTGTAAATGATTAACTCAAATAAAAATACATAAAAGTACATACAGTGTTATAAAAAATAATATGAGGAAAGGTGTAACAAAATGTTCACTACTAAAATAAAATAATTTAGAAAAAGAAAGTTAAATTAATCTTATGGGCAAACCATCTTAATCATAAAAAGAAAATGTGTCTCCTTTTCAATCTTGTTTTTCTTTTTATTCATCTTTGATTGAGTGGACGATAATGTGGATAAAATTATCGATATTCTATAAATATCCATATTGGTCAAAAATCATTATTTATTACTGATTTATACTATTATTTTCTTATATATTAGTTTTACAAAAGTACAGTTACGAAAAAAGATCAAATATAGAATTTCAAACTAACCAAAACACTTATGAACTTTGTTTTATAAATTAAATGTATTAACGTATAGGATGAAACCGTCTACCAACATAGATAGGGAGGGGGTTCTTCGTCGCCTATAAAATAAAACTGCTTTCATAGTTTCCTTAACTTTGGGAAACGAAGGACATCAGCTGAAGTCACAACATTCCGATGAGACGGTATTCTTGCACAAGTCTCAATGACGTTGTGGAGTATTCTCGTGAAAGTATCGATGACCGGCAAAACATTGTGTGGTCCTCAAAAGATGCGCACTGATAGTGCAAACGTCCATTTGCTGGACGACCGCCGGAGAGAGGAGGCGAAGAAGAATGAGATGGAGGCCGTCTGGAAACGAGCCAATGGGGCTATGTGATCGCTAGATGATAATGGGCTACATTTGCATACCTCGCAAAGTTGTCGACATCCGTTTTGCCCAAAGGCAAGAAAGGCGAATAAATAAATGTTAAATACTTAAACAATCACACAATGTTCTATTTTTTAAATTATAATACATATACATCTACAAAATATAACCATATGTTTTGAAAGAAAAATTAAAAAACTATTTCTAAAAGTTTTTTAGTCCCGGGCATGACGTTAAACTGCGACCTGGGTGGACAGGACTCATAGCCATAGTGAAGGCAACCTGTCTAGGGGAAGGCAACCCCAAAATCAAACCACTGTCCTTGCAGTTTAAAAAAGGTTGATCGTAGGGCCAGCACCCCTTCATCGGAAAAAATATTTCGCTTTCAAACCCAAAACAGAAAGAAAACCGGACGGATCTAATCGGCAACGACTTAAGGCGCGGAAACGGAACATGTTTTTTGGTACGTGGAATGTTCAAGGTTTGAGGACCAAGAAAAACGAAGTGGAAAATGAACTGAAAAAGCAAAATATCGATGTGGCAGCCCTCAGTGAAACTAAAATCAAAGGAAGTTGCAATGAACTTTCAGGAGACTTCGTGTATATCTACAGTGGAGTGGAAAAAAGTGAGAGAGCTAGAGCAGGGGTTGCAGTGGTGATTAACAAAAGATTGCGCAGGTATATTAAAAATTATGAATGTGTAAATGAAAGAATAATTAAACTTGAAATGGCATTGTTTGGAGAAGAGGTTGTTATTTTTGGGATCTATGCTCCAACTGAAGATTCCAAGCAATCCATAAAAGACACGTTTTTCGATGATATTTGCGACTTGATAGAGCGAACACCTGATCGTAAGATTGTTATCTGTTTGGGCGACTTCAACGGACGTGTTGGCAGCAAGTTCAACGATGAGACCGTGGGACGCTTTGGAGAAGAGGTAACTAACGATAACGGTGCAAGATTAATTAGTTTATGTGAGCAATTAAACATGAAAATATTAAATGGATTCTTCAAGCATAAAGAAATTCACAAATTCTCCTGGCACCAGCCCACTAAAGGTCTAAAATCAATCATAGATTATGTAATCCTCAGGCGCACTACTAGGATAAAGGTGAACGATGTTAGAGTGATGAGAGGGGCGGAATGTGGTTCGGATCACTTTCTTTTAAAGAGTATTCTGAATTTTAAACCCCATAATCTTCTTAGAAACTCTCCAGTGACCAGAGAAAATTCAGACTCTCCGAAAACGATTCGATACTCAATTGAGAGTATGAAAAATCAAGAATCAGTTAAAGGACTGTTCCAAAGCCGACTGATGGAGAAATTGAATCATGAGAAAGGTCTGAATGATCGGCTAAATTACGAAAATATAGTAAAGTGCCTGCATGCCGCAGCTTTAGAAGCTGTCGGAGAGGAAAGGAAAGAGGTTAGAGGAAAAAACAAGCCTTGGTGGAATGAGGATGCTGAAGTGGCTGTTCAAGAGAAAAAATATTTATACAATAAATGGTTGAGCTCTAAAAATGAGAAGGACCTGAGGGAATATAGAAATGCCTGTAAAAAAGTAAAAGCTATTAGAAGGAAAGCATTAAATATCTATTGGGAGAAAACCTGCAAGTATGTGGACACTTACATTGATGGACAAAAGTCTAGTGCTGCTTGGAGGACATTAAAAAAATTGAAAAATCCCAAAAGATGTGGAGATAACTTCCCATTGATCAAAGAGCAGCAATGGGTGAATTACTTTGAAGAATTATTTCATGAGGAACGACTTGAATTCGCATGGAACCAATCCGATGAAATGATCTCAAATAAGGAAGATATACCGCCAGTCACAATCATAGAACTGGATTCAGTTCTCAAAGGAATGAAAAATAGAAAATCTCCCGGCCCTGGTTCTATTCCAATTGAATTAATTAAAGCAGGCCCGACCGAACTCAAAATGGCACTGGCAGAAAGTATGACACT
Organism: Nezara viridula; assembly: GCA_928085145.1. Taxonomy (NCBI): domain Eukaryota; kingdom Metazoa; phylum Arthropoda; class Insecta; order Hemiptera; family Pentatomidae; genus Nezara; species Nezara viridula. The sequence continues at coordinate 185,800,693 of OV725078.1, read as the reverse complement.
TCTGTTAAATGGTGGAGAGATCCCCGAAGAATGGAAACAGGGTTATATCACTCCAGTTTTCAAAAAAGGCCAAAAGAAAGACGTTTCCAACTACAGAGGTATTACTGTTACCAGCTCGCTGAGTAGATTATACGGCCGGATAATTAAAAGCAGAATTGAAAATGATTTAAAGGAAGAGATCAGCGAGGAACAGGCGGGTTTTCGAGCTGGAAGATCATGCACTGATCACATTTTTAGTCTCTCACAACTTATAGAAAAGAGGATGGCCCACGACCGTGAACTCCATATGATATTTGTAGATTTACACAAGGCCTATGATTCAGTACCTCTAGCGAAATTGTGGAAAGCTTTGGAAGCCACAACTATTAAGAGATACCTCATCAGAGCAATTCAAGAGGTCTATAAAAATATAAAGGGGGCTATAAAAATAGGAGATAGAGTGTCTAGAAGCTTCTTCATTGACAAAGGATTGAAACAGGGCTGCTGCCTTTCACCCCTGATTTTCAACATTTACATAGAACAAGTCCTTAAAAACTGGAAAAGATCGTGCTGTGGAATGGGTGTTCAAATCGGGAATGATGTCATCTACAATTTGCAGTATGCCGATGACCAAGTCATAATCGCATCGGATCCGGATGATGTTAGCTATATGATGAGGAAGTTGCTAGACACGTATTCCAGATGGGGTCTGAAAATCAGTGAAAGTAAAACAGAGTATATGGTTTTCAACGCTCCAAATTTGCCCCTTGAAATTGATGACTGGACGCTAAATGTCAGCCAGCAGTTCAAGTACCTCGGATACTGGTTATCTTCAAAGGGTGGTAGTGAGGTTGATATCGAACATAAAATAAATAATGGGAAAAGAATAATAAGTTCGATAAATTCAACCCTATGGAGTAAAGAAATAAGATTAGAAACTAAAAAGAAGATATACCATTCCTTTGTAGAAAGCGTAGCCACTTACGGATCAGAAGTCTGGACACTGACAAAAAAGTTGGAAAATAAGTTGCTTTCCATGGAAATGGATTTCTGGAGAAGAAGCTGTGGCATATCTAGAATCGAGCGGATTCCAAACGCAGCTATTAGAGACAAGGTCGGATGTCAAAAGAACATCCTTCACCTGATCGGGACCAAACGGCTAAAGTGGTATGGCCACTTAATGCGGATGGATGAGAACCGCTGGCCAAAGAAAATTTATAACTATATGCCACCTGAAAGAAGGAAGCGTGGAAGGCCAAAGAAGAAATGGACAGAGGACGTGGAGGAAAGCATGGCAGCCAGAGGGCTTCGTGAAGGAGATTGGATGGACAGGGAGCAGTGGCTTTTGGGTGTTGGGGATATGACTCCTTAAGTTGTATAAAACCCAAATAAAAAAAATAATAAAAAATTTCTAAAAGTATAATTGTTTGTGTAATTACATTTTTAATAGGACATCAAGAATCTCTCAAATGCCATTTCATATAGGTAGTTAGTTTCTTTATTTTTTTTTCCAATTAATTATCATTATATGTATTAAAAAAATCTCGGGCTGAAACCCCTCCAAAATTAAATCCTGGATCTGTTAGTGCCGACTATCCCCACTTCATGGATTACATGTGGAGATGTGAGGAAGTGGTGGGCCCTATGCACTTCATCCTGTCTAGAGGGCGCCCATCATAGGAGAGAGAAGTGGATGAACAGGAATCGGCGCCATGAAGATCAAGGTAACTGGATCAGCCGAAAGACAGCTAGGGATTAGAATAAAACAAGGCCAAGGATGATAGCCACAAGACAGTAAGGAGGACAAACAAGATACAGTCGCAAACAGATAATGCGCACTGGGCAGCTCTACAGGCTACCCAGTTTTATTGTTCCAAAAATCGTTATCCTTTACCATTTAGATTAATAATAAAGAACAAAGTGAGTTGCAGACTTTCTCACATACCATAGTAAATATTATGGCATGCTGTTTATTTTTCATGTTCTATCCCTCTATCATCAATAAGTACTTTAATAGGTTTCAATTCGAACAACTCTTTCTAAATCAGGCCTGTTATCCATTAAATATGTTTTTAATACAACTGTAGCCAATATTAACGTGGTAGAAGGTTAATTAATTCAGAAAGATAAAAACATAGGTAGCTGAATTAACAGAAGCCATCTTTGGTAACAACAATACGCACCGACACTGTTTTGGACTACTAACTACGTGAAACTGAGGGCCTGCTTTTCCTAGTCTAACTATTGCTTACACCATAGCAAGAGCATAAACGATTTTAAGAATTTTACTAGGGCATGTTTTAGATCACTAACTAATCATGGAAAGGATGGTTGATTACATTTATCATATTTTGAATGTTGTTTTTGTCCCACATCACCAGGCCAAACTGTCGTTGATAGATATAGTAGATATACCTAGTAAATCTGTTAAGTAGGAGTGGATCCATATATTTCTCTCCAGTTGACACAACGCTGACGTTACCATCCCAGAAGTTAGGCCTAAACGTCTCTAAGTCCTATTCCCGATTAGATACCGTTGGAGCCAGTGATCGAGAGGCTTAACGCAATGAAACTCTATTAGGTGGCCGTACCTTATTGTCTACGCCTTCTGTTGAAGTAGCGAATTTCCTGACTTGTCACCTCGCGTCCAGCTTCATAGAATTGTACTCGGGAGTACAGTTGTCATGCTGCTAGCTATGATGACCCAAACCTGGCTCAGAGGAATTCGCCTGGGGACAATCGGGAGGTAAATATTAAATTTGTGAGAAGACGAGTCGTTCCCGTATCCAGGACCGTGCCATAATCATTGATGAATCTCTCCCCCAATATGGTGTTATAATGGTGATTTGTCGTAACGTTTCATGCAATAGGGCAATAAATGAATTATATAATCACACTAGTGTAATAAACCAGCTGAAATACATTTAGAGATAGCTTTTCTGTAGGTGGTAGTTAGACCTAAGGGTCTTGTAGCCCAGGAATTTTTTCGATGGTGAAATTATCTCCAGGTTTAGATAGACTGAATTTTATTCTACTAATTTAATCAAAACCAAGCAGGTACTACCAAATAAACAAATATATATTCAATGGGGCGATCACACAGAAGCAGTTAAACAGTAGTATTCCGAATGGTTCTCGATAGTAGCAAGTGAAAACCCTCCATGAAGATTCACACTATTGGGTTGGCAAATAAGTCCTTTTGGTTTTTCAGGGTGAAATTAAACTTTATGTATTATAGACATCAAATTTATTTTAATCTAAAATATACTGACCATTATTTAATAGTTTAATAGTGTGCATGGAGTTTATTGTTAAAAAACTGATCCAAGTGGTTTTTTATTTCCTCTTTCTTTTGGAATTTTTTTCCATTCATGGAGTTCTGCAGAGACCGGAATAAGTGGTAGTCACTTGGAGCTGGTGAATAGGGGGAGTGGGGCAAAAGGTCCCAAGGCTCATAATTTATTGCGAGTGACCAATGAGGTGTAGGGCCTAGTGTTGTCATGGTGGAAAACAACACTCTTCCGATTTGCCAGTTCTTGGCGTTTATTTTTAATTGATTGATACAATTTTGTTAATTCGGGGCACTATAGATTTGAATCAATTGTTTATCCTGATAGCAACAGCTCATATCCCACCATATATGGAAAGCAATATCTTCTTTGGATGCAATCCGAGTTTCGACATTCTTCTAGGAACCTCACTACTAGGTCCCCAAGATGTTCTACGGACTACACTATCGTAAAATATACATTTTTCATCTCCTGTTACCAACTTTTTCAAAAATGGGTCGTTTTTTTTGCAGTTTTCTTAGTGAATCACAAGCAGAAATGCCAAGTTGACTTCGGTTAGTGAAGGACCCAAACATTAAGCATGAAAACATAGCCGAGCTTGTGAAAATGGTTTTCTACGCTCGTGTGCGACACATTTAGGGCCATAGCAAACTCTCGCACTGATTGGGTTGGATTTTGATCAACAATGACCTTAACAGTGCTCGTTTCAATTTCATGTGGGCCACCAGACCATTGAGCATCATTTATGTCAAAGTTTTCCAAATGAAATTCGGCAAACCAATTTTGAAAGGTGAGTTCGGTTAAGGCATCATCCCCACAAACACTGCTATTTTTTCTACGAGCTTCTGCAGCACGCTTAGCTTTTTAAAAATAATACAACCAAATATGCCGATATTTTCTTCCAAATTCACAGTGCGATAGCAAACACAATACTAAGCTATTTCAACAAGAGTTTACAGATATAGTTGTTGACATATTACAAACAGGATAAAGAATCCACCTTAGGGATGAATTCATCAGATAAGAAGTGTATCATAGTGACGTAAAAATAAACAGAAAAACCGAAAGGACTGATTTGCCAACCCAATACATGAGAATACTCCCTCACTCAACCTCCAGTAGAGGCCAGATCTAGGATTTTTGCTAGCAGGGGAAAGCTTAATTTCAATGCATTCCCTTACTTGTTTGAAATGTATACATTTCTGATGGGAGATATAGTTCTCAGAACTACATATATGATATTAACAATACTGGTCCCTACACCATGTCAATTATTCATATTAATGCAATTGTTAATTGTGCATTTAAAAATACTCAATCAATTGTTTTCTAAAAGCAAAAATAAAAAAAATAATTATAATTACATTATACTTCATAGTTTGTTGAAAAAACTAATTATATTAACAATTAGGCTCGGAAAAAAAAGTTTATAATTTTGTAGAAATTCAGGTTTATAATAGCTGATAAACTTAACATATCACAGGATCTGGTGAATGATTACTCAAATGTCTTCCCCCCCCCATCACCCTTGGACATTTGGGTATGTTAAGAAATTCATTAATGAAAATGCTAATGGTGTGTTATATTAAATAATATCAGCATTATTTTTTTTAAATCATATAATTAACCTAAACCTACAATAGCAAATTAAATATGTCATCAGTGATAAATTGATTTTAGTTTTAACTATCAAGTTGGAAGAAATGTTTATAATCTCTGCTAATGTCGAGTAGGTTAAATCACTTAACATAGATAGACTGTGTTTAGAATGTAGTGTCAAGTGTACTTTATTCGTGTTTAAAGATAAAAAAAGGATATATATATTTTTTTTTTTGTTTCCGAATAGTATATCAAAACAGAAATGGCAAGTTCTAGTACTGGTGATAAGACTGTCAATAAAGTGGCTTTATGCTCAGCTATATTTGCTGGATTTGCCTATGTTGGGTATTCAGTTGTAAGAACAGCTTTTTGCAGAAAATTAGGACGAAGGGAAGGCGAAGGTAAGATCCTAAATATGTTGTATTTTAAATATTATGTATATATTTGGTCCAAGTACATTTTTAAAATTGGCAGATTTACAAGTTTGCAAAATTTTAATGTAATATTGCATATCATTGTGTATGTATTAAAATTTAATTCAAATAGTTCAATACAATCCTTCTATTTTACTAAAATATGTTTTCAAGTAAGATTACAACTTGTATGGTTATCAAATTGCTAGTACTTTTTCCTTCCTTTCACTTTTGAATGGATTATTAATTACTGACATTAATGAGGAACTATTGATACATATTTTTATATTTAATGATGCTATATACTAAAGGTTAGTCTTTTTAAGTGATTAATGTCGGAGTCTGATGAAATGTTTGATATAGTGAAGCATTGATTTATTGACATTACCTATACAAATTTAAATCATTAGCAATACTTTTATATGATTATTAGAACATTTCGTTTAAGATATATGTGAAGTTCTGCCAATTATAACTTAATTGGTCGAATGCAATCACACAGCCTTGTTTCTTTTTTATACCATTTTTGGATAACAAGAGTATGTGTTAAGATATCAGGGGGTGTCCTGATGACGCCTAAGTTGGTAAAACGTTGATGGGTCAGTTTGTTTTTATCTCAAATATAGAGCCAGGCTGTACGTTCAGATTTTTCTTTTGATATAACTTAACAACTAGTTGCTGTCTGTTTTTGAGTTTTTTTACTCGTTTATACTAATATATGTGAAGTTTTCAAGTGAAGCTGGATTACATGTGTTCTTATATGGAAACATAATACCTATTTATGTTATTATTGCTTTAGCAAATATTATATTTAAAGTTTCTTACATTATTTACTATCAAATAGACTTTTATTAAATTTTAATTTTGATCAAGTCGATACAAGTTGTTTAATCATTAATGCAATTGGTTCACAATTTATGATAGAACCGGTTAGTACTATAGTCATTGCCCACAGTTATCAAAGTATTACAGATTCAATAAAAAGTTGTTAACAAACAAAAAAAAGCACTTGTTAATGAGTATTGTCTTGACATAATGGAAAGGTTCTAGATCAGTTCATATGATCACACTATTGATGGAATTCGAAGAATGGTCAAGTATTGACATCATGTTCACTAGTGTAACCTTCCTTTATGTAGATTGCGATTTAGCATTTCAGCAAACTCCCAATGTGTCATTTTCAGCTAATGTTAGAGTCTTTATTTGATAGCTATTATGTATGGGTTTGCCTATTGGCTAATTTATCCATGCATGAAGAAAAAAAAAGATAGCTAGTACTCACTTCAACTCGCTAAGCTCCTTCTAAAGTATAAACAAACTTCCGAGTCTTTTTCATTTGAGGTTAGGGCTCTACCAGATAGTTTAGTCATCTTTTCTACTGTCATGCACTCATGACTATTTTCCAAATTCCATATACAGTGGGATCATAAGTTTCTGTACCCACTATGATGGAGGAACACTTATGAGTAGTACTAAAAAATGTATCATAATGTATTCTTTGACTTCTTAAGGCTTTCTTAAGGCACAACCCCATGATAAGAACATGATATGTCCAAGCGATACATTACCCTTTGTCGGTATCCCTGCAGATTATTGTGCTCTGTGTAACTGCTATAAATGCAGTAGATAGTAATACAACTATATCACCATATTACCGCTGACGGGAATATTCTTTAGCAGAGATATATGATGTAATGTTATCAATCTATGTAGTTGGTAATTATCTGATATTTAATTTTTCTTTTGATTATTTATTCCATTAAAAAGTTTTATATGTTTATAATAAGAGCACTACTTTACAAGTTTCACTCCAACTTAATGGAAAGACATATTATCACATAGTTTGTAGAATGCCGAAGTTATCCTAGTGTATCGTGTCTTTTGACAGATTAGGTGGGTTAGATTTTCAACACAAACACCCAAATGAAGCAGACTAACTGAATTGTTCGGGAGATATGTTAGTCAGTAGTTTACCACCTTCTCTATAAGTATCTGCATTTGACTTAAATGGTTTTCTTCTACAATTAACTAACTGATAAAATGTTCTTATATCATTCTAGTTTCTAAGATGTTCGAACTTTACCTCTTTTGCCTCCTCCCTCTTTCCTTTATTTTTTCAGATGAAGCCATAATTCTGCCAGATTCAGATTCACAACCCCCAAAAATATGGAGAACAATAATAAACCGAACTACTGTAATATTTTTTAATCAATCTATTGGGTTTTCCAGAAAATAATACAGGATTTTGAGTTTTCTTGAAAATACCGCTCTATATAACAAACTGTTTACATTTACTGTATTATTCATTTATATAAATGTCAAAACTTATTAATCCTCTTCCAAGCAATACTGTTTGTTTACCTCTGTAGCATTTCGCTGCTTAGAAATAATTCAGTCTTTACCAAGATTTCAATGTGGAATTTTCGTATAATTTTGTTTTATGAGTTTAAACTCGGCCAGGATGGAGCCCTGATAGCCAGAAATATCAATCAAGTCTGGGGCAAGCATTAATGAGTGCTCTGAAACTTCGGAATGGAGACTTCAGCTTTGAAGACAAAGAAGGTCAGGGAAGGACTTCCTCTCTTGATGACGATGTTCTGCAGGCTTTACTGGGAAACTTAACCTTGTCAAATCGACTGTTGATGACCACCTCAAGGCGATTGGAAAGGTAAAAAAGCTTGAAAGTTGGATTCCACACACATTAAACGACCGCCAAAAGAAAACAGCATTATGAAGTTTGTGATACACTTATTTGCCGAAACAAAAATGACCCTTTTCTGTTCAGAATTGTTACTTGCAATGAAAATTGGATACTTTTACGATAACAATAGACGTTCTGGGCAGTGGCTCAACAATGGAGAAGCAGCAGAACATTTTCCAAAGCCCCTAACTCATCATAAAAAGGTGATGGTTACAGTTTGGTTTGACACACTACAGCTTCTTAAATCCTGGAGAAACCATCAATGCCGAATCGTAATGTAACCAAATTAATGCAATGCATTAGAAATTAACAATTATGAAACTATCTTTGGTCAATCGTAAGGGGCCCATTTTGTTGCATGACAACGCCCAGCCACATGTCTCCACGTGTGACATCACTAAAACTAACTGCCACATCCGCCCTACCTTCCGAACTTCTCGTCTGTGGATTATAATTTTTTTACACACCTGGACCACTACTTATGTGAAAAAAAAAATTTAATCTACAAAGGTGTTAATAAAATGCGTTTTTGGAGTTTATAAATTCTAAAGATGGGAAGTTCTATTCTGAGGGAATGGAAAAGTTGCCAACACGTTTGCAGAAATGTATTGATAGGAGTGGAGACTATTTCAATTAAATAAAACAGTTATAAATATTTCTTTTTAAACCAAAATCGTGCATTGTTTTCTGGACAATTCGATAATATTTGATCGGTAGTCTCAATAGTATTCCAAAACTTTTTTTTCATCTTAAATTTTGGTATATCATAGTTTTTTAGCCGCTGAACACAAATCTGAGGTTTACTGATAGAAATTTGTCCAGAACCTTGTTTGTTTTTTTTCCAAAAATAACCTGCTCAGCTATCCCAGCTTGCTTATGTATCTATGTGTAGTGAGGTCATTCCTAGAGGGATATTGATCCTCTGGACATAAATGAAAACAAAAGCTCTTAAGTCTTTAGAAATAACAAGATCTCAGGAGAAGATTGTTTATTCTTCGAAGTTATAAAGTAGAGGAGGGGGGAAGAAGTTTAGAAATTCATAAGCGATCTCAACATATATATTAGGCAAAGTGAGTGCATTACAGATGATTGGTATAGAACAGGGGCTCTCAATGTTGGGTCTGTAGGAGCTTATTGGTTATGTATTGAAATAATGATATTTATTGCTCAGGTGCATTTCTGGACATAACTCAAGCTTTTGACTGGGTATGGCATGCCTGGCTTCTTACCAAGCTGAAAACCCATCTACCCCAGTCCTTGTACCTAATCCTCCACTCCTACCTCTCTGATCGCACCTTTCGAGTTCACTGAGGTACAGAATTTTCCAATTCCTACTCAGTTGAAGCTGGTTTTTCTCAAGGTAGCGTCTTGGGCCCCTTCCTCTATATGCTTTTTACCACTGATATCTCTGTCCATCCCGATACCTTCCTGGCAACATTTGCTGATGACACCGCCATCCTCTCATCCAACTCAGATCCCGAAATAGCATCTTTAAATCTGCAAAGGCACCTCTCCGGCATTGAGCACTGGTGTAATAAATGGTGCATCAAAGTAAACGAATCCAAATGCAAACGCATTACCTTCACGCTCCGGCACAGATATTATCCACCAGTCCGCTTTAATTCCATCCAGCTTCCTTTTTCAGACACAGTCCGGTATCTTGGCTTTCTCTTAGACCGAACACTAACGTGAAACCCACATGCTAGACTGAAAAGACAAGAACTTTACCGACAATACGACAAATTATACAGACTACTGACTATAAAATCTCAACTTTTAATTGACAACAAATTACTGATCTACAAGACAATCCTAAAACCTATTTGGACCTACGGACATGAACTTTGGGGAACAGCAAAATTTTCTAACATCAAACGCATCCAATCCTTTCAGTCCAAAGTCCTCTCAACAATAGTCGATTCTCCATTCTATGTAACCAACAAAACCCTACATCATGATCTTAATATCCCATTTGTCCTTGACCTTATCCCTGAAAATTTTTCAAAATTCCATCAGAACCATATAAATCATCCAAATCCTCTTGCTCAATCTCTATCTAGTTCCACTCATCCCAATCCCAATCCTCCTTGAAGGTCGAAGCAGCAGTGGCCCGAAGATGTTTTGTAGCATATGTCTTGCAGTTCTGGCAATGGCCAGATTCTCCACTCAAGACATAAGTTTTTGTGGCTAAAGCGCTCTTGCTCATACTCCACTGGCTTTAGCACCAGTGGCGTGGTTGAGAGAGTAGTGCAATGATCTCTTGGGGTTCTGATTTTCCTTCTATAGTTGAAGGAAGAAGCCTGGCATGGGGTTTCCTTCCTGATTTTATATATTGTATATAGGTATGGCTGTATTTTATGTTTTGAATTTACTTATCTTTAGGTTATTTTGTTTTTTATTGTACATAGTTTTTGATTATTATTTTAATTTTTTTAATTTTATGTTTTCTATATATATGGTGTAAATGTGTTCATATATCACTATAATTATTGTCCATGTGACAGATTGTTATATTCCTAAATAAATAAATAAAATAAAAATAACTGAATTAGCCAAATTGACTTTTCATTTTTGTTTGTCCTCCTCTTCCTCGCCTTTTAGGCAATACGGGGGTTTTCCCAGACCAGAAGATAAGGACAGGAGATTAATGCCAGAGTTTAAAGACCCCCTCGGCACCGGGAGGCGAACTCAGAATTATTTTAATCAAATTATCTCATATATCAGGTTGACGGGCAACGGCGGTGCTTTGCAAACGCGTTAGCCCGCTCGCCCACCCCGCCCCATAAATAATTTTTCTGGCATGAGCAGGGATCCGAACCTGGAACCCTGAGCATTGGAAGATCAGTACCCTACCACTGAGCTTCCCCATTCCTTAATACTTTTCTGACTTGAATAATATAGTTTGCACGATTTAATAATTCACTTGACTTAGTTTAAAGTGTCATTGTGCAAAAGTAATGCAACCTCTTCCTCCCCCCATGCGGGGGGAGTGTACCCCCTCTTTAGATTTCGATTGGTACTAAGTTATGCGCCAAGTTTCATAATTGCACAAATTTTATTATTTTAGTACATTTGGGGCTGTTTTTCTTATACTAAAAAGTTCACATTTAATGTTTAGATGGTATTAACTTTAAGTGATTCTAACAGTTTTCAATATTACCTTGCATCCCACTTCATTGGAAATCAACTTTAACAGCAAACTATAAAATCTCATAGTGGTATATCAGATGGGCCACTATCCATTCCATAACCTCACATGTCATTGAGTGAACATACTGTGCTCCGAGGGCTACTTAGTAGGAATGTCACTAAATGTTAGACAAAAATTTATTCAAGGCCCAGAGCATTGAAGGTTTAAGATAAAATTATTTCAAAATTATACGTTGAAATGTTTTTAAAATAATAATGGTGATGATAATGACCAACAAATTGTATTCACCAGACTAAAAATCTTTGTTTTTTACTGACAAAGCTATGCTGAGCTGATCGTTGTTTAAGTTTTTTTAACAAAAAATTCCTTCCTAATTTATCATAAGAAACATTTTGGTATGGGACGATTGTTTTTCTAAGATATATCAAATTTTGGAAAGTTTTCAGCTTTCTTTTCATTATTTAATTGATAAACACAGTATGTTTAGTAAAAACCAATTAAGACATAAAACATTATGTATAAAGATTTCAATTTGTTTAAAAATTGGTTCCATACTTAAAAACGATATTATTTTTCACATTACAAATTCTTAAAATCTGGGAATCATAACATATTAAAAATAAGTGAGTATATACTTTTGCCCCACTACTACTAAAAACTAATCATTTTTAATTATCACAATATTGCATATTTACAAATGAGGTAAATTCGCACATATCTTCTTTATTTATTTATTATTAGAAGTGACCATCAATAATTGGCACCAATTCTTAGTTGGTCAATATACATTTTTAAAGAAATATGTTTACATATATAAATAAAGATTTCTTCACATTTCCACTTAACCAAATTCTACATTGCATTTGTAAAAAAAAATATTTTAATCTTCTTGATCTTCTCTGTATTTATGGTTTTAGAAATTTTGTGTTTCTTAATATTACATAATTTGATTTTACTCTTATATGTATTTTAATGATTTTATTAGAATTTTTTTTTATTTTTGAATGAATTAAAGGTGATTTTTTTTTTTTTTTTATGAGCTCTAACAATGATGACCAAATGAATTTAAACTAGTCATTTATTAACGTGTTCTCTCTATTTATACTGTATAACTAAGTATTTTAATTTTCTTCTCAGTTTACCAAGACGAACATCGCCTTTACTTCAGAAGATTGTCACAAACAACGCAAACTGATGTTTTATTGGGTAATCTTGATATGTCTGGTTCAGGCAAAGTTATTTTGAGGCCTATGACAGTTCAAGAAAGAATCCGAGAATTGAATCTTCAAGCAAGGTTGTTCACAGACACAATGCTTGCCATTCAAGCAACATCTGGCCATTCTCCTCGCCATGTGCCTGGGCATAGAAGTCTTCAGGTAATTGAACAATAATCTTAACCTTAACCAGACAATAACATTATTTGAATGCTATGTTATTAATTTATATATTTATTATTATTATTATTGAAGTGCATATTCTTCTGATTCTGATCTAATCAGAACTCTAAGGAAAAAAGAATAATTTTAGAATCATTAGGTTAGCATAGGTCAACTAATTTTTATTCTCTAAATACAGTTGAATCGATGTATAGAAAGATTGCTGTTTTTATTGTTGTCATACTAAAAATAATTACTATTATTTCTTGCAAGAAAAATAAAGTAAAGTTTTCAATTTTCTCCAAACTTTCAAACTTCTTAACATCTATATCGTTGTTTTTGTTAGTTTTTATACCATTTTTGTCATTTGTCTTTATAATTTATTGCCACATCCTTATTTCTCATCTTATATCTTTATTAAGTTGAGCTTTACATTTGATGATTTTTGTTTTGGAGCTATGCCAAGAAAGGCAAAGTTAAACTGAATTTAAAATGAAAATTTCACTTTATATCAGGAAAGTGAATCAGAGGAACTCCTATTATTGCCTATTCGTATGGGCATAAACTGAAAGCCATTGATGCTAATGATTTCATTCTATGTTTTCTAAAATACGATGTTTAGTTCAATGTATATAAATTTTATTTCATATACAGAAATTTTTTTCTAATAAAATTTCAAGGATCATAAAAAAAAGTTTGGTGTACTGAGATATTCAAGTCAGAGGGAGAGATAAGTTCAATATTCAGGGCTCGCCTTTATATGCTGTAAAATTTCTTCTTATAGGACACTTACAAGGAATCAAATGTCTGCTATAGAAAAATATTTTTACTTTCACTTACCTATATATGTAATATATAGAAATAGTAAGTATTGCGATTGTGAAAATTTCTGAATCTGAATTTTCAATGGAAATACAAGTTTTGAGGTCCCCTGAGTCCAAATAACCAAGTCCCACAAAATGGTCTGTGTGAGGGTATGTGTGTGTGTGTATGTATGTATGTATGTATGTATGTATGTATGTATGTATGTGAACAGCCTAGCTCAAAAACAAAAAGTCATATGAAACTGAAATTGTGTATTTAAGGTTTTTATAAGTCTGGGATGTTACAGCAACATTTACGTCAAAATCAGTAAACTGGAAGTGGTACTTTATGTAACCAATTTAACACATTTTTACAATTTTCTCAAAAACGATTTTGATTAAACTCAGTATATCTGTGTATTGTTAAGCAGTTTTTAATATTATATAGGTCTTATTCTCATTGATGTTCTCTAACAGGGTTCTAATGGCTAATTTTCAATATTAGCTTCCTTTAAAGTACTTTTAATTTTTTCTATTTGAAATAATTAACATTTCACATTAATCTTTGATACAAAAAATAGTTAAATATAAAATATGAAAGAATTTAACTAAAGGATAAATAAGAGATCGTAACGGATAATAGTTGTAATGGAAGAACCAAAGGAAATGACCGCAGCCAAGTTCACCCGAACAGGTTCCCATACGTAACATGAGCTAATTATAATACGGACTCCGACAATATTATGTACATATACATATTTAGTTTTCATTAATGCTATCATTGGTATTATTTAATATTTAATTGTATAGAATACAGCGATATAAAAATTAAAATTTGTCTATATAAGAGTATTTAAACAAATAAAAATACCCACAATGAAATGTAAATAAGTATAACGTTCATAATTTTTACTATCACTCCCCCTTTGTCTGAAAATGCTCATTTCTGCCAAGAAGAGGGTGGTAAGTGAAAGTCATGTGATGCGCTCACCTGATTTTTTATACTGAAACTAGAAGGAAAAAAATATAAGAAAATTAAAATTGGCAGGTTAAAATCCATTTAAATAACATTTTTGTTTTTAAATTTATTATTTAAACACATTTTTTTTTTTTTCACGGAACGGCCATAGAGACCATGCGGATATCATGACATTTGGCTTCTTTCTTGTTTTTCCTTTCTTTCCACTTCTCTCTCATTATCTCCGCGTGCCGCCGCTTTCTCTCCTCTCCACGCGACTCCCTTTCTCGAACTTTTCTTCTTAGCAAGAACCGTGATCTCCTTTAGTCTCTTACCATACCCCTCTCTGTCCAGACAGTCCCGGTCCGTTATTCCAAGTCTTTCCGTTTCTTCCTTCATCTGCTTGATGTATCCTCCCAAGCTTTTGTATCTACGGATTTTTTGGAATATTTCCTTGTTAAGTCTTTCTGGGACCATTCTTACCATATGTCCGTGGAATTTCAGTCTCCTGATCCTTATTTCCGTTTCTAGATCTCTTTTGTCCTTGTATATTTCCTGATTGGATCTTAGCCTGTATCCTTCTTTTGTCTTTTTGGGGCCGTAAATCCTTCTTAGAATTCTTCGCTCTATTCTCAACAATTTTTCCAGACTGGGGAGGCATGTGGTTTCCGTCCCATATAGTATCACAGGTTTAACAACTGTATTGTAGTGTCGTAGTTTTGCTTCTGTGGACAGGTTTCTCTTGTTATATATGTTACTGGTTGCAAAAGTTAGTTTTTCCAACACATTTTTATTATAAATTATATATTTTTTGTATGAGTGCACTAATGAGTAATGATAAAAGTACTCATATAAAACATTATGTTGTTTACCAAAACCAAAATTAAAGGTTTAAATTATTAATGGTAATAATAAAATAAAGTTCCAAACAACAATATTGAAATATATATATTAACCTATATTTTTTATTTGAAATTTATTGTTTCATTGCCCACAATAATAAAATTAACTTATATTTTTCAAAATTACCTTGAAGGAACAAAATCAGTGGTACTCTTTCTGTACAATATATATGTTTATACAATTTTATAATTATATCTAAAGAACCAATCTCAGCTTATATTAATTCATAGGAAATAATGTGAAGTGTTTAAAATTTATGGAGACATCCAGTATGTTTCTTTTTTATGTAAACAGTTTATAATATACAGGATTAAACTTCAGGAAATCTAAAATCCTTAATTATTTTCCAAATAGTCTATTATATTTTATGAAAGTAAACAATTTTCTCATCTCATCTATTTAATTTCAGTGCTCTCCATGGAGTTCACCCCGAATCTTATCACCTGTAGATATGAGACATATTCTTACAAGTCGTTCTTCAGAAAATTTGCTTACTGTTAAATGTGGTGAGGCTGTATTATCATCTCCTAAAAGCAAAAAAGGAACTCGACGGTCTTTGAAATCAAGGGCTCAGTCACACAGCCCTGAATCTCAAGTTGATTCTTGTGAACTTGAACTATTAAAAGAAAAAGAGCAGCAACTGAAATTAAATCTAGACAAAATATCTTTAGCACAGAGGTAATATTAAATTAAAATGTCTTTATTTAAAAAAATAGAAATGTATGATCGTGGAGGAGATAATTTATTCATTCTCTGTCATTGAAAGTACCAAGTATTAATTATTTGTTACATTCAAGAACATTTAATTTTTATTTACTGTTTCACTGCTGATGAATCAGGTTCTGTGAGTTAATCCACAACATGATAGGTACCAGTTACTGCTTTCTGGTGACATTTGAGTCCGCTGGATCTGGTAACATTATTTGCCAACTTTTTATGAGAAAAAAAATCTTAGGTGATAAATAGTCAGGACACAGTCATTTTAAGCTTTTTATTGGTGCCAACATTTCAACCCTAACATGTGGGGGTCATCATCAGGGCGTGTTTGGAGCACTGAAGGAGTTCAAATACTTAGGGCTATATAGGAGTATGATGACCAACATGCTTGGGTTGAAATGTCCGTACCAATAAAAACCTTTAAAATGACTTCATCATGACTATTTTTCACCTATGATATGTAGAACAGTCGACTAACTTCCATTAAAAAAATCTTATTTATTGCTGTACTTAGTTATTTACTTTTCTGGACAAAATAGTATACAAAAAAACAAAACAAAATAGAATACTTGTGATTGTAATATATAAGTTTTATATAAAATTTTATACTGAATAACATTTTTATGACTTATTTGATTAATCTAGTATTATTTAATGAATGGTGATGGTTTAAGAATCGTTCTTTTCTTTTCTTTCTGTTGTCAAAGCCTGCACATTTGTCAATTGTATCTGACTTGCATTAAAAATATCATTCACATTTGCTGAAAATTTAGTCATTCTGTTAAATATTATTTCTTGTATCTGATCCTGCTTTTACTGGATCTTTAGAATGGTATGTCAAAATTAGTTTAAGGTACACATATAAATTGTTTATAAAGTGATATTTATGACAAATGATATTAATGAATAAATGTAAAAGGGAAAATTTGCTTAAAACCAATTTTTTGGAAAATTAAAAAAAAAAATTGTTTTTAATCATAATAGTTAAATATAGTTATGTTTTCCAAAAAAACATATGATTTTTGGATTGACAGAGTATAGCAATTGTGAAGTTTTTTTGAATGAAAATAAAACTTTACACTACAATTTTCAAAAAGTAAAAATCAAAAACTCTGGACAATTCCTCTTTTGGCATCCATTAGTTCATATATTTGATTCTTAAATGTTTTTCCAAATGATTAAATCATTAGTTTTTGTATGGAATTTTACTTTTACAATTATAAAGTTTAATTTGTTGAATCGTTTGTTTGTTATAGAGAGATACCTCGCCATGATGCTAAGAGCTTGGTGATTCTTTTACAGAGCAATGATACTGCTTTGTTGGAACGAACTTTGACAACTATCAGTAATGGTGCTACTATCCCTGCCAATCAAGTAATTTTCAATATGTTTTTTTACGGCTTAATTGTTGCTATTATATCTATTTTTATTGTAGAATATTAGAATAAAACATACCACTTGTGATAAACTCATGATGAAATAAAAATGCTTAATCTTTTTTATATACTAATTAAAGTATATGTTCAAATTAATCTTTATATAATCCATGAATAAGATCCATGTGGATCTTGGCCTGGAAGACTTTTCTGTCTCTCAATTTCATAAATCATTAAATTTTAGGTAACTTTAAGGGAAGTTGGTTGCCTACTTAGAGTTCAGAGACTATTGACTCATTCTAAACAATCAGTTCAGATAGCAGCTGTTACTGCTCTTGGAAATCTTTCATTGAACAAAGATAATCAAAAAGAATTAAAGGTATATATTTATTTGAATTTATATTTAATTAAATTTTAAGTATGATATGAATATACTATGGGATATGTGTGCTCCTGAAATGATGAGTAATTTAGGCTTCCTAAATTTTAGAAAACTTCCAAGTTGGAAGTATTGGCTGCTTTTCTTGAGAAAATGGCTGAACCCTTTAAATCTTTTTTCTGTTGTTTTTAGAGCCCCATAAACATTTTATGCTATATCAATCTGATATCCCATTTCTTGAAACAAAATTTGTGGAGTATCAAACACACAGATATTTGTTCACTTTTCTTTTAAGAAATGGCTTATCTTATTAAGACCAAACTTTAAATTATTATTTAGAGCTTTAAAAAGGTTTTTAGCAACATTAAATTGTTATATATAATCTTGAGACCAAATCGCTGACTTCTATTTAATTTTAATTATGAAAAAATCAAATCAGTTAGGGTATGTCATTTCTTTTAATTGCATTGTTCTGAAAATAAGCTTTACAGAAATTAATGTTGATGCCTTTGGATTTCATGCCAAATCTTATCTCATTATTCTACATTAATAAATAACCTATCCTTGTCATATAACTTGCTACCACTTCATAAGTGTATAAATCATATTAAAACTTGTCCATCTAAAATGAAACAATTACTATGTTATGGGTATTATAATTATGCTGACTATTCATGCTACTCCTATTATAACTAAAATACAATAAACAATAAAATTCAATGCACTAAAACTTTTTATTATCTAAAATTGCAATATTAACGCATATTGTAAGAGAAGAATAAACTAAAAAAAAATTGTAAAAGAAGTTTTGTTTTTTAAAAACACAAAATATTGTTGATTCCTAAAAGTAAAAATTTTATCAAATTAAATTCTTCTTTTAAGTGTCTATTGTAATTTTTCAGCTATGGTAACATTATTAAAAATCTACCACAAAACTCATTGAAATTTTAGCATTTAAAAAATGTTTGTGTATTGCTTACAGTGATGGAAATAAGTATTGGCACGTCATGTTTTTTATGAATAAATGAGTTTAAGGAACCAAAAAACTTCGCTTTCCTCTGCAAAAATGAAAAGTACATTTGTTAAAAACTGAGAAAAACCTTTGAAACAAAATGACAACACTCCATAATGAAACAAAAAAATTATAGCATTTCCAAGTCAATTTCAACCTTTTCCAAGTCAAATTCAACCTTTTCCAAATCAAATTAAACTTTTTCCAAGTCAAATTCAACCTTTTCCATTTCAAATTCAACCTTTTTTTTATTTATTTAATTATCTTTAATTTTTCGATGTGTGGGTCTGTTATCGTGTGAGTAATTTTTTAAAATAACCTCCATTTTAAGATTACGTGACTGCGTTTTGAATTATTTAAGTTTTTTTTACTTATTCGATATAAGGGTGTATTTTTATGTTTCCCGATCAGTAAATTTTGAAAATGACATCCATTTTATGTTTACGCCACTGTGTTTTGATTTATTTAAGTTTTTAGAATTTATCCAATATAAAGGTCTACTTTTATGTTTCTGGAGCCTTAGATTTTGAAAACGACCTCCATTTTAAGATTAGGCCACCTCGTTTCGACTTATTTGAGTTTTTCGGATATTTTTCATATGAGGGTGTATTTTTATGTTTCCGGAGCTGTAGATTTTGAAAAGACCTCCATTTTATGATTTCGCCGCTTTGTTTTGACTTATTTAAGTAATTCGAATTTATCCAATTTAAAGGTCTGCTTTTATGTTTTCGGAACCGTACATTCTGAAAATGACCTCTATTTTATGATTAAGCTAGTGCGTTTCAACTTATTTAAGTTTTTTTGGAATTTAACAAGTATAAAGATCTAATTTTATGTTTCTGGAGCAGATTTCCCCCATTTTGTAAATGACCCAATTTCAAGTTTATGCCACTGTGTTTTGAATTATAAAAGTTTTTTTTTTTACTTTTTCGGTATAAGGATCTACTTATATGTTATCGGAGACGTATTGACATTTTCATAATCTTTAATATTCAAATTTATCTAACGTTAAACGCGGTCGCCTAATCTTAAAATGGAGGTCTTTTCAAAATCTACAGCTCCGGAAACATAAAAATACACCCTCATATGAAAAATATCCGAAAAACTCAAATAAGTCGAAACGAGGTGGCCTAATCTTAAAATGGAGGTCGTTTTCAAAATCTAAGGCTCCAGAAACATAAAAGTAGACCTTTATATTGGATAAGTTCTAAAAACTTAAATAAATCAAAACACAGTGGCGTAAACATAAAATGGATGTCATTTTCAAAATTTACTGATCGGGAAACATAAAAATACACCCTTATATCGAATAAGTAAAAAAAACTTAAATAATTCAAAACGCAGTCACGTAATCTTAAAATGGAGGTTATTTTAAAAAATTACTCACACGATAACAGACCCACACATCGAAAAATTAAAGATAATTAAATAAATAAAAAAAAGGTTGAATTTGAAATGGAAAAGGTTGAATTTGACTTGGAAAAAGTTTAATTTGATTTGGAAAAGGTTGAATTTGACTTGGAAAAGGTTGAAATTGACTTGGAAATGCTATAATTTTTTTGTTTCATTATGGAGTGTTGTCATTTTGTTTCAAAGGTTTTTCTCAGTTTTAACAAATGTACTTTTCATTTTTGCATGATTTTAATCTTAAAATGGAGGTTATTTTCAAAACTGGGTACAGGACAGCATAATACTAGTCCCTAATAAATCCGAATAGGTACAATAAATCGATATCCGTAAGTGAAAATTCTACTTAGGAGAGCATAATAATAGACTTTCATATTGGAGGGGGGAGGGGATGGCCATTATTTAAAAAAAAAATATAAAATTTACAAAAAATTAAAACATTAATTTGAAATGAAAACGGTTGAATTTGAATCGGAAAAGGTTTAATTTGAAATGGAAATGGTTGAATTTGACTTGGAAAAAGTTTAATTTGATCTGGAAAAGGTTGAATTTGACTTGGAAATAATTGAATATGACATAGAAATATCAAACTGAAAAAATCTAAAATGTTAAAATAAATGGATATGCAATCGCGTTATCAAAATTGTTTTTGTATTTTTCAAAAGCTGTGCCTTCGATAATATAGTAAGTGGCCTTCCTTTCGAAAAAATCGAAAATTGACAAAAATTCGAAAGTTGAATTTGAAATGGAAAAGGTTGAATTTGACTTGGAAAAGGTTGAATTTGAAATGGAAAAGGTTGAATTTGACTTGGAAAAAGTTGAATTTGATTTGGAAAAGGTTGAAATTGACTTGGAAATGCTATAAAACAATAAAAGTGCTTGGAAAAAAGTATTTGCACACTATGACTCACAAGCTCTGTTTACTTTGGCATTAATCTTCCTGTGTCCATAGGTCATAGGTTTGTTTACTAATTTATCTCTAATCGTTTATTACCAGTATTCTCTAGTCTTTCAATCAGTTTCCTTTAGTCAATAGACAATTATCATGCCAATGACAAGTGAACTGTGTGCCACAACTTGCGAAAAAATTGTTTTACTGAGGAGTCAGCAAAAAACATATCGCCAAATTGCCGATTTCTTAGGGTTGAATTTTTCTACAGTGATATACGTCATAAAAAGGTATGAAGAACATGGTTCAACTGAAAACAGTGAGCGTAAAGGGCCTTCAAAAAAGTTAACTCCAAGGCTGAAGAGTAAAATCAGAAAAGAAGCTCTTAAAAATCCTCTGATAAGTTCTCGGAAGCTGGCTACCATGGTCCAATCAACGCCTGGAGTTCAGATTACTAGCAGAACAATTAGATATGCCCTGAATTTGGAAGGACTCCATGGTAGAGTTCCAAGAAAGAAGCCATACATCAGTGAAACGAATCGCAAAAAGCGCCTTGCTTTTGCTAGGGAGTACGTACTGAAATCCTTTTGGGAAAATGTCATCTTTTCTAACGAAAGAAAATTTAATTTGTTTGGTTCAGATGGTCGAAGGACGATATGGCGACATCGTAATGAAGCCCTAAAGAAGCAAAATGTTTTAACAACTGTAAAGTATGGTGGAGGACATGTTATGGTTTGGGGCTGTTCCTACCATGGCGTGGGAAATCTTGTGAGCATCGAAGGCATTTTAAATGAGGAAGGCTATGTGAACATTTTGCGCCGTAATTTTTGTGTTAGTGCCGAAAAAATAGGAATCCAGGATCAGTACTATTTCCAGCAGGACAACGATCCAAAACATACTGCAAGAAGAACAAAGGAGTGGTTAATATTTAATGTTCCAAGACAGCTCTGCACTCCTCCTCAGTCATCAGTTATAAATATCATTGAAAATTTATGGCACACCCTTGACCAAAATGTAAGAAAACACCATATCACTAGTGGACATCACCTTAAACAACTTCTTGTTCAAGAATGGGAACAAATAAACGTAGATTTAATTAAAAACCTAGTGTGTTCAATGCCCAGACGTCTACAAGCAATTATTGACGCAAATGGCCTATTTACAAAATATTAAAACTATTAAAATTTAAAATAAACTTGTAAATGTGGAAGTGTGCAAATACTTTTTTCCAAGCACTTTTATTGTTTTGATTATGAAGTGTTTTTATTTTTTTGTAAAAAGATTTTTTCAGTTTTTAATAAATTAACTTTTCATTTTTGCAAAGGAAAGCAAAGTTTTTTTGTTTCCTTGAACTACTTTATTCATAAAAACGTGTTGTGCAAATACTTTTTTCCATCACTGTACATATAATATGTAGAAATCCATTCATTCTAATTAGTAGATATGTAATATAAATGTTTTGAATTGTCTGAACATTCAAATTCTGCAAAATAGTTAATAATAGAGGTAAGATATATTTAATTAGCAAGAAATCCCTGTTATTTTATGAATTTATTGTTTATTGAACTCAAGGCACATGGGAAACTATTAACAGTTGATTTCTGGAATAAAGCTGTAGGTATACATCAATGATTCAGGCTCCGAAGCAAGATAAAAAGTAAGAGTGGTCGTGAATTCGGTGCTTCAGTCTCTTGCAGCGCCTGTTGGTTACCTTGCTAATAACTTTGGTGGGAAATCTTTGTAGTCATTCTCTATGACTCATTAGCTGCCATAGTCAATTATTACACCAATGGCCTAACGATTCCCATGGTGTCCTAGAAGGACGTCTCATGTAGTTGCTTTTCATCAGGGAGGGTAGAGAGTTGTCAATTATAATGTTGCAATGGACCCCATCACATGTTGGATTCTCATAAAATCAACTGGCTGATGTTCCTGGTCAAGAAGGTTCCCAGATGGCTCACTCACCGACTATTATTTTGCTACTAAAAGCTGCATACAAAGAACTTACAAAGTATGCAGAAATGGAACAGTGGGCTACCCTTCTTGATCCAAATTATTGCATTCCACTGGTTGGTTGGCGCATTCCTATTGATTAATGGTCATGACTATTTGAATGTTCTCCTTCATAGGATCCAAGTGAAAGATGACCCTCATTGTTAATCATGCCGCTATGACATGAAACCATCTACACAACTATTCTCATTTCAAAAAAATAAGACAGAACTTGTTTGCTGACAAGACTTATTCGTCGAAATTGGCTAAGCTTTATTGACCTGCATGAAGTTATATTGCAAAAAGAAAAAAAAAATTATGAAGTCGTAATGTGATGAATATGATTCACTAATTATAATTTGAAAAGAAGTTGGGCAGAGGTACAGTTAATATATAATACTATTATAATATATAGTAGTATTAATATAATATATTGACCACATTCCCGCCCAACTTCTTATATTTATGAAATCTATTATATTTATTTAACTGTATGAATAGTATACTAAATCATATTATTGTAACTTGTATCAAACAATATGAGGAAAGTGATCAGGAAACTATTATTAAAAAATTGAATATTTAATAGTTGACCGTTGCATTATAAAGGAAGGAGATGGTCCGGGGTGGTGGTCATAAATAGGCTAAATAGTATTACCACTATTTAGCCTATTTATGACCACCACCCCTGACCATCTCCTTCCTTTATTATTAAAAAATTATTTATATTATATCTAATAGCAGTAACATAATTATGCTGTGTGTATAGCAACTCAATATATTGGGGTAGTGTTACATGTAAATATAGTATTTCTCTCAACTGACGGAATAACAACTTTCTCACCAGTTCGACTGGATTATTTCAAGAATATCAAAGTCATTAATTGTTTATTTTATTCAGTTTTAATATTTTAAAAAATATATTGTTAATTTTACTATTATTAAAGGTTTATATTTTTATTCCTTTAATATTTTGTTGTTTCACAAATTAGATTTAATGGAATATCAAAATTGTTTACCTTTTTATGTTAAATAGTTTAAATGTAAGAGGTTTTTTTCCCCCTTTACCCTTACCACACCATTTCTGGTATGTGGGTGTGGGTTATTCTAGAAGTACAACTTGACCTATTCTAACCAGAGTGGGAATGTCCATAATCATTCCATGGGTCTGCCACAGATAAATTTCAACCCACCCTGGCCAGATTTGAACTAGCGAAGCTAGACTCTAGAATGTTAAAGCAGGCAATGCTTTAATGTTTCCAGCCATCATAGCCTCAAGCTAACTTAAACTTCTGATTTACAACAGAAAAAGATTTTTATATATTCAATATTGAGCAGCATAAGCTCAATTCCCCAATTGATGTTTTTTTGGCAAAGCCTCCTGTCCAGTTGTCGACCAGTGCTGGTGCTCTTTCACACTCCATCATATCTTCTTTTATCCATTTTATACTAGCTGATAATCTGTTTGGATTATAGAAAGAGTAATAGATAAACATAGTTTATATATTTATATTTAATGGAATGCTTGTATAATATTTTGCCACTTATTGTTTATTGCTTTGTTTAGGATTGCATACCTGTGTTATATTCTTTACTTTTGGACCAGCCTTCTGAAAAACTTACTTTTCAAATACTGTTAACTTTGACCAATATTGCTGTACTACCTGATTGGCATGATGAATTCTGTCCAATTCTTCATCATCTTTATCATCTCGTGGATTCTGGATCTGCTCCTGTGAAACTTCAAGCACTTCGAGTTTTAGTTAATCTATCTTGCAATGATGACATGATCCCTAGTCTTCTTGCTGCTCATGTAATAAAAAAAATAATGATATATTATCATACATTGTTATCTATTATCTATTTTACCCTATTTTATTTTCAGGCTCCAAAAAAATTACTGCACCTGTTAGATATGTCAACGAATGAAGATATTTTGTTACGAGTGGTGACCTTATTAGCTAACTTAACTCAGTGTGTAAGAAGATTAAAAATTGATCCAATTTTAGATTTGCCTTTAGAAGATAAAGCTCCATCACCTGACACCATGTAAGAATATTTTTCTATTTATTATTTTTAAATAATAACAGTAGTAATATATTTATTCAGGGTTCACATTTTATGTTTTTAATAATTAAAAAAAAAACTATCTCTACAACCCATAGAGGGTCTTGGTTGCAATACTTCATAAGGAAGTGTTGTTTCTTGGTCTATGGTTGTGTGAGCAGGTGATTTAACCTATATCATGCTCAACTACCAAACTTTTCTCCTAAATCAATTATTAAATTTATGTAGGATAGGTGTGCCGCAGGAGAATCTCTAACCCCCAGGGTTGATCCATGGCTGTTGGAACAATAAATTTTTACCTGCTACAGCTGGATTCTGACGTATTTATGCATAGGAGCACAGTGCCTTAGTGATCAACCCTTCTCTTCTCTGTTTAATAAATGAAAAATAAAATACCCCCTATTATAATAAAATTTTAATAATAATTTTTACTGTTTTATTTATATGATTCTTCTACATTATTCTCTATCAAGGTAATTTACTTATTGTTATTAACACTAAAACATTTTTTTACTATTCAGTGTGAGTAATTACAAATTCCCTTTGGCTTGTTATTGATTACAGGTGAATTCTGATACCTGTTCTTGTTGATTTTATTAATGGTTTATGGGTTTTCTTATTAACTGTAAAACATTGAATAAACCACAAGCCTTTTTTAAACTAAGCACAATCAATCTTTATTAAACTAACAACACAACTTCATAGAAAGAACAGGGTTATAACTAACATATGTTTTATGTATTTTTTTAAAATTCATATAGTCGATATAACATATGATCGATTTGTAATTAATATTAATAAAATTACTTTTAACACAACCTCTTAATTTTATTATTATTATTAATTTTATACAAGCAAAAATATGAACTTTGAGATCAAACTTACAAACAAAAATATTTTTCTATTATTTTTCAAACATTTTAAAATAAATAAGAACTGCAATTGAAGTTAACAAAAAAGTTGTATAAAGATAAATTAATTATAAATATTAACGTTAATTTTTTCAAATTTTAAATTGCCAAGTGGCTTTGTCAAAATATCAGCTAACTGCATATCGCTTGCACAATGAACGAAATTTACAATGTTCTCATCAGAAACGTCTTTCAAAAAATTATAACGAACATCAATGTGCTTACTTCGTTTGTTCTAATAAGGTTAATGGTACTGAGGTTGTCAATTAGCATCGTCGCCTTAATTGCATTATTTGTAAGTTCTTCGATCAGTTTTTTGATGTATATAAGTTCTTTACAGCATTCAGCAGCACTGATGAATTCAGCTTCAGTACTACTTAAAGCCACAATTGGCTGCCTCCTAGATCTCTAACAAACTGGTCCTCCGTTGTAGAAAATGATGAATCCTGATGTGCTCCTCCGTGTCTCCTCATCACCTGCTTAGTCCGATTCACAGTAAGCTATGATTCTTGATTCACCATCCCCTCCAAAGGTGATTCCTTTGTTAAGACTACCCTTTAAATATCTCATTATACGTTTCAGATTTGCGAGATCTTGACTAGTCGGATTTTCCATGTATCCACTTTCATGTCCCACAGAGTAACTCAGGTCCGGTCTAGTTTTTGTAGCTAGATACAATAAGCTACTTACTGCTTCTCCGAAAGGGTAATTGGTCTGCTTATCTGATAAAGTGATTACATTTTCTTCTCTTTTTTGTTGCACCATAGGTGTCACTGAAGGGTTTGCATCCTTCATTCCGCATCGTTCAAGAATCTGGTTTGCGTAATTTTGTTGAGTTAGTCTCAAGCCTCCCTCTTTTACGACCAATTCCATGCCCAAAAAGGAAGTTGGGTTTTCTTCAATAGTTGTCTGGAACTCTTTCTTAAGTTTTTCAAGAAGCTTTAAAAATTGTATTTTATGAATGCCTGTTATTAATCCATCATCTACGTATATTGCAAGAATAACACTTCTGTCACTGTTCACAAAAACACACTGACCAGATTTTAGTGCAAACAAACCTTCCTTTTTTAAAAAGTTTGTAAACCTTTTATTCCAGTTATAGGATGCTTGTTTCAATACATAAATTGTTTTTTGTAATTTTCAAACATGGTTATTTTCTTCATATCCATCAGGTAATTCCATATATAATTCTTCATGTAGATCACCATATAGAAAGGTAGTTTTAATATCAAATTTCAAAATATGATGTTGATTTTTAATTGCAGTTGCCAATACTATTCTTAGTGATTCGTTGCAGGCTACTGGACTGAAAGTCTCATTAAAATCCAAACCATATTCCTGCTCAAAACCTCTTGCAACTAATCTTGCTTTGTATTTTCCATTGTCTTTAATTTTAAAAATCCATTTATTACCTAAAATCTTTTTCTCTTTCACTTCTTCTCTTTTTACTAAGATCCAGGTTTTATTCTCTTTGAGGGAATTCATTTCTTCATTGATGACCTCTATCTATTTTTGTTTTTCAGGCCCATTGACAGCTTCATTGTGTATAAGTAATACAAAATCTTCAAGCTTTTCAGGAGGTTTTTTAATTCTTTTGTGGAAGACGTGGAGTCCATATTGATCTGATCCAAAACAGGATTTTCTACATCATTTCTTTCGCCTTCTAAACTATTCAATTGGATTTTACTTGCTTCTTTCAATTGTTCCACAACTGCATCTGCAGTACATCCTTCTGTTGAGTTGTCATCGACTGTTTCAAGATTTCTCTCATCTTCTTCTAACTGCACCTCATTTTCTTCTTTATCTTCTGAAACATTGTCTTGTAAGTGGATTTTAAATATTTGTCGATCCGATGAAGACCTTTCATTCACCATTTTTGGTTTGAACACTATACACGGTGGGCCAGACCCCCTTACCGTGCATACCTCCCCCCCCCCCCCACATCCCTATAAATTGCATATCGTTGTGTTCCTTGTGACAATTTATTAAAAAAAGCCAATGTTCCCACAAAAAAAGTGAACGAACTGCCCCAAAATGGCGTCCAAACATGGCGGATTGACGACTTTGACTTTAGTTAGTTTTTTTGTTACTGAGAATCAGCATTTGGCTTAATTTCATCATAGTTGGTCTTTTATTAAAGCTAGATAGTCAGAGAATAATAAAACATGAAAAAATATTAAAAACTAATTGGCTTAGGCATTAAAAAAAATCGGTAAAGTCAATTTTTTTTACAAAAAAATTTTCAAGTTGAAAATCAGGCGTCGTTTGTAATTAAACGGTCAACAATAATGCAAAACAAGCTGAAATAAAACTTCTGGAGAATACATTTCTCTTTCTAAAACACTGATTACTTTTTAAAATATTTGAAGTAGTTCCGTAGAAAATGTACTTAAGCGGCTGAAATGCGCTACTGGCGTAGGTGCCTTCAGGACTCTACCACTCCACTCAGTACTCATAAATGGCTTAGTTATAGTGCTATAATAACGTTTTTGTTATATTATATTGATTGTATTAACGAATAAATATTAATACAATAATTTAATTGTCAAAAAAAAAAAATTTTAAATTTATTATTTTTTAAAATTTATTATCATTTATTTTTTTTAAATTTAACTTCCTTTATTCTATACGGAGGTCGCTTAAGAAGGCCTCTATTATAAAAAATATATAATTATAATAATAAAACTTAATTCAAAAATACTTTGCAGAATATCTTGAATTTTTTATTTAATATTTGCAATTTAACATTTTGTTTTATATATTTACTGATTCTTAGAGGTAATTTAAATTGTATATACTTCCCCGGAAATGAGTCATATTAATATCTGTTTTATAAACTAAAATGATATATACCTAATCTGAACTACTTTTAATGAATAGGTGATGGATTGTTTAATAAAATTCATATATCGCTATTAAAAAAATCATTTTTATTTCCTTTATTTTTTCAGAAGTTGGACCATATCACAAAAAACACGAAATTTTAATATTAAATGCATTATTCTCTCTGCACAAAAGAAATATAGAAAAGGCGAAGCTACAAGTTCGTATAGGTAACTGGAACTGATTGTTAGTATTTGGTCTCAAAATGAGGGAAAACGCGAAATTGAACCCAAACATTGGAAAAATACATTAAGCGAATGACAAAGGAAGTGCCAAAATTTCGGAAAAGAAAACAAGGATCAGTATCCGTCATATGGCTAAATGAATATATAGTAGACAAATGAACAGAATATTTCAAGATGCTGCTAAAAGGGGGTCAAAATGCTTGATCAGTTTGGATGATATTAAGCAGATTTATTATGGTGAAGACCATTTCATCAGCAAGAAAGATTTGTTCTAAGCAATTGGCAAGCAAGTCTGTAGGAAGTAAACGAGGTTTATAATGATGAAAACCACTTTATTTTAGATTGCTATTGAAGTTGCACATTGGGAGTGACGAATGACGACAGTCTGGACGAAGTAACCCGAAATGCTGTGTACGCAAGGCTACAAATGTATTAGAAAATGATATGGAAGGACTGTAGTTTTGTCCCTTTACAGGAAATGAGATACTAGGAAATGTTATTCGAGATTCCTTACTGTTTATAGTACCAAAGAAAGTCTACTCAAGAATCGTAGAAGCTAAAATAAGAAATATTGTTGATTGTCTAAGCGATATGGATTGAGAAACTCAACTTGCACATTGCGTACACAGCATTTCGGGTTACTTCGTCCAGACTGTCGTCATTCGTCACTCCCAATGTGCAACTTCAATAGCAATCTAAAATAAAGTGGTTTTCATCATTATAAACCTCGTTTACTTCCTACAGACTTGCTTGCCAATTGCTTAGAACAAATCTTTCTTGCTGATGAAATGGTCTTCACCATAATAAATCTGCTTAATATCATCCAAACTGATCAAGCATTTTGACCCCCTTTTAGCAGCATCTTGAAATATTCTGTTCATTTGTCTACTATATATTCATTTAGCCATATAACGGATACTGATCCTTGTTTTCTTTTCCGAAATTTTGGCACTTCCTTTGTCGTTCGCTTAATGTATTTTTCCAATGTTTGGGTTCAATTTCTCATTTTGAGACCAAATACTAACAATCAGTTCCAGTTACCTATACGAACTTATAGCTTCGCCTTTTCTATATTTCTTTTGTGCAGAGAGAATAATGCATTTAATATTAAAATTTCATATTTTTTGTGATATGGTCCAACTTCTGAAAAAAGAAAGGAAATAAAAATGATTTTTTTAATAGCGATATATGAATTTTATTAAACAATCCATCACCTATTCATTAAAAGTAGTTCAGATTAGGTATATATCATTTTAGTTTATAAAACAGATATTAATATGACTCATTTCCGGGGAAGTATATACAATTTAAATTACCTCTAAGAATCAGTAAATATATAAAACAAAATGTTAAATTGCAAATATTAAATAAAAAATTCAGGATATTCTGCAAAGTATTTTTGAATTAAGTTTTATTATTATAATTATATATTTTTTATAATAGAGGCCTTCTTAAGCGACCTCCGTATAGAATAAAGGAAGTTAAATTAAAAAAAATAAATGATAATAAATTTTAAAAAAATAATAAATTTAAAAAAATATATATTTTTTTGACAATTAAATTATTGTATTAATATTTATTCGTTAATACAATCAATATAATATAACAAAAACGTTATTATAGCACTATAACTAAGCCATTTATGAGTACTGAGTGGAGTGGTAGAGGCCTGAAGGCACCTACGCCAGTAGCGCTTTTCTGCCGCTTAAGTACATTTTCTACGGAACTACTTCAAATATTTTAAAAAGTAATCAGTGTTTTAGAAAGAGAAATGTATTCTCCAGAAGTTTTATTTCAGCTTGTTTTGCATTATTGTTGACCGTTTAATTACAAACAACGCCTGATTTTCAACTTGAAAATTTGTTTGTAAAAAAATTGACTTTACCGATTTTTTTTAATGCCTAAGCCAATTAGTTTTTAATATTTTTTCATGTTTTATTATTCTCTGACTATCTAGCTTTAATAAAAGACCAACTATGATGAAATTAAGCCAAATGCTGATTCCCAGTAACAAAAAAACTAACTAAAGTCAAAATCGTCAATACGCCATTTTGGGGCAGTTCGTTCACTTTTTTTTGTGGGAACATTGGCATTTTTTTTAATAAATTGTCACAAGGAACACAACGATATGCAATTTATAGGGATGTGGGGTGAGGGGGGGGGGTGCACGGTAAGGGGGTCTGGCCCACAGACTACTACACCTCTGATATAACTACTTTACATTTTTCAGGGTCCCATAGTCTATACCCATTTAGAGAATATCCTACGAATATCATTTTTTTAGTTCTACTCTCCAATTTTGTATATGTCCTAGTTGTTTCGCAAAAGCAGTAGTTCCAAAAATTTGAAGTCTTGATAAGTATGGCACTTTACCATACCACCTTGCCGCTGGTACTATGCCTTTTGTTGGACTTCCATTTATTAGATAAGCAGCGGTGAAGGCTGCCTCTCCCCACAAACACAACGAACAATTTGTGTCAAAAAGTAATGCTCTGGTCCTTTCTAAAAGCTTTCTATTTATACTTTCAGCTTTTTTCCATTTAGTTGCGGTGTGTGTGATATTGAGTATTCTAAAATAATACCTTTATTTTGGCACCAATTTTTAAAACTTAAACTTGAATACTCCCCACCATTATCACATCTTAATTTTGAAACTTTTAAGTTATGAAACCTTTCTGATTCATTGATGTAGTTTTTTAGACATTCCTCAGTCTCATCTTTAGTTTTTAACAAATAAATTTTGACAAAGTGAGTATAATCATCTAACATGATCAATATGTACCTCTTTTGGTTTCCCATTAAGAAAAATAGAATACCTTATGGGAGTACTTTGAGGAAAAATTATCCTAACTATGGTTTTGAATCAACCATAGTTGAAATTCGACAAAAGATTACAGATAATTTTATTTATGTGATGGTTGATGAGACAACAGATGCTAGAGGAATTTATGTATGTAACCTCTTAGTTGGAATTCTCCACCCAGAAACAGATCCAACACCATTCTTCATTACCTCTAAGGTTCCCCCAATTACAACTTATGAAGCTGTCTTAAGATTTGTTAATGATAACCTCATGAATGTTTTCCAAAACCCACATTATCAGTACAAAGTAAAGTACTTCTTCTGGTAACAGACGCTGCAACCTACATGATAAAAGTTGCCAAACCTTTAAAACTATTCTACGCAAATACAATACATGTCACCTGTGTGGCCCACAGATTAAATAAGGTGGAAAAAGTTCGCAATATTTCTCCAGAAGTGAACAAACTAGTAAATATTGGGAAAAAAAATATTATTCAAATCGCCACAAAGGACAAATAAATATATATATATATATATATATATATATATTATGGAATGTGAACTTCCTCGGCATCATGTAATTACTAGTTAGGGAACATGGCTGGAAGCGGCTTTATTTTATTCAGAGAATTTTAATAACTTTAAAATTGTTGTTAATGAATTAGATGAAGACGCTCAATCTATCAACAAAGTAAAGACTATCATGAATTCGACATCAATAATATCCAATTTTACATTCATAAAATCACATTTGCCAAATTTTCTGAAAACATTAACTCAGCTAGAAACTCAAAATTTTTACTTAATGAACAAATTGAAATTATAAAAACTGTAGGAGATAATCTTAAAAAAAAACCAGTAGTGAAATAGGAAAAATTTTACTCCGTAATAGAGAAATACAGGTTATGCTCTTATGGTTGCTTGTTACAAAATGAATTCCCTTATATCTGTTGATGTAGAACGCTCTTTTTCTCAATTCATCAAGATGTATTAAGTGATAAAAGACACAATTTTTCAGAAACGAATGTTGAAATTTATAATATTGTAAATATCAACTTGATAAAAAAAAATAAAGTTTTCATAATATTTCGGACAATTTATAATTATTAATTATTTATTTATAATATAATTATGTATTATTTTTATTTGAAATTAAATATCTAAAATCAATTGATCTGGTCTATTACACATACTTGTCCTTCATACCTTTAGATTTTTTAAGTTTCTCTACGTTACTTCGTTCCTTGTATGTGTCAATCAATTAACCAATTTAAGGGAAATTTAACCAATATATTAAATTATTTATTGGTTAATTTTGAAACCTTCTTTTATTTGTTTTGTGAATTATCTTAAAATTTTCTATTATTTATGTTAGTCCTTTTTTTTTTTTTTTTTAATTCCTCTTCTAGATATAGGTTAATAGTTATTTATTGTTGTTGTTAGTTGACTGTAAAATGGATTTTATTTTGTTGGATTTTCAATGTTACATATTGATTTTTTTTTTTTTTTGTGACACAATATTTTACTTTATTCAGAAGCTTAACATAAAATTTGATGTGATTTTGGTGTATCAATATTATAAATTAAACAAAATAAATGATTTTTGCATGTTTTTAGCTGTAAATTACACAATTTTACATATTTTGGTTTTTTACTGCACAATTTTGAGATTTTTACTGCACATTTTTTGGATTTATACTGCACGTTGATCCAGTCTCTAGTTATAATATACATATAATTGTCAAAAACATAACATGAACATCACTAATAAAATTAAAATATCAACATAATATAAATTATATACAAATGAAAAAAAACAATAATTGTATTAACACATAATTAAATGCACACAGTAATAAAAGATAACAAATATGGATAAAAAATTATGTAAACACATACAAATTTTTTATTTTAATGGATAAAAATCTAACATAAGTCTATGTTGAAATAATAACATTATTAATAATTTGTGGAATAATGTAAAACAAATAAAACATTTGAATTAGTCTGCTTTGCAGGCACATTCTGCATTAAAATTAATCATCATATATATTTCTAAATTTTCTTCTGTGAAATATAACCATTTATCATTTAAAATATTTTTATAATTAGGAAAAGATCTTTTTAAACAGTGTGGCGAATCCTAGAATGTTTTAAGTGGGGGTCCCACTTGCTAAACTTGTGAATTCTATGCACAAATAGTGTGTATGTATATAGCATTTCCAAGTCAATTTCAACCTTTTTCACATCAAAATAAACTTTTTCCAAGTGAAATTCAGCTTTTTCCATTTCAAATTCAACCCTTTTTTTATTTATTTAATTATTTTAAATTTTTCGATATTCGAGTCAGTTATTGTTTGAGCAGTTTTTGGAAATAATCTACATTTTAAGATTACGCCACTGTATTTCGGTTTATTTGAATTTATTCAATATAAGGGTCTACTTATATGTTATCCGAGACGTAGTATTTGAAAATGGCCTCCATTTTAAGATTATGGGCTGTGTTTCGACTTATTCAAGTTTTTCGGATTAATTTGTTATTAAGGTCTACTTATATGTTATCAAAGACATAGTTTTTTTTTTAATGACCTCCATTTTAATATTACCCCACTGCATTTCGACTTATTTATGTTTTTCGGATTTATTCGGTATAAGGGTCTATTTATATTTTTTCAAAGCCATTGATTTTGAAAACGACCCCAATTTTTAGATTACGCCACTGCTTTTCGACTTATTTAATTTTTTCAGATTTATTCGTTACAAGGGTGGTTCTCTTCATATGTTTCCGGGGCAGCAGAATTTGAAAATGGCCTTCATTTTAAGATTATGCCACTGTGTTATGACGTCCATATTTTTTAAACTCTACTATTATTATTATACTCGATAAATATGGAGAGCTCAATTTTGAGCTTAATGAAAAATTATCGAAAATTGAGAAACACCTCGAAAGTCAAGCCAGTAATTTCGAAAAAATTATTCTGGATAATAAAGCCCTCAAATCTCGAGAGGGCGAATTGGAGGTTCGCCTGAATAACGCAGAGCAGGGCTTGTTGTCCAGATCACTGGAGATCCGAGGGATACCGGAGCGAACTGGTGAAACGCCCACCGCTTTGGTGACCAGCATTGGAGCAAGTTTGGGCATCAGGCTCAGTACAGATGACTTAGACATAGTACATCGCCGCAGAAGTAGAAAAGATGACCCACGACCGCCGCCTGTCATCGCGCGCTTTGTCAAACAGTCAGTCAGGGACGACTTAATAACGAAGAGGAAAGTCAAGAGGGACCTCACTACTCGGGATATCGGCTGGCAGGAGAATGACTGTCACCGGATATATCTGAGTGAGGAAATGACTCCCACGAACAGACACTTATATTGGCTTGCCCGACAGAAGAGAGCTGCGGGGAAAATCAAATATACGTGGTTTGCCGCCGGAAAGGTGCGATGTCGAAAGGAGGACGGGCATAAAGTTATTCTGATTGAACAGGCCTCGGACCTCGATATATTTGCCTGACCACGAAGAATTCGTCTACTCCTCATCCTCATTAAAATAACTTTGAACTCAATTATCTACAAAGGAACAATTTCACTTCTACGCATAGAGATATCTCTTCACACTTACACACTAATTTATATTTTATTGACCATATGTTTTTTATTTCTTTTGGTTCCTGCTTACACTTTCTTTTCTGCTATTTTCATTAATTGTAAACGCCTTTTTGTATTTTCTATTTGTTTTAGAGTTTCTCTACCAAACTCTGACTGTTTCCCTCCCAATCCCTCTCATGTCTAGTACCCTAATCACCTGTCATGTTAACTCTCAATCCCTCCCTGCCCACTATGACGAGTTCCTGCAATATTTCACTCAAAACTTTTATCATATTATCGCAATCTCGGAAACTTGGCTTAAACCTTACATCCCATCCTCTTCTGTTTCCTTGCCTAATCACACCCTCCTCCGTCATGACCGGGTAAGCTGGAATGGTGGAGGAGTAGCCATGTTTGTCCATAATAGCCTGAAGACTCGAATCCTCTATTCCTCACCACCCTCTGATCATCCTCAGGTTGAATACCTTCTAGTAGAAATCCATTGTAAGGATCTTCCTCTCCTTTACACTGTGGTATATCGTCCTCCCCATGTTCCATTTGATCAGTCCTTCGAATCAACCCTATTCAACTTCGTT
The DNA here is from genome assembly GCA_928085145.1 of Nezara viridula. Lineage (NCBI taxonomy): Eukaryota > Metazoa > Arthropoda > Insecta > Hemiptera > Pentatomidae > Nezara > Nezara viridula. The sequence goes on along the minus strand of OV725078.1, from coordinate 185,764,718 downwards.
CCTCTATATCCCAGAATAATCATCTCCGGTGACCTCAATACCAATTTCCTCTCTAACTCCAATGACAAATCCTATCTAGAAAACCTAATTTTCTCTCTGCACCTCTTCATAGTTACATTTTCCCCCACCCACCACACCAGCAGGTCAGACACTTGGCTAGACTTCTACATTATAGACTCTGTACAAAATCTCCTCTCCTCTTCTCAATTGCCAGTATCATTCTTATCATCTCACGATCTTATACAAATAACATATAATATCCAAACTCCTTCAATCCAGCCTCGAACTATCACCTTCCGTCACCTAGATTCCCTTACTCGAGAAAAAATATTACCTGACCTAGAAATCCTAGACTGGAATGGAATATATTCTTGCTCTTCCATTGACTCCATGGTTGACATTCTTACCACCAATCTTCTCAATATTCTCAATACCCATGCTCCCCTCAAAACCTCTACCTTTCGTCACCGGCCTGCTCCTTGGATGTGTCAGGAAATCAAAGATCTGCAGAAGAGGCGCGACGCTGCCCGAAGACGTTTTAGACGTACGAGGCTTGCAGATGACTACCAAGCGTTCAGGGTGCTTCGCAACTTGGCACAGACAAGGATCCGGCGTGCGAAAGCTTCCTACTTCCATGAAACCCTTTCCTCAGCTCCTGATATCAAATCGAAATGGCTACTGCTTCGTAAACTTTCCATTGGTAATCCTTCCAGATCCCCTACCGCAGCCTATCCTGTATCCTCCGATGATTTAAACTCTGATTTTATATCTGTCGCTAATACCTCTTCTCTACCTTCCTCTTCTGGCTTTGCTCCAGAGATATCCTTTAACGAGAATAACTTTTATTTTTCCGACATTTCTCCCACAGACCTGTTAACCGTGGTAATGAAATCCCACACCGATTCCATAGGGCCAGACGGCATTCCTGTCAAATTAATAAAAATATGTCTACCTGAAATCCTCCCAGCTCTCCTTTTTATCTACAATTTCTCCCTTCAGAATTCAGTATTCCCTACCTCTTGGAAAAAAGCCATTGTCCTTCCTTTAAATAAAAAGCCTAATCCATCCTCACCCGAAGATTTCCGTCCAATTTCAATTCTTTCTAACCTCTCAAAGCCTCTTGAAAGACTGGTGCAATCCCAAGTCTCCAAGTCCCTCGAAAAGTCCAACCAATTTGATCCTCTCCAATCTGGTTGCCGTCCCGGCTATTCCACACAATCTGCCTTAATTAAAATTACCAACGACATTCAATCTGCAATAGATGATAGAAAATTAACTGTCCTTATTCTTCTAGACTTCTCCAAAGCTTTCGATTCCATCAACCATTCCATCCTCTTCAACAAACTAAAATCATTATCTTTCTCCAATAGTTCCATCTCTTGGTTCCAATCTTTCCTCTCCCAACGCACCCAAGCAGTCTCCATACCCAACCAACCACTATCTGCTTTCCTTTCTTTATCCTCTGGAGTTGCCCAGGGTTCAAGCATATCTCCTCTCCTTTTCAGCTCCTACATTAACGACCTACCTAAATCAATTCTCCATTGTTCCCATCACCTTTATGCAGATGATTCCCAGATCTACCTATCCTTTTCTCCCTCTGAGTTACTGGGGACATTTGCCAAGATTCAAGAAGACCTTGATCGAATCAATGCCTGGGCAAATGTAAATGGATTAAAGTTAAATGCTGCCAAAACTCAGGCCATTGTCATTGGTTCCAAGCCCCTTATTAGATCCCATACTGACTTTCCCATATTACACCTTAATGACCAGCCAATTTCCTTCTACTCCTCTGTTAAAAATTTAGGATTTTTCATAGATCAAACCCTCTCCTGGACCTACCATATTTCTCACATTTCCCGTCGGACAATTTCTACCCTTAAACTATTTCATCGCTTCTGCCATCTCCTACCTCAACATATCCGTAGACTCCTAATTTCCTCTCTCATCTTCCCCCACTTTGACTACAGCTGTGTGGTGTATGATGGCCTCTCGGTGGAGCTCCGTGATAGACTGAAAAGATTAATGAATAGCTGCGTAAGATTTGTTATTGGTGCCCCGAGGTACTCCCATGTCTCTCACCACTACACTGAGTTAAGGTGGCTCTTCCCCTCCTTCCGAAGACAATATTTTCTAGGTACGTTCCTCTACCAAATCATCAACAACCATCGTCCTTCTTACGCCTACAACCTTCTCCAGTTCAAATCCTCAGTCCATTCCCTGTCCACAAGATCTCGACCTTCTGACCTTTACATGCCTTCTCACAGATCTGCCTCATTCCAAAATTCCTTTATTGTTCGCTCTGTCAATTTCTGGAATTCCCTCCCTATCAAAATTCGACATTCCCCCTCCATATCCACATTCAAATCCCTCCTATTCCAATTCCTATCACAAAAACAGTCAGATACTTGCTAACCATTCGAGCGGATTTTAATAGAGAATTTGATACATTTTTATTTTTTAATTCTTTATTTTTTTCGGAAAAGTGTATACTGGTCTATAAGAGCAAATAGCTTTAAGTGTCTTGTCATAGTATTAATGGTTTTGTATATAGTTTAGTTTGTTTTGTATATAGAATTTTTACCTTATATTTTTTTTACATTATTTCTTTTTTTCGATTGATTTTATTTTGGCCAGATGTAATATTTTAATTTTGTTCTATTTTGTTATTCTCAAGGGACTGTGTCCCAGAATAAAGTTATTTTTCTATCTAAATTATCTTGAATATGATAAAAAATATAATGTACAATAATGTACATTATTCTAAAGGGACTTCAGTCCCAGAATAAAATTATTTTTCATTTAATTTCAATATTAAGCCACTGTGTTTCAAATTGTTTACAATTTTCGAATTTATTCGGTATAAGGGTCTACTTATATACTATTAGAGACTTAGTTTTTGAAAATAATCTCAATTTTAAGACTACACCACTGTGTTTTACTTGTTTTTTGGATATTTTCCTTTAATTAAAAAAAAAAATAAGGAATAATTTTTTTTTTCAGTTGAAGTAAATAAAATATTTATTTTCTCATTTTTTAAGTTTAATTTTAGTTTTCTTATTTAATATTTCTGATCCTCTTACAAAATGATAAAATACGAATTTCGAACGATTAGCTGAAAAATCTGTAAATGGTAGGTTAAATTTATTACAATTTGCTTTTTCAGCTTTTTATTTAGGTGTTTTGTGGTTAATTTAACCTTAGCTTCATAATATTTATTTATTCATACTCAAAAATATATTGATGGAAATTTGTATTGAAAAAAAAACAACTTAATTAATCGAGATGCAGCTGCGTAATCTTGATATGGAGATTATTTTCAAAAACTACGTACATATAGATAGATACCAATAACATATAGTTAGACCTTTATATCGAATAAATCAAAAAAACTTAACTAAACTCTAAACAAAAACTTTTTAAAAAAACTTAAGCATCTGGATATATCCTTATATCGATTAAATCCCAAAACTCAAGTAAGTGATAACGCATTTGGTTAATATTAAAATGGAGGTCATTTTCAAAAACTACGTCTTTGATAACATTTAAGTAGACCCTAATAACGAATTAATCTGAACAACTTGAATAAGTCAAAACGCAGCCCATAATCTTAAAATGGGGTTCATTTTCAAAAACTGTGTTTCCGATAATATATAAGTAGACCCAAATATCGAATAAATCCGAAAAACTTTAATAAGTCAAAACGCAAAAGAAGGTCATTTTCAAAATCTATGGCTCTGGAATGATATGAATAGACCCTTATATCGAATGAATCCTGCGTTAGATGAGTCGTAACGCAGTCGGACTAGTAAAGGAAAATTCGCGACATCGGCTAAACCAATTTTTGTTTCAATTTAACTATTCCATAAAAACATTGAAAAATGTATATTGTGCCAACTGAAAATATTCTCGGAAACTCCACAAACAACACAAGGTATCAATAAAACAGTTTATCTATTTTTTTATGTTAAAAAAAAAAATAAAAAGATTTAAACAGATTCAAATAGATGTCGCGAGTTTTCCCTTAGTCGTCCCACTGTGTGGCGTAATCTTAAAATGGAAATCATTTTGAAAATCTACTGCTCCGAAAACATATGATTAGACGAATGAACGAAGAAATCCAAAAAACTTAAATAAACCGAAACATAATCTTTAAATGGAGATTATTTTCAAAAACTATGACAACTAACTTAATACTATATATTACGTTATAATACTTATATCGAATAAATCCAATTAGGTACAATAAATCAATATCCGTAAGTGTAACATTAAATCAATAGTATTTTGAAAAACTCTACTTAGTGAAGCATAATAATAGATCCTAGATTAGATTGGAAAATTAAAACAAAATGGACCTTATTTAGAAAAAAAACCATAAATTTACAAAAATTCAAAACTTTAATTTGAATTGGAAAAAGTTTGATTTGAAATAGAAAAGGTTAAATTTAACTTCGAAAAAATTAAATATGACATGCAAATATTATACCTAAAAAATCTAAAAAGTAAAAATAAATGGATATGCAATCGTGTTATCATATTTTTTTTTAATATTTCAAACGCTATGCCTTCGATAATATATTAGGTGCCCTTTTTTTAGAAAAAAAATCGAAAGTTTAATTTGAAATGTAATGGAAAAGGTTGAATTTGATTTGGAAATGCTGTGTGTGCGTGTAGGGGTGGGTGCGTGTGTGTGAAAAGAAATATGTATTTTATTTATTTTTTTTTGTCTAATACTTTGCCACAAAATGGCAATCGAAATTCCTTTGATCAAATCTGATTTCATCAAACAAAAAATAGGATAATTGATGTCTATGAACCTAAAAAACGACATATTTGCATAGGTTTTTCACAAATTTAATTAAAGATATTTTCCAAGGTATCATACGACTCTTGCAACTACTTTCAGCTTCAATTTTGCCATTAAATGAAGAATTTTTTTTGTAAATATTCATACTTTTTAAATTATTCATTGTTTTTGGGTACTAAGTATAAATAAAATTATTTTTCAGTACAATTCACTTTTAAATTAAAATAATAATAATATAACGGCCGGTTGTTTAGTTATTTTTTTCAAGATAAATTTTTTCTTATGTTCCAGGGTAGGGCTTAAAACTTCTTTGATTTTTTCGTTTAAAGTTTAGTTTAGTTAATTTTTAAATTTTAAAATAAAATTTAACTAATTGCGCCACAGTGTACTAATTTGTATAGATATTTGATGAGCAGTTAATAATAATCACACAAACAAAATATGCAATTGCTTAACAATCTGGGCTCTGCTTATAATTGTGATCTTTGTTGATTTGATTTATATTTATTTGTTTATTTTTTTTTAGGTATGCTGCAATCTTTGGAGTCAGTATACAGGAAAAACTATGTAGTAAAGCTTTCACATTAATGAGCCATCATTTAGATGAAGATATTAGAATCATGGCAAGAAAAATTGTTGAAGCTTTGAAGCCGTAACTTTACATGATCTGATCAGGAAAATAATCATTGAAGCTTTTAAGCCATGTTTTTGTATTAAGTAGTATGTGTAAGAACATAATCGTTTATTATGAATGTGAATAATTAAAAGTTTGGTTACCATGCCTAAGAGAACATTTTTTCTTGACCGCAATGTCTAATTGTATTTATGTAGGAAATTTGTAGTAATTATGCATTTATTACTCTAAATTTTTGTTACATTTCACTACAATTGATGAATTTGATACAAATTAAATTTGTTGTTGAGCAACAAAACTAATTCAAAGCTTTTCTGCTTTAAAGGAAATATTTCTTTCTTATATTATCTATTTGGATTAATATAATTATTTTTGTGTTTCCAGAGTGATCCCAGGGATCATTGGTATGAAGGTGTCATTGACTAATCTAGTCAACCTTATGTTCAGCAGGGTTTTATGGGGCAAAATTAATTGCTCCTTAGAGAATTTGAGTTCCTTATGCCATTTTCTTTTATTGTTAATTGTTGTTATTTCAATAACATGTGAATGAAATCTCATTACAGGTGCTGATATACTAATTTAATGAAGTATTTATTTCTTTATTTTGTAAAATCGCACATTTTACATTTAAAATTTTTTATTTGATTATTTATCACTTAATGCAAAGACAACTAATTATATCGAATTAGCTGCTCAATCATGTCTATAATACTTGATATTTTAATCTGGTCAATCATTATGAACTAATGATATGGAACAGGCAATACTATGACTTACATAATGTAAAAATAACTTTTGCTTTTTCCATTCATGAGACCAATATGTTAAAATTATCAAATCATTATATACAAATGATTACCTCTTCTATTTATCCTTCAAGTAAGACATTAGTAACATTGCAAGATATGTGGTTTTGAACTTCCCTGGATATTGTTCATCAACCCAGCATTCATTTTAAGGGCCAAGAATATTATCTGAGATTTGGAGTGTTGAAGGTTTTATAATATTGTCAATATCATTCTCTTTCTGTGTTTTAAAATTAGAAGAAAGTAATTAAAATTAAAGAATACTATCAAAATGCTTTTGTTGAAGGTTATGTTTTGGTAAAGTTTAGCATTTAGGATAAAACCTACTCATCAACATCTATATGGGAATCCTACCCTATGTTATTTGGTGGGTAATCTAGACCCAAATTAGGTTCTTCTTAAGATATCTCAGATATCAAACTGGACTAATGAAAATTGTATTAGGTTTATGAACCTAATCAATTTTAATGTCATTTGTCATTATTTTTCCCATTGTGTCATACTAATTATTTTTAGTAATCAGCTTTTAAAGGTCTTTTTTTTGTGAAAATTTAGTGCAGCTGTATATTTGCTTATCTCAAACATAATATTCATCATCCTATGAATGTTACTAGAAAATGAATTATTCGCTTTTCTTATAATTTGATTTTTTTTTTTTTCTTTTTTTTTTTTTTTTCTTTGTATATTACTATTAAGATCTGATTGACATTCCTGTTTTCACTTAGATAAAATGATTTTAATAGCTTTAGAGTTGTGTTTATTTTTATTTGAAAATATAGATATATACAAAATAAAAATGATGGGAATACTTCTTAAGATATTAATAAACACTCAATTATATGTGTATATAAATGTATGTATATTTATTGTATTTATGTCATATGTGTAAATGTGTATACACAAATATTTAATGTTTAGAATTACAATCATTACTAATTGCTGCTTGATAAAATCAGATTTTATTTTGCACTTCAAACATCTCCATATTTCCTTATTAGGTTTTTTAGTTTTCCCTTCTGAGATAGTTATTTTGTTTTTTGGTTGAATTAATTAATATTCATTTGTTGGTGATAGTTTCAGTGATTTTAGTTCTGTTAAAGTTTTTATTATTATTAATATGTAGGATGTATATGAAAGTCATTTGCTTCTATACCTCTGAAGAGTGGATATCTATATCTGTCATTTCCATCAAAGTGTGATATGAAGGCTATTATGACACAAAATATCTTGCTGTTTCTCTCATAAGATATGTTGTTGACTGTATTGTTTATTATATCTATGAAATAGTTAAAATACTTTGTTGGTTATTTATTATGTGGATGCTTTATTGCTTATAACTACCCTATCCAGTGCTGGCCTTGGGGCTGGACAACACAGAACCACGCCTTTTGTACTCACCACTAATTATTTAAAAAAAGAAATTACGGAACATATGAGATAAATTAAGTTTAGCCTGTTAATAACGGACTTAGAGACATATTGAATGAAATACAATTTAAGTATACAAAAATATACAACAGTTTAAGAAATATAATTGAATTGTAAATTAACCAGAGTCAGTAAAACAAATAGCATTACTATTCTTTCATTTATGGCATGAAGAGATCCTTAGAAAAGATTTGAAATTAATTTTTTTTTTTTTATCTTTGCTAGTCAAATGTTTTATTGAAGCTAGAAGATCAATCTACTGATTTGAATTATTTTTAAAGTAATTGGGTATTTTTATGGGAGATTAAAAATATAAAAAAACTAAAAGTTTGTTACAGCAATTCATGGATTTGCAACTCTTTTTTTTTTTAATTTATTACATTGTTTTTTTTTAAAACAAATCTTCATGGAGTGACATCTATGGTTTACAATAATGTTAATAAATACTATCTTTGTACCAAATGGTAATTATAAAAAATCTATATTTTTAAGATATTGAAATTTTAAAAAGTTAATTTAAGTCTATCCTAGTTTATGGATAGCAAAAAAATATTGGAAACACCAGTGTCAGTTTGCTATCAAGCCCTATTTCAAGATAAAGTTAACGAAGAGTTACATTCAGTCAACTATATCACTAGAAAAATTGGATGCCCAAGCCACATTGTATATTCATAACCTCATGCTAATTCTTTAAATCTTTCAAAAATCATAAAAGATTTTGCTAATATTTAATCTAAAAAAAAAATGTGCAACTGAACTTAGCCACTTTTTCATTTTATGTCTATGAAACTCATAAGTTACCTTTTATTTTTGGGAGGTGAAGGTACCAGAGGTTTCTAAGGTTGGCACTGACAATTTCTATGCTAATAGTAATATTTTGGCTTTTATTTTTTGACCTCTTTGATATTACAAGCTTGATGAGTTAAAGCATTTGACAGTTGTAAGGTTGGTGGATTGTTGAGACACTATTGTTGTTGGTACAATTTATATTTAAAAAACAAATTTCATTATTCAAAATCAACTGAATTGTTGTTTCCAGTACATTGGTCTCTCCTTCCTTGATTTTGTAAGTCCTCCACCTGTTCCAAGCCCATGAAACTGTTGAAGTGTTTTAACTCACCCGCTTGATTACAATATTTTTTTTATCATTTCAATTTGGAGACTGTTTTTTAGTTAATATTAACTAGTTGATGTTTGTTATAATTACAACCAGAATTTTACCAGTTATAATAACATGAAAAAACTTGAATTTAGAACATTTTTACTATCTCAATATATTTGAAGCTTTTTTTTTTTTCTTTTTTTTCATTAGAACCATGTCAACAAAATATTAGTGTCAGTATTGTACTTTTTGATTAGGCTACTTTTTTTCTTTGAATTATATTATTTAAAAAAATCTTGAGAAACAGTTTATCATTTAAATATATTAGTATTTCGGTTTGTTTAATTTTGGATGTTATTACTTAGAACTATGAATTTCTGTGATCTTCATATTTACTTTGTATGTCTTTGAATTTTTAATTGTTAATTATTACTATGATGAAAAGAATATTTAGATGACTAAGTAGTAATATTAAACAATATTTTTATGTCATTGTTATTTAGTTTTAGTAATCATATTGCCTTTTTAAGAATAAAAAGAGGAAAACCTTTTTGTTGTCTGATGGACTTATTTATTTTGTAATTTGAGAAACTATTTTATTATTAAAGTTACATAGATATATTAAAGGTTTTTATTTTAAAAGAACGGCCTTGTTAATTATATTCAAAGGATGCTAATGGTTATTATGTTTTAATTTTTTCAAGAGAAAATTGTCACATTGTGATATGCATATATTTTTAATAAATAAGAGAGAAGAAATATGCATTCAAATTGTATGGTCTCAATGTGATTTGACCTTATGTTTTAGGGAATATATATAATTTTCAATTGTTACATTTTTTTTTTATAAAAAAATGTTTATTGACATGTACAGTAACATTAGGTAGTCTTAATGTTGTGAGATAAAGTGTTATGGATTTGACAACTTGAATACGTTTAGATACTATTGAATTTTAATGCATACTATAATTAAAAAGCCGCTATCTAGTCAATGTTAATTGAAAAAATTAACCAAAGATGTTGTTGCTTACAATAACGAAACATATTGGAAAGTGATTTTTAGCATTTCTATCGCTTGTATAAAATATGGTCATTGTTCCAAATGTTTCTCAAATATTGACTTGAGTAATTTTGATAATTTAATTTTTTGATAAAACACCAATGTTATTTCCTCTTCCCCCCCCCAATATTATAGATAATCTTATTTACCATTAAATTAAAACACTATGGCCCGAAACACTAATACAATTCTAAATGGACTAAGTGTAATCAAAGCCATAACAATTATTTTAAATATATGCACTTTTATTTAGTGGTTTAATCTCTCTCTAGCATTGTCTCATGTTTTGGATACCAGGTTTTTGTGAGCATGTCTACTTGGACCAGGTTTGAGTTTAAGGCCCTAGAATAGTGAAATTACGGCACTTGTCTATTGTGTCAGTATTAAAGTTTTTATTTTGTTTATATTGTTTAAAAGACTTTTTTTATTATTGTTGATATGACTAGTCATATTTTTATAACCATTTTTTTTATTTTATATATTTTTTTTAGAATTTATCTATTGAATTAAAGCTTACCGATTCCTATCTTAAGATGTCAAATCTCTGATACAATCCCTTCTCACATTATATTCTTTAAAAAATTCTTTCTAATTGTGATCTATCAGAATAGTGTATAAGCTAACAAAGTTTTATTAAGTTTAGAAGATTGTTTTTAAAAGAAATATTTGTTTGATTGTTCATTAAAATTCCATGAAGTTATGTAAATCTCTCATCGCTCAAATTTTTATAATTTATCTTGTATCATAAACATGTATATATTAATTTGCCTCGAATAATGAAATAGGTATATAGAACTCATAAATATTTATTTTTTAGAGAGAAATGCTTTAATTTTGAAATCATGTGAATACTATATTACATCTGGTATATTTTCTTTTTGGAAATGATCCTTGAAAATTAGATTCATAGTGCATAAACACACTAATAATTATGTGTATATATGTGAGTTTACACACACACACACATATATATAATGTTAGTGTGTATATGTGCTAATCCATAAATCTATGTATATCTCATCAACTATATAATGTATAACATGTCCCATATAAATATTTCAAATATGTATATTTTTTTGATCAATGTCAAAAAAAATATGTAAATTTATTAATTATCACTAATGACTGTTATGAAAAATTATATTAAATTATGTTTGTATATGTTGTTTTATTTATCATTTATTACCTAATTTTCTTAAAGCCTATATTTGAACACTTCCAACATTTAATCATTTAATTTATGAAAAAATGCTAGATGAATACATGGCTTTCAGGAATATTTTTGTTTTAAGCAAAATTTTCTAAGTGGCAGTTTATGGAGGATGTGAAATCATTAATTAATAACTTTCTTATACCTAAGTTCTGGGTGGAAAATATATCAGATTTAAAAGTGAAGAGAGACTATGACGATCACCGGTTCCTCCTAATATTAGTTGTTACCATATTTCATATCTAAAGAAAAAGAAATCCATTGAGACATAAATATAAAAATACATGTCAGAAGTGGATGATGACTAGCCTGAGAAAATATACTAAGCATCTATCTTAGTATTCTCGACTGACATTTTAGGGCAAGAGTAGTATTAAAGAAAAGCTCCTTGGTTTAATGAAGAATGTAAGCAGTGACAGACAAGAAGAATTCTGCCTACCAACTAATGATACAAAAACTTCTACTTCTATCATATAAAGAATGGAATAAAAAAAATATATCAGAATTGGGAATGAGATAAATTAGAAAAAGTTTAATTAAACTAAAAAATTAAATCATAGGCCATGAATAGCTGCTTGTAGAAATGCTAATGACACGCTATGAAATGTCACCAGGAGCAGACTGTATTCACTGTGAATTATGTAGGAGAGAAAGTAGAAAGATTTCAGTATGATCTTGTAATGGAAATGACAAAGTGAATAAATACTGGATGATTGGTATATACCCCATTCATAAGAAAGGATACATACTGGAGTGCTAGAACTAATGAGGAATATCTCTAATGACTATATAACATTCTCAAGGTTTATACATCCAAAGAAGGAGAACAATATTACCATGCACCACCTTTTTATTAGCTTTCAGAAGTTCTATAACAGTATTAACTCAATTACCATTAGTGGGTGAACTTTATACCTTGAGGCTTAACATTATTACAAAATTAGAATTACTTTTTTTTAACTTTCATAGACAATTATTGGTTTCATGGAAACCTAACTTATAGTTTCACAGAGAAGCCATTCCCTCCATTAGATATTGCTTTCATTATCAAGTTAATTATTCCAGTTTACTTCTAATGTTATCCCATTTCATGAGGTCTGAAAATTTATACAAAGGGAAAGGATGGTTAACTTATTGTTTTGAAGATTTTAACGAATTTGATAGGACAGAAAAAAGAGGATATGAAATATTTTGTTTTTAGAGATGATATTCATGAAAAATGTCTCAGACTCCCTCAAATCCATTAGGATAAACAAATATGAAATTAATATTCAGTATTTATGTATATAATGATCGTATAATCTTTATGAAACATAAAAACAATGTCCTGTGCAACCAAAATGTTTTTGAAGAAGTTTCAAGTCAATTTAAAATAGTACAAAATGAAATTAAAACTAGGATATTGAGAATAGGATGATTTGCAAAATACAATAACAGAATGATTGTCCAGATAAAAGGAAAAAAATAGAGAAAGTATAGGATTTCTTATATCCTGCTGGTCTCTAGCTTTGAAGTATGACGAATCAGTCTTAAGAATAAAAACAAGCATTTGAACAGATGGAAGTAGAGACTTCCAGATGTTCAAATGCTTCTGAATTTTGGTTGCGTAGCATTTGGAAGACTGTGCTTTGTTGTTAAATATAGCTCTTATGATGCTTAAAAGGAAAATCGTGGAAGGTATAATTGGAAAATCAAGTTTTGACCTGATTCTTTTGTTAATAGTTTAAGAACATTTTGTCTCCATTAACCTTTTTATTTAATTATGTTAGCATGTAATCCTTTATTATTAGGTTGGAACTTGAATGTGTAAATTATTTGTTATAATGTTCATTTCTGTAGTTAGTTATAGATTAGCATCAAGGATACATTGGCCAGACGATTTTTCCTCACCGATACCAGTATCTTCTTAATTGTTTGGATGAAAAATATTCAGGATATGCAGTCAAAAAATTATATTTATTAACATAATCTTAATTCAAGATTTTTATTTATCGATATTTTTTTTAAAGGGAGAAAGAAGAATAAATCTAATCAACAATAAATAAAGTTTTGTTGTTTTTATCTAATTATTTATTTAAAAATTTACAACAAAATAATACAAACATTTATTTTTACTTACACTACATTAAGTACATTTGGCATCTTTACTTAACTAATAGGGATTCAAAATATGTTCATACATTATTAATTTACAGTGTAGTACAACGTTAATATTGCTATATTTCTAAATATTTTATTTTAAAAATGACTCATAAAAACTGAACGAAGTTCTTGATTCTGTCATTGAATATATATGTAATTATTTATATTTTTACATTAACCTTGAAATTACATATACAGTCATATTTATATTTTTGCAATTTTAAAATCTTGTGTTTATCATTTAAAATCAAATAATATATATCTATACATGTAATATCACTATATCTATAAAAATAAAATATACTATGTAACTTACAATATGTACATAAGTCTTATATAATCTCGGTTAATTTGCTGTACAGTAAAATCTACACATTTTAAACAAACTATTTGCAAAACATGACTAAAATCATAATTACTCCTTTCTTAATAAGTTATATTTTCAGCTGTACTTATAAATTAGATGATATTAAGAGTAATGTATTTTGAAATAATAATTTTATTTCCTTATTTCTATTATAAATAAATGAAAACTAATTTATAATTTTCAAAAATTATTAATAACCACGAATAAATTTTTTATAAACAAGATTTCAGATGTCAGTTTTTTTTTTCAACTTATTAGTTATTCATATCCAAATAAAATTGATTTTATGTAGACAGAAATACTTCTCCATAGATACAAAATTAAAATAGTTCTAATCTTATATGTTTAATTTTTATACATCATAAAATTATTACAGTATTTATTTTCCAAATTTTATGATTGCTTCACTTATTGAAACAATAGAAAAACCAAAATTTATCATTACTTGTAAACATGTAGTGTTAAAAATATGATTCCACAATCATGAATGGTTTAAGGAATCATTATGCACACTTTTATACAATTTTAAGAAAGTGTATTCATACATTAACCACTCAGATAGAAGCTACTAGTAATATTTATTGTGATACTTCAAAAAATACATTATATAAACAGTTAAGTTACTACATAAATAACAACTTTAATCATTAGTATTTTTAAGAGTTATAAAATTTTAAACATTTATTGTTGTTTTGCTAATTTTTATAAACTTTCATAAATAATACAGAGAAAGTGGAAGTCGTCAGTTCTGTATAATATAAAAAATGGTATATCAAAGTTGTATTTTATTACTGTATACAACTAACATTGTTGATTCTTATATCCTTATGCAACTTTCAGGGTGGAAGAATGGTGATATGACTAATATTATTATCACCGGTAAATTCAGGAGAATACCCTATCCTATCTGAATTACTCCCCACTTTAGGATATTTATTAAATTTTCCAAAAAAAAAGGAATCTGTAGCTATACTTTCTGCCCCTGATTCACTCGCTCCATCAAAAAATGAATCATCCGTTTCACTTACACTATCATCTCGTCGTATCCTCATATCAGAATTATTTGAGTCTGTACTAAGATATCCAGAATCTTCGGTTCTATTCTGAATTATAGAATTCTGTCTCAGTGTTGTTAATTTTTTTTCATGAGATGATTTAATCTCAGTAGGGTTACATGAATTATTGGTTTTATGATAGTTTATGTTTTGAGATTCAAGTACTTCATATTCAGAAGAAACAGGACTAATTTCTAAAGGTGGGTCTATTGTTCTTTCCTGAATTGCTGTATTATTTGATGTATGTGACTTGTCCTGCAATGAATGAACATCTAGATGTACTTCATGATTTGAATGATGGCATGATCTATTTTTTGGAGGAAGTGGAGGTTTTACAGTTCTTGGTGGTAATGGTGGCCCTATCTCACTATTAGTATAGTCATTTGAAGTTTCGTTGTTGAGAGGTGGTTTAATGGTGGTATTGTTTGGAGGTGAAGGTTGTCTTTGGCGTCGTGCTTGTCTTGCTTCAGGCCTTAATAACTTTGGTTTACCTCGCCTCCATGAAACATTTACATGTGATTCAACTTCATTATCAAGAGAAATTGTTGAACCAACTGGACTACAACTTTTTATGGTTTTATTATGAGAACAGTGATTGTACTTAGTCTTTGCCTCAAAAATTTCCCTAAGGCTTCCAAAGGTACGGTTTAATGGATATCTGATACTGTTTTTATTTTGGGCTACATTTACACTGACATTGTCTGTTTTAAATGTTCCAGTTGATTTTAGGGAAATTTGAGCAGGCCTTTCCAGTGAATCAGCAAAAATATCTTGAATTTGTTGATTACATGGTATTACTTCTTGATTTACTTTTAACTTATTTGGCTTTCGATCAAGAGTATCTGGTTCAAAATTATCTGAGTCATTACAGTAACCTAATGGTGGTTCATCTTGAACTTTAATGGTCAAATGTCCTAAAACTTTTTTATCATAAGCCATTTCTTCATCACTATGAATCGAATTGATTGAAGAAAGGTTACTTTGACTTGATTCACTTATGTAGTCATATCCATCATTTACATAAACTTCACTGACTAAACTATAACCACTATTTCTTCCTATAAAATCTGGTAGGGATTGTGTGTCGTCATTATGGTGGTTCATCATAATCGTTTCATAGTCGTGGTCATCTTTATTTTCACATGAATTGTTCTTCATGAAGACAGAATTTAAAATGTCATTATTTAACATCAAAGCTGAATTAATTTTATTCATTATGTTTTGATCTGTTTCGGCATAATCAGATGGCGTACAGAATCCATTCTTTGAAGAACATTTTGAGATGTCATTTTTATCATAATCGTCTGACCACAATGAGTTTTGGTGAACTTGTTCATAATTTTCATTGATATCCTGAAAATTTATTTCCTTTAATTCATTTTGTAGTTCATTTTTGATATTTTTATCTTGATTTGTTTGCAACTCTAAATTGAAATCATATTTAGTTTTTGAATCTAAATTATCAGGATTAAATTCTTCATCCTTATCATCTCCATTTATGTTTTTTGTTTCAGACGTGTTGCTGTTATTTGTAATAAATGTATCCTCTTTATTAATATTGTTTTTATTTTTATTACTTTGTAGTTCGAAATGCGATGGAGATTGTTTCCCATCACTTTTGTTAAAATTGTCGGAAATCATTTCTTTGTTTTCATACACGAAGTATTTGTTTGGAGGGTCACACATACTTTTATCCTTGGTTTGTTTTGATATTTTATCATTATAAATATTTGAATCTTTATTGTTGTTTGAAAAGTTAGATGTTTCATCTTCTGTTCTTACTATGGGAACGTTTTCAAGCCACTTTTGAATACTTGTCTGTTTCTGTTCATTAGTCCTATAACAACTGTGGCATCCTTGTAGAATATCTAAATTCCTAAATAATGCAGGATTATCAAATTTCATCTTTTGATGAACTATTTCTCTCCTTGTTATCACAGTGCTTTCACTTCCCACCAAACTTGTTGATTTAAGTGCAGCATAATCACATTCTTCAGGAATTCCCATTAAGCTTGGTAGAAATCGTTTTGCTTCCATTTTCGCTTTAGCTATTGAAATAACTTCCCTTATTTTAGTCAGAAATTCTATAGCTGCTGGTGGTGGTGCCTAAAAAAAAAGAATCTTATTATGTTTAATATAGAGACAATTTATATTCATTTTTCAATATTTCAAATATAATTATCATCCCAATTCAATCTATTTTATTTATCTATAAATTTTTATTATTTAACCAAATTATCTATTTAACCAAATTAAGCTTTAATTAGTTAACTTAATATAATAGCATGCTAATGCCGATTTGATATGATTTTTATAAATGATTCTGTTAAATAATGAGATATTTAGTATCCTTTGGTTAATGATTGATTGATTAACAAAATCAATAAATATACATATATATATTTTTTTTTTTTTTTCGGTTGGCACTACAGACCATGAAGATCTTTGGCCATGAGATGTGGTCTCCTTACAGACGTATGTTGCTAGCGGAAACTCAGATAGCCTGGAGGGGGTCACCCAACCTCACATTGCTACAAACCATGGTCTCCATGGTGAAGCGGCAGGCCACCCGTTGCTCCATAGCCGATTCCTTTGGGGCCAATCTGGCAATGTCCTTCCCACTGAATCACTCGGGATCAAGGACAGTGACAAATTGGTCTAGATCCATGGATTAAGGCTGTATAGAGTAAGCAGGGGCACCAGGATCTATATTTCTTTCCCTGAAACAGACCGTCCATGGAGCGAACCTCAGGGGGACTACTAACATCCTGGTTAACCACATCCCGATTCCCGATTTAAGTACATGGGGTAGGGTCATCAGTCCTATGCCCAATTGGTGAGAGTCGCCTCCAGTAGGCTGACGGGCCTCACATACCCATGGGGGGAGGGCAAATTCGGGTAGCATGGCTTTCCCAGGAGGACGATCACCTAAATCACCGATCCAAGTACAAACCACGCTCGACATTGCTTAACTTTGATTACCTACTGCAAGCGCCTTAGCCCATACTATTAGTTCTTTATTTATGATCAATTCTATTATGAGATTGATTCCTCACTTTTATATTTATATCACTTAATATATTATCACTTGACTACTTTTTTCTTTTGGTCATTTTTATTGCAATTAATACTCCATTTTTGTAAATTTGTTTTTAGTTTTCTTCAAATGTGCATCTTAGACTCAGTTATAGTACATGATAGAAAGAAAAAATGGAAAAAATGTAGTAAATTAAATATATTTCTTTAGAAAAGTAAATTTAACTATTAAAAAGAAAAGTTATTCCCACATTATTTCTATCGGGTTCAAAATATTTTAAACATATCTAGGTTTTTTTTTTAATTAAAAAAAATACATTTGTGAAAATAGAAGAGTGTTTAACCCTTTTGATGCACAAAGCCAATATAATGGCTCGGACCGTCTGTGATGCCAGCGCGCAATGCCAATATAGTCTTCAGAAAGACGATGCCCCTGGCGTGCTGAGCCAATATCGGCTTCAGCTCTTTATTGTTTAGTTGCACATAGCCAATATTCTGGTTCATTACAGAGCTCTCTAGTGGGAACCATATGAGTTGCTGAAACCACTAGATAGCGTAAGATATGTTATTTATTTGCAGGTACCATTTAGAGTGGGGGCTCGGTCAGAGGTCATGAGCCTTTCGTATACCTGTTGCTTCCACCCCTATTTCACCTTTCTCTAGTCTTTTGATCATAGTTTAGCTTTAAAACTAACAGCAATAAGTAGAGTTTTAAAGTACAAAAGTTGAAAATGAGTTTTAAAATTTTTAAAATTAAATTTTTTTTTATAATGAAATTATAATCATTATATTTTTTATAATCAAAGTATAATTTTTTTTTATATTGAAGTATATGTAATAAAACTTACCATACAATGAAACGTTTTTAATTTTTTTTTCTTAACAGAAATTGCTTAATAAAAAAGAGGTTAATAAAAAAAATAAAAAATTTCAAATGAATAATAAAAAAATAATGACGCTATCTGTACCAACTAACAAAATATAATATATAAAAAAATAATGTAAATGTTGCAGTATAATGTAAAAGTAATGTAAGGCAATCAATAAATTATAAAATTAAAAAAATATATATATATATTAAATTGTTTATTGAAATATGAGCTAACATCATATTAAAGAAAAATATATTAGTCAATTATAAAAAAAAGCATATTTAAATGTGGAAAAGTGCAAAGTGATGGAAGCAATTCATTAAATAAATCTCATGTACAGAGGATTGGATAGACCTTGAGTACCCTGCGCCCCCAATACCTGATCTTGATTAAGGCTCCGCCCTGCTAAAAGGATGAGTGATTAAAAATATCCAATATTTAATTATTTGATATATACATATAACATACACATACATATATACATACAACATATACTTTATATATATATATGTGTGTGTGTGTGTGTGTGTGTGTGTGTGTGTTTGTATCTTCTTATATATATATATATTATATGTGATATTATATTAAGGCAACATTTTTTTTAATGATTGTTGATGTTTCTTCATAAGTTTTAAGATACAAGCATAAAAGGTAGTATTTATGCTTTGATAATTTTCTCTTGTTTTAATCAGTTCTGATCAAGGGCAACAACTTAGACCAACATTTTAGCACACAATAAAAGAAGTATTACACTTTTTGAGATTTTTTTTAGTACACTCAAGAAATATAAATATATCCAAAATCTTATTACCAATAAAAGTTCTGGTTCAAAATATGCAGGATTGAAATAAAGTTTTCTTCTTCCATTTGCACATGATATTGCTCTAACAGTGTCAGGTCTTTCTTCTTTACTGTCTAAAGTTTCAATTATTGAAACATTTTCTTCTGGCAATCTTTCAATACTAGTTGATTCTTGAATTGATGGTTCTATCATTTTCCTCTCTTTCTCATTTGCACAAGGGTGAATCATTGCTGAAGTTGTTTGGACCTAAAATATATATGTATATATATACAATGAAAATCAATAAATTCAGTGCTTGAATATTTTAAAAATTTATTCAAGATGAAATAATTCCGTAATTGACTAATATAAATTTTTCATAAATTATATATTTCTATATCTTCATAGTAGTATACACCAAGGCTTGAAATGAAATTTCAACTTTTATTTTTAATTAGTTACGGTATTACGAGAATCTTTATTCTAAATTTTTTTCTGTTTTTTTGAAACCAGAACTTTTTTCCTTGTATCTTTTCAAATAAAGATATTATATAAATTTTATTTATTTTAAAACAGCTTTTACTGAAAATTTCTATTGAAGTGATTCATTTTAGCATAAAGTAAACCTAAAAAAGTGTTATTAAGTTGTCCATTTCTTCGTACTTGAACAGAGGACAAATAAGAATCAAATATAATCAATTATATAATTCATTTACATATAATTCATTCAAAATAATTATATATCTTACAACTTATATAATTACAACTTTTTTATCAAGAACTAAAAGTTGAACTTCTATCATAAACTAAGAACTTTCTTACAATAAAAATTCCTTAGAACTTATATTTTAAAACTTTTTTTCCTAAAAAGGTTTCATAGAAATTGTTAATATGGAACTTTTTAAAGAAGTTCTATAAAAGCTTCAACCCTTGGTAGATACCTCTACAACCTGTGACTGTTGACTTTTTGAATGTCTTTTTTCTTTTAAGATACATCTTCCTATCTTATGTTACACATATGCTAGTCATCTATATATCTACTCACATTATGACTTATTTTAAAAACACTGTCATCGGAAGTCGGTGCAATTTCAGAACTATCATCTGAATCTGAGCAAGATGGTGCAGTATCAGTAAGATATGCTATGTTATCATGACAGTGCTTCAATAATGGATTGTTTTTTATGATTCCTTCCTCAGCAACATTCAATTGTGTGTTTGATGATTCAAGATATTTTGGTTTTTTCTTTTTTTCTTGTAAGTAAAGCAACACTGAGGTTATATAAATCAATCCTAGAAGAACTGAACATACAGCAATAATTATATAGCTGGAACCCATACTTTGTCCTTGTAGTTGAGAGTCAACTGAAAATAATACTTCTCTGACAGCAGTTCTCGAATTATTTTCAGCTAAAAAAAAAATGAAAATTATTTTTCTATAAATACTCATCCTAAATAAACTGCATATTTCCCCTGAAAGTAATAAAGTATCTTACTTGGTGACCCAGCTACTCGGAATGAAACACAAGGTGTGAAAATATTATTTTCAGGGTTTTGTTCATCCAACATATCTTTGCACATTAAGTGAACCAAGATGAGTCGGCCTTCCATGGATAGTCGGAGATCACTGTCTCCTAGCCACTAAAAATATAAGAAATCATAATTACTTTCTTTTTTTTATAAATATTTATATTTAAAGTGCAGTGATGAACATATATATTTATGATTTACTAATCGATAAATAAAAAAAAAGACTTAATATCAAACTCTTCTTTTTCAAAATATTAAATATTCTTGAATTACAAAACTTGGAAGCGAAAGGGTTTTGTTGTTACTAGATTTTAAAGGCAAATGTAATATCAGAGGGCTTACTGACAAAAAACACTTTTGAATATAATATATTGTTCTTTTTTTCTTTTTGCTGGGAAGTTGTATGTTATTCTTTGTTTTTGGCAATAAAGAATTCCAATTAAACAACAATTGATTTATTTGTTGTGTTTCCAAGTTACATGTTTACACGTTAATGTTTCGGGATATGTTTCATATAATAAAAATATACGAATAACTAAAAAAGTGTAAATTTAACTGATAGATTGAACAGCATAGTCTGAGCCAATCAAAAAGGCTTCTTAATTTAATAGAATATATTTACTTATAATAGGTAGACTGTGTAATTTATTGTGAAGATTAGAAACAACATCCTTTTTATACAGTCTCATTTATTTCCATTTGGTTCTAGGTGCTTTCAGTGTAGGTATGTATGTCTGAATGTGCATATAAGTATAATTTGTGTGTGTATAAGTATGTATGTGTGAATGTATATATGTGTGTGTGTCTGTGTATGGATATATGTGTGAGTGTGTCAGATATGTATGGGTATGTCAGGTATGTATCATAGGGATGCTCAGAAGGGGGTTTTATGGCACAAGTTGTGCCATAAAACTTTTTAAGGGGGCATATTTTGATGGGTTTTTGAATTTTTGAGGGGGCAAATTTCAAAAGGGTTATGAATTTTTGGAATGAAAAGTTTCAAAATAAGGGACAAGGAGAAAACATGGAACAGACCGCAACAAGTGTTATTGCGGATGATCTATGATTTTGCTAATTCTATTTTCCCATGCTCTGTATTAAAAAGTGAGCAATAAAATATCTTGGGAGAGGGAGGGGGTAAGATCTTGCACCATCAACCTTGTGGGGAATAGGCACCCCTGTGTATATGTACCTTCACCTTTTACAAAGAAATATGTTTATTTATATATTTCCTTTTTATTTTTTTGTTTTTGTCAGTAGTAGAGGGGAAAATAGGGGTCCTCTCTCCACTTATAGTGATATTACAAATAAATTCTTACTACTAATTAATTACAATAGAACAAAGATATATTAAAAAAAAATTTCTAGTATATAATTTTTTTACTATCATGTTTTTTATTTTAAACCCACAAATAGAAAAAAAAGTTAATACAGTAGACAACAATCTGCAATGATTGGAAATAAGCAAAAAAATTTTTTTTTAAAACATTCAAAATGGGTGGAATTAGCTTGAAATATGGCAGAATCCTAACTGACAATTGAAAATTATAATATATTTTTGTGATATATATACTACCGGTCAAAAGTTTAGACTTACGATTTGATTTTGTAAAATAAATAAATAACAAAATTCATATGTCTCGTATAATAACAATTAAGCTTTATTTTGATAAATAAAAGTACAATTATTACATAACAACTATAATTTTATTTGTAAATTATGAATATTGTCCAATTTTTGATTTTTCGAAATATTCCCTTTTTGCCTTAATCAGAGTAATGCATATTTTTGGCATTCTTTATTTTAATTTTTGCAATGTTCTAGTTGAGAAAGTTTGTTTTGATTGGTACATTGTATCTTCCGAACTTTTCTCTCGAGCTCATCCCACAACAGTTAAATGTGGTTGAGAGCAGGGGATTTAGGTGGCCACGCCATTCATTTAGGTACTTTTTGATTTTCTTTTGTTTGTTCAATCAAGTTTCTACACAATTTGAAAGAATGCTTTGGAACATTATCCTGCCAAAAAAAAAAAATTCTTAACTCACAATTTTCTGCTCTCATGGAAAATCTTGACACTGAAAATTCCATGAAATTGGCTTTTCAATAATTCCCTCTATTCAGACGAGATCTCAACCTTTGTCGCCGGCAAAACATCCCCAAACCTTAAATGGTCATATACCTTGCTTCACAGTTGGTATTATACATTGATTTATCGCACGTTCACCAACCATACAACAAACCAGTACAGCCTCCGCTTGCTTCCAAAAAAACAACGCTTTTGACCACTATTCTACAGACCAATTTCCCATTCTAATCGTTTTTTTTTTTTTTTTTTTTTTTTTTTTTAGAAATAATCTAACCTGTAAGAATATTCTTCCTTCATCTCGAAAGAGTCTGAAAGGTGGTTCAGCATCAGAACGATTTCTTAAGTCTTCCCAGCCAGTAGGTGATAAATATTTGGCAGCTGATACTACACAAATAGGGGACTCAACTCCTAAAAATATAAAATAAATGAGAATGAATTAACATGAAATGAATGAATATTGCATTCAAATGTTAAAATCTGATTTTTTTTGTTCAATAGCAAACATACTTAAGTTTAAATAACTTATTAATTATTAAAAATAACCTTTTTTATAAATAAATACATTTATTTATTTTAATTTATTGATTTATTTAGGATATGAAATGAGATCTTAACCTTAACTGTTGCATATCTAAAGAAATATAGTCATAATTGTCTGCATTCAAAAACAATAATCTTATAATTGACAGATATTGTATAATTTATTATTATAAAAAGTAACCTAAAGAACTTTTTTTGTTTATAGAATTCATTACCTGCCAATACCAATTCTGCACTTGGATAAACAATTTGTCCTTTAAGTGGTAGGAAGACAAATGGTATTTTTTGATATGTTGTTCCTGATACAAAAGGAATAAGAGGACAATCTGAAAAATAAATTAATGGTTAACACAATTAAATCCAATTTATGTGGTTAATAAATATATGCAAAATATATACACCTCCTCCCTCTCCCTCCTTTAGAGAAAGAAAATCTAATTAATTAAACTAAGTTAGAAAAAACAATATTTAAATTATAGTAAATGAACTAAATCTTTACCATGTAAATCATCCACACAAATCAACTGATCTTCTCGAAACACAGGCAAATGTGATAAGCAAGCGCATGTGCAACCCTCAACTGACAGGGTAAGTGCTGTACCCATGCTCTTTCCTAAACATGAACCTGTTGTACAAGATCCTATAAAAATAATAATAAAAATTATATAAATAATATATAAAAGGGCATTGAAATACAATTATAATAATAATTCATATAATATTAATGTTTTGAGCATTCTTAATAAATTAATATCAAAATAATAAAGTATATAAGTTAACTTTTGCAGACAATGATCACAATGTTTTGATTACTTGTACTTGTCGGCACGAAAAAAAAAAAAAAAAAATGATCATGATTTTATATTAAAATAAAGAATTAAAAATTGCCTAACTGCTACAGTTATCTGTTGAGAATTATTTAGTGCTACTGGAAGATTAAATACTTCGATAGAACTAAATAATTACGTTTATTTATGGTTTTTGCGTATATAGGGGAATGGCTAAAAAATCATATTAATATAGAACTAAAATGTTTTAGAGAGCTTTATAACACCAAATTCTACAAATCTAGGCTATAACTGAAGTATGTATCTCACTACTTGACATTAATGTGCGCTGACATCCTCATTATAGCATCATAATCATATATCTTATTAAGGATTAAGGTCAATTAAGGATTTTAAAAGATGATTCATTTTATTTTAGAACCACAAAACCTAATCTTCTATTAATCGTTTAGTTACTGAAATCAAATAATTTGATCCTTTTTATTTTGTTTTCCTTCATCTCCCCTGCCTTGTCTTTTCGGCTATACGGGGTTTTCCCGAGACAGGAAAGAGAGTGGAGGTTTAATACCAGAGTTTAAAGTCCCCCTGTAACTAGGATTCGAATCTGTAATCTTCGGTTTATCGGGTTGCTGGACAATGCGTGTTTTACACAACCATAAGCCCCCTTGGAGCTTGACACTAAAGAATTTGATCTGTCGGATGTGCTTCCATTATCAGACCCGACGAAAGGGGGAACACAGAGTTGCAGCTCGGGCCAGAACCTCGAAGGGTTTTTTTTTTTTTTTTTTTTTTCACCTTCTATATACTCGTATAACGTTTTATAAATTATATTGCATTATACTGATGTTCCCCTTCCCAAATTGTAAAATATAATCATGTCTTATGATAAAATATTAAAAAATTATCTCTTAAAGTATTATTAATCATGTAGTAACATTTAATAGGTTACAAAAATTACTTATACACGATTTCATATAGTTTCTTTCTTTTTTTCCAAAATAATTATCGTTATATTTATATAAAAAAAGTTCTCGGGCTGAAGCCCCTCTCCAAAATTAAATCCTGGATCCGTAAATAAATGAATAAATTTTAAAAGCTCCATTTTTATAAATCATGATTTTACAAACGAAAACTCAAACACACATACAAGCCAGCTCAAAATTGACTTCTGGACCTCAAATATCGCAATAGTTCAAATGACCATAATTCTGAAACAACTAAAATTGGCTGAAATTTAGCATATTTTCTTGTTTGTGTATTTACTTCATATATATATAATATAAATTGTCACTAAAACCTGTAAAAGATATTCGTTAAATTGAACTTTGGCTGGATGATTTGGCATAGAATGCTTAAGGCTTAATAATTTAGGCCCTTTAGTATTTATAGGTGAAATGTTTAACGCATCAACAATTTATTAATAATGAAATAAAACGTAATTTCTGAAAAGCCGAACGCTTTCAAAAAGCGACAAACTTCCGTTGCTTTTGAATCAGGAAAATAGGAGCATCGAGGAGCTCTATTGTTATATAAACTACATCCCAATGTTTTTTGTGAGTTTCTTGTACGCTAGAGATGTAAGGTGACAACCCAATTATTTGGGCAGCATTGATGAAGTGTTTTCCTATTATCAATGAAGTGTTCCTGATGAAGTGTTATGAAGGAGGAAGAGTGCGCTTATCTAAGAAACATGAAAATGATGTAGTAATTTAGGAATCTAAATAACTTAAGAGGAATTCACAAAAAAAAGTATAAAGAACCCTGGTTTAAAAGGGGAGAGATCAGGGCGCGATCAAAGAGGCTAGGATAGGAATGATGGAAGAGGTAAATATGGCTGGCTATTGAACTGAACCGGACAAGGCTTGACCAGAAGCCACTGAAGATGGCTATCTTTTAATTGTTATAGCTCTGCCTCTTAAGCAGGCGGAATGTCTTCCGCGCATCCTCTTCGCCTTGGATAGTTTGCCGATCCGATGGCAAAAAGTTGGTCACTACAGGCACCTTTCAGGGTTCTTCCGCTCCATTCCTTCCCTCTGCCAGATGTGTCACCTGAATAGGGCACCTGTTTATAAGGCCTTATAATAGAGCACTACAAATTTTCAAGTACCAAGAAGAAGCACTCTAGAAGCAGGCAAATGGGTGGGTGATTCGTATGAAATCAGGATGGAAATAATTTTCATAAAAAAACGTTTTTTAAAAACAAGCTCTACTTTGAAGAACAATACAGCGATAAACCAAATTTAATTTAAAAAAAACAACATAAAATCAAAGCCATAAAAAGGAACCAATGTCCCAAGGGAAACATTATCCCGGTCTCACGTGAACAATTAAATTCACAAGTGAAATAAAGAATAACCTTTTATAATGTATATAACAAAAAAAAAATCGTGTAAAGGTATTACGTAATAAATGTAATTATATATATATATATTTCCTATTGACATTTGTAGATACGGCAAGACTTTTTATATCTTTGCCTATCTTGAGCCATTTTTCCAGTTATCTGGATGCAGCTCTATTGCGACTTTGTTGTTTCGATTTCTTCATCTGTTTTTTTGCCTTCCACGTGGTCTCTTGCCTACTATTGAGGCATTAATTATAAAATAGAGGCCTCCTAATGGATTGTTCCGAGCTATATGCCCCGCTATTACATATACAAATAAATAAATTTTATGTAGCTGGGCTCTCTTCGGACCTTCATATTGTTGTACGTATTCAATTAATATTGAAAAACAAAACAGAAGCATTTGTTACCTTGTATAAAACTAAAATCACTTGAACATGGCATTTTTAAACATGGCAACATGAACCTAAAAACATGGCATTTTTCCCTCCAAAAAATTTCTAAGACGAGGTCTATTGCATCGACAATGAAGGCTCAACCAGGTATGCGGACATAGTTGCATTTCCCAGGACAGGAAAGACAGCTCTGATCTTGGATCCAACATTCCGCTTTGAGAGTAATGACCTCGATCAGGCGGGTGAAGTGGAAAAGGAAAAGAAAACATATACGGTAAATGTATCCCTTTCCCAAAAGAGAAGTTCCGTGAGACCTTCGGAGAGAGAGAGTTCACCATGAGAGGCCTCTGATTTGGGTCTCGCGGAACGATCCCAAGAAGATCAAGGAGCTTCCTGGAGGAACTGGGTGTTGATGTTGAGGAGCTTGCGTGATTGGCCGAGAATACAGGCGGATCTACGGGAGGGGGGCTTTTTGGATAAAGCCTCCCCCCAAAATGGTAAAATATAGCCATGTTTTATCGTAAAAAATATTAAAAAAGTATCTCTTAAAGTATTATTGTTTGTGTAATTACATTTAAAAGGGCTTTTTGAATCACTTAAACACCATTTCATAAAGGTAGTTAGTTTCTTTATTTTTTTCCAAAGTAATTATCGTTATTTTAATGAAAAAAACAGCTTTCGGGCTGAAGCTCCCCCAAAATTAAATCCTGGATCCGCTAGTGGCCGAGAATATTATTTTGGAATCCCTAGGGATCATCAGCTATCACTTGTATAGCGATTGTATATGAATTTAGGATATCCTTTGTCATTTATCTATTTAATTTTAATTTTTTAGCTTTGTCTTATATTTTTGTCTATATTCAAGGAATTCCGTTGATATATGTGAGCTATTTAGTCTTGTATTTCTAGCATTCGAATACTTCTTTTTTTTTTTCATTAAATATATTTATTGTATAATGGTAATTGTTTAATGTGGTGTTGCTAATGATATGGTATATGGACTAATGTTGTGAAAAGGGATAAAAAAAATGATATGTTTATATAATAATGGAATAATATGATGTAAGAGCTATGTCCATATGGATTGATCAGTATGCTGTGTAAATAGCAACCCTAAATAGTAGAGCAGCACTACTTTCAATAAAGTATTTCTCTCTCTATTTAAGTATCGAATATATTCAATTTTTTTATTATTATTTATTTATTTATTTTGTGGGAGTACGTGTGTTCTTTGAAAAAAAAAATAATAATCTTGTATTGATTAAATCATTACATGTTTTACAAGTTCATTTTTGCAAATTTATTTTACATTAAATTAATAATTGAATTGATTTCTTTAGGTTCTTATTTTTTATTTTAAAATAAATGAGTTGCGTTTGTTAAAAAAATAATCAGGTGTTTTTTATGTTGTTTAATATGCAGTCAGATGTTCTATATACGTCATTTCTCGAATTGCCACTAGGTTTTTTTACTGTGTGGAATTCTGAAAAGAATACTGCAGCTGTCTTACTGAAGTGACAGTAGTCTCACTGCTGTGAACTTTCACCATAGAAACAAGTATCAAAGGATCACCAGGATCACTAAAATTTATAATTACTTAATTAATTATTAATCGCTATCACTCGATGACACGTGTTAAGCACATACCTGAATTAATTTACAAAATAAAGTAATTTTTTTATGACCGTAAGTTAAAAAAAAAAATTATATATTTAACTGGCTACTAACACAATATTATAATAATGACAATTATTTCTAATTTGAAGTTTTCAAATAATTTTAATCTAAAAAAATATTAATCACAAGTTTCAAACAATTTTAATCTGAAAAAGATTGAAATTTTTTTTTAAAACGCATTTTTCATACATTTAATTTACGACTGTAAAATAATACAAGTAGTTAATTTGATTTGCAAATAGTTTTAATCTAAAAAAAATCTTAAATAATTTTAATCTAAAAAGTCTCAAGAAAACTCCCAATAAATAAATCTGTTAAAAAACTTATCTTACCTAAAAAGGTAATAAAACGGGGAAAAAATAGTAAAAAAAAAAAAAAAAAACGAAACGCTTAAATATAATAAAAACGTAACGCTTTCCAAAAAAGGGACAACTTTCCGTTCCTTCAGGATCAGGAAAACAGGACCACGAAGCAGCTAAGGCTCAATGCCCATGTTATCTTGACTCTATTGTCAGCTAAATTATATTCCACTGTTTTTTTTTTTCTTAGTTTATTTTCTTGTGAAGGCTTCAGAGTTAATGTATTTGTATTGAAATTTGTGGATGCAGGGTTAACTTCGAAAATCGGATTGTTGGAAAATTCCTATTGGAAGTTTGTTGTTTTCACTAAATCCCCTAATTGATAAAATCTCAATACCAAGATATTGATAAAATCTCTTTAAAATCATCAGGTTTTCGTTTAACTGATGTTAATTTTAAATTGTTTATATCGAGTATAATAAAGAAATTTACATATTTAATCCAATTTACACTAGAAATATAAATAAAAACTTTGTGAAGTGATAATAATTTGTATATAGTTCAACTTGCATAATAATTTAAAAACAGTATTTACTCTATTAATTAAAGTTGAGGAAACTAATGTGTAAATGAAATATGCATTTTAAAAGTCTTGTTTATATCCAAGATATGGATCGACAAGTAAATATAACTTATTTACTTGGTTAAATTCAATATCTAAATGAAAACTGGAAAGAAATTTTTAGACAATAAAAAACGTTCATATAAATTACTTGACAAAATTAACGAACCTCTTTATTTATTTAAAGATTATATTGTATGTAATACACTTTTTAAAAGTGAATTTTAAGGTTGTAACAATCAGAATGTAAGAATAGTTGTGAATAATATCTTGTTTATCTTTTCCTCTATTGATGAGCATTCATGTTTATATAAAAGTTGGTGCTGTATAAGATTATATCTTGCAAAGGTAAGGTATTATTGCTAGAGAAACAATAAGAGGCACTTCAAATGTTTGCAGTAGTTATCCTCAAACCTTTCGTACAATATTACAAAACCAAGACAAAACAAATACTGACATAAGTATGTACTCTCATTGTTGCATGTATCCCTTTTTGACATTCCAAATTCAATATATCTACAAAATAAGGAAGGTTTACTACGTTGAGTATGTCTTAGGAAAGCTGATGGAACGAAATAAAGTTTGTAAAAATATCGTTGCTCGAATATTCATTGGGTGGGAGTAAACTAGGTATTCTTGAAAACCTAAAACCATTTTTACATGTTTACTTTACTTTGGCTCCTAAGATAATAATTTGATATTGACAAAGCGATATTTACCTGCAAATTGGTTGATATTTTATATAAATTCATCCTAGGTTCCGATAATGGTGAAAAATGTTCAGTTACATAAGAGAAGTTATTTATGGAAAACAAGGTTATTTTCTAGGATACTCCCTTAAAAAATCATACATCGACAATGGATTTATATAAGAATATGTGCTGAAATACATTACCAGTAGCTTATACTCTATGGGACAACCTATATGTGTATATATATATATATATATATATTGTTTATTATTTCATTACCTTTTATGGAAAATGTGTCTACAGGATGACGCCTGGTGACAATGACATCTGATGCTAGCGCCGAAGACAGAAGAAAGATGGCCAGAAGTCCGGCCCCCGCCATTCCGGAGGGGCATGTCCTGAAAAAATAATTTAATTTATTTACCATGAAACTACATAATACATTAATGTTATTAAATTTATTTAATAATAAATTGAAATAATTTTATATACTAATATAGTGTATAACAATATACGTTTCGGAGTACAAATATTGGGTGGTCCGGAAAATAATGCAGGATTTTAGTTTAAAAAATTTTTTTTACAAATATTTTATTTAATCAAAATCGTCTCCACTACAATCAATGCATTTCTGCCAACGTATTGGCAACTTTTCCATTCCCTCGGAATATAATTTTCTATCTTTAGAATTGAGAAATTCCCTTTGTGCATTAAAGTTTTGTCACGTAAGTAGTGGTCCAGGTGTCTAAAAATATTATAATCCGTAGGCGAGAGGTCCGGAGAGTAGGGCAGATGCGGCAGAGTTTGATTTCTAGGCTCCAACAGTTTTTGTGACGTCACACGTGAGACATGTGCGTTATCATGCAACCAAAGGGCCTCCTTCCGATTGACCAAAGATGGCTTCATTATTGCCAATTTCAGATGCATTGCATTAATTTGGTTACAATACGATTCGGCATAGATGGTTTCTCCAGGATTTAAGAAGATGTAGTCTATCAAACCAAATGAAGCCACCAAACAGTAACTATCAAAACAGTTTTTTATGAGTTGATGGCTTTGGAAAATGTTCTGGTGCTTCTCCTTTGTTGAGCCACTGTCAAGAACGTTTACTAATATCATAAAATATCCACTTTTCATCACAAGAAACAATTCTGGACAGAAAAGAGTCGTCTTTGCTTCGTCAAAGAAGTGTATCACAAACTTCATAACGTTGTTGTTGTTTTTTTTTTTTTTGGCGGTCGTTTAATGTGCGTGGAAACCAACTTTCAAGCTTTTTTATCTCTCCAATCGCTTTGAGGTGATATCCACGGTCGATTTGCTAAGGTTAAGTTCCCCTGCAAGTTCTCGAACAGTTGTTCTGGGGTTTTCTTCCATCAAAGCCCGCAGAACATCTTCATCAAGAGAGGAAGTCCTTCCACGATCTTCTTTATCTTTAAGGCTGAAGTCTCCCTCCCGAATTGTTTTCAACCACCGCTGATCAGTGAACTCATTAATGCTGCCCTCGCCCCAGACTTGATTGATATATCTGGCCGTCTGGGCCCCATTCCGGCCTAGTTTAATCATGTAAAACAAAATTATACGAAAATCTCGCGTTGACATCTTAGTAAAGACTTAATTATTTCTAAGCAACGAAATGCTACAGAGGTAAAGAAACATTTTCTTTCGGAGGAGGATTAATAAGTGTTGACATTCATATAAATGAATAATCCAGTAAAGGTAAACAGTTTATTACATAGAGGAGTATTTTAAAGAAAACTGAGAATACTGCATTATTTTCCGCACAACCCATTATTTTGCCATTTATATCAGAGTTCATTTGGTATCAAAATTACAAAATACTCCGGCCTTCCATACCTACATGTAAAACATTTCCCAACTTTTAATTTAAATTAAAATGAAACATTTATATGTATGTAGCATTCGTATACATATATGTAGAAAAGTATACAGATACAAGTATATATCATGAAATGTTTTTATAATTTTAAATTTATATAATAGAAACTTATAACGAATCAGCCATTTTTGAAACAAATTCTTTTTTTTTTTGTTTTCTCTTTGTTGCTATTAATTTTAATTCCAAATTGAAGTGGCGGTAGATAACCCAGCTTCCCTCCCCTCAATAGAAATATGGTTAAAACGGATCATTATTGCTTTGGGCAATTATTTCGTAAATAAATGGGATTTAAGATGTATCACGTTTAGGAAATGCCTGATTATACTCTAGTCCTACTTTCAGTGGAGGGCGGGAGGCTTGCCTTGGGAGGTAATTTTTTATGAGTGGTAAAATTTAAATACTATTCTATTTGAAGATTCAAACAAATTTTTGTTTAAAAAACAGCTTATTTAAGCTCACATAGATATAACAATTATTTTTATTCAGCTTTTAGCTATAAAGCTATTACAGTTTTTGAAGAGATGAAAGGTTTAATATATATATATATATATTATAACTTAAGATAACAATTATAGTCGAATAATAGGTCATGAAATACACTTGAATGAGCTAAAACAACTTCCGTTTATTCTATTTGTTCAAACGTTTCGATCCCTGTTTTTTAACATAAATAATGGGATCCTCTTCTGTTTTTTAATTGAGCATCGATAGCCCATGCCGGGCAGCACGCTGACTGCCCCAACTACGTTACACAGCTGCACAGAGTAGCTTGATGTCCTTGTGGCGGTACTATCAGCGAGCTGCCCGGCATGGGCTATCGATGCTCAATTAAAAACCAGAAGAGGATCCCATTATTTATGTTAAAAAGTAGGGTTCGAAACGCTTGAATAAAAAGAATAAACAGAAGTTGTTTTAGCTCATTCAACTGTATTTCATGAACTATTATCCGACTATAATTGTTATCTTAAGTTATAATATATAAAGGCCAAATTATAAAAACATTGTAATATTATGTATATATATATATATATATATATATATATATATGTGTGTGTGTGTGTGTATGTATGTATGTATGGGGGCGGCGATCATCAGAGACGCTCGCCACTTGTTAGGAATTAAAAAAACAAAATAAAATATAAAACGCATTAAAATAATTAATTTTAGCTTACCAGTAACGCAACTGTACTGGAGAAATATTCAATGAACACAGCTTAAGAAATAAATTAAATATTTAGTAGGAGTGAATGATGTAATTGCCCGGGAGCACCAAATGCCTAATAAATGTATATAACATTTATATATATGTATTTTAAATTCCATGTCAGCCATTCATGATTATTTTAACAAAAAATCAAAAAATTCTCCCTAACTATTCATATTGTACCTAGTTAAATAAATTATTAATAATAATAAAATAAATAAAGATAACCAAAATTACAACCGACCATGGAATAAATATGTTAAAATGAGCCAGAAAAACAAGAATAATTGAAATTAGTATAAAAAAAATGTATGAACTAAAAAATAAATAACAAATAATAATAACAGAATATTGTATATCCATAAGATAGAATAATAAAAAGGAAATAATATAATTTACATTAAAATATTTTGCATAAGCATGGATTGCAGTATTCGGAATGGCATTGGAGTTCTTATATTGAAAGTTAGAGCGCTGCTCGTAATTGGCTATGAAATTTTATAGAGCGTTTTTTAATTAATTCATTTATTTTTTTTTCTTGTTGAAGTTCATCATTGATTATTTTTACTGCTCTTATCAGGGTCTCATTTTGAAACGTTTTTCTTTTCTTTTCTTTTTTTCGTTCATGACGCTGCACCCCACATATCACAACCGTACGTCACCAATGACCTTATTATTGTAAAAAGGTGATTGACTTTTATAAATTTTCAAGAACGGCTAAACTGAGAATACGACCATTCCCGATGCCATGCGACATGTGTGACGGCGTAAGCAAATCAACATCCTTTCCCATTTTTGGAGGAACCGATCTTCGGATTTGAAGAGAGCTGCATGCTTTGTTTTAAGTTCACATGAGACTTTATTAAGCTGACTTAATTCAAATCTAATGAGCTATCGGTGGTGGCCGTGGATACCTGCTAGTCGACATTCCTCCAGGTCAGGTCCCGTTTTTCCCAGCCGGGAGCATCTTGCGGCAGGTTAGGGCAACTTAGTCACTCATGGTCGATCCTCAGACTTTTTTTTTTGTAACGGACATCCCTCACATTAAAACGATGAAAAAAAAAAACTCATCCCTTTGTCACATCATATAGTCATAATTTTATTTCTTTACTAAATAATTGCGGGACTCAATAACGATCCGTTCTAATCATGGACGCATCAGGGGGAGGCAAAGTGAGACAGTTAGCGCTCTTTTAAAAAATTAAAATCCTCTTGGAAAAAAAGGTCACAGATATAATCAATAAATGTCTGGAAAAAATTATCATTAGAAATTAAAAAAAAAACATTAACAACATGCTGGTTGTTATTATTTAAATATTTTTAAAGGAACAAATTAAGACATAAAGGACAATTCTTTACTCTTAAATTTTCTTGAGATTGCTACGACGTTGATTTTAATCTTCTGGAATAAGATCCGGTTAAAAAAATCACTTGGTTCGAAGAATTTCTGAATTCTATTTTCCAAAACAAACCTTTTTTTTTACCGCGTTTACCTATATATTTTTTTCGTTTAAAATGTGACTTTTGACACCTTAAAGAAAACTTTATAAACTTATATTATATTACAATTAATTAGGTAGTGAAGACACGATCACACTATTTACTGTTAAGCTTTCCATTACTCATTCCGTTAGATTACAAATCATGTTTTTTAAAGATAAAAATGAAGATTATATAATACACAATTATTAAAAAAAATATTAACTTCTTTTAGGTGGAGATTTTCCTTGCACCACCCCTCTCTGGATTTATCTATTATTTATTTGTATCATAATTAAAGTATCAAGCGTTATTAAGGAGTCCTAATGATGCCATAAAAATACTTGGGGTGGACCCAGAAATTATTTATAGAACACATGTAATTTATCATTATGGCATGATGTAATGTATACAGAAGTAAATAAAATAAAATTAAAAAAAAATTATAGAAAAAAAAGTCTTTATAAGGTGTAGCGTAACGTCCACCCCGAACATATCAAAATAATGAGGTTATATGAGCCAAACGGCCCAATATTTTTTTAGGCCATCTTTTTAATGATTTTGTGATAAAATTATCTTAAGATCCGAGTGGTAGGCTTTATTGTAGGTTGTAGTATTTATGATAAAATGCACTAATTCTAAGAATACTCGTAGATAAAAAAGTTGTGTTAGGACAAAATGAAGCCATTCGTCATATTTTAGGCGGATGTTAATAATTTGTTGAAACAGTGCTCTGTACCACGGACTATGATATTACCAAATTTTATGTAAAATTAAATCTCAAATGTTGTTGACACATATGTAAAAAAAATTTTCTTCTTTAGCGAATGTACGGCAGATGTTAAATCCACAATGATTTCTCCCAACAAATCATCATGATACTCATTTTGTGTTGCGTTATCGTTGCGTAGAGTTATTTATTTTCCATACTTTCCTTTCATCCATAATAATATCTAATTATAAGCAATCATAAACTTGTTTGGTCCATGCATGAGATGGGCGGAAAGAGCCGAAGCACACTGCGTGCGAGAGCTCCTTGCGGTAAGTAACACTCTGGGAAAGTAAAACAATGAAATTGGTTCGGGCTCATTTCGGAGTGTTTGCCAAATAACCTTCTCATTATGAGGCAACAGTTTCTGTTATAGATCACTCTCACACGATAATAACTAAATTTTGTGAGACGTTTTGCAATTGATCTTGGATAGAGGTTTGAAATCATGAAATAAGGATAGAAAACGTTTTGAATCAAATCCGTTTCCTGACTTTTTAGAAAAACTTAGAAATTATGAATTGTTATCTATAATGCTATATGCAACATTTTCATTTGATTTATAAGTCATTTACAATAATAGGATGATTATCATCTACTTTGATCAGCCAACTAAAACGGATATTATTACATGAAATAAACCAATTCGTTTATACACCTAAAACATACAAGAATAGAAAGAAATATTTCGTTAATTAACATTGAAACACAGTTTGCTTAGGAACAGAATGTTCGTTGTTAACTCTCAGAAAAAAATAATTAACTAAAAAAATCATGTCACGGATCTATCTTATATAAATAATAACTCAAGTATAACTGATATTATTTGAATTTTTAAAATAAGAGCTGTTATTTCTTAATGACAGGGGGGTATGTTTAACATGTCAATCGGCTCTTTACCCTTTATAATATGAGACTGAGTTAAGATTAGTACGTCTTCTTGGTTATTTGTCTAGGATTAAAAGAGGTTATGTGTGAGTTTAGTAAGGTGGCATGGGAAAAATATTTTAGTTAAAGCAGTGATTATAGAATACTTAAAAGGAAAATTTGGACTGCTCTGATGCATTACTCTAAGGATGTCAATATTTGATTTAATGATTAGTTATTTATGTAAAATATTTTATATTTACATATATCATTCATTTAAATTCTAACGTATATTATTATATTATACATAATGTATGTCATTGGCGGATCCAGGAATTTTCTGAGGGGGAGGGCGCACTTGCGAAACAGGTTAATTCCATAATTCAAAGGTATATATATATATATATATATATATATATTATATATATATATATATATATATATATATATATATATACACATATATATATATGAAAAGAAATTCGTCAAGAACCTCGGCTTTCTGCCCTACAGTATTAATACTTCACTTATCTCTGTTGAGCAAATCCGCTATCTAGGATTCCACCTGGGCAAATGATTCACTTGAAATCCTCATACGAGAATAAAAGGACTTTAAACCGCCCGACGTTTTCGACTACTGCAGTACATACCAAACAAACTCTCTAAGCTTCCACTTATTTACAAAAGACTCATATATATAACTATAATAAGGCCTATTTGGACTTCAGGGGTCGAGATTTGGGGCTCTACTAAACCATCAAATTCCTTTCGTATCCAATCCTTACAATCCAAAATCCTCAATGCTCCCTACTTTGTCACAAATAAAATCATCCATAACGACCTTAATGTACCATATTTTTCCGATTTTGCTCAATCATGACACCTATCCTTCCATAATAAACTTTTGAACCGTCTGAACCCTCTTCTAAACTTGCTTCCTCTTCTATTCCTGATAACCCTCCGTGACATCTGAAAAGAAGATGGCCTCGGGACCTCCTAATATAGAACTATAATTGGAGTGCTACCAATGGTTAGTTTCTCTTCATATTATGTTACCTATTTCAAATTTACTGGTTGTATTTTTCATGTAATACAGTTGTAAATTTCAATGTAAATGTTTAGTTCGTCATGTATTTTGATATAAAATGGAGGTCAAAATTCCGTCAATGGATAATTGACGTTAACGGACCTAAAACTCGACATTTATGCATAATTTTGTCAACAAATTTAATTAAAAATATTTTCCAAGG
This sequence comes from Nezara viridula, assembly GCA_928085145.1. Lineage (NCBI taxonomy): Eukaryota > Metazoa > Arthropoda > Insecta > Hemiptera > Pentatomidae > Nezara > Nezara viridula. The sequence continues at coordinate 185,726,978 of OV725078.1, read as the reverse complement.
TATCAAAGCACTCTAGCAACTATTTTCAATTTAAATCTTTAAATATTTCGCCAATCGATGAAGAATATTTAGTGTAAATACTCATTTTTTAAAAAATATTCATTGTTTATGAGTACATAGTGTTAATTGAAATTAATAGTTTAATGCAATTTACTTTTCAATTAAAATAATAATAATAATAAAAGTGGCGATTGTAGTATTGTAGTTATTTTCAAGAAAAAAATGTTTTTTCACCTTCCAGGAGGAAAGAGGAGGGGCGATCCCTAGATTCTCACTAGATCCACTAGTGATTTATGTTCAGATATTTTATTAAAGGGTACAATTTCACTAATTATAGCTATTTTAATTATTTGTTGTTATTATATTTTTAATGTTAGATATTTTGATAAATTTATAATTTTAGCGAGTATAGAAATAATATTTATTTATATTCAATACTAATTTAAGCAATATTTGAATATAATGATGGTGTTTGGGCATAGAGTATAATGCTAATCATATTGTTCCGCTGCTCAAGTTGTGACATCGAAGTTTTTGAATGTAATATATTTTAACATTGTTTTAAAGATCAAAAATATCCTTAATAGAGCATAATTATTCTGAGATACCTTTTTTTTTATTTTATATAATATTTTTAAATTGTATATCGTACATTTGTTTGAAAGAGATTCTACAAAATATTTTAAGAATCACATTAGTTATATTTGCTTCATGATAAACATGCACTTATAATATGATTACAAAGCTTAAAACATGATAATTTTTATATGTACATATTTTTACATTCTTTTACAAAACATATTGGAATGTTTCCTTAGATTCGTTCATGAATATTAATAATAATGAATATGAATACAATAATAATCGTGCGATTCAGCCGAGTTAATTTTTTATGATAGTTATTAACTTATAATTATTTAAATAGTTCATATCATTTTTTTTATTTATTGATATTTCCAACTATATTAAATGAATTCAACCAATAAATGTGAACACATCAGGGATAATGACATGAACGGACTTATCGAGATGCTACTCAATGGTAGTACTTATAATTTTTTAAAAATTAAATATGACATAACCAACAATGTTAAGCACAAATAAATATATAATATTTTAATTCATAATACACCAAAATAAAAAAGTGTTGACAGATTTGAGAGGAAATTTCTTCGCACGATAACCGGAGCGATCTGGGATCAGAGTACTACTAACACATGGAGAAGAAAGACCAATAAAGAACTGCTTACGGAAACTGGTCAATCAATATCCAACAATGAATGCCTCAATGGAAGGCAAAAGACCACGTGGAAGTCTAAAAAGCAGATGGATAGATTTAACCAACAAAGATGCAACAGAGCTGCGTGCAGATAAATTGAAAAAATTAGCCCGACAGGCAGAGATGGAACAGCTTTCTTAAGGCGGCAAAAGATCTACATGGACTTCAATGCGAAAAAAAAGAAAGATATACAACAAAATTTGGAGAAACTTTCAAAACGTGGAATAAGTGGCAAAATATGGAACAGTGCGCGTAACTGTGTATGATCTGCAATGTCTCAATTCCACTTTAGCATGCGCTGTTTTTGAGAAGAGGAACTGCGCCATCGATCTTGGGGGGAGGGGAATGGCCCACCTCAGACAAAAAGGGAATTATTATAATAATTTTTTATTGTAAACATTGGGGAATAACTTATTAATACTCCTCAATTAATTTCAATTACAAGCTTTGCTAATATTGCTAGTATTGTGTATTTTAATATGTTAACGAACTCTTGTGATTAAGAACAATCCAGCACAACCTCAATAAGACGAAATTTTATTTGCAGAAGAACGCGTTGAGTTAGCCATCCAGGTCTGAAATATCATAAATGGAACGGGAACGGTAGTATTGAGTTATCGATGGCCTCAAGACATATAGCCGACGATCTATTTAGCAGTGGCAGCGTGCCCAGAGACAGATCTAGAAGATTTCTGGTCTACAGGTTTTGATGTGAGGTCATTAGTTTCCGCTAGCGTCTCGAGTATTAGAGAGGAAGAGGGTTATTCATTCCGACACGTCGAAGGGAGCATTAAACCTCCGTTCCTTAGATCTGGGTGACTGATATCGTTGTACCATCGGCTTATTATGACTAATTCATACATGTTTACATTATTTAATGCCGCGTACTGAATATGAAACAGACACAACACTGATCCTTGCGAAACACCACTTATTTTATAACATAAATGAATAAATTAACATAATTAAAAAGTCTATTAAATTGATTATTATAAGAGCATTTAATTTAGAGCAGATTTAACTTATTAATCAATTATAACTGATAAGTAAAAATAACGATGCTAATGCCGATATTAAAGGGTCCGGTATATTTTTAAAATATTAAAGTTTTAGTATATTATTTCAAGACTTAATTTTACAGGAAGGTTTGTTATTTATTATTTTGCGGGTATAGACCTTGTAGATCTTTGGCCGCCATAACAAGCCTGCTCCATCTCTACCTATCTTGGGTCATTGTTTTCCATGCAGCTCTATTGCATCTTTGTTGATTCCATCTATGCGTCTGCTTTTTATCGTTCCACGTCTTTTGCCTACTATTGAGCCATTAATGGTCCTTTAGGGGCTTCCAGATGGATTGTTCCGAGTTACATAAGACATACCACAGGGTAGTGATTGACTAGTTTCTATAAGCAGCTATTATTGGTCTTTCGTCTCCATGTATTAGTGCTCCGATCGCATGTCGCTCTGGTTATAGTGCGGAGGATTTTTCTCTCAAATCTTTCTATGAGGCGCTGGTTAGTGTTGAGATCTCACAGCCATATATTTATTAGAAATGGCTTTTTCATAGCATTTTACAACCCTTATATGAGATTTTTCGGGATTTCATGATTACTTAAAGGTTATTAATTAATTAAAATCAGGTACGTGACTAGGGTTTTTGCCAGAAGGGAAAACCATATTTTTTCCATCTTCTGTTGCTCCTAATGAAAGTACAACATTGAATTAAAGCGATAAAAAATTCTGTATTAGTACTTAGGCCACGTTTTTCATCAGATAATATTAACTCGTGCCATTAACTATTTTTTACTTAAGAAGAAAAAAAATCTAGAAATTCGGCGTCCTCTAAATTCTAGGGAGCGTTAGATTCTTTGGACATCGCATCTAACTTACCCAGAAATTGCAGTATACCACTCTCTCTAATTTGGTCTTTTTATGTTTTTTTTTTTCACCCATTTGGTCGACAGATGCATGCAGTAAAAGTAAAATAATAATCTTTATTTTTTCTTGAATTTAATTATATATGTAAGTGTTTTCTGTTTAAAAGTTATGTGAGTACATATGAAATATTACATTTAAGTTACACACTGTTGTACCACTATAATGTTTTAGTATAAAATAATTACAAATTAAGTAAAATATATATATATATATACACGGAATTTCATTAAATTAATTTTCAACACATTTTCAAATTCACTTCTAGAACACAAAATTTTCGCTTCGTGTAAAATCGTACATTCATTCAGTTCGTAAACTTGATATGAAAGAATCTGAATCGATTCACAACATTTTAAATATGTCTTCTCTGCTATTATCAATCATTGACAAGATATATCTAGACGAATTAGAAAAGTTCGATCTGTCTACTGATATAGGTATTTAACTTTTTTCTTTGACTATCTAAGAAATATAATACTTAAAATATTGTATTTATTTAAATGTTAGCAATATTTTGAGAGTGATCAACAGTTCTGTTTTCGTTTTCATTTATATTAAACAAATATTCTATAAACACATAGGCAGATCTACAGAGAGAGAGCTTTCAGGCTGAAAGTGCTTCACTTCCTTCTCTAAAATGGTAAAATATAACCATGTTTTATAGGAAAAGATATTAAACAATTAGCTCTTAAAGTATTGTTGTTCATGTAATAATAATAATAATAATAACCTTTATTTGTGCATACAATGAAAAAACAATGGATAAAAATATACAAAATCTCTTATATGTACAAAATCAACTTAGTTGAGGTTTTGAGTTCGATTTCTTTCTTTTTTTTTTATTTTTTATATTTGACTTTCTTGTAACCACACTAGGTAATGAACCTGTCCCATCCTTTTCCATTCTTTCCTCTCTAATGCTACTCTCTTCCAGGCTGCTCCCCCGCAGGTCTTCTTCATCTCCATGTCACAGTCTGTCGGCGGGCGTCCTCTCTTCCTCACGTGTTCTGTTGGATACAATCCATAAACTGTCTGGTCCATGTTAATTCATTCCTCCTGATTACATGTCCGGTCCAGCTCCACTTCCTGATGAGCACTTTTTCCACAATATCTGGAAGGTCAGTGTTAGCTCTGATCCGTTTGTTTGTTTTTCTATCCCTTCGAGTTATCCCCAGAAGATATCGCTCTATTCCTCTGACGGTTATCCTCAATTTGTGGCAAGTCCTCATATGTTTCACAACCATATGTCATGTCAGGAAGTACTGTGCTCACCCAAAGTTTTCTCTTGACCTCTGAGCTCACCGATGATCTATATATATATCCTTAAATTTGAAGAGTGAGCGCCATCCCTGGGTACATCGCCTGATTATTTCTTCATTTTGTCCTTTAATTGAGATAAGGTGCCCAAGATATAGAAATGTATCTACTTTCTCTATATGGTGTTCGCCTATTTTTATATCTCCCTCAACGTTCACTGACATATAATTGCATTTTTTATCATTTATTTTCAGTCCTATGTTTTCTCCAGCCTTTATTAATTGGTTTGCCATCGTTAGGATTTCTTCTATATTTTTACCTATTAGGACTTGATCATCAGCAAACTTTAAATGGTTCAGCCACTCTCCAAAAATTGTCATTCCTTTGTTCTGCCAATTCATAGTTTGCATCAAATCATGGAGAACTGATATAAATAATTTAGGAGAAAGGGTATCACCTTGTCGTATACCTTTTCTAATTTTTATTTTTACTGTTGTATTTCCTGATTTATATTCTGCATTGGATCTCGAATACATATCTTCCAGTATCTTACATATACTTGAACTAATGTTTCTCTTTTCAGCATATTTATGATAGAATCGGTTTTTAGGGAGTCAAATGCTTTTTCGTAATCCAGAAAAAGGAGGCTCACTGACAGATTATAGTCATTAGCTTTCTCAATTAACTCTTTAATCACAAATATGTGGTCTACAGTAGAGTAATTCTTCCTAAACCCGGCTTGATGTTTTTCTAATTCTATATCCAATTTGTCTTCTATTCTTCTAAGTAAGATTTTAGAAAATATTTTATATAAAACTGAGAGTAGGCTTAATGCGCGATAATTATTTAAATCTCTCTTATCTCCGTTCTTTGGCAGAATTATGAGTTTTGCAGTTTCCCATTCTTCAGGAAAGCTTGCATTCTTAAGGCATGTATTACATAAGTGAGTGAGTGCCTGCGCTATTATCATTCCCCCAGCTTTTATGTGTGCAATTGTCAGACATCAACACCTCCAGATTTTTCTTCCTTACAAATATCTATTACACTTAATACTTCTTCAATCATAATTTCTTCTTTTGGATCCCAGTTTTCTATGTTCCACTCCGTAGTTTTATCTTTTCTTTTATCATAATATAGTTTTTCATAATATTCTTTTATTCTATTATTTATCTCCAAGTTATCATTTAATTCTTGCCCATTTTCATTTAAAATAACGGTCATTTTTGTTTTAGAGATCCCTACCTCTTTTAGTTTACCTCCTGTCCTAATGGCTTCCTCCATCTTTTCTACTTTCCTTTCTCTCAGCCAGTTTTCAATTTCCTTTCTGATTAATTTGTTAAGCTGTCTTATATCTTGCTCCTTTTTTTTTTTAAATTTCTTCTTTTATTTAGAAGATTTTTAATCTTTCTTGGGAGATTTCGACAGTTACCGTCTATCTTGGTATTCTCTTCCTTAAACTGTTCAAGTACCTTTTTTAATGAGTTTGTTATTTCTGTAATTTGGGTTGAAGTTGTCATCTCTTGGTCTAACTTAGGCAAAACTGATTTTAACTTATCTTCAAAATTCCATTTTATTAGGTTTTCTGATTTAACTTTACTGGATCTCCTATTTTCTTTTTTATGTTTTACAATGGTGAACTTATTATTCAACATTGCCCCAACTGGTCTGTGATCACTGCCAATGTCAGGGTGGTTTAAAACTTCCACATTGATCACTAATTGCTTATTTTTAACGATTTTGAAATCTATTTCATTTTTTGACTTTCTATCTGGGCTCTGCCATGTCCATTTGTTATTAGAATTTTTTTCAAAAAAGCTATTCATGATGTAAAGACCATTAGCTTCCACAAACTCAATTAGTCTTTTTCCTCTATTATTCAATTCACCTATTCTAAATTTACCCATATATTTTGAGTTACCTTTACTACCTATTTTTGAATTAAAATCTCCGATTAATATTAATTGATTATATCTGTCCTCATCAATTGCTATTTGTAGATCCAAATAAAAATTTCCAATCTCACTTTCTTCTGCATCTGTAGTGGGAGCATAAACTTGTATTATTTTAAGTGTCGTCGTCTGGTCTTTATTTAGCTCTATTTGCTATGTATTGTAAAGACCGCCGGTGGAATAATTATTTTAAATGTATAAATAAACATAAGTGTTCACATCTGGCGGTACCTGACTGAGGGTAACCCATTAGGACAACCTTTTGTAAGTGGTAATAAAAACCCTTAAGAACCACCGACAAAGACCGACAACTGAGTGTTTAAACAGGATCCCGAAAGACCTTTTCACACCTTCCACCAGAAATACCTAAGTCTGTACCTGCTGCTTTACCTTGGCCTGGGGGAGAGGGCGTGGTCATCCCTTAGGCTGAGAATATTCAGCCAATCAGGAAAAAGACTACCAAAAGAGAGGGGGATGAAGGAAGGTGGGAAATAGAGAATTTGGACTGGACACTGCTTCTTGGGACTCGGAGAGGAGAAGCGAGGGAGTCGGGGGAGGAAGACGAAGACAGCCGGAGAGAGCAGATGGACGGACTAGACGTTGAAGGAGAACAGAGACAGGGAATCCAGATATGACGGCTAGAAACACCTAGAGACACTATGAAGGACCAGTTAAGTGGTAACAAGCATTTAGTTATACTAATGTAAATTTGTGTTGGCAACCATACATCATTAATTAATATAATCAATATAACACGTAACTTTAATTAAACATCAAGTATTCTCCTCCAGTATGATTCTCAACTATTCATTATGTATATAGGTTTAGTTATTATTTTGTATTGTTTTTGGTTTTATATATAAATTTGTAAATATATTAGTTAGCAAACCAACTTAGTACTTTTACCATCCACCTTGCATGCCACCAATTAGTAATAGAAACAAATAGTAAATTTATAAACATGATACCTTTAGAAAGGAAATCCGATAAAAATGATATGGTTCAATCTAGGATACTACAGTAGGGGGTCTGTGGTATCTAACATTTCAATACAAATATAAGTATTAAATACATTTTAATACGAATAAATGCAATTCCTGGAACCCCTTACTCGCCGTAGAAACGCGAGGCCAGGAACATAGCATATTAATAGCCTAGAAATACGATGAGTATAGGTTTTGAATGACCGTACCTCCATTTCGTTATTTCTATTTATAAGAAAGCCAGTTCCACCTTGCCCTTTTTCTGTACCATTATAATACAGTGTTGTACCATCCTGGTACTCCACACTGCCTGTACCATATCTCCTCATTTCTGACAGACCAATAAGAGACCATTTCATAACTTCCAATTCGTTTTTCAACTCGGTTAATTGAGAATCTGCCATTAGTGTTCTATAATTATAGGTGATTATACCCCATTTTTTCATCTGTGATAATTTTTTAGTTTCCTTTTTATTTATTATCCTGTCGAAATTTCCATTGTCATAACCTATTTTATTAACCTGGTTGCCTATAAACTGCTAAGAATTCGTTACAGAACCAGAGGTTCCTAATATTTTGTCACCCTCATTTGTGCCCTGTTTGAAATATCTCTCCAGGCTGCTGCTTCTTAATTTCAAAGAACTATTTATTTTCTTATTGGGTTGTTTTTTATTATACAAATCTTCTATCTCATTTTTCCGAGGTGACTCGGCCTTATTTTCGGGAGTGGATTCCTCACTTCTCTGTCTTTTAGTTCTTTCTGTTGTATCACTATTCATTAATTCTTCCACAGCTGTGTCTTTTGATGCAATTCCTGACTCTATACTACTGCTCGAATCTTCAGATTTTAACTCTTCTAAAGTATAAATGACACCATCAATAAATGCTCTATCTCCTCTATATTTTGCTATTCTTCCATTTTCACGAGCTATTTTAATATATGGCCATAATTCTTTCCTGGTTACTCTCTCCTGAGGAGTATAATCGCAAGAGAACTTCATATTTGATTTAAGTTGCCAGCTTGCATTCAGAATCTGTATTTTTCTTCTCATTGCTATAAATTTTATCAACACCGGCCTATTCTGTTTTAATGGTGATCCCAATCTGGTGATCAAGTCTATCTCTGAAAGGCTGAGATTAATTTTCAAACAGTTATTTATAGCATTTACTACAGTCTCTTCCAGCGTATTATGCGTTTCATTTGTGATGTTTTTAAAATTATATAATATTAGGTTTTTTTCTCTATTATTATATTTTTTTGAATCAATATTTTGGTTATTTTTTGAGATTTCATTTTTAAATGCAGTTTTTAATAGGTTGTGTGACCGTTCTAAATTTTGTAGTTTTGATTTTAGTTCGTTCAACTCACTTTGAAAGCATTCCACCGATTCTTTTAAGGTTCTCATCTCCTTGTTTCCCTTTTTAACTTGATCGTTTGTATCCCTCAGAAGGGTCATTACGTCATTTAAAGTAATTTCTGCAGCAATTTTTAGATAAATCAATCAAATTAAATTAAGTGATCAACAGTTTATTTATTTATCACACAGCTGTAAACTGATAATAGATAAATACCTCGAGCTTGAACTCCACGATATGGGCGATGTGGTGGGGAGCTGCCAGATCCAGCCGGCAATGAAGATAAGCGATGCCTGTCCTGATATTTGTCGGATATTGCTACTATAATTGTACAACCATCCGTATCACTATTGTCACCAAATTTCACTAACCACTTCAGTAACACTTTAACTTTAACTGAGCAAAAAATCGTTGACGTAGGTGTAGAATTTCTAAGCGTAAAATTATGTAGCACAGAGACGATGTTACTATGTCAGCGGTCTAGACCGAACTCCTCGTTGTTCATGTAATTACATTTAATAGGACTTGAAGAATTAAACACCATTCCATATAGGTAGTTAGTTTCTTTCATTTTTCCCAAATTAAATTGTGGATCCGTTAGTGTATGAACAAAATATTTTTTGCTCTGTCCTATCAATTGCTATTGAACGTTAAATAATAGGTGCTTCGTATAAAATTATTATTTCATGCAATATAAGTATTTCAAGTACAAGTATTTCACATAAAATAAACAGAAATAGATTGCTTAAAATACAGGTCTTGTAGTTTGTATTTTAAACATTACGTTGTTCAGATATTGTATAATTTATTACCTAATTCATAACGACATATTGTAATAAAATATAAATATATAAAGCTACATGTATGTAATAATAAAAATATTTTTTTATCTTGCTTTATTCATAAATCTTAACTATTAAACTCTTAATATGTTTATAATTTGTCCAGTATATACAATTAGATATTATTTAGTTAAAAACTGGGTCGATGGTAACTCGAATACGCTAGAAGAAAAAAAAATTAAATAATTAAAATGTAATGGTAGAGACTCTAAATTCAGCGTTCTCGCGTGTTAAATCCTTAATAATTTCCGGGGTGACTGGTTGGGGCAAGGTGTGAAAACTTTTCAGAAATTCAAATCTTTGTTAACAATAGGATGTATCTATTTTTTTGGACGATTTCGGTCGATTTTCGAAATGCCTATTGTAATCTTATCTGGGTGATTTTAATAGTAATGACGGGAAAAGAAATATTTTCGAGAGAAGAGGCGGGTAACAAATAATTAATTTGTATTTATTCGTTTACTGAAATACAAGAAACATTTTTCCAGGACTTTGTATGCCATATTGTTTTTGGACAATTTTTGTCCCGGAATAGTAGTTAATAATTTTTAGTTTTTATTTATTTAGTTTTATATATAACTTTAAAATAAAATCTTTTGATTTACGACGTTGTTGTATCGAATGAATCGCTCATTATAAAATCTTGTTTGTTTTTTGGTCAAAGTATATCCGTTAGCTCTCTTAAAACAGATTTATTTAGAACAATAATAAACATTCCCATTGGATATTGACAAATGACTTCTCGACACGCTTCAAAATATCAATTTTATATGAGGTAGTTTTGGGCCGTGGGTACCGCTAAGCCTTCCCTGTTCGGATTTAAACGAGCCTATAAATAAGGAGTATTGAAGCGGCCGGGCGAGCTGTGTTCCGATAATAGGCCCCCTCCCAAACCACTTCCTTATCGATATCACCTTATAAATTACTAATGGATTATTATTCTGATTACGGATGTAAATTTACTTAAGCCCATTTCTTTCTGCCACCCCTGCGCGAATGAGATTGCCAACTGTCTTGGATGAGGTTTGGATATGGGTCCCGCGAGAAGTGGGTCGTCTATACAATCTAGTGAGATAATACTCGATGCTCATGAATTAACTGAGAAAATCTATCCAATAGCATTTTAAAATTTGGATATCAAAATATTTTGGATCATACATATTGGACATTTTACAACACTCCTTAGGTAATATTTATCGAAATGAATATCATTATAAGATAATATTAACTCGGATTGACTGAATTATGGTATAAACAACTAAAAAGAATTTAGAAAAAATATTTTTATATATGCTGAAAAAAAAAGATTCTCGAAATTTGCAGCCCTCTAAATTCTGCAGCACAACCAAGTTTTTTAAAAATAAAAATTCTATAAAAACTTTACATGAAATTTATTTTATTTTATATTTTTCCTACGCCTGCTTGATCAGCCATGCATCTTGCAGTCTAATATAATTTCGCTCCCCTAGGATAAGAGTAGTCCGTTTCATTTAAAGCACATCTCATGTCCTGTCATGCAGGGCAGACGTTCACATGTCATAATATCCAATGAGCACAGAGAACATCTCGAGTTATCTTTTATACCGAGGTGCTTCTGCAGGAAATCGCCCTCCAGGGAGGTCTCACTTTCTTCCAGGAATTCACTCCATCGCTTCCCTTAAATTTTTTGTCCATATTTCTCCTTCAGTGAACTTGGGAGGGTCTGTTTTATTATTTCTTTAGTCGAATCCATGCCCAGAGGAGTATCTGGTTGAATCATTCCAGAACTTATTCTGGCCAGTTTGTCAGCCTCATCATTTCCGTGGAGCCCGCAATTCATAGAAGGTCCATACCATAATACAGGTGGCATTTGCATTCATATTAAATCCATTTTGGAGAAGCGAAATGGCTGCCTGTGAGTCAACAAATAAATCAACTTTCCTGTCTTTCCGTTCAACCAATCTCTCAAGGGCCTCTCCTTTGCCCTACATTTTTTAAAATATTTGATTGTATTAATATTCAATAATTATATAACAGAAAAACAAAACAAGCCCTTTAACTGAGAATTTTCTCTTGCCAAATTCATTCCTATATTTTCCTTTTAAGTACGGTATAAATTTCTTACAGATTTCCTGTTTCTCTGCCTGTGTCATGAGTACCTCCTTTTCTCTAGCATTAAACTCTAAAATGTAAACGAACCTTGTTAAGCCTTCTGTCTATTCCAGGTCAGTTCATTCAGTTCATTCTTAACGTTTATATAATATTGATATTTTTTCCCTTTAATATTACTTTATCCTTTTTAGCTTTACTGTCTTTATGTTTTTTTTTTCTTAATGTTTCTTTAATTTAACTGGTTTAAATTTAGCTGAGAATGACAATAAAACTAAACAAACGAGTATCTATATATCCGAATGTTCGCTGATCACTCCTTTTCATATTTTATGGTAGCGAAAATATACGAAATGTTTTAAAAAATATTTATTGCATTACTGTTGACAAATCTGACCACGGGATTTAGCCATAAGGGAAGAGAATAATATTCTTTAATACCTCTGAATTTTAGTGTAATAGCATGGAATCCACAAGGATCTCTTTATCTATGACGAATTGAAAATCATGGGAACCAGTTGAAGTAATTCTTCAGGGGTAGAAGCAGTTTCCAGTGTCATGGCTTTTGTATCAAGAGTCATATTTTAGCCACTAATCCTAAAAGTGAGCGAAACAGTGTCAAAAGAATCGCACTATTTATACGCGATGTCACCTCTACCGGAATGTCGACCCACCAAATCCATTTTTCCTCGGTTTATTTTTTTTATTTTATTTTTTTTTTTGTTTCAGCAGAGATTATAACCTCTAATATATCAGAATTTCTTTAGTATAAAAGGGGAATCAAGGATTATTTGAGATAAATTAACAAAACCAGTTTGAATTAATAACTTCTGTGTCTGAGAATGTATATTTGGTTTTTTCCTTGTTAGTTCCGAGTTTAAATAATGTTAATCGTCAAGAATTATTATTAAATTGTAAATTACATAAATGCAAGTAAGGAGTCCTCTTGAATAACTTAAAAATAAAAATAAAATAAAATTAGTTCGGTGCATAATACCACTCTCATTCACCACCTTATTTTCAGTAGAAATTATTTTTATGAAAAAGTTAATGTGATTATATTGCCTCTGTTAGTCATTTATACCTGTGATGCTGCTGAGAGAGAGGCGCTGAGATTTCCTAGAGCTCTACTTTTCTGGGGATAACGCTCGGCCCCGAGTTCTCTTGAATTTGTATTTGTAAATATAGTATATAATAAGTATGCTTGTATTTATCTGTAATAAGTTGTTATTTTGATTAATTAAAGTTTATTTTTGTTCATTTGTTCATATGTTTATTTATTTATTGTTAGTATTATCATTTTGCTATTGTTTTATTTAATTTATTTATTGTACATAGAGTGTGAATGAGCTACTCGGTCACTGTTACTAATATCCTGTAATTGTGACCAAATGTAATATTACTCAATAAAAAAAAAGTTTTAATTGAAAAAAAAAGTTAATGAACCTATCATTAGTTATTATATATTAATATGGTTAAGCTAAAGTTGATTAACTATAATAAATACCTTTAAAGAACATTATTGATTTTGTTATTCAATACAATTTTTTTTTATAACAATATGAACATTATTTAATTACACATGTTATCGAGTTCACAATTGATATCAATTGTTGATAAAATAAAATCTTATCTTTTTTTCTGCTCCTACCAAGAATACTACTTTAATTAAAAATACCAACTTACGAAAATTAAAATATAACGAATGCCAAGTTTGTGGGCTGTATATTTTCGTGTGTAATGCTGAAAATGGATTTCAATAGATAAAAGTCTTTTATTTATTTTCCATTAAAGTTCCATGATAAACTTTAATTCCCATTCAATAATAGTAAAAGTAAATATTATTAACTACAACAATCAAAAATAAAAAATCATTAGATTTTTGTCAACCTCCATTACCTTCTATGGCTTAAAATTTTAACTATCAACTTTCTAAAATATTTAGTATTCCAACGATATATTATACAATTATACTACAACAATTATTTCCAGGAGATTTATTTTCAACCTATGAAAAATGTATTCCATTTTCTTCTAAAGTTGATTATCATTATCTTTCATAGTTCATATTTATCCATTTTGCTTTATTACTGAGATCATTAATTATTTCTAATAATTAAAATTATTAGGTTATTTCTGATCTTTGATTTGAAATCTGCGAAAATGTGTAAAATCGATGACAAACAGTGAAACTTCCCGTAAGTCAATTTTAACGAAAAAGTTAAGGCAACATCTCAGTCTTTTGTTTCTGTGCAATGCTCCAGGTAAAAAAACCAAAAAAAAAAAAAAACATCTTTATGAAGAATGTCTTCACTGTTCGTTTTTAATTCAAACAACTTTTTTTTTTTTTTTTTAAATCTCGTAATCTCAATCGGTCTAGATTTTAATAATATATATATATATATATATATATATATATATATATATATATATATATATATATATATATATATATACACATATATATTTTGATCCGATTAACATAATAGTATGTTAAATAATTTAAAATTATTTTAAATTTTTAGATATTTTATTTATACCATCCGAACTTTAATTCAGTCAATGGTATAATTATGCGCTACTGGGTAGTTTCAAATAAATATATGATAAAATGTTAGTCTAACAAGATGTTAAAATGTTCAGTTTATCTTTTTATCGATATTCAAAAAAAAAAAAAGAACGTTCAGTTCATTATAACATGACAATAGCTCAAGTTGATGTTGATTTTGAAGTATTTCACAGATTTTAAAGGTTGACAATCTTAAGTAACTGTGTTGCCTTAAATCCTTTTTTCTTCCAGTCCCTTGGAAACAAGAAAGGTAATTTAAATTTCCATTGGAGGTTGGTTCCTTACAACTAAATGTTAACAATTGGAAGGTAACCTCAACATGAGACGATTGAGTCCTCAACCGTCGGAAGACGTAGATGAAGCCACTTCCAGTTCAACCCATGACGAATGGGATTCTTGAGAAGGATCAAGTCATCGGTGGTAACTGCGCCAGTGGGCCATCCTGTCTTCACCAGCTGGTTAATAGCCTCCACTCTTTTACAACGATAACTAGCAACTAACTGTTTCAAATCACCATCTTGTTTGCAGCGACATGGACTCCTCATCCAGATATGATGCAATCAATGGAGTCGTTGTTTGAAATCTTCAGGATTATATTAACTTCCCATTGAATTGACACAGGTATTTAAAACGAACCAATAACGCCTGATTTTTTCTGATTGTTCAGATCCGTGATGGCTTACTCTTTCATAAAATAAAATTTAGAAAAAACTTGGGAGTTAATTCTATCAAATATAATAATCAATTAAATTCTTAGTTGTATATGTATGAGAAAAATAAGGTGGCCTTCTAAGAAAATTTTTGATCCATATTGTTATAATGTAGAATAGAATAATCCATCAGGAAGATCAGGATGGATAGATCCAATCAACAAAGATTTCGTAAAGTAGTATTCAGACAACTGGTAAGACAGAGACCAAAGTAGGCATAAATGGAGACTAGTTAAGGCGGCATAAGATCTACCTCTGTAACACCAATAGAAAAAAATATACATAAAATTATATTTGCTGTATAATATCTACTGATCAATCTTTTTTGTTTTATACATTACAAAAATTCACTGGTGAATTTAATTATAGATGGATGCCTGGAAAGATCTGTCTCTTGGGCCATTGGTTTCTTTTCACGGCTCTGAATGTACAGACATTTACAGAGCTGGTTGCCAACAGAAAAAAAAAACCGTTATGTATGTTGTTTTTTTTAAAGAAAAGATGTGGATTCGATATATATAAATAAGTATTTGAAATAAATAAAACAAAACCTTTACATGTTAAAGTGTTTTATAAATGCATCTTAAATTCGCTTTATAATTACAATTATGAATTAATATAAATAAAAAAAAAAAAATTCTTTCGTAGCATTGTATAGTGAACAAAAATAAGGAATGAAGTGTACAAAGGAAAAAAAAAACTGTTGGTTTTTAAAAACATGCATAATAACTTTTTATTCAGTTTCGGGTATGGCTGATCCTGATAATTGTCTTCTACAGGAGGAGTAATAACCTATCTTCGTACAGTCTCTAACACCAAGGCGTATTTTAATTATTATTTTAAAATATAGTATTTAAAATACCATGTCTTTTGTGTTTTTAAAATACAATATATTTTAATAACAAAATATTTAAATAATTTTCAGAAAACGTATTTCAAGTACAAAATACTTATTTTGTATTTTAATTACAAAAAAAAAAAAAAATATATATAAAAGTAAAATACTTTTTTTTGGACGGTTAGCATATAATACAGATAACCTACTCTATTTGGTACTTTTTTTTTTTTTTTTGCTTATTTAAAATACTAAATAAAAGACATTTTTTGCATTTTAGTATCTTGGAAAAATGCAAATACTTTTTTAATATTATCAAATACTTTGTTTGAAATACTGCCCAATTCTGATATGTATGTATATATATATATATATCTATATATATATATATATATATATATATATATATATATATATATATAATTATTAAGGGGGCTGGGAAAGGCGCTTGGTATAGGTAACCAAGTTAAGCAACACCGAGCATGGTTAGCACTTGGATGGGTGACCGCCCGATTGGGTGACCACCCACTAGGGAAAGCCACGCTGCCCGAGATCTGTCTCTCCCCACCGGGTAGGTGAAACCCGTCAGGCTACTGGTGGCAACTCACACCGACCGGGCGTAGGACTGATGATCCTACCCAGTACTTAAATCGGGAATCAGGATGTGGTCTAGGAAACCACATTTCGCGGACGAAGATCTTGGTCTTTAGCGCCAACCGAAAAATATATATATATCGCGATACAGCCCAACGATGGACCACACGTATACTATTTCTAAGTTTATTTCAATTTTTCCTATATTCTTCTCAGTTGTTTACAGTAAGAATTATTAATGATAGTCTCCTTTTCTCAAGAACCTTTCAAGGTCTAGATAAGCATTGCTTTTAATTTTTCTCTATTTTTTTCAGAGCAGTTACCGGTAAAACAAAATTAAATAAAAAATCCACCTAAATGAAATCCTGAATTCGCCAGTGATCAAAATTAAACATAAAGAAGCCAAGATGGAATAATATTTATTATAGGCATGATATAACATAAATATATTAACAGAAACATTTTATGAAAAATAAAATAGTTAAATTAAAGCTTATTTAAAGATAAAACCTACATTATTATGTTATTTTTTATAATTATTCTTATATTGGAATTTAGACAAAATTAAATTAAAAATATTATTTATATTGAAAATAATATGTATCCTACATAAATAGGACATCTCTGATACGAGATATAATTATAGACAAATGACTAAATGGAGACAAATCAAAATATATGATAATAAGCCGAAAATTCCACATGTCTTTGTGTCTTTTGATTCATTTAAATATTTTATAGAAACTAAACAACTATATAATATGTGTGTGTGTGTGTGTGTGTGTGTATGTGTGTATGTATTACATCGTGGATACGATAACAGCGAAAATAATTTTAAACGATTCTGCTTGAAACATCAACATAACCGTCATTGCTTATATAATAAATTAATCTCACAGTTGAGCTATGATGCTGTTGAATAGCTTACGAAATTCGCCAAGCACCGCAAAATGGTACTCAGCGAAAAGCTTTGTCACATCTGAATTTTCCATTTCATGATGATATTCAATTTTTCTGCCATATCTTGGAAGCGGTATTATTACCATTTCCGCCGGACTCAATGTGAGGATTACGAGGTACTAATACAGGTCTGAATTGTCATCCCCCGGGAGTAGTCTTGCCAATCAGCCGTAACGGGTTTGCCAATCTTCGTCGGTTAATTTGTTAAATCATCTGTAGGGATACTGCCTCGAATACTCGCTTCTTCCTTAACACCTTAAATAACAATTAATTTTTATTTCTAATGTTATTTTTTGAAAATCACAACTATAATAAATAAAATAATACAAGTAAAACTGAACAGAACAAGAAATAATGACATGGACAAACTTTTTAAAATGATAACCATTGTTTGCACTCCCTACATAATTCTAAACAAGGAGATCCCGATGCCATCTTCTTTTCTGACGCATCATGAATGGGGGGAGAGGGAGAAGGTAAACTTGGAAACAAGTGGTTTCCGATGACTCTGGATAATCATGAAAGAATAGGTATCTGGATTGGACCAAAGCAACGACATTTGAAAGGTTTTTACGAATGATTTTATTTCTGACAAAATATGGAGTATTAAGGATTGTATATGAAAATAAATTGATGGTTTAGTGGATCCCTTCGTATGTTTATTCCTTATTATAATCAGGTAAATGAGCTTTGGTAATTAGCTGAAAGCTTATCTAGTACGTGTTGAAGCACGGAAACGAATAGTATTTTCTCGTCGTTTGAGTCTTATATGCGGATTCCAAGAAAGGTGTTTGTCCAAGTGAATGAGTAAAATATAAAAAAATTAAAAATTTATTTTCAAGCTAATTATTTTTAGTATTATGGAAACAGATCAGCATGAACGTGATACACAATATATTAACTTTTCAAAAGCAACAAACAGTATGTACAGATTTTATGATCTATCTGCTAATTTTTAACGATTAAAACGAATAATAAAGTCATAAATCGGAGTTTTAAAAATATAATTACAAGTATAAACGGTGATGTGGTTGAGGACAGAATGATGAATGATTGTCGGATGTTTAAAAAATATCTTGTTTCCAATTGGATGAAAAAAAAAGAAGCAATATATAAAAAACTTCAAAACTGGTGAAGGAAGGCGACTTTTTATGCATACTGCAATTATTAATTCAAATAAAAAATTGTATTTTGCCAAAATGTACATATTTAATCAAATAAAATAAATAATATGAGAAGGAGTTAGTCGAGGGTGCGGTCAAATAAATAAAAAAAATTAAAATATATTAATTATTTTAATTTTTGCCGACGTTTCGACGTTCTCGACTAACTCCTTCTCATATTATATCAACGGTCAACCATCTCTACATCGTTATAAAATAAATAATGCATATGTCCTATTTTTATTATGTATGAAAGAACCACATGGTGGTCGTGTTTTTTTATGTAGGTTAGTTCTTCTTCCTTTAATTTATAAAACTTTTTATGGATTCTATTTTCCATGTTTGTAATAAAAACTCACGTTCAACCACTAGGTTTTCCCTTATAATTAAATATTCAATTAAGAATACCACTTTATAGAAGCTGGGCTTGCCTCCAGAAGGGTCTTCATATCAGAGAGGAGATCCATGGCTGGAAACATAATGAATAATTACCAGCCATAGCTGGACTAGAACCCCGGAACATAGTAGCACAGTGCCTTACTCACTACCGAAGTGGGAAAACGTTATGTATATATTTATTATTTAACAGTATGCCAACCCACAAGAGAGTCAGGCCTTCCTTGACAACGAGAAAGACGAACTTGTGAAAATATCCATTACAGTCTGCCCTTTGCTTTAGATTTTTTTATCCATATTGTTTTCCTCCTACTGATATATTTCATTGTATGTGTTTTCATTACTTTTTATTCAAAGATTGTAATTTTTCCCGAAGCTAGGTCTTGCTATTCTTTCTTGCACTTTATATTTCCACCATATTCTTTTTCTTACTGTTTTCCTCCTTCTTTCCAATTCGCATTCAATGACTAAATAAAATAGTAAACTTTCGGACGCTATTCTAAGTCATTCAAACTTGTACCTCCTATCAACGGTATCCTTTTCTTTCTGGATTTTCTGGCTAGACTTCTCCTAAAGTACGTTTCAGGAGCTACTACTATTTTATATTGATTTACTTTATCGAGTTGCGCCTATTTAGCAACTCAGTGAAATATTCGTAATAAATGGTCATAATTGTGTAAATTTAATTTTCATTTGAATTAAAGAGATTGATAAATTTTGACATCCGACAGTTTGATTTGGAACCTTTTCTAAACTTGAATAAATTGTAATATGTTAAAGTTCTTCTTGAAAAAAATTGAACTTTCTTCGTTGATTCATTTGTATTTTGTTGGCGTGAAGAGCTTAGAATATCCTTATTAACCTCCTTAAGTAACACGATTAGATCTTGTAATAGGAGAGATCTATGCCAAATGGAATGATGAGTTCTTTCTCAAGATGAGCTGTTCCTAGTTACCTTATGTTAGATAATATCCGATAATGATACCAAATACAAAAGTTGAATAAGACTTGATGAGACGGTTTATCTCTTCTACTTTCACATCATCGGGTAGAACACATCAAATATCATTTTGTTTTTATCGTTTGTTGTTTTTATAATAGGATAAAAGAAAATTTAGTATTTCGTATAATGGTGTGAACCAATTCTTTTCTCGCTATTTCCATTGTACATATTATGGTAATATGTTGTAGTTTAAAAAAAGTTACTTTATCTAATACATATTATTTTCACAAAAATTTTCGTAAATTCCATTTCTATTAATTTTGTAGGCTTTAGGCTTCAAGCTAAAATTTAAATCATGAAAATTTTGCTGGACGGTTTGCTTAAGCCTGAACAATTTTTGCGAATTCGATAAAAATACATTAAAATAAGAATCCATGTGAATATTAAATATAACTTTTATTGTTATATTTTGTCAGATAAATTTTATAAATGATGGAGATACTGCTAAATGATTAGAGAGAAGCTTTTGTTAATTAGAGAAGTAAATATTTCACATTGAGACAGTAGAATTATTTATAACTTTTTTATCAATCTACTTAATGTTTTGCTTGAATAAGTTCTATATTTTTACATAATATTTTAATATAAATAATTTCTTCCTTCGGAGCCTGTAGGATTTTAAACAAAAAACATTTTTATTGATTTAATTCATACTTAACCTGTTCTTAACGTTTCAGCAATCCATCATCCGGAGAATATCAACCAAAATCACATATATACATACCAAATAAACTTCATCATTCAACAACAGTCCAAAAAAAATCATATCAACTAAGTACTGTACATCATTCTCATACTGAAAAAAATGGAAAGTAACCTACATTTTCCGTTAATATGTATGTGTCCTGGAGTGGACTGATGCTACCACGAATTCATATTATCAGGCCTACAAGATAGGGTTGGAGATACAGGGGAATGGCGATAGAACGAACCGATATTGTATGAAGAGGACGATTTGGAAATGGCTAAGAAAAGCGTCAAAGTATAAAATATAGGTCAAATGTTTTTGACTGAATCTGAATTCGGCTTTTAATTGTTTTTATTTTATTTTTTAAAGGAGCATAACGTTGAAGTTTGAGGATTCTTGAGGTGTTTCTAAAACTATCGACCGACCTTTCGCTAATCAGAACAAGGAGATTGGAGCGTCTTGTGAGAAGGCGGTGCCCGGGAAAGGTGGAGTAGCGGACCCCCAATTACCTCCACATTAAGGATTGGGGTATCCTATGCGTGCTAAATCTATAAGATGGTTCTCCAGCGGGATGGAAATTGGATAGCGGTATGGTGACAGGACGGCCACTCTACTCCCATTCACAGATAGCGAAAATATTAACTGTCACCCGTTTTTATCATCTTTGTGACGGTCCCCAAGATAAGAAATATACCGACCGATAATAACAAAGCTAAAATACCTGAAATATTGATCTTTCGGAACAAACAGGAAACATTTTTAAATAATTTAATGTTTATGATATTAAATAGGCGAATAGAATTAGTTACAGGATGAGAATGTTTTATTCTCCTCTTAATGATAAAATATTAACCCAGAAAAATCTGATGTAGTATATGCAATTAGATGTGTACATTGTTCCGAGATGTGTAGAGATGAAACGTCCCAAACGTTGCAAAGAGGAAGTTGTCATGATCAAGACGATCGCAGGAATATTAACAGAAAGGAGCCTAACTCTGCATTAGCTCAGCGTTCTAAAATATTTATAAATGAATTTGATATTGTGAAGGTTTGAGTGTTACAGTAAGAGAAGAATAGTTCTAATAAAATATATTTGTGCATATTGCAAAGAAGCAGTGGCGGATCCAGGATTTCATTTCCTTTTTTTTTTTGAGAGAGGGGGCTTTTTGCTTTGTAATTATTATAATTATTACTATTTTTATTGTAATTATTATAATTTTGATAATTACTTTGGAAGAAAAAAAATCTATTTGGAATTCGTGTTTAATTAGTCCTTGAATGGAAAAAAAAATACAGATAAAATAATCGGTCTTAAAGATAAGCTTCTTATATATTTTTTCTCAATACGTGCTTACATATAGTATGCGTATATTCATTATAATTTAAAAAGAGAATATATTGTGATTGTTTCAGTATTTTACTTAGACCATTCACATAACAAACAAATATATATCAATGAAAAAACAAAAAGTTGGGTGGCTGGGGGTCAAGCACAGACCTTATTAATTATAGGAGTGTAAAAATTCGAATAACTCTTATTCTGAAACCTACAAAAACTTATAAGCCTTTAATTTATTATTTTTTTTTTTGTGGGGTATTTATATATTTTGGTTTGTAATTACATGTTTTCCATCTGTCTTTTTATTTTTTCTCATCAGCTGATTGATTACAACCTTTATTTGCGGTACATTATATTTCTTTCTTCCGGATACTGGGTTGTATATCATCAAATGATGTGATTTTGAGTTTTTTTTTTTCTGTTTTGTCCTCGTGACGCCTCAATTGGCGAAACATTGGCGGGTTATTTCATTGTTTCCTTGCATTTCAGAGACATTAGTATGTCTATGCACTGACATTGGTATGTGAGTGCATTTTAGAGACATTAAGGCTGTGAATTTGGAATTTTTCCAATTATATCTGAAATTACGAGTTATAAAACCTTTAAAGGTTAATTAACATTGATTCACCGCAACCACTCATTAATAACTCTCATTAACCGTAATCCAAACCCTACATCATGACCTTGATATCCCATTTGTTCTAGACCTTATCCCATCCGAATCCAGTTGCACAATCCCTATCCAGCACCACCCACCTCTACAATCCAGATTCTTCACTCACGACATGAGTGTATGTGGCTCTCGCTCAATCTCCACTGGACTTGCCTGGACGCCCCAGTGACGCGGTTGAGGGAGTAGTGCAAGGATCTCCTGGAGTCATGCTTTTCTCTCCAGAGTTAGAGGGACAAATCTGGCTCCGAGTTCACTCCCCTGATTGTAAATAATGCATATAGGTATGTATGTGTTTTTTTTTGTTTTTATTTATTTATTTTGAAATTATTTTATTCTTATTTATTGTATATATATTATTTTTCTGCTTAATTTATTTTTATTTATTGTACATAGATTGCGATAATGATCTCTCTCTGAACACTATTATAAATGTCCTTTGAGACAGATTGTAATATTTCTCACTAAACAAGTTTTAAAACCGCAATGATTCATTAAGCTCAATCGTCTTATAAAACGAGTACGCAAATATTGTTATATATTTTCAAAGGATTCTTATATTTTTTTTTTAATTTCTACTAATTACATGCCATACTATTTTATTTTAGATAATGTATTTATTGACAGTGACGTGGTTTAAAGAAGAGCTCAGGGATCACCAGGGTTCTTGCTTTTCCCTCCATCCATGGAGGGACAGTCCTAGTTTGGAGTTCCCTTGGGTGATTTTAAATAGTGCATATAGTGTATAGATTAAATATTGTATATAGATATGTCTGTGTTTAAGGAGTTTTTGTTTCTTAACTTATCTTTAATCTTTACTTATTTTATTCTTAGTTTTCAATAATATTAATTAATTTTTTTTCGCTTTTATTTATTTATGTTATCGATAAACATAATATGAAGCAACTGTTTTCTTACTATAACCATTCTCCTTATTGTGACAGACTGTTATATAACTTGATAAAATAGGTTCAAAAAAAAAAAAATCCTTTATATACGTATATGCAGTTGAAAGAGCATGGAATTAAAAAAAATATTTTAAAATAAATATATCCAAACTAACTTTTTAATGAATAGCAACTTATTGGGCTCACGATATTTACCACCATAAGAGCTGAAAATAATAAAGTGAAATAATCACATAAATCTGAAGAATAAATAAAGTGAAATCACATGTCGGGATATGAAAAACGAAGTGGCAAAGGAGAACAATGTTGATTTATAAATTAACTTCGAATCTCGTTATATATTGAAAAGTTTATTAAATATTAAACACAGGTTGAAAAAAAAAACTATGATCAACTTGACAAGCAGGAAATAAGTGGCGTTTAAATGAAACCGGCTTAAGCATCTCGAAACTTGAAAGGAGAGAGTGAAAGGTGATAAGGTATTTACATCATTCAAGACGTGGTACGTAAATATAGCCTTTCTCAGTCAACTGGATTCTCCATTACTTCTTATGTTTTATGAAGAAACTATATAGAAAGTGAACTGGA
Source organism: Nezara viridula (assembly GCA_928085145.1). Classification (NCBI taxonomy): domain Eukaryota; kingdom Metazoa; phylum Arthropoda; class Insecta; order Hemiptera; family Pentatomidae; genus Nezara; species Nezara viridula. The sequence goes on along the minus strand of OV725078.1, from coordinate 185,702,863 downwards.
TATCAATCTGACTAAATAATTAAAACAATAGTAATATCTAAAGATGTTTTCATCTTTAGATCCCTTAATAATTGATTAAACATTAAATACTTAAATATTAAATATGGACCGAGTAATATTCGGGAATCGTTCCATAAAAATATTTTTTTTTTCATTTTATTAATTAACGTAGATGAGATAAATACAACAATTCAAGTTATTGGTTGTTACTCTTTACATTTTTTTTATTAATTCCTTAAAGGAAAAATAAATACAATTTAAATAAAAGAAAATCAATTTATTATAAAATATCAGAAACAAACGTTGAGCACAAAGGAAAAATTAGCTTATTCCAAATACTTGTGAACCGACTTATAAAGAAACAAATTTAATACTTTCCCTCCCCAACCCTAAGTGTATTTACACCTTTTTAGTAGAAGGAATGTCTAATCATTGAACAAGATTCTTCAAGGATTAACCCAATACTGGAGCATAATGTGTGGATTAACTTTATTGTTAAATAAATGTTTTTTAAATAAGAAAATATAGAACCTATAAAAATCTAAGAGACTGACAACATATTACTTATATAACATTAGGTGCTGAAGAGGGGTAAAAAAAACAACACGAAAATTACGAGTGCTTATTTTATTAAATTATACCTATACTCTAGGAGTGAGTATGAAAAAGGCTATAGTTTAATCTTGTGATGTCATATACTTTATTATCATTTTAATACTTCATTAAATAGACTATAATAACAAAAATAAAAATATTGCAACAAGTTTATAGCATGATCTATAATTATTGGAGAAGTAACAGAAAACAAATCAATTCCTCAGATTTTTTAATTTCCCAAAGTTCTTTTTATTGTCCCTTTATTATTTAAAAATTAAATATTAAATTCATATTTTGGTAAATATAAAGGGGCGATAAAACCAAAAATACAATATTTAATGATAAATTGTATATAATATATATATATATATATATATATAATATATATATATATATATATATATATATATATATATATATATATATATACAGGGTGTTTCAGAGTTAAGTGGCTAAACTGAAAATATGAACTAAAGACCTCAAAACGAGAAAAAAAAAATCTGAAGGTATGTCCCCAAACGCTTTGTTTAGGAGATATTCATACCAAAAGATTTTCATTTTTATGAGTTATTTACTTTATATTAAGTATATAAAACTTATTTATTTGCTCCAACTACTTTATTCATTAAACGTAAACATTAAATTCATATTAAATGTTATTCAAAGTGATTTCCTTGAGCATTAAAACAGGCTCGGCATCTTTATTCAACAGCAGCAATGGCTGAACGGCACTGAATATGTGTTATTGTTTCAACCGTCGTTAGACTTGTTTGGTAATCTTCTATTCGGAAATCTGGCATATTCACGGCGGGCAGCATTAGCATTACCATATACAAACACCATATCAGCATATTAACTATTAGTATAAATAGAAGGTATGATGATGAGTACTCTGTGAAAGCCTCTTACAAACTGATAAATGTTATTGAGAGTTCCCAATGCTAATTAATTCCAAATAGTATAAATCCTTATGTTGCCAATAGTGTTTATACAGTTAGGGATAAAAGGCCATATTAGTATTTTATCTAATCCATCTCCTAAACAAAGCGTTTGCGGACATAACTTCAATTTGAACAACATTTAATTTGAATTTTAATGTTTAAATTTAATTAATAAAGTAGTTAGAACAAAGAAATGGGTTTTGTTTATTTTATATATTGTAAATAATTCATAACAAAGATAATCTTTAGGTGTTAATATCTCCTAAACAAAGCGTTTGCAGACATACCTTTGAGGTAATTTTTTTGTTTTGAGGTCCTTAGTTCATTTTTTCCTTAGTTTGATTTACCGTTCTGATTCATTCAATTTTTTTTTTTTTTTTTGTTTCCACTGGTCTGCTTGGGTTTTTATTTTATTTTTATTTACTAAACAGGAGGTTTTTAAGGGTTAAAATATTACGCCAATCGATTTCCGAGACCAAATAATCTCATTTTATTAGATGGATATGCATTTTGATAAAATACATAGTTATACATGAGCGTATCCAGAAGGGGCAGCTCAGACATGGAAAAAAATGAAGTAGCAATAAATATGGAAGAAGAATTTATAAAAAAAATAAAAAATAATAACAAGGAAATGTTTAATGTTAACCACTTTCTTTCCTAATGCATTCCAAGTATAAGCGGCGTCGGTGAAATATTTTAATTCGTATATAAAATATAATGTTATGATGATTGCTTGTTAAACTCACCCAATTGGTATTGCTTCAAACTTACCGACGCCATATTAATTATTAAAATTATTACTGCTAATTATTAATTATACTAATTATTACTACTATAATAATTATAGCGCACTAACTAAGAGTATAGAATTCCATTGCTAAAACTTTAGAAGCCATCTCATTTTGAAACCTCCCAATTTTTTCAATGACTTTTATTTAAGTTGTTGATGGAATTTAATGATCTACATTGGGATTCGTCTAAATTGGAAGATGAGGGGCTCCAATAAAAATAGAGATAGGGGGCGTTTCTCCACCCCCCTCAATATTTCAAAATATAGAAATAAAATAAAAAACAATAACAATTAATCTACATGAATATATAAAATATTTTAACTAGGATAAATAAAAAAAAAAGCAATGGTTGACTAGATGGCCTAGCTAAGGCCTAGAAGTAAGTATTTTAGCAGGCCCTGTCTTCCTATTATTGAAATTTTAGTTTATATTCCAGGATAATTATATCTAGCAACTATATAGGATTTTATGATTCTTTTGAACCTTTCCATTTTCATGTGAGATTTTATCACATTTCACGAGGAAAATTTGAAGCATCGGAGAATCGAGAGATTTATTTCACTGCCTCAAATCTTTAAATATAAATACAAATATGTAATATATTCATTTAATCAAGAAGGGCTAACATATATATGTATATATATATATATATATATAATACTATATATAAAAATAAGCCTATATATATATATATATATATATATTATATATATATATATATATATATATATATATATATATATATATGTGTGTGTGTGTGTGTGTGTGTGTGTATATATATAACTTAAGATATGAATTATAGTCGGATAATAGGTCATGGAACTATCCGAGCTCTACAAAAGATAACGTAATGAAAAGAAGTGCAAATTAATAAAAAAGTTTGAAAAATAAATAAAAAAACAGGAGCTGATCCACTGCCAGAGGTACCAACCACTGAGTTCCTAAACCTTACAGAAAAAAAACATACCACAAAACATTTCAGAATATTTTAGCCTTAGGACCTAAATTTAATTATGAAGTAAACAATAAAAATATCATGAGTAGAATACAACATCTCCTGTCTAATGTCGAATATATGATACAGACAGAAAAAAAAAATTTCATCACCTATTATCCGACTATAATTCATATCTTGAGTTATAATATATAAAGGTCAATTATAAAAAAAAAAAAAACATTGTAATATTATATATAGATACGTTTATTTTTATATATAGGATTATATTTTTTGTTTTACAATAATTATGTTGAATATGCTAATTATTACTTATAATTTTTAAACATAATATAAACTTTCGAGCCTGTTTTTTTTTTTATGAGGGGTTCCATCGTCCCCGTTCAACCAGAATGAAAAGTCTGGGCCTATGTTGCCATTCCCCTTTCGGTTATCGGTTCTTGAAGTTGTACACTCGTGTATAATTAAATAATTGTCTGCTACAAGAAGTTAAGATGGATCAAAAATAAATAATCAGTTTGAAGCAATAATATAATGCAGAATTATACATTTGGATAATATAAAGGAACTATATTTCGCAGCTTACTTGTGAGCTATGTGAAGTAAGTTGGCCAGAAGTAGAAGGGAATTCCCATTATAAGCAGTGTTTACTATCGCTTGAATCCACAATACTTAAAAGTTATAAGATGGGTATAATTTATAAGCGTTTTCACTATACTTAACATGTTCCGTTAGCTCGGAAATTCTCGTAACGGCGAACGACCAACAAATAATGATATGCGTTCGGAAGCGGACCCGCCCACGGTGCATACGCCGATGGGAACAAATATCCAGAGATCCCTACACATACAATTTACAATTCAATGGATTCGCTGAGCAATGGATGGCAACTGATCACTTTGTGTCCAAGTCCACGCGTCGTATCCTTGGCATACGTAACGAAGATCCGATGCATTCGATATACGGGATGTTGCTTCATTAAATCCTCATCAGGCATCAGTTGTCAACGGAGAAACAATGATTGTTTCTACGGAGTAAATAAAATTGAATGATTTTTTTTTTTTTTTTTTTTTTTTTTATGGACAGCCTGATTCCACCATTGAGCTCCAAATACCACGACAAAGCCAGCTCATCCTTCTTCCATACTCACAGTACATTTAAAATTCTACTTTAACCCCTGGTCAAATATAAACCCACATACCTGTGTTCTTCATATCCAAAACATTTAATTTCAACTTTTTTAAAAATTAAAATATATAAATATGTTTGTAAATTGGTTTTTCTTACATCTTACGCTAATTTTTATTTTTATAACATATACATAATTTGTGTTTAATAAAAACATATATGATCCTCAACAAGGGATTTAAGGAAGTGTAATTGTTTAAGAAGAAAGGAAATATTTTGCAATATGTTTTGTTTTCGGAATCTCAAGAGATAGGCATATTACCCAGTATTACTCCAAGTTGAAGTGGCTCTATCCATCATATCGCCGTCAGTACTTCCTAGCTACCTTTCTGTACCAGATCATTAGAACTCATAGACTCTCCTATATTTTTCACAGCTTACAATTTAAATCCTCAATCCAATCCCGTCCCACTAGATCTCGTAATTCCTACTCTATCCTCCTCCTTACTGAACTGCAGCGCTTGACAAATCCTTTGCAATTCAAGCCACCTCCCTCTGGAATTCCATTCCTCCTGATATTCGACACGCACAATCAGTTTCCTCTTTGAAACTTCTCCTCTTTAAATACCCACTCCTTTCTCAATCCGACTGATTACGAAATATCCCCAGAGACTATTTCTGTTATTTTAGTTTCATTTGTTTGCCTTTATATATATATATATATATATATATATATATATATATATTATATATATATATATATATATATATATATATATATATATATATGTACGCTTTTCATTTCTTTTTCTCTCTCTTTTTTCTATATTTTTACTTTTAATTATCTATTGTTGTAAATATTTAATTTATTTATGACCACACAGATATGCATTCTGTGCTTATGATTTGTTCTAAAGGGACAACAGTCTCAAAATAATAGAAAATATTTTCAAAATGATGTAGAGATGGTTGACCGTTGATATAATATGAGAAGGAGTTAGTCGGGGTGCAGTCAAATAAATAAAAAATTAAAATATAGTAATTAAGATATCTTTTAAAATTATTGTTTTCTTATAGAGTTATTTATACTTAATAATCTATCCTAACGATATTACACCAATGTTACCCTATTTATCTTTCAATTTCTTCACTTCTTAACCTTTAGTCTAGTTATCTGTTTACTTACAATTACAGGTAACCTCCACTTGCTTGTTATCCATTGATATCTTATTATTATGTTATCTTATTCTTATTTTACTTTATTGTAACATTACTTATTCAATTTTCAATCTATTTATTCGTTAACATTCATTTTCTTTATCTGCTAACCCACTGTTATCTAATGTAATCTCTATTAGTTTGTTATACACTTATTCCTTATCTTTTGTCGCAATCTGTTTACTTTTAAGTTACTTGCTATATTCTCCTTTATTTTTATTTTTATTCATTTTTTATTCATACTTATTTTCCATTTATTTGTATCTTCAACATATATAATACTTAATATTTAACTACATTGTCACCCACTATATCTCTGATATCATCTTTTATTTCTGTATCTGACAACTTCTTCTTATTTTATATCTACTTATATTTAATTTTTATTTTCAACATGTTTTGTAGCCCTGAAGACGACCTGCAAAGTGGGTCGAAACGTCGGCAAAATTAAAATAAAATAATTACTATATTTTAATGTAGTATTTATTTGACCGCACCCCCGACTAACTCCTTCCCATAGAATATATTTTCATTTCATTTCATTAATTTAAGGGTGGAAAATTATTCTTTGTTCCGTAATTAATTTCTTTCAAAATGTACAAATACTATATTAACTAACAAGATGTCGTTGTTAATCAACTTTGTCGAAAACTCTTTTTTATTTAATATTTATTGTTTGTATGTGGCATTAGTGCCCTTTCTTAGTCTCCACTGGATTCCCATCCTAGTGATGCGGCTGAGAGAGAAGAGCTGGGATCTCTTGAAGTCTTGCCTTATCCTCCACACGTGGGAGATAAGGCGACGAGATAGTTCTTGACTCCGAGCTCCCTCAGCTGACTGTAAATATTGTAAATAAATATGAATGTGTTTTTATTTAATGTAGTCTCATGTTTGATTTATTCTGTTATTCCAAGTTTTCTTTTCTTTTGTTATAATCTTGTTTTTCTGTTATTGTATATATGGTATGTTTGTGTTTCATACATCCTAAATACTCAATGCTCTTAATTGAGGCAAAATGTATTTTTTTTTCTCAATAAAATATTATTAGTAAAGGAATATTTATTGTTATTTTTATTTTTTTTTTCATGTTAGAAGAGGAAGACAGCTGCATTACCTTGATCCCCATTTGGATACACCCATCATACTTAAGCTGTAACATAGTTTTTAACAATGATGAGATCCATAACAAAATTTTAATTATAATATTCCCCCACTAAAAAAAAAAAGTAAGAAGCAATCTTATTGGGGAAAGAGTTCTTGTGGCTGAGTATTATGCTAACTACGATCTTACAATATGAATGACAATTAATAATTGTACTTCTAACTGAAGCACGGTAGCCAACAATAAAATATTATTTTGTTTGTAATTAAAGAATAAACGGTTAGAAAAGAATATTTCTTTTTTTTGCTATTCCATATATGTTCAATATAAATTTAATGTTAGGTTATAATTGAAAAATTTCCAACCACTTATGTTTCCAAAATGCAGGCAAATAAAAAGGTGTTATTTTTCAAATATTTTTTTTTTTTACACTTGCTCTTATCAATTAATTAAATTGAACTAAAACATATTCATGGTAAGAACGTAGCGAATACACCGCATTTCCTTAAGTTATTCGAAACACGTCCCGCCATAAATGGAGTACTATCTAAGGCAAGTCACGGGATCATAAGGAATTTAACGTGCTTTGATGTGGTTGTCCATTACGAGAAATAGGTTTTTCGACGTCAACCTACAACTTTATTGAAGACCTAATCGGAGATCGCAAGCGTGTTTATAGAGACGTAACGATTCTTGAAATGATATATATATAAATATATATCATAAATATATATATATATATATATATATATATATATATATATATATATTTTAAATTAAGATATATATAATTAATACATATATAACATTCGAAACGAGCATTGTAATTTAGTTTATAGGTATCAAGAGAAAATTTGTAAGATTTCAGTGCAGCACTAGCGAATCCAGGATTTAATTATGGGGGGGGGAGAGGCTTCAGCCTGAAAGATTTTGTTTTATATATATAACAATAATTAATTTAAAAAAGAAAGAAAGAAGTTTACTAACAACATGAAATGGTGTTTAAGTGGTTCTCGAAGTCCTATTAAATGTAATTACACGAACTAAAACATTTCTAAAACATTTTTCTATAAAACATGATTATATTTTACCGCTTTGGGAGGGGAGGGGGCGCCTTCAGCCCGAAAGCCCCCCTCCCCGTAGATCCGCCTGTGCATTACATTATACCGGGATAGTTTCCCATATGTAAAGGAAAATTTTTAAAGCGGTGACAGATCTCAAAAACGACAGAAAATTTATATAAACCACAGATGGTTTTTTTTAAATGTCAAATGTAAATCTCTGTTTTTGTAATTTATTTTAATACGTTATATCTCAGGTTATAGAATAGCAAAAAATAAATGCAGTTTTAGACTTTATCATTGTGGTTAGGTTAGCTAAAAAGAAAAAGCTAATAAAAAAAAAATACTTTGTGGAGATAGAATAACAAATCACATAATTTTTTATAAACATCTACAGACGAATCTCAGCTTATTCTGCAACAAAACTGAACTTAATTAATATGGACTTAAGCTTATAAAACAAGGATGTTTTCGTAAATGTGGGGTTACTGTAGTCGAGTTGGAAAGTGATAAAAAAAAAAAAAAACGCGACGAATAATCGATGATTTAATTAAAAACAGAATCTTTTAAATGGTTTTAAAAGACAAACTTTACTTGCATTTAAAGTAAATTTTGTCAAGCTGAAGCAATAGTTTACAATCAAATACGTTTTCAGCTATCGCTTCCTATTCATCAAAAAGCGTAACATAAAAAAAAATAATTTTGTTATATAATTTTTTTTCAATTATTGAAGGAAGCTAGTCGACTGTTCTACATATCATGGGTGATAAATATTCAGGATGTAGTCATTGTACAATTTTTTTTATTTGTGCCAACGTTTTAAATTTTAATTATTATAATTTTTTTTGTAGCTCTTGAGGTCTACTATTAGCACATTAAATATTTCCCCTTACCCACGGAACACCCTGTATAACTATTTATTATAATTTTTTTTATCAGGTATAGGCTGGAAGCGTATTCCTCCGGCTCAACATTTTTCGAGCCTTTGTTGCAGATCTTACAATAAAGAACGAAATTCCGTTCCATTCGGATCCTCTGTATGGCGGAGGGTTAGAAAGAGACGTGGTGGAAGGAGGAGAAACTCGTAACGGTGGAAATGGACTTATGGTCAAGGCCCGCAGTGTGTCACGAACCCTGGGCGTCCGAAAAAGCACTGGTCACGCTAAGCTGAGAGATACCAAAGCTCTATAGAAACAAAGCGGATAAAATGGCAGGGGCACGTGACGTTGGAAACCATCGCCCTGGAATATGCACAATGGAAATCAGAAAGAAATGAGATGAAATACGAAGAATACCGGTGCTTAAAAAAAACATAAGGAAAAAAATCTTTATCGGTTAGAAAATCAGTTGAATTCATTTTTACAAAAAAATATGGTGCTGTGCACGCATCACATAACTTTCACTTACCACTCTATCTCGCAGAAAAAATTATATGCGATTATATTCATTCAAAACAATTATTTTTTTTTTTTATTAAAAAATATGACAATCTGTCTCAGTTAATGACACTTATAATAGAGTTCAGAGAGTACATTTACACCATATATACAGAAATATAAATAAATAAAGTGATAACAAAAGAATACATAGAAATAAGAAGAACTAAAATGTTATATACGGAGAGTGAAAAGAAGAAAAAAAAAATATATATATATACAGAAGTAAGTAAAATGAACATACCTATATACACTATTTACAATCATCCAGCAAAACTCCGAACCAATCTTGTCCACCCACTGGTGGAGGGAAAAGCGAGGCTTAGGAGATCTCTGCGCTTCTCCCTCAACCACTTCACTGATATTTAAAACCAGCGGAGGATGAGAAAGAGCGTTACAGCCGTAGACACTCATGACTTGAGTGGAGAATCTGGCCATTGTTAGAACTCCAATATATCACTATTTACAAAAGATCTCGGGGTAACTGCCACTTTAACCTACGAGGGGGATTGTCGGGATCGTACTACGGAATTTGGGTGATGAGTAAGGTTTTGATGACATTTGAAAAATTTGTGTGGGATAAGATCAAGAATAAATGAAATATTAAGGTCATTATGCAGGGTTTTATTGGTTTCAAAATAATTAATTACCATACGAAAAATTGTCGCAGGGTTAAAAATTTTAAAGGGATTATAGATTAAAAGAAATACGAATGTTAAAAAGTAATTGCTTGCTACTAGACAAATTATAAAAGAAAGATCTAAATGTGGATTTTGTCGTAATAAAATATATATCCAAAACAGCTATCACGAAAGAAAAAATAGAATTAATATTAGTAGATATATAATATATATAATTGATAAAAATATGAAAATTTGTAAAAAAGGTGATATAAGGGGTCCGTCCCTTCCTGTTAATCGATTTTGGCTGAAAAGCTGCAAGTTGACATATGTATGTCATAAATAGGTAATTTCAGTTACTAACGAATTTTCGATTTTGAGCTAGGTTGTTCGCACATGAACACAAACACAGAACATTTAGCGAACTTGTTTTTTGTCTCAGGGACCCTGAAAATGTGTGTTTATGTGAGAAATTCGGATTTCAAAATTTTGATAATCACAATGCTTTTCTTATATATTTCAAATATATGTAAGCGAATATAAAAAGGAAAATACATAGACTAAAAAATGAAATAAGTTTTGTCCTGAATGTGCATTAACGGAAAAATAAATAAAAATGTTCCAGATAAGCGGTTTTTTTTTTTTTTTTATGTTTTTCAATAAAAGGTAAAACATAGAACTCAATGAAGATGATAACGGGACTGGCAATGACAATTCCTCTTTGACCTCGACGCACTTTGCCATTACCACCGAGAATGGCGAATGAAGTTTCTTGTTCCACCGTCAATCGCTAACAGCTTTCGTAAGATATTTATGAGGTTAGTGTAATAGCTGTTAAGAGAAAACGTAGCTTCAACGGAACGGGTTTCCAAGCAACCTGCTACAGCCTACCCAATTAGGCAGTCTACCTTACTTTCTCGTCATATATCAGTTCACCATAACTCCAGGGAGGTTTCGTCTATGACTGTTTAGGTACCGAATTTCGAATTAAGGATGGAGAAGAATAACATATATTGACGTGAACCGATCAAGGAAATTGTAGATGAATTCGAGTATAAGCGTCTATCCTTATTGCATGAAATGATCCCATTCGCTACCATCAAATTTTGGATGTTCCTTACGTTTATGGTCTACGCGAGTAAAATAACTTAAAATTTTACGTAGTTGTAAGTAGTACACTATTATCATTGTAGGTGCCGATTATTCCTTTGCCTAAAATCAATTTCTTTTTAGCCGCGTTTACACACTATCCGAAAAATTGGGAGGAACGCCCTCTTCCCTCCAATAATTGAGATAGAACGACGCCTATGAATTCGAGTGACCTGATCTTTGTCTACTCAAATGGCATTGTTTTTCTCATGGGAAGTCCAGAAAGAAGTGGCATGGGCATGTTACGCAATCAAAATATTGGAGAAGAGCACATTTTTATGTTGTTATCAATTTTTGAATAGGGGACGTTTTCAAGTGGTTATCTGGAGTGGTGGAGGGAACCGTACTTTTATGGGATGTGGATTAGATGGACAACAAGTCAAACAAGAGAAGTGGAGAAGAAACGCGTAACGGATCACAGCAACCATAATTATACTTAAATTACAATTTTTTAAACATTGATTTCACTTGTACTGTTTTTAAGAAGAGCAGAGTAATGAAATTTCTAGGAAGGGAGCATTGATCTGATCTTGTGGAGAATGGACATGGGTATGTCCTCTAACCAAGATTTACAAAAGGGCATACCTGAAAATTTGACAAACCAGAATGCCAGTTATTATTAAGGTGCGGGAGTATTCACGATGTGATATTCTATAATACTGTAGGGCAGGTTTAGGACGATAGGTAAATGTGTGGATTTGTTTTGACTCTCCAATTTTCGCACCATTCTCCAATGACTGAAAGGGAGTACTAACATAAAGCCCATAAATTCTCTTTTAGCTTTCTTTGCTAACCCAGGAAAAGCCCTCCTAAAGTATCCTTAAATAATGTTGCGTTTGTCCCGAGCGAACAGATCCGCTACGTAGGAATCCTCTAAAGACAAGTGACTAGTTCTGACCCTGAGTAGTACCATAAGAATGTAAATTAATACAAAATAATTAATCAATTTATAAAAAAAAATCTATGATTTATTACGCTCACTAAAGAGGCAAAGCCAGTGTAATGGGTCGGCGCTCTGTATCGTACAAGGATGTATGGCTAACCACCATTCATAATATTTCAGTTCCCTAGCCTGTTCATTCATTTATTTATTTTTCTAGTAATTTATAATAAGCGTTACTTAGATTAATCTTAGGAGGTCGCTTTGACCTCGCGGCAAACCCAAACTTGTTAAATAGAAATCCTAAAGGAATCGAACCCATATCTATAAAATTCTTATTTATAGACGCTGTTTGATTATTGATTAGAATGGCGCTTTTGTTGAAACTTGTTACTATAGTAGGTAAATGGATTTTTAACCTCTATGATCGCTATTAAACATGATTTCTAAAATTATAAAGATCCTGAGTGTTTGTGGTTCTAGTGCTCTCTATCAGTCTCCACTGGCTTCTAATACCAGCGGCGCGGCGAGAAAAGTGGCACTGGGATCTCCTGGAGTCCTGCTTTGCCTTCCATATGTGGAGGACAAAGCCTGGCTCCGAGATTCCTGGGCGAATGTATATATTGTATAGGTATGAATGGGTTTAGAATTTTTTTTCTTATTTATTTATTTTTTAATATTTTTAGTTATTTCTCTATTATTTGTATATATTGCATAAAGGAGAACTTTTAGCCTTAATACTTATTGCTCTCCATTAGTGGCTGATTGTATTATTATTCAATGAAAAAAAAATAAATAAAATGTATAAATGATCATAATAAACAATAACAATGGTCCAGCATAAAAAGTATTTTGGCGGTAACCTCATCTTGGCCGTCTGACTCCAGTCAAGAGAGTTTCTTTCTTTTAAAGTTAAATTTCTTGCAAGCATTCTTGGCGGTCCTCGATTTTCTCCTTTTTCTCACCCGATATCCTCATTCCACTCTTACCAAAGAGAAGAGTAAAGGGGCACTAAAGGTGTCCCCAGAAGGTCTTCTTGTTTTATAGTTTCCTTGTCAACAATGGCATTCAAATTCCATCAAGCTTTCTATCCAATAGCCCAACCAATTTTTCCTGTTATTTAGTTGTCGAGGGATCTATTTTTTATAAACAATTATTAATACTAAAAATATAAACATGGTTGTGCTGTGTACTTTACGGTTCATTGAAAAAAACAAAACAAAAAAAAATCTTAATTAACAAGGACAACTCGATAAATATTAAGAGATTCTTAGGTTGGGATAGACGTTCTATAATTCTACTTGAACATTCAATCTAAAAGAAATACTTTTATGAAACTTAATGAAAAAGGACTCCTTTCAGCCAATTTGACTGCAAAGACGCTCCTGAAAAACAATAACGTTATTGTAAGTAGAAACAGTCTCATTACCTCCTTTACTTACTCAATGTATTTCGATCCTTTAACGTCTTTTCCCGCCGGTATTTAAGTATATTTAAATTAACGGAAAGGAGTCCTTTTTCATTGAATTTCATAAAAGTATTCCTTTTTGACGAAACGTTCAAGTGGAGTTACAGGAACAACTATACCACCCTAAATATTTCCTGATATTTATCAAATCATCCTTGCTATTTTATTTTATTTATTCCATAGGGTATTATTTATTCTTAATAGATAAAACCTTTTATCGGGAATAGCGCAAGCTGCCACTCGCAAGGGATTTAAAAATTAAGGCTGTAAATATCCACTCATGATGCATATACCTATATATGAAAGAAAATAATTTAAAAAAAAATAATAAAATAAATAAAATGAAAACTAATTAATTATTATTTATTATCTCATTAAATTGACAAATTTTACCGATCTCCAGATTGAAAATGCCCCACCTCAGGGAATTTTCGTAAATGAACAAATTGTACCTTGCCATAAAATTAAGACTTTGACGAAGTTCTAGGCAAGTTTTAATACTTTGATAAAACTAAAACACAGATCCTTTGTACCTCGGACTAAAGGAATTATCCATCATTAGGTCTCATCAATTGAAAAATGTACTAATCCCAAGCAATTTTAAAACGTTTGTGGTTTTTTCTAGCGATTAATTAAGGATAGTTTATCTGTGAATACTCACGTGCTGTTGTTAAAACATGAATGAACCACTACTATTAATAGTAGATATTTTGTTGAATAGCCCTCAGTTTAGCTGTTCGGTAACGGGAAGCTGGGGCGCCTATAATTATCGGACGGGATACGTTCGTGACTAGGACTCCTGATACAGGAGTATCCACGATTAATTTATCTTCATGAGTTAAGTATTGGGCTGAAAGTGGAAATAAATAATGGTGTATTATCCTGTTTTCTCCTCACTCATCAATGAAGAAAGCTTAAGACTATAAACTAATAAATAGCGTATTGCTATTTATTAAAAAAAGATTTTATTTAGTAGGCTTCTATCTAGGCCAGGATTGATTCAATTAATTAAAGATTTTAATAAAATTAGTCTAACAATTTTATGTCTTTTTTATTTTTTTATTTGCATCGTTTTCCATTCTCATTAAACATGAAAAATTTTGTTTTTATATCCTAAATACTTACTGAGTATTTGGAGATATTTATTTCCAAAATGTATTAAAAAATCTGGTTTTGCATTATCTACAACTGTAACTTCAGTAGCGTGACATTTCAGTTAAATAGTTTGTAATAAAATGACATGTTTTAATAAAAATGAAAATTTCTATAATTTTGATGTGATTTTTTCAAGAAAATGCTCAGGAAAATCAACAGAATAAGCAAAAAATGCGCTTAGCGACATCCATCTCACATGATGGAGTAGTTACCATGACAAGCTTAGACTTCAGGAATAATGGTTTCAATTTTGACAATGGTCATTAATTTTCTGTGAAGAGAACATTAATTTTACCAATAAACAATTTGAAATCGGATTTAGCGTTCAACGTTTCATGAACGCTCCGTTCTCTAAATTTAAATAATGCGCATAAAATCAACGAAAAATAGGAAAGTGGAATATTTATACCCTAGATACCCAAGCTCGGTTTAACCGCGTCTCCGTTTCATATAATTTAATTATATTGATATAATTCCGCGTTTTGAGTTCACTAAAAACGCAAAAGTATTTAAGGAGTCGCTAGCTGAAGCTTCACGCATAGTAATTCACAAAACTTCGTTTCGGTCTAGTTTTGCTTAAATATAGCCAGTCCCGTTACCAGCGAAATGCCAACTACTTTCAGATACTTATTATTTTTTGTTATGGTCATATTTATGTTAGTAGATATATTTTCCTAATTGAGGAAGCAAGGATTTATTTTACGTATCCCTTTATACTAAGAAATTTATACCTTCATACCCGTACGAAATTTTTCCCTGTAAGTAATCATTTCAATAACATTTTGAAATTTAAAAATAATCTAATCCATCTCATATTATAGGACATAATATTTCTCAAATTTTGTTACCATATTTTTATATTAAAAAATAAAACCCCATAAAATGTCGAGCCGAAATGGTACCGATTGTGTAAATAAAATAATTAAATCTGAAGGATTTAATTTTTCATAAATTATATATTTTTCATAAAATACTATTGCATTTTAGTTTTTTTGAAAAATAAAATCTTTAAGTTAAATATTATTTTTTTTAATTCTTATTTTAGCTGCATATATATGGTATGAATGTATACACCCGATGCCCTAGATTGTGGCAGATTTTATTATTATTCTTACATTAAATATATATATATATATTTAGGTTAGTTATGATATACCATTTAATTATTACCCATATTATGTAGCTAATTTTTTTTCCCAACTCCCATGAAACAGTAGTTTTTAATTGATTTAAATTAATTTTTAATAAAAAAAAATTATTTCCATATATCAGTTTATTTTAGCGAATAAATATCCTATTCAATATTTTATATCAAAAGATTTAAGTTTTTCAACATAGACACACTTTTTGTTTTTTTAAATTATTTTTTAGCCAAATTAAAAAAAAAAAAGTAAAGAACTTCTGAAGAAATACATTTTCCAGCACAAAAACATAATTCCTGGTTTATTTTTTTTATATTCTAGAATTATTTTTGTAGTGATTTTTGATAGCAGATTTTGCCCTGATCTCCTTCAATATAGTACAATTTATAAATTCTACTCATTCATGTTTGTCATAAATGATAGATGCTGGGTAGATAAGAACCGCTGGAAATATCTCGGACTTTCCTGTAACTGCAATTTGCTAGAACTCGGAGAACTTGACTGATGTTGATTCATGTGTGTATGTTTATCTGACCTTTAACTGGGCTTATAACAGTTGCAGTCCACGTTTTCGTTTAGTTATTTCTTTCAAAATATAATTTTTCTGTAGTAAATCATCATCATTCATATTCATATTTCAATTAGATCATGTATTTATTAATAAAAAGTGGTATGTATTTTAATAGGTTTTTATTTTCATTAGGTGATCTCTGATAGGTGGCAATTTATAAGGAATACAAAAACTTGAAATTATATTTTTAGATTTCAACAAATTTCGTGGGCATAAAAAAGGGTTTTAAAATTTATTCTAATGAAATGTACAGTTGTCTTGAGCATAAAAATACAACATGTACATGTGATACATGGCACAACGACATTACAAGACATTAAGAGAAACAACACTTTGGTATAACTCTAATAAGATATTAAAAGGTCCTGAGGACATCTTCTTTTCCAATGGCCAATATTATATTATCAAAAAATATCCATAATACTAGATAATCTAAACAATATGACCTAGGAGGATTATCAGAAATGTTAGAAGAATTAAGATTAGAAACTAGTAGGTTTGGTTGGGTCTGGATTATATTATGGATTTCGTTCAGGTTTTTACGTAGGATTTTTTATTGTGAGAACTGTATATGAGAGGCAATAAGCAATGTAAAAGTTAAAGAACTTTTAATAAAACTTTAATAAAAAATACCTGGGGTGGTGATATCATATTTCATACCCCTGGGTGGTATATATTAGGTTGGCAAATATTTGCTTTCGGGTTTTCAGGGTGAAATAAAACTCAATGTATTATAGACATAAAATTTATTTTAATCTACAATATATTGACCGTTATTTAATATGACTTTTTCCCATCCCCAGTTTATTATTAAAAAACTGATCCAAGTGGTTTTTGATGTCCTCTTCCTTTTGGAATTTCTTTCTTTACATGGAGTTCTCATGAGACCGGAATAAGTGGTAGTCACTTGGAGCTAGGTCTGGTGAGTAGAGAGGTTGGGGAAAAAGGTCCTATCCAAGGTTCAATAATTTATTGCGAATGACCAATGAGGTCAGGGATTTTGCAGGAACACTTGGTGTAGTACAAACTCAAGGAACCGATGAAGAAATATTTTATGAGGAGGAAACTTTTTGTGGTTGAAGAAGAAAAGATTTGTGTTTTCAAATTATTTGTTTTTCCTTAAATTACTTCATTAACCTAGCGTTGTCTTGATGGAATACAACACCCTTCCGATCATTCACAACTCTTCAGGATGTTGTCCAAATTCGATGTTACTATATCCGTTGGAATTGTATGAATGAGAACTTTTAGCCTTAATACTCATAGCCCTCCAATAGTGGCTGATTGTGTTACTATTCAATAAATAAAGTTAAGATAAACGTTAAAATATCCGTTGGTAAGCTGAATTATTGTTTTACAAAGCAGTATGAATTGTTTTTTGATTTAATGCCTACATAAGGAATAAATAAACAAAATCTGCTTATAGATTTTTATTTTTTATCTCCGTTTTTAGTTAACTTACGAAGGTCCTGTTAATGTCATTTTGTGTATTTTACGTGGCTCTAAATTCCCGCTAAATTTCTTGGAGATAGCTAAACTCGTATTGAAGTTATAACATATTTTGACGGATTCTTAAATTTTTGAGGAAGGCAAATTTCGACGGAGTTATGAATTTTCAGAAAAAGGAACAAGCGGAAAACATGCAGACCGCAGCAAGTGTAATTGCGTATGATTTTTCTTATTGTACTTTTTTCTTATTTTTCTTATTGTACCTTTGTTTTCAAGAAAAGGTGAATAATAATCTTGGGAGGAGGGGGAGGTAGGTTTTGCACCATCGACCTTGGGGGGGGGGGAGGAGGGGCACTCCTGCAAGGGACTAGTTAATATGTGACAATTCTATAGTCTAGGTAAGTACACTACTATTATTTTGACAAGTCAATAAACAATTACATTCTAAGAATTCGTGAAATTATATTAGATGCGGATCTAATTGACTTTTCTTCTTTTTTTGTCGATGGTTACCTTTGGAGGAAAAATGTCCCCCTTTTCCCCCCTTGATGGCTCACCTCATATATATGTATATGCTAAACAATCACCCATTTCTATAGTCATATTATAATGAATAAATATAATTGACTACTTCATGCCCAAGTAAAGAAATATGGCCCTATATCAATCGGCCTACGGTATCATACACTGGTGAGAGACCCTTATAAATCGAAGATTTTCCTCCAAGTGGTCAGTATCCGAGCCTGCACTTGCCTCTGGTTCCAGAAAATATGTAACGGTGCGTTATACTTATTTATTACGCGTCCATTTAGATAGCGGTTGTCTCAGAGCCGGGTTTAGCAAGTCACAAGGAGCGGTACCGTCTGATTAATGCCGCAATCACCTTCATAACAACTCACCCCTCGTCCCCTCTCTCCTCCCCACTGCTATTGTATTTCCAGGCCGTTTCTCGCTTTTTCTTTGTTGTTTTTTTCCTATTTCCATTTCTTCTTGTCCAGTTGCCTGTGAGTCGACTCTTTACAGTTCTCTTAGCGGCTTCCAGCATGATAAGTATGAATAGCATAAGTGGGACCCATAACATGCCCACATAGCTATTAGAAAAAAAAAATGTGAAGCAGTGCTTCTCAGGCAATGGTTGTAAAAAGAGGTTATCTGCCCAGCAACACGTTCAACCCTCAGGTTTTAACTCACTTTATGGAAGCTAAGTGTTTCCTCAGGATGATCTACCGACACCAAAGACTGTCCTTATAATTGTTTATTAAAAAAAAAAATCTGAAAATTTTCACATTCACCTATATGTAATACTTTAAAATTTATCCATCTAAGACAAAAATGCCTTTTTGCACCAATATTTAAAAAAGTAATCTATGTGTCAATTTTCCCTTTTTGAATTTGAAATATCCACTCACCAATATAAATATTCCCCTAATCGAAATCGAAATAAGTATTGTTTTAATAGCTCTTTTTGTAGAAATTAGTATAAGGCAGGGGTGTAGGAACTTGGAGACAATGGGGGAAACTTGTCTCGAAACCATAGGTTCATGGGGCCACCGATTCTCCAGTTATGACATTTTTTAAGTATATTTCTAGCCTAAAAATATTTTTGAGAATTATTAGAAGTAACGATAACTGAAAAAATGACTTGACTTGCGATTTTACAGGCTTCAACCCGAAAGATATTTTATGTACTAGCAGTATAATTTTTAAATAAATGTAATAAAAAAATAATATAAAGATACCTTACGTCAAAGGAAATCTGCAGCAGCTTCACAACGCCATCAGCTTACCGTCGAAGACGCCATGAACGGCCTGAGGGGCTTGAGATATTATTTTATGTAGCCGAGATATTTATGCAAAAGGCGCAGGTGCTCCCAATAATATGCAGATTTTATTACTTAATAAACCTTGAGGCAATAAACAGTCCTACTTCAACATAGATATCTAGGTATAAGATACAGAGATAGGTATTCCCAATGATTTATATTACGAGTATAGATATATTTTTTATCTGTTCATTTTATTTTTTTTTCATTTGTTTTTTTTTTATTATCAGTTTGTTTATTTCCATACCAAACCCGTACCAACAAAACCATAATTAATATTTATAGAAATGCAGTTGAAACATAAATTAATCAATCGACTACGGTACTTTATCTGATAAATAATGTTATTGAAGGGAAATGAAAAATCGTATAATGTATAAAATAAAAAAATAAAAAATAAAAATGTATAATTAAATATTGTTAACCCTTAAGTGCCAGGTAGTACGCAGCTTTCTTATTAGAGTAGCAAGACGAACAATTTTTTTTTAAAGTTTTTATTGTTACAATTCATAAATATTTTTACATGAAATTCAATATACAATTAGAACCACAATTTTTAAAAAATAATTTTGTCGAATTTTCAGCAAACATTTTGTATTGTATTACTTTTTATTTTAAATTATTTAGGGGAAGGCAACGCCCCCCCCCCCCTACCCTCATCTGCTTGCGCCCACGCTTAAGTGTAATTTTAAATATTGGCTTCATACATACATCCCTTATTCTGGAGCTTTTCATTCCATAAATTCATAACTCCTTTGAAATATGCCCCCCTCAAAAATTCAAAATCCCTTCAAAATATGCCCCTCCCCCCAAAAAAAAGTTTGATGTCGCAACTAGCGCCATTAAACCCCTCCTGGGCAGTCCGCATTCATATAAATAAATAAAACCTAAGCCGATGCTTTAGGGAGCCTGCCGTCGGAAGTGTCTTAAAACTTTGAATTGAAAAATAATAGTTTCTATAATTTGAACTATCAAAAAATCTCCCACAAAAAAAAAATACAATAAATTAGTTATTTTTGGAGTAAGTAATTTCTGAATAATTCTTATTCAGTGTGCAGTAAAATATTTACACTTCATATTGTATGAATAATGTTCATTTTACTTTGTTTTGTTAATATACAATGTTTATTTTTGATATTATTTGAATTATGTTACCGTATATTAATAATAAACTGTAGTTTATCTATATTACTTAAAATTCTTCTTATTTCCTTCTAATTAATTAAGTATGTTTCTATAATAGTTATGCATGGTTATTCTTATTTGTAATTTGTATTTATATCTTTTGATATGGTCAATATTTGACCTACAAGTTTTAGGTAATTTCTAAAAAAGTCGATAGCATAGAATAAATTCTATTCAATTCTATTGTAATTCTGACTAATACAAAAATCATTGCATACAAATATAATGGACATAAAATATTTACTGTTGCCTTAAATGACTCATTTAAATATATATCACAAACATTATTAATTTAATTATTTCAAATAAATAAATAGATTTCGTTTAGTCCATTTTAGACTTGGATACAGTCATCTTCATAAAATTCGAAGCACAATAACTTGAAATGATACTCGCTAAGGAGTGCTCAGAATTGCTTCGTTTAATTAATTAATTATTTTACATTGTGAAGTCTTAAACATTCAAGACTTTATATTTTATTGAAATCTCTTATTTTCATTGCACAATAAAAATAAACAAAAAAATTATCTAACTTTATCCTGATAAAGAACATTTATAAAGCTATATAATCTTCAACAATTTAACACAGAGAATATCTTATAAAATTGTTTTCAACATAAAGCTAATAGCTATGTTTAAAATGACTAGTTTTGCTTTATTTAATTGTAATCATATAAATGTAATAAAAAAAAATATATTAACAATTTTATTCAAGCAGTAACAGTTAGTTAATTGTCATGAAACACGGAGGAAAATATGACAGGAATTAATGAGTAACATGCATTTCTCAATTATTTCTGCATGTTAAACAATAAAATTAATTAAATTAAACATTAAGTGAATTACCTTAGATAAAACGTGACTGCAGACTCAATCTTCCTCAATTTTGACAGCAAGATTTCAAGAAAAAACCTTATTTAAATATCAGCCTTTTTTATTCTGAAAAAAAAAATATCCAACATTACAAATGTAAAATGAAATAATAATACTGAATTAAATAATTATATTAATTAATAATAAGCATCCTTGTCAGCATTTTAGTATTAGTTAAGGAGTATTTTATTATTACCTAAAACAAATAATATAAAAAAAAATGCATTGATAACATTAATTGATTTTGATTTATCTAAGAGTCAATCAAGAAAAAAAAGGGGGGAAATAAGAAAAATGTGGGTAAAACGCTTGCCCCAAAAGCGGCATGTTTTCATTGATTGAGTATCAGGGAACCGGGGGAATTAAAGAGGTACAGTCCACACCAACATATCCTGACACTTCTGTGAAGCAAATAGTAGTTAAAGCATTTGTTTGTATGTTTATTTATTTTTTGTCACTTTTAGAGTTTATTTCCACATATATTATCGTGTAATATATATATATATATATATATATATTTAGAATCAACTAAGATACTTTAGAGCTGCATGTTAATAACCGGAAAGAAATGGCTCAACATAAGCGAGGTGGAGAAGTCGATAAAAGATCTTCAAAGTCTCTAAAGCCAACAGAATATAATATATATATATATGCCATAATTAGTCTAAAAATAATATTACAGAAATGATATTGATTTCCGCTCTAGGTATTATAATAGCTATTGTTGGCTATATCTCATGTTACATAATCATTACTAATATGAAGCAATTAAAAGGTTCGCAATTGATTATTTAAATAAATTACAACATTTTATATTTCACCATCTTAATTTATACAATATATACGAGACCTACTTTCTGATACAAGTTGAGAAGTGGCGTGAAAATATACTTTCACGTCAATTTATTATAGATCAAGACGTCCTAACATGAAATATAATGTTTATAATAAGAAACTGACAGAAAAAGATGGTCAAAAGAAATTCACAGAAAACTCGTTAAAATAATTCTAAGAAAGAAAGTTTAAATCTGTTCATCGAAATCGTAAACAATCCTGTGAGATTAACATTAAAATGTTATGGTGAGAATAAATTATCGTTCCTCAACTCATATATATATATATATATATATATATATATATATATATATATAAACATGATATTTAAAGGTTTAATGATATCAAAATTGAAGAGCTATAAAAAAGTTATATAAGCAATGATCTGGTTTTTTGCAGAAAGGTATGAATGTTTTTTTAAATGTCACTTTCATTTTATAAATAGGAAGCGATAACTATAAAAATATCTAATTTAAGTTATTAAAAATTACTTCACAATAAATTACCATTTATTTTATACTATCCTTTATTGTAATATTTTTCGATTTATAATGAAAATCATTTGGCTGACTCTGGCAGAATTGGGCATTTCCCAGTCACATAGAGGGATTTTATAGATTAGAATATATATATTTTTTAAATTTATCACGTTTCTTTATGCTAAATATTTTAATAAATGATAAAAAATGAACATGGACTCATTATATTTCATTACTTTATGAAATCAGAGTATAATATAAATATTGTTATATACAATATTAATTTGTTTTTTAATTTTATTCTCTATTATAAATGTCCTAGAGAAAGATTGTAACATTTAAAAAAAAAAATTTTACTAAAGAGTGAATGTTGGAGGTATTGTTAAAAATTATATCGAATGAGTAAAGGATTATTTTTTTTTTTTTTTACGAAATATTGTTATTCCGTCGCACTACATTATCCCAGGAATAAGTTGCCTACTATATATACTAGTAAAAGTTGCCATTGCTTCAGCATTGATCTCCTTACTGATCTCCTATGAGATCAGTCATCGGAGTGTTGACCATAAGTTTTTTTAAATTAAGTATTTAAACCAATCGGTGCTGGGTCGCAATAATAATAGATTCTCTAGTTCAAAACCATTTTGAAAAATGCCGTGTTTAATCTAATGATAAATCATAACCGTATAATTAAAACGACAGAGTGCTCAATCGTAAACCCTGCGGGAAGCCTGACGCTGAGAGGGAGGCAGAATCTGGATTGAGCACTTTCCCTTAATTAGAGCAACTAACCACTCATCTACCATTATCGGAGCTTCTCCTCGGAAGGGAATATAAATAGCAATATTATGTAAATTTACTTTTTTTTTTTTTTGTTGACTTTTCGGATATTTTAACTTCATTTACATTTAACTGGTAGCACTGGTCCTCTGTTTGAATATAACCAGTCTCAGCTCTTGTCATGCACGTTATCTCCATTTTATCAAAGTATGTGTTTTGATATCTTGAAGTGATGTATTATCTCTATTTGATGATCTTTTTTTATTGTTGAGGAGAGATGTAGTCAGTTTGATCTACTTACATGTGATTTATTTTTCTATTCCAACGACAGTGGGACGAAATACGAGTTTTCGTGGACGTGGGCATAGAACGTTTAATTGATGTCGGATCACTAGATATTTAGTACCCTTATGTTTTTAAGGCCAAGGAACACGAATTTGATGATGGTTCTAATAAAATTGGTTTTATGAAAAACATTGGAAATTTCGGTTTATTTTTTTTAACCTGGAAATATTAAAATTTCATAATGAATTAACTTCGAAGATGATAAGGACGTTATGGAACGCATAACGTTATATCCTTACATATCCCTACTCTCTATATTACTACATACTTACAATCGTTATTTAAAAATAATATATTTTTTTTTATTTAAAAAAAATGGTATAATTATGATAAATCTATTTATTGTTTCTTATTTTGGTTTATCGTATTTTTAGAAGCAAATAACTATAGAACCTTATTTCCATTATGTTCAATACAATTTTTAAAACTAACTTTGAGAGCGTGAACAGTTATCGAAGAGATTAATAAATACCTTGAAATTATCCAGACATTCATACAGAGCAAAATAATTTTTAATATTATTTAACTGCCCTTAGGCGGATGGTGGCGGTTAAAATAATTACGAGTTTCTCTTTATCAATGACTTTTAAGCAGTAAAACAAAAAAAAAAAAAAAAAATGTCGGAGCATTAAGGAGCTTTGTTTTTAAAGTATACTGTTTGTAATAATTTAATTTAAAAATAGTCGTTTTAATTATCTTGTATATTACTTTATCTTTATATATATATATATATATATATATATATATATATATATATATATATATATATATATATATATATGTATATGTATATATATATATATATATATATATATATATATATATATATATATATACTTTTTTTTTTCCTTTCTTATGTACATATTGTGTGAATGAATACTATAGCCCTAGTACCAATGCCCTTCAGTGTGGCAGAATGTATTAATACTCAATAAAAGATTAAAAAAAAAAAAATTAAAAACATTTATTTTCGTTTACAAAAAAGCAAAAAGATTCGAATTAAAAATTACTATATTGTTTTCTAGTTTAGTATAAGGACAGTAAAAAGTCGATAAGTTTCTATGTGTGCTTATTTGTTTTAGGTGAATTATTTTATAATAATTTTTTTATGAGTTTCAAGAAAAGCAATTTTAATATTATGATTTCAATTGAACTATTAAAAAATAGTGACAAATCTATATTTTGGGAAACGAAAATATTCTCACAAAATAAAAAACGTATAAAACAGTTTATCTAGTTTTTAGAGATATATACAGGATGTCTCGTAAGTAGAGAGAAATATTTAAATGGTTGATAGTAGACATCGCGATATTCAAGAAATTGTATATCAATAATTGCCCAATTCCCAGCAAAAAGGAGAAAATTTAAGATTACTAAAAACGTATTTGATTTAATTAATTAAACATTACTCCGTATTAAATTAGATCAAATTTACTTTAAAAGAAAGTAGAGTTTGCCATTTTTAAAACCATTTAAAGAGTATAATTGAGCGGACAAACTCAGCTACGTTCTGTTTAAAAAAAGTCATAAATTATTTGTGATTTTTTTTAAACATCTTTCGATGGTACTAAAGTTATCCCACTTAAAGAAAGACTTTGGCGTTTAATAAGCTTCAATCCCATATTAATTAAGTTTACATTTATCTGGAAAATGTTTGAGATTCACCTGAAGTTATGTAAAGAAATGACGCGTTCTTCTATCCAGTCACCTAAAAGTATCCGTATTTTTAGCAAAATGACTACAACTAACTGATAACAAAGCTTTAATTTATTGTTTTTTCGAGATATTGGGTGTATTTTAATAAACATAATTGCCAAAATAACATTTTATTTATAAAAATTTAAAAGATTTTTCATTTAAAATCGTTATGCAATTGTACTTTTCTCTCAGATCTCTGTCATGGGAATTGTTCTGTATTTACCAGTGACAAACTTGATGTTTCTAGCTCTAATATTTACGTTTCATGAAAATAATTGAAGCAATAAATAGTTTTTTTTTAGTTTCAATGTAAATTTCAGGATTGTATTCACATTCCATCTAAAATACCTACAAACTCAAGTTTTTTTTAATGTATACATTAAAATATTATATATATAAACAAAACAAAATCCAAGATATGATTGGATCAATTATCTATTGTTTCGATCACGTTTACAAAATAGTTCTACCAAATATAATAATTACATACAATCTGCAATAGTTCTCGGTAAGGACCCTTTTTTTTTTATCAAATTGTTAACATTTGTCTATAACTTCATAAACTGTTTCGTCTTATTATTACCTAAATTTTTATTAATGAAAAATTCTGAACTGGGGCGTTTTTAGTCTAGAAATCCGTAACCTTTCTCTGATAAATAAATTACTGAAAACTCATGAACTCTCATTTACTCTTCGTTGGAATCCTTAAATAATTTGATCACAAAATTGATGAAAAAGGTGGCCTACGAAAATATTGAACCGTTTGGTGTGACCTCCACCCCCAAGTTAACTGATCACCTATATGTTTCGAGACTTTATGTGTCTTCTCGAGCTATATGTTCATTTATATTAATAATAAGGTTTATTGATTTTTTTTTTATATACTTATATGTGCCTATAGATCCATTCCAAAAAAATGTCCACTCTATGTTTTTAAGTTCTATTCCGTTCGCTCGGTAACGCTTAAAGTGGGATACAAATCCCTCAACGCGGTGGTCAGGTGAAAGAAAGAAAAAAAAAATCGAAATGGAACTGTAGAAGCGTTAGGGGGTCATCTCGGTCGGACTTTCACGACAAGTTTCATTTAATATACAGCCAGGGGTACGGCCTCGATCCAAGGGAAATCGGACCGCTAACGGAAAAGAGGGTACCTCATCCATCATTAGGAGTCTTGTATCTTAATCCTTACGACATGGGTTCCGAAATACTTGAAAAAATAAGATATAAAAAAAAATATGGAAACAGTTAACAACGCGTCATTAAAACAAGACAACTGATGGAAGCATCTAATTGTGGTAAACCGATTATGTACTTCAATATTTGGCCGTTTTTTTTTTCCATTTACTCAAGGGAAGGTGTGGACATAAAAGAGATAAAGAATTTTTTTTTATACTTGTTGTTGTTTAGGGCTTAGAAGCGTAAAACCCCGAGGTCATCAACGCCTATCCAATCTTTGCTTAAATTATCTCAATGCTAAATTATTTTTGGAAAAATAATTGATAAAAAAAAAGAAAAAGAAAAATGAATAAAGAAATAAAAACACATCAAATTTAATTTTTTTTTTTTTTTATCAAATCATTAACTTTAAGAAAATTTAACATCGACCTAACTTTAACTTCATCATTATTTTAAATATGTGATTGTTTTGGCTTGAGTCCTAATTTGGTTAAAATTGGTACACAATAGGGAAAATTCTTGAAAAATGTGGCTGACTGAGGGTACCGCAGCAGTGTCGGCATATTGATGTAGGCTGTTTGCTTATCACATAAGGATATGTTAGGTTTGTGTGAGCTATCCTTAATCTATTTAAAGCAACTTCCTCTCTAATAATAAGGCGGTTCGCTGTGGACCATGATTTCACTGATTTTTTTATTTCCTCGGATTTACTCGGAGGCTTCTCGTTCCACAATTTCTTTAATAGTTGTGATAGCGATATAAAAATACTGAAACTATTATTCATCTAAAAATTATCAAACAATATCAAATGAATTTTCCTTTCTAACGGTTGTTTAAATTAATTATTAAAGAAACACCAAAATAATAATTGAAGTTAAAAATTAAATGATCATTAAAGTTAAGATATATTCAGTTATTAAGTTGTCAGGAAAATAATGTAGGATTCCGTGTGGTTTTAATATTAATCCTATATATTACAAACTATTCATGTTAGTGGGGTTATTTTTTTGTATGTGTGTCAACGCTTATTAATCCTCTTCCAAACAATTATTTACTAAGGTGTAGAAGCATAATTTTCACATAATTTCCTTTTACGAGTTTAAAATCAAAAGACCAAAATGAAGCCTGGGGCGGTGGCAGTATGAATGAGTGCAACATTCAAAGATGGTTTTAAAAAAATCGAGAATTAAGGAAGGACTTCTTTTCTTGATAAAGATGTTCTGTGAGCTTTAGCCGAAGGAAATTCCAGAAAGACTGTTGGAGAACTTGCAGGGAACTTTCAGCTAGCAAATTGACAACCTCAAATCTTTGTAAATGCAAAAAATTTGAAACTTGGGTCCCTCATACATTAAACGACCGCCTAAAAAATCTCCTCATGAAATTAATTCTTAAGGTTTCATTTTAAAACTACAAACCTGCAGTAATTTCCGGAAAACCCAAAAATTAGCAACCAAAATCCTTATAAAAAATTGGATCCGAATTTCGTGATCAGATAGTATTAATAAGTATTGAACCCAACAAATTTAAAATTCAATTTAAGTTTTGTTAATAATTTACATTTCGAAGGGAGGAAACACAAGAAAGTGTAAATGATAATAAATGAATGTAATGTAAAAGAGTGATTATTCTTTTTATCGTCCCTAGAGGTTTTCTAATTTACATGAGGATTCATTTGAAAGAAATGGCATTCCTATACGATTTATCGTTTGTGGACGACCAAGTCATCATTGGACTGGGTAGAGAAGATGCTGGATATATGCTCAGATCAAAAGAGGGCACCTCGTATTATCGATGCTGAAAAGACGAAATCTATGTCATAGAACAGGTCCCTCGGAAAGCGTTGAAAAGGGTCCAACATTTCAAATACTTTAGCTCCACAATCCAGATAGATGGTTCCTACGGTACGAAAATAAAAATGAGGAAATAAATACTCAACTCAATATTTTGGGGTAAGAATACCATTCCTAAACCGAATGGAATATATATAGTATAGTATAGTATAGTATAGTATAGTATAGTAAAGTATAGTAATGAGCACTATTACATTTGAAGAGAAACCTGTACCGTGAAGGTTCAATTTAAGAAGAAACTCCTGGTAACGGAAATGTATCACTGGCGACGATCGGAAACAATAACTAGAATGAGTAACATAAGAAATGAAGAAAATCGAGAAAAGATGCATTGATTTAAAAAAAAAATTCTCGAAGAGATAGAAAAGAAAAAGTTGCTCAGATGATGGTTTGGACATTTAAAAAATAATGCCTGAAGTGAAATTGCCAAAGGAGATTTACATTTGGAAAATTAGTAGAAGAAGCTGAGGTCGGCCCAGTAAAATGTGGAATGAGCAAATAGAATATTCTATGATGGGGCCATGATTGCGAGAGGAATGGATTTGGAACAGGAAAAATGGAAGGAGTCCTTAGAAAATTTATAGCTTGAGGAAACCCATTACTATACGGAGATATTCTAAATAAAATATTAAAGTTGTAAAATTCTACCATGAATATTATAAGTGCTAATTTCTCCAATTAAAATTGTATGTCTATTTCCAACACATACGTTATCGCCTTCCAGATTATATACTTCGAATAACGAGTATGTGACATTTGACAGATCATTTCTTATCCGACCTGCATTCCCCTGACATTTCATTCCTGCTTCCACCTGTCATTTATTTAATTTCTATTTATGTTAACCATATTTTATTGATCTAGTTAATTAACAAGCTTTAGCTCGCTATTTGCCTTACAAATATTCTTATAGGAATTTTATTTTTTATTTTATCCCAAAGTAATGTGGAATATATTTTTGATTCCAGTTAATGTTGATTCGTTTGTGATCTGAGCTTAGAGTAGAACAATCTATTGTTTGAGCTCAGGAACAAAGGATTCGACAAAAGATATGCGATAGAGGTTTTATGTACATTGAGTGACAAACGTGCGGCGAAGAGTACGATGAACGGAGAATCCCGTACTTCGAAGACTCAAAACAAAAGAAAGATTATGGAAATCGCTTTGTCACACTGTTGGTGAATTAGAAGGAGCCGTTTAAAAGAGGCTACTCGAGTGGAACCGTCAAAAGGATACGAAGAGGACCTTCAGGAACAGGAAATACAAGGTAGAGTTTTCAAAAATAGAACTGAAAAATGAATAAGGTGATGAAAGATTCTTCTGAGTTATGAATGTGATAAAATGTTGTGTTAGTTGCTATTTAAATCATGTAGCAGTTTACAGGTAAGCATTTAACACATGTTTTACTCAATTTCAATAATATAATGCGACTAATCACCTTGTAATCCGACAAACTAAGTGGAAACGCATGTCCAACACTCCAAAGAAGACTGCTAGCAAATTACTGAGGCACGAATTTCAGCTTCAATATATTCTTTTAGAACATGATATTGTGAAGCTCTCAAAACATTTTAGCTTAGTATTAATGAATCAACTTTTTGAACATCCGATTTCTGACTTAATAATTTACTCACTTACCAAACAGATTCAACTCCATAAAACAAAATGTGTAGAAAAAATACTAAAAAAAAATTATAATTTTTAAAATTCCTTTTGTGATGAGACATCATTTAACAATTTATTATTATCTAGCTCTTTTTTCTATGTTAGAAATTTAAGTCTAATGATTGAGCATGATAATACAGAATTAATTATACTGCCTTCTGAAACATTTTCATTATTATCTGATAATAAACAAAAAATATCATCAAGAGTTATGAATTTCTGTTATTAAAGAGATTTATTATGGATATTCAAAGGATGGAATGTCACAAAAATTTGAACAAAAGAATCATTAAGTGGAAGAGAGAAGAATCATATAACACATCAATTTATCGAAAATTTAAAAATAAAACATAATTATAATAGATGATGTTGAAGAAGTACAAGTTAAACAAAGAATGTGGGTTTTGGTTCCTAAATTTCGAACATAAAACCAGCCGGTACCAAACAATGACTCACCTACTGGAATTGTTCCTCAATTCCGCAATTTTTTTTTTTATTACAAGTTTAAATTTGCAGGTTGTTTTTATTATACATGAAATTCTAATAAAAATGGGATTTTATTATATTTAAAATTTAAACTAGAAATAAAAAAAAACTACTATGAGCCAGTTCCAATAGGCGAGTCATTGTTTATGACCAGCAGGTAAGAGGGTAGGCAAATAATGATTCAGCATCATGTATTATTAGTATTATGTATATTATATTATATTATGTATATTATAGTATATTATATTATATACAGGATTACCGAGATGACGGACTGATGAAGAAAACAAACGCATTTCTAGTTCATCCTATAACAATATCGTAAACCTTCGACCAATGAACCAATTTATTACGTTTTTCTAAACGTTTGAAAAGCTAGGAAAAGTTATTATTGAATAGCTGAACAACATACCACAAGTATTTGCTAAAAACATTCTTTTGAAAAATTGCTAGTAACTTCTCGTCTCTTCGATATTAATATTTTTCTTTTCTATTATTATAATATTGTATTTCAATGTATTGTGTAAGACTTCATTAATTATTAATCAGTTTGATATTATTATTATATCACCTTATTCGTTGACTTCGTACTTATTACATTTTATTATTCGGCTTTATTCTTATAAAATTTGTTTCTATCATTATGTTTCACTAATCACTCCAATTATTGATTTATGACATATAATCCTATGTTTATCACATATGCTTTGTTTGTCATATACTTTTAGTCGCGCTATTACTTTTGTTTGTATACGTATATTATTTATTTATTATCTTACATATTATTACCTCTATACATTCATATATATCTATATATATATATATATATATATATATATATATATATATATATATATAAAATCTTAATTATCGTTTTTATTAAATTATATAATCTTATCGATCTCCTACTATTGTTCATATAATATTTAATGTATATTATATTACATTATATATTATATAGTGGAATCGTTAGAAAAAAAATGTTGCCATCTGGTCGGACCAAATTGTAAATATTAGTTAAATAAACTCTTAACTTTCAAGGTCATAGGGAGTCGATTGATAATCGTAATTCAAGATGGAGGCAGTTGCAGTAGCAATTAAAGTTCTTCTTTTAATAGAAATTTTAACATTTAATATGTTTGTAAATTTTATATATATTTTTTAAATTATGAAATAAATAGTAAAAATATTTTCCATAATTATAATAGGTTTTATTTGATAAAACCTTAAATTAATTAAAAGTGACATAAATTGCTCAAACAAACAAATTTTGAGGTAAAGCATATTTTGGAGTATGCTAATTTCATATTCGTAAAATTCTAATAAAATATCACACTGTTTATAATGATTTAATCGCTCTATATCATAATATTTTTTAACGAGCATAAATTAAAGAACTTCATTTCTTACTTTTGAATGAATAGCCATTATGTGATGAAACTCGCGAAAGAAAAATACGTTAATTAGAAGCGTGTGAACTGTATATAATTAATTTTACAGTATAAGTAAGCTTATTTAACTTTAACATATACCTGACAGGTTATAATTATATCACGCTGACAGGATTATCTCACTATCTATATAATTCTTGGCCATAGTTATAATAATGGCATGAATGGGTGCAACAGCTAACCGAGCTCAATGACTTATAAGCCTCCTTTAAACTGAGAACTTCATTCAAGAAGTTTTTGATGTAAATCCTTCAGATTACATAATATATATTTTAGTTTTTTTATTCATACCTTTGCCTACAAATAGAGGAGTCATTACAGCTTTGTAGTCATTTTTTTTTTCAGATTGTAATTACTGAGCCAATAATACTGTTAGAGAAAATTTTTCCAAAAGCTTCAATTTAATAGCTGAAATGTAATTAAAATTTAAAAATATAATAGCTGCATTGTTATTGTTTAAGTATTTGACACAGATCACTCATAGAAACCAAAATGGACCGGTAAAGAAAATGAATAGGGAAGGAGGGGTACTAGTCGAAAAGACCTCCCCCCCCTTCGAATCCGCTAGAGCTTTACTTTATTATACACAACTAGCGCTTTATCGTCTTTTTTTTTTGTTTACTTTCGCTTACATATGTATGAAATATATAGTATGAGAAAGAATTGTGATCGTGAACATTTTAGAATCTGAGTTTTCAACGGAAATACACATTTTGAGGTACCTTGAGTCGAAATAACCAAGTTCCGCAAAATGGTCTCTGTGTGTTAACAATCTATCTCAAAAAAGAAAAATCTTACGAAAGTGAAATTGCATATTTAATGGTTTTATATGCTTGGGATGTTACAGTAACTTTTTCGTCAAAATTGGCTAACCGGAAGTGGCACTTTATATCATAGACTAAACACATTTTACAATTTTCTCGAAAACGGCTCAAACGATTTTGATAAAATTCATTATATCAGTGTAGAATTAAGCAGTTTTAAATAAAATGTAGGTTTTATTCTGATTGTTGTTCTCTAACAGGCCTAAATGGCAAATTTTCAATATTAGGTTCCCCTAAAGTACCTTTATGTTTTTTTTGTTTTAAACAATTGACCATTTCAGATTCATCTCTATTATAAAAGATAGTTGAATATAAAATATTAAATAATTTGATAATTAACTGAAGAAGAAATAAGAGATCGTAACGGAAAATAGTTAAAATTGGATAATCAAAGGAATTCGAGCGCACGCGAGCTCGCCAGAAAGATTAGAACATGCTTCCATACTTAACATGAGCTTAATATAATAAGGACTCCGACAATATTATGTAAATATATATATATGGTTTTCATAAATGCTATTGTTGGTATCAGTTAATATTTAGTTGTATGGAATACGGCGATTTGAATAAAAAAAAAAAAAAAATATATATATATATATATATATATATATATATATATATATTATATATATATATATATATATATATATATATATAAAGGGTACTTATACAAATAAAAATACCCACAATGAAATATAAATCAATATAGCGTTTATAATGTTTAATTTCACTTCCCCTTTGTCTGGAAATAATTGTTTCTGCTAAGAAGAGTAAGTGAAAATTGTGTGATGCGCGCACCACACCTTTTTTTTTTTTCTACTTGTCGTACTTAACCTGATACATTTGATTTTACTTTCGCTTACGTATATATGTAATATATAGTAAGGGTAAGTATTGCGATCGTGAAAATTTTCGAATCTCAGTTTTCAACGGAAATACATGTTTTGAGGTCCCCTGAGTTCAAATAACCAAGTGTCGCAAAATGGTCTGTGTGTGTGTGTGTGTCTGTCTCATAAACGAAAAGTAGTACGAAACTGATATTAAGTATTTAAGGTTTGTATATGGGCCGGATGTGACAGCAACTTTTTCGTTAAAATCGGCTTACCGGAAGTGCCACTTTATATGAACGCTGAAACACATTTTTACAATTTTCTCAAAGAACGACTCTAACGATTTTGATCAAACTCGGTGTATCAATGTATAATTAAGTGTTCTTTAATATCATTTAGGTCTTATCCCCGTTGATGCCAATTTACAGGGCTTAAATGCTCAATGTTCATATATGTCTTCCTCTAAAGTACCTTTAATATGGTTTATTTTAAAAATGTAACCATTTTGCATTATTCAGAGTTGCAAAAAAATGCTACATTTAACTTTTGAAAGAATTTGATAAATTAATAAAGGAGGAAAAAAATAAAAATGCAGAAAAACCTCCGTTCCTACAGACTGTAGCGCCTAAACGAATGTACCGATTTCAATGAAACTCATTAAAGTCATTTTCTCGATACCCTTTAAATTTATCTATATAACATACTTAAACGAAAAGAAGCTGGGAAAAAAGTTACGAGGGATGTTAAAATTAAATGGTGTTTTAATAGTTTAGGGAATTTCCTGAAAAAACAAAAAAAAAATGGTTAAAATCGGATAATTAGGAGGAAAGATGTGGTATCTGTTTTTTTTCCCTGAAGAGGTGAAAATTTGGATAAATTTAAAATATATTTTTTTAATTGTTGAGACTAAAAAAACCTTTTTTCTACATATATTTAATAAAGTGTCTTTCCTAAGAACATCTTTCATAAGAAAGGAGTACCTAAATTTATACTTTTATTCTCAGTTATATATTTCAACACTGCAATCACCACCTCTTGAATCAACATACTCATTGTCTGCATAAATAACTTTTTCAACTAAAAATATCACTAAAATGACATCACTCAAAAATGTTGAAATTGGAGTTAGTCATTCTGTGGTTTATAAAAGCAAAGAAAGTTGTGTCATTTATAAAAGCAGATAGAGTGAATAGATTTTTGTTGCCTACCGTCGATGTATTAAATAGACATTTTGTAATTATAATGATCTTAATGACTTGTTATCTGTAAGCTTTAAGTTTTAGCTCCGTTTAAAATGCACTTCAATAAATTTTATAATAGCCCAGCATTGCCAGAAAATAATTTCTATTCAAAGTAGATCGGTAAGTGAAAGTTGTGTGTTGCGCGCATCAGATTTTTTTTTTTTTGTAGCTATGACATAAGAAGTAATACATATCAGAGTGGTCGCTCCAGGAATATGATACCAACCTCCTGGAGGTAATGAACTACACACTGAGCTCATTGAGTTTCAACGGAAATGTTACGCTGAGTATTCCATCTCTCATTGAGCATATAAGGACTTGTTATGCCCAACCACTAATTTCTTAAGGGCATCAGAAGATATAATACCTTAGAATAAGCTTAGACCTTCTTGGAATACAATCTGAGGGACTACATATTAGCATATCATTGACATGAGCGTCATGAAACTACACTGATGAATTTTAGCCCTACATCATCACTTAAAATAACTAACTTCCAGCCCTCAGATCTTTTAATTGATATGCTATATGCAAATTCATGTTTTTATCTTTCGTGAGCTCTTTTCTTTTGCAGCTTTAGTCCGTCTACTCCTAACAGTGTGAATGTGAATCGATATTTTATTTACTTGACTTATTTACAATATTACCCTTAGGTTGGTTTCTGATTACAATATGGCTTGTAAATTGATTTTTTATTACAATTTGACCCTTAGGTTGATTTTTAATTACAATACGATCCTATAGGCCTGGATGTAAATAAATCTGTTATCCATATGGCCAATAGAGCGCATTCGCTTTTGACCTTAACTTTTTAAGAGTCATCCGATATCCTCGATGGATTATACAGTGTAGCGAATTGTGCAATGAAGAAGGAGCCTCCAGACAACCGAAATTTAAAAAAATAATTTGAACATAATTAATTTAATTGTGATTATAAGCCTATGCTATTATTTTTTCTTTATATACTTATGTGTGGGTTTGTTCTGAAGATCTCAGTTATGCCTTCGGACTTGATAGATAGGACTAAAAGCGGCCGGAAGAATGTCCAGACCTTGCATAAAGCGGTTAAAGGAATTTTTAAGACAGGGGTAAATTCCTAATGAAAATCAGGATAAAAAGAAATAGATAAAAGACCGAATATGAAATAATAAAAAAAGAATTATATAGTAAGTATATTGATAAAAATTAAGAAGTGAACCCTCTACGATCGAAGACTGTGAAGATTCTCTGCCTTAAAAAGGTTTATAAAATATTAAAAGTATTAACATGTATCAATGAAAAACTCTGGATTCATTCAAATTTTTACTGAAAACAATGGCTTTTTTTTTTATGTCAAACTGATTTTTTTTTCATGGATACAAAGTTCCTCATTACCTATAGAGCGATGAGTAGAATTCTTAAATATGCCCTATAAAGTACTTTAGCATGGTAGATGTCTATCATCATTTTTTTAAAGACGCTTCCGTGTGACAAATCGACTTTTGAAAGACGTTTTCAGTCACGAATGCTTCTCTATAATATGAAACCAACAGCGTTTGGCAACAGTAGTTGTCGTATTCATTTGACAGTCGTATTCTTAAGCCCTCATTACAAATGATTGATGGCTATTAAATCGTCTGTTATGGCTCTTAGGTATTAGATCGTCGAGTTTCTGTTGGACTATCTCTTATCCGAAAGTATTTATATTAACAGATGTGATCCATGGGCCCTAAAATATTAAAACTGGATTTCTTGTTGGATATTTGTGTTAACTAACTTACTTATTGGTAATTTAACAATAATGGAATCTAATTTATACTAACAAACTGATAATCCTGATTATCAATTAATATTAATGTTATTATACTAATATAGAAAATTTTAAATTTGGTTGGAACACATCACTAGCGGATCCAGGATTTAATTTTTATTTTGGGAGAAAGGGGGCTTTAGCCCGAAAGATATATATATATATATATATATATATATATATATATATATATATATATATATATATACAGAGCGTTTCAGAGTTAAGTGGCCAAACTGAAAATATGAATTAAAGACCTCAAACAAGAAAAAAAAATTCCTATGAAGGTATTTCCGCAAACGCTTTGTTTAGGAGATATTCACACCAAAAGATTTTCATTGTTATGAATTATTTACGTTACATTAAGTAAATAAAACTTATTTATTTGTTCCAATTACTTTATTAATCAAACGTAAACATTAAATTCATATTAAATGTTATTCAAAGTAATTGGCATCTTTCTTCAACAGCAGCAGTGGCAGAACGGCACTGGATATGTGTTATTGCTTCTCACGATTCAATTTTCCTTCTTCGCAAGGAATTAAGGTAATTGGCCGGACTTGCATAGACGTTTTGTTTAATGTCATCCCAAACACAAAACTCTAGTGGTGTCAGGTCTGGAGAGCGTGCATGCCAAGCCTGTTCCTGATCCTCCACGGCTAATCCATTGATTGGGATAATGAACATTTAGCCATTGTCGTGGACCTCTTCTGTAATGTGCAGAACAACAATCTAATTGAAGCCACATGCCCCTTCTCATTTATAATGAAATATGTTCAAATAAATCATCGTAATTATTATTAAGAAATTCCAGAAATGTGCCCGCATTGAGTCGAGGCGGCAAGAAATTCGGACCTATTAAAATATATAATATAAATGTTAATGTTTACATTTAATAAATGCAGTAGTTAGAACAAATAAATAGGTTTTATTTATTTCATATAACGTAAATAATTCATAAGAACGAAATTCTTTAGGTGTGAAAATCTCCTAAACAAAGCGTTTGCGGACACACCTTCATAGAAATTTTTTCTCGTTTTGAGGTCCTTAGTTCATTTTTGCAGTTTAGCCACTTAACCCTGAAACACCCTGTATAAAGATAATTACTTTGCAAGAAAAATAAGGAAACTAACTAGCTATACGAAATGGTGTTTAAGAGATTCTTGAAATACTATTAAATGTCATTAATTAAACAAAGAACAATACATTAAGAAATCATGGTTATATTTTACTGTTTTGAGAGGGCTTCAGCTCGAAAGCCCCCCTCTCTGTAGATCCGCCTGCGGAACACACTAATTTAAGAAAATGTCGGTCTCATTTCCGAATTGAAATGGCTGAAACAGTACACCCTTGTATTCCAAAGGTAGTGTTTTTTATATTCTTTATTAAATGCGTTTGATAATTTTACGTTGCTGCTTTGGAAGATAACTGGATGGCTCGCCACGTAGGAAGTCTGGCCTCAAGTCGAATGACCTTGGAAAGCCCAGCGGAACCTGCTCTACATATCTAGGCCAAGCGGCGTCCACTCAACCCTTCTTTGATTCACATCTCGGCTTCATACCGCTCCACCTCTTTTACGGCGTATATATATATATATATATATATATATATATATATATATATATATATATATATATATATATATATATTAATAAATAAATATATCTTCAACAAATTTATCATTTATTTATTTCAAGGTAGTGAAATCTCGAGGAATCTTAGAAAATCTCAAATTAAGGATGTACAGTGCTTTAATAAAGCCAGTTTTGATATACGACTGCAAGACATAACCAGCATCCTAGGATGAATCATTAAAAGATTTGAGAGTTCTTCGCAAAGCAAAGAAACCAGAGCAGTCTGGGATAGAATACCATGAAAGAGATGGACCAATTGAGAACTGCTTACAGAAACTGGTCAATATCTCATTTATACCTCATGATATGAAGGCGAGGAGGTTAAGGTAGGCGGAGTATATTTCTCAGAGAAATCCATCAGAAAGCATCTCTACACAACAATGAATGCCTCAATATGCAATAGGGCACGTGGAAGGCAAAAAAAATGATGGATCGATCAAATTAATAAAGATGCTGTTTTGTTGCATGCATGTACCTTGAAAGTAATTGGCCGAAATGGAGAAGACATGTTGAGGCGGCAAAATATTTAAAAAGTAAAAACTATTTCCAAATTCAATATATTATAATTTAATAAAAATAAATAATATTGTTTTTATAAACATAAAAAAATTAAAATAAACATATTTTACTAAATATAGTATTTTAAACCTATAAATAGCCAATTGTATCATATCAGCTAAAAGTGAGTATATTATAAAAAAAAAAAAAGAAGTGTGGGCAAAGTTATGTAGGCAAAATATTTCACATTTCGATAAAGAACGGAAGAATTTAAATAGGTAATGTTTACTTTTTATGAAACAAACTTTAACCTTGAGCTGAAAAACAGATGGTAAAAAAAATTAGTGAACATTATTTTTATATTTTATAAAATTGAATATACCTTACCTCCACTCTGAAAGCCATAAAGGAGGAAGATAAACAAGAAGAATTATATAACCAAAAAAAAATTCAAAATAAGTAATAGAATTGAATATACGTGAATAAAAAAGTAAATAAAT
The DNA here is from genome assembly GCA_928085145.1 of Nezara viridula. Lineage (NCBI taxonomy): Eukaryota > Metazoa > Arthropoda > Insecta > Hemiptera > Pentatomidae > Nezara > Nezara viridula. Next base: position 185,663,236 of record OV725078.1, on the reverse strand, counting down.
AAAAAGTTATGATATAAAACTATGTACAAAAATGTTTTCTAAATTTAATAAAATTTTATGTAACAAAAAAAAAGTATGTAATCAATAAATATTTAAAAGTGCGTTAATAGTCAGCTCAAAAATCGCTTTAAATGAGGTAGAGCAATTTTATTTTATTTTAACTTATTTATTTAAAAAAATAGCCTTAATATTTTAGTTTTTATCTCTTGAAAGAGTTCAGTTCAGCCAATATTGTACGAGTCGTATGTCATTACTTTTCTGGTCGGCGTGAAAAAATCGATGTTATTCCGATATTAGCTATCATACCACCAGTGGGACTATGCGCTAATACCCTATAGATCAAAACGTAGATGAGAAGATACCAGAAACGACAGCTATAGATAGGAGGGCTCACTACCCGACAGACAGACAAACCGGAATTAATGAACTCCACCAGTGTTCGCTTCGGCCGCTAGCCACTAATTGGCTGTACTGATGGATGTTAGGTCAGTCACGGTTACCTACGCGGAACATGACATCCAATACCGTCGTTTATCTTCCATATAACGTCTTGGGCCTTTCACCGTTTGGCTGCCGAATTAAGCTTTTATGTTAAGTAGTGAAAGAGACATCTCGTTGGTGAAATTGATAGGTTTATGATACTGCAATTACCATCTTCTTGAGATCAATTCTCAATCCATGTTCTTTATTACTTTTTTCAAGATACGCAAGCATGATGTATCGAGCTTAAAAATGGATTAGATGAAAATTTTAATAAATGATAGAATAATAAATATGCAAGGATTATACGAGAAAGTATAATAAATAAAACAATAGATATAAAGAAAAGGAAATATAAAATGGAAAGGTAAATATTTTTTTTATTTATTTATGATATTTTCAACTGTATTAGTATAAATACATCAAGTAAATGTGTACAGAGGAATTTAATCACATGAAAACGTTTGTTGAGAAATTACCCATTGGTAGTACTCTAATAATATGTCTACATAAGGAGATCACGAGCTCATCTTCTTTTCAGAGGTCTCGGAGGGTTATCAGGTATCGAAGAAGAAGCAAGGTTTTAAACAAGAGGATTCACATGGTTATGAAGTTTATTATGGAACAAAACTTAATGGTCGGGGTGATCATTAAAAAAAAATAATAGTAAAAATAAATAATTATATTTATTTTTTTCGACGTTTCAACCCAAAGTTCAGACCTTCATAAGGGCTAAGAAAAACCCATATAAGCTCTACTCTTACCACAATACGTTTGTATAGTGACGCCTCTTCATTTGACCAGGTCTGTTTATCTTTCTTATCTTAGTTTTCTCCTCTTTACCTTATCTCCATCTCTATTTTGTGTATATTGATATATTTGCTCATCTATGTTGTTTACATTATTTTAACTTTTTATTGCCTTATACTTTATCTGTATATTTCGATAGATTTTACAATATCCCAATTTTGTATTTATATCCGTTATTTACTTAAATAACTTCATATTCCTTTTCTCTGTTTTACATTTTATTCTATGATTATCTCACTTCCTTTTAGCATATTATTACATCATATTTTAGCGACTCATTTATTTATTTGTTATTATGTTTTTGTTTGTCTAAACTTACGCTTATTATCTTATACATTCCACTACTATTTGTTGTTAATTCATTTTTCATTTCTTATGTTACCTTATTTTGATTATTTATTTCATTATTCCCTCATTGCTGTTATTATTTATTTCTTAGTTCTGCGTTACTGTTATTATTCTACATACTTTATTTTACTTTAAGTTTATTCTACATATTTTTTTTTAGTCTGTATCTTTCATCATTTTAATTTTAATTCTTTATTTATTTAATGTTTATCGTTTCTCATACCTATTGTTATCTGTTTTTTTCGTAGCCCTGACTCATCATTCTTCTTTTCAATTATTCACCACAGTCAACTATCAATCCACAATAATAAAACTCAATATATATTAATATTTAAAAAAACATTTTTATAATATATTTATTGAAATAATTTGGAAGTCGACTTGAATTTAATAAGTAACTTACTAACACTAGATAAATAATTGTTACCGCATCTTGAAGAAAGACAATGGATTTATCAATATAAAACAAGTAAAAACAATTATATTTGAATCTATTACTTATGTTTTTTGTTTAATTAAAAATGTATTTGTTTATTCCTTTGATATAAATAGAAATGATTTGTATGAGTTGTGTGATACACCAAACCACATTTTTAATTGCTTAATACTCAATTCCCTTGAATGAGGCACAATGTATTTTTTCTCAATAAGAAAAAAAAATAATTGCTAGTTTTGCGAGATAATTTTACAAAAATTAAAAATATATAAATAAGCTCATTGAAATTTAATTAATGAGTATTAGTTAATTAAAGTAACGTGTTTAGGTGATACAATGCTTCGTATTAAATATCAATAATTAAGTTAAATTAAAATAACAATATTAATTACGGAATAAGTCTCCTATTTCCATATTTTATTTTTAAAATGTATTTTTATTATCTATCGAAAGAATTATTAACCATAGTTTTGCATAACACTTAACCTCTAACATCTATGCCCGATTTGCTTTACCTTAACATTTCTACCTTGATATTTCCACTCCTTTGATAGGCTTAGTATATAGTTCATGAGGAAAGGTGTCTCCAGTAATTTACTGCATCTTTCAGCATTTACCGAACTCAAATGGGTTTGAGTACCTTCAACTGGGACTTGCGTTCCCCTGGCAAGAGTAAATTGACAAGGTTTTAGTCAAATAGGTGTCGGTACCTAGTTTCTAGTTGTTCGAAAATTAGGGTTGTTAAAAACATGGAAACATATCAACAACTGCAGGCAGAATTAAATTCCACCGGCCTTTAAAAGATAGCTCTTTAACTGGAAGCAATGTCATTTGAGAAGATTGCCATTTCTAATAGATTTAAAAAGAAATCCATTACGAAGTTTAATCCTGCTTGTGTTCAAAGCTGACGGTTACCTATGCCGTACCAGCTGAGTTTTGGATTTTTTTTCGTATAAAGACTTTCAAAACGGTTAAAAAAAAAATAGTATCGAGACTATAACATTCATCTCATCCAAACCCCTGAAAACTCTCTCTCACTCCCCTTATTATTTAAATGAAATTACAAACGTTTTCGAACCTTAGTCTGAAATCTATATATTATATATTTGTAAAATCTATAGAAACATAGCTACAGCGGGGAAAAACAACAAAATTAGTATTTTATAAGAAATAGTCATAAACGGGTGATGTTTTTTATAAATGAAATCATCCCTTCCATCAATTTATAATTTATTTTAATCAAATAATTTATAATTTAATAACTTATCATTTAATAATTTATCATTTATTAACTGTTGTCAACGTTTCCTGGCCCATCTTCTTGGGCACCTTTTTTAGTTTTAAGTTACAATAAAGTTAGCTTGATATGTTATTTTTAATCCACTTTTAAAACTTTTAGATTATGATAAAATGTTTTTTATCATAATCTAAAAGTTTTTACAGCATGAAAATACATTTTTTAGTAGAAGAAGTTAGTCATTATCTAGGATTTTATTTTAACTTAATTTTTGTGTACAGTTTTACCCTTTTTTGTTTTGTCTGAGTTATTAATATACGTCTTCCGACAAAGTTATCTCATTATTTTACTCGCTACAACATTGATAAGAACTGTTGAATGTATTTCTGCTTAAAAAAAAAAAAAAAAAAAAAAAAAAAAAAAAAAAAAAAAAAAAAAAAAAAAAAAAAAAAAAAAAAAAAAAAAACCCTGTACCACTACAACCCATGAAGGGTCTTGGGTTCAGTACTATTTAGGGAAAGAACTGGTTATTGCTCTACGGATGTGCAAGGAGGTGATTTGACCGAGATCCTGCTCAACCGGCAGGTTGTTCCCTTAATTAATTATTTTATATTAATTACCCACTTTGTAGAGGCTGGGTGTGCCTCAGGGGAGTCGACCTACCCAGGGTCGCCCCACGGCCAATGAAACAGAATAAATAATTTTCTACCGTGAGCCGAGATTCGAACCTGGGATCTTTAGCTTTAGAAGCTCAGTACCCTACCACTGAACTATCCCATTCTCCCTTTTATACTTTATATTTATACTTAAGAGGAGGATAGTATAAAAAAAAAGATTACCTATGTCTCACAGATCGGAATTGTTATTTTTATCCGAAAAATTATTTCTGCCATTAGCATGTGTATCTTGTATTCTTAACCTGAGTAACGCAGTGGCGTAATATTAAAATGGAAATTATTTTTAAAAACTATGTCTCCGAAAACATTTAAATAGATCCTAATATCCAAGAAATCTGAGCAGCTTAAATGAACTGAAACGCAGTTGCGTGATCTTAAAATGGATATTATTTTCAAAAACTACGCCTCCAAAAACATTTAAATAGATCCTTATTTCAAAGAAATAGGAACAGCTAATTCCACAAAGAAATTTAAAATAAAAAAAATCGATGGTCTAAAACGTTGCGTATAGAAGGATGGTCAATTCAGTTTACTACACCTTGCAGGCCTAATCCGAGTATTTTTTTTTTTTTTTTTTTTTTTTTACGAGACGCTTGAATGTTGTCCCTAACACTAACACTGAAACACGATAGTGGAGGAAAACGTCCTATGTGCTTTATACTCAACCTTTTCTCATTAAAAATAGTAGAAAGTCCGTTAATCGTAGAAGGTGCTGGCTACGTGAAGAAGACACGGCTTATTAGTCGTGCTCCTTACTGGCCCTTGGAAGAGGGTGGCACGACCTCCCGATGGTCAAGGGGTCCCCGACCAAACTGGCCAGCCAGGAGTGAAATCGTCCTTCAAATTATTTTCTTCTGTAAGCATTTTATCCATGGTGAAAGTTAATTTCTCCTCAAAAGCTGTAGAATCGGAGAAATTTGAATATATTATGCATAACAAGCTGGCGAAATCTACTTATCACGATAACTGAGCATTTAGTTTGTAAACAGGCGGATAATTTGTAAGATATTGAAGAATGGCAATAAATCACCGCCCTGCTACAAAATCGGTTACTCATTCCAAATATTGATAATTTTTATAACAGACTATAATTTTTGGCTGTAGAAGATATATTGAACACGAGTATTAATTAATTAATTCAATTTTTCTTTTTCTTTTCAAATTACATACTTATGTTTACATTCACTTACATATGCAGCAGTGAGAATGATAGTGGGTTAAGCCAACAACCAGATACATACATTAATATTGATATAGTGTTAATTATAGGAATTTTAATGTATGAATAAATTACATTATATTACACGGAATTTCGTGGTTTAATATCTCCATTATAACAAGCAGAAACAACATCTGTGGAATCGGTTCCTTCCGTTCTAGTAGATATGATAAGTAATCTTTAGCGCATAATTAACATCGGGCAAGTTCCTACACTCACTGTTGAGTAAATCGATGGCATTGGAAATCCCGTTCCTAAACTCATTGATTGGAATCATCAATGGAATGCCTGAGCGGTTTCATCGGCTTTTGGAGACCCCAGGACGTAACCTCATGAATCTCAGTGCTGTTATTTATAAATTTACTTTACATATTCATATTTAGTACATTTCTCTAAATTGAAAATCAGAAATGTAGTATAGAGCTATTTCCTTATATATTTTTGTGAGATTTATAACCTTTCAAAAGATTTATAACCTCCTTCCGCTTCCAGCATGTCGTACCCAAACTCAGCATTAATCGCAGTATGATTCAATCAATTGATTGATTACGTCGATGAAATTAGCACTGAGTTTAAAAACTTTACTCCTTTTCTTCCTCATTGGTTGATGGATATCACATAATCACGAAAACTTTTCCCATCAGTATAATTATTATAGAGGCAAATGAATCTGTTTTGTTTTCGTTATTTTTCTTATTGTAAAAATTTCGTTTATTATTGTTAAAAGCTTTAAGACTTCAAACCTTGAAAGTGGTAGGTGTTCATTATATCTATACATTTATTTGGTAGGAGGAGAGGTTAATTCGGAACTCCGAAAGTATAGGTGGTCTTATGATGTTTTATGTTTATTTTTGTTATTTTTTTTCCGGCAATTTTTAAAATATATTTTAATCTTTGGCAATAGGTAATAGCGATAATAAAATTGAACATATTCAGATAAAAAATAAAAAATAAATTCGAAAGTCTTCTAAAGACAGTTATAATAAAATTAACTAAAAAGAGATAATAAGAGTAATAAAAAGTAATATTAATCATATGCATGGATAAAAACTATCTTCACGCATTCGGCCTGAGGATCAGAACTTTGGCTGGCTGCAATGCTTGCTGAGACTTCCCAAGTGGTTTTATTACGAAGAAAAAAAAGCGTGGTGTGGATGGTCAAACCTTTTTTACTGGGACTAATAAGGCTCCTACACAGAGAACCTGGTATGTCCCGACGATACGATACCCTTTGTCGGTATCGTTGCGGATTATCGCGCTCTCTGTGACAGCTACAATGTAATAGATAGTAATAGGAATATATCGCTATATCGCTGCCGACAGGAATATCGCCGAGAATTATCGCTTTCTGTGTGTAGGAGCCTTTAGGGATAGTCCGAAATTCTTAATAAAAGATGCTATGGTGAATAAAAAAAAAGTCATAATAACTTACAGAAATTTTAATCAATGTAATTTCTTATTTCTTATAAAATGTATAAATTGCAAGCTTCAATTTTTTTTTCTGTCTGTTTTTTTGTTGTCAGAGACACGAATATTTGTATCGCAGCAATATAGAATATTTCTCGTCACTCGTTATAGTTACAAAACTATTTTAAGGAATAAATAACTTTTTAGTTTTTTACATTTCCGATTTCGAATAAACTATTTACGTTTTAGTTTATTTCAAGTTAAGTTTGGTTCATATGTTCCCTTCCCCCCTCCTTATCCTCCGAAACTACGATTATATGTAATCCCGGTAACATTATTACGTCGACTGATATTAGTGTTGCCCAAAATCGGTCTTGGTCTTGCACTTTGCAAGACCAAGAACAAGAGTGGTAAAAAAAAATCGTTTTTGTGAATAAAAATTAAGGAAAAATGATTAATAATAATTAACAATTTTAGTTACTATATGTAAGGAATTGGTACAATCTATATACTTCGTTTGCGTTTGACTCTTCCAATTTTCATTTGGGATTAGTTAGGTTTCCCCTATCTGAAAAATACAGTAAGATCTCTTTAGTAATAAGCTAATAGGTAACTGCAAGATTGTCGCGAGACTCTTGCGCAAGACTAAAACACACTAACACAAACACACATTTGGGCAACACTAACTGATATGAAGTTGAGAAACTGATTCAGTAATAAAACTATATGTGCAGATCAACCATTGTAACTGTCGTATTTAATATAGATTTGTTTGAAAATGAAAGTAAGTAACAAACTATCATAAATTTCTCTAATTCTAGCACCTTCAGCAATAAAATTTCTCTTTTTTTAAATTATTTTTTTGAATGGCATGATCCATTATTAATTATACATACATGTAATCTCAGATATTATATATGATACGTGTCTGATTAAGTCTTTCAAAAACCAAGGGTGTTGATTTTGTAACATCACCTTATGTATTTCATGTTTAATATAATCACCATTTTATCATTACTGAAATGTCGATACAAACCGCTAACATTCCAGGAAGAATACACATACGACGAGGTGTTCATACCGGTTATTCAAATCCTGAAGTGCCTTGCTTTGTGTCAATTATAGAACGAAATGATTTGGAACGCTCCAGTGTAATGATATGGCTTTTGTCCAGAAGTGAAGTTTCCTTTTAGAATGGTTTACTGGTGCATCTTCCTGTGTCCTGCTCCTGGTCACCGTGAAAAGAAAGTGGTCCTGTCTTTATCTGACCTGGAACGGTAAATCCTTCACAGTTTCACTAATTTTCACTCATCCTCTAAGCCTATGGATGAAAGGGGCCATTCTAGTCAGAGGGTGAAAATAAAAGAGTTGACCACTTAAACCAAGCGATCACTGGATAAGGGATAGTTGATTACAGAAACGATCTGCGGTCAACAACAGAACAATGATCTTAAAATATTGCCAAAATACAGAAAATTCATAGCCAGGTATTTAATATGAACTGATACAGATTTATTTGTAGTAACAGGAATCTAATATTTTTCGCTATGAAAATTTGTTGTTTATGGGTTATATTGAGTGGTTTATCTCGCCAAGACCTGTTCGCCAAGAGTCCCAATTACTCACGGGGACCAACAGCAGAGCTATTAATGATAATTATTATGATTATCATTAAATATGCATTTTCATTATAAATATATACATACATATTGCAAACTAAAAAAATATTTCTGAAAATGATTATATGATGTACGTTAAGTTTCTGATTTGAATGCTAAAGAATACGTTTAACCTCGAAAATTCCTAAAAAGTACATACTAGTCTTGGGGTACTACATGTCGGTAGTCGACATCGTATCCATTCGCTCCAAGCAAGTATTAAATGTCTTTATGGCGTTTCTATGACTTGCTATAATGAAAAATAAAATTGGTGTAAAGAAATTTTCCAATGTAATATAATAAACGTATTCCATGTCTCCTATTCAATTATCAAATCTGCTTTATCATCCTTCTTAAAAAAAAATATTAAAGAAAACCTTTAAGCTCATATCACTGATCACTGATACAAACACCACTTATAAAGAGATTCCTCAACTTCTGGATGACCTCCTAGTTTTAATGTTTTCCGTTTAGAGACACCACAATACGATTCCGACACTACCACACGAAGCAATTCCAGTAATGTGTACTGAGAAATAGTGCCATTTTCACTCCACCCTTCGTAAGTAAACTTTAGCTTATTTTTTCATGGGTGAGAAATATTGAGGACGCAGTGATTGTAAAGTTTCAAGCCAAACATGTGGTTGGCCATCAGGACCTGTTTCAAGTACTTGAATACCTTCACTGCTCGAAAGAAGCCCTGATGATGACCCAGATATTTGGGTTGAAACTTCGGCACCAATAAAAACTTTACAATGATTGCGTCCTGAATATTTATCACTCATGATATATAGAACAGTCCTTTAACTAAGTTCCTTCTTTAACTTTTTTTTTTTTTTTTTGTTCGAATTAGCAGGGGTTCAGAATATCGAGACCATATTATATTCTTTTATCTTTTTTCTTATTATATTTATATCTCGTTGACTAATTATTCAACTTACGTTAGAAGTATGATGAATATAAAACATTATTATTATTATTTTCATATATTATTTATGAGTCTTCAAAAATAAATCTTCTCGGACACTAAGTATGATACTGGTCGTATTGAATTAATTATAATATTAATTTTATCGTTGTTTATTTAATTTATTGCTACTTAAGTCATTTCAAATTTCAGTTTTATGGGAAACCATCGATGTCCGTGGCCTCTTATCAGTTACATTATTATGAATGACTCGACTTCAAGGGAAGTGTAATTGTATTATTTTTAGTAAAAAATTTTATAATAATTCGATTCGTTAGTGTTCCAATGCTCTTTCTTTCAAAATTTGGAGAAGTATACATCATATTACTAAAAGTTAACAAAAGGTTCGAACCTTCCGCTATAATTTTAATTTCTCGATCTTATGTCCGATGTTTACTTTTACGCGTTCCAATTTAGTGACTAAAAGTAAGAGTGAAAAGCTTTTTAGAAGATATTATAATTAAGGATATATTGAAATAAAACTATCGAACGAAAATTTCGATACTTCAATAGATCGATATTTTACCATCATCGCTAATTAAAAGATCTCTAAGATAGCTATCGCACCAACAGGAGATGGGATGGTGCATACACATTTTTACGGCATTTGAATTTTTGGGGTAGTAATGAATTTTTAGAGACAACGATATTTTGGGGAGGGGGAGGAGGGTTTCAATTTGATGGATATTTGAAACCAGAGATAGTGTTGCCAAATCCGAGAACGAGACGAGTCTTGGTCTTGCAAACTCAGTCTTGGTCATGGTCTTGGTCTTGCACAAGAGTCTCGCAACAGTCTTTCAGTTACTTATTAGCTTATTACTATAGAGATATTACTGTAATTTTTTCGTAGGAGCATATTGGTTATACCAATACTTTACATATAGTAACTAAAATTGTCGAGTATTAGTAACTATTTTGCCTTAATTGTTATCTAAAAAAACGATCTATTTTACCAGCCCTGGTCTTTTGGACAACACTATCCAGAGATCGAGAGAAAAACAAGTAATTGTATAATTACAATTTTCTAATTGTACCTTCGCTGACCCTGATTATGAAGAGAGGTGCAATAAAAATTCGACGTGCATGAGCCATATACCCTAAGGTGTATGGAGACTGAAGGTTGTAAGTTACTTGGCCTTACAAACATAAATAAATTACAAAGTAGTCGAAACACTCGACCTGAATACCACGCTCTTTATTGCTAGATATTTTTTATTCGCACATCTTTTACACATGTCCATCTAGTGGGATACGTTCACGGTTAGAAAGAATCCCTACGTTTCTTAAGGCCGGTGAAAGGATACCGCTTTCGGAACAACATAGATTTTTTTTTATGATCGGATATTTTTACATATAATCCCCTGTCCCGTATTCTCAGCTTTGTCACGCCGCCTTTCTACATGTGTGTGTGTGTGTGTAAAGGGAAGATGTAAAAAGGTGTAAGTGGAACAGCGCTGGTTCCCTTGTTCCCTTTGTCTGCAGTAAAGAAGGGAGGCCGTTCTCCTTGTGGTGGTTCAGTTAAACTTGGTATCACGCACCTCGAGGTCTTTCAATGAATCTACTCCTTGCTTCCCTTTATTGTGTATCATTATTACATTCATGCGAGTTAACACTCGCAGTTTCCGCTATAATTTGGCCTAATGGGATTCGTTTAGAACGATTTTATTGGCTTATCTGTCCCAATTGTAACAACTACAACTGTCTGTTCCGATTCATATTTCTAGTAGGGTCGATAAGACGTTGTTTGAAACCGCACTAAAGTTGCATATTTCGTTTTAATATAACCAGAGCTCGAATTTTTATGCATTATAAACCCTCATATAATATGCAATAAAAAGACAGTCAAATATGCAGTAAGAAAGCTGCAAATATACAGCGAATAGTCTCCAAATAAGCAATAACACTAATTTGTTTATCGTTTTTTATCGTTATTTATGTGTTGTTATATCTTTTACATATATATTTATAATTATTGTGTAATTACATTATAGATAGATATTTGACTTGAAAATGGGCAAAATTGCCTGAAACGTCGTCGAGAAAATTGAAATGAATTGAAGCGTGGAGTAGATGTGTAAGGGTGAAATAAAGTTATTTTCCTCCATAGTATAAATCTTATTATTTATATATGCCATTGAAAATTTAGAAGATTTAAAAAAAATAATTAAAAAAAACACACGAAAGGGCATCTGATTATGTTTTAAGTTTGTTAATAATTTCCATTCCTCCCTGGTACCGCTTTATAACTATTCAAAGAATTAGAAGAAAATTTCATTCGATTTCCTCCAGTTGATAGAGGAAGAACAGGTAACTACGGTTCGCCTGAAAGTTCTGCAAAGCTGATCATAATTATGAACTAACCGTTTAGGGGAAACTCCGCTAGGGAATGGACGTGAACAAAACAGCTTAAAATCCCTGTCATCTTGCTTAATAGCTAGCTACCTGGCTCTTGTGAATTCCATCGTTATAATTATTTAACAATGGCCTTAAAATGCAAAGAAACTTGTGATGAGTTTAAGCGGCTTGTTAGCTATGACTATATATGCTAAAGGAGAAACGAATATCATACATTGTAAGAAAATAAAGAATAACGCTTAAGGGTTTTTGAAAGTAAAGTACAATGTAGATATACTACCATTATTATTTATTTTTTCAATTCTTGGCTTTATGCCGGATAAATTCAATGACCCGGACAGAAGCGAAAGGGTACAGTTTATTGAATATTTAATTTGAAATATTATAAAAATTTCGAACAATGCTGACGGTTCCCAGCATTACCACTTTCTGGATTTCCTGAAGTTCCCAGCTTAATCCAAGTACCTTCTTTGATATTAGAGTCTCTTAAGGAATCAGGCCATTGCTGGATACAATAATGGGTAGTACTCTTACTTCCACCAGCCGGTATAACTGCCTTAATTCCTCGCATAGCTCTTGATACTTCCGAATTTTTTCAATTAATGTTTTACCTAGATTATCATCAGCAGGAATTCCAACTCCTATAATGATGGCTTTCTTCTTCTTCTTCTTACTATATTATTATTATTATTATTATACGATTTGTGACTAATAGAGTAGTCACAAACATAGATAAAAGGATTGTTTTAAATATGACCTTGAGGATTTGGCATTCTTTTGTAATTTCATTGCTAGAATAAAGGAGTCACTTCATGTCATTATTTTTGATTTTTTTATAATAACTAGCTGTATTTATTTAAGAATTTTATTTGGGAATTGACGATTACATAGCGCCTAAATTGCATTTAAAAAGGTAATTATTAGACAAATGTTCAATGGAAATAGATAAAATTCGAAATTTACTCTTCAAATCTGCAATGGTTATTACACGTCTCTGGTGAGGACTTAGTATAAAATGTTAGTTTTAGAGAACTTTAACTAGTTGTGGTTACTTGTTCAGTTCAGGTCAGTAAATTATTTTGCAGATTTTAGTATGAAATGTGGGTGAAAGGTATAGTGCAGACTCCAGAGAAATTAAGAAAACGATAGAAACAATTCAAAGGAAAGATTTGCATTGTGGAAGTGGGGGAAGTTTATCATATCAACCACCATTCCAGGACTTAATTTTGGGGAGGGCTTCAGCCCGAAAGATTTTTTTTTCTGCATATATTACGATAATTACTTTAGGAGAAAGAATGAAACTAAATACCTATATGAAATGGTGCTAAAGTGATTCATTAAGTCCTATTAAATGTAATTAGATAAACAATAATACTTTTAGAGATAATTTTTTTCATAAAACATGGTTATATTTTACCATTTTGGGAGGAAAGACCCCCTCCCGCCCCCCGTAGATCCGCCTGTGATTTCAACTGAGAAATAGTATGAGTGATGTGAGGGTATATCACATATGCCATTTATACTAATATAGTAAAAATATAAATATATATATGCCACTTATGTTGCAATAGTAAAAATTAACGTGATATTTCTCAACTTCAGAGGACGGCGATTTTCAGGTTAATTTTGTTACATTACCGATAAAACAAAAGCTCTTTTGGCTTATTGCATAATCTAAGCAACTGATTATTTCTTATTACTGGAAGTTCAAAAAAGCGTTTGCCATTAATTAATCGGTTAAAAACCCAAACGGCAATATAAAAAATAGAAAAACATTTATATCACTAGGAGAAACGGTAGAAGGAATATTAAAAATCATCAATAAAATAAAAACTATTTATATTCAAATCGAGGTACATTAAAACTGGTATAAAGTTGTAAAGGAAGGCATTTCAAAAACGTTATAGTATCTCGAAATAATTTACTAGGTCAACTTTTATTCACCATATCCGATCATCAGGTCGTAAAAAAAGTAAAAAAACAATCGGTGAATTGTGCCAGTTAAAGTGGCCTGATCGGTATTCATCGCTTCCTTATCAGATTGCCAAATCAGGTAGGTTGCCATTCACTCTTAAACGCTCTTGTAAACAACACTTTTTGCCTTCCACCTAAAATTAGCACGGATTACACAATTTATCTAATTATAAAGAATATGTTTTTTATAATTTGTCGAGGAATCGTAAACTGATTAAAAAAAAAATGCTCTCCTCTTAAAATTCAGGACCGTTTAAATTGAATGTAGGAGAAAAAAACAATATTTGAATTAATAAAAAAAAAATCAATAGAATTAGGTAGATTTTTTTGCTCCATATCTTTGATACTGGTTTCAATTTTTTGGTTTATCATTGACATATAGCTGACAAACACTTTTCAAATAAAAACAAACACTTTTAGACAAAACATCAAGTGAATAAAAATAGTCCCACTCAACATTTTTTTGAAAATGTGGTTCGTAAACGAGTAATGAAAACAGTGAATCAACACCATGAAATTATCAATTTATTTTAGCTTATGTAAATATTTTCGAAAAATCTATGAATAATTTTACTTATATATTCTTTTATTTTCTTTTTCTAGTTCGTTTCTTTTATATTTTAATGTAAATTTTTACTATTGTATGAATCAACACCATAATTATGAATGTTTTACCTGCAGATTTTATAAATATATGATCATGGTTTGATATGAAATTCTAACTTTTATTTTTGTAATCAGTTTCGATATATGACTGGAATTTTTATTTCCAAATTTTTTTTCTGTTCGGAACACAAAATTTTCTACTCCCACTTGCGACTAAAGTTTTTAAACAACTATGGTTTTATTTAAAAGTTTTCTAAAAGCAAATCGTTTTGCAAAAATTTATATCTTAAAAAGGGCTAATTGAACAGTTACTTAAGAAAAAAAAAATATATATATATATATATATATATATTAAAATTAAGAAAATTTAATATTAAACAACTTTATTTCTTATGTTTTTTTTCTTAAAATGTAAAGATAAAGAGTTGGCGAGTCAAATCATGATAAAAATGCGATGCAAACACTTTTTTTTTCGAAATTAGTGAATCACGAGGACGGATATCACGGAAACTATAGAATATAGCGTAAAAACTAATATAACCATTTCTATTGCAATTTTTTTCAGCTTTAATTTTATGCATGACATTATTATAGATAAAGCGCATAATTTCACTGATATCAGCGAAAAACCGAAAAAAGTAAACTTTTTGAATCGTAAATTCAATTTTTTGACTAGACATTAACGCATATGGGGTAATTGACTATTATTTCATGTCTTAAGACTGTAAATATTATAAATTGAAAGGGTGGCTTTCTATATCTATAAGCGCTCTCCATATATGTATACGCTTACAAACTATGTAGAATCTCTATCTATCTTCAAATGACCGCCATTTTGTATTTCAGCGGCTATATGCTGGCAGACGTGCATTTTTCTCATCAGCCATGTGGATATGATCAATTTATTAGGACAAAGCTTAGGATGAAATATGACACCTTTTTCGCCTTGGGCTCCCGGACTACATGTATTTGGATGCCTTGATGAGACGTCAATAACAATTGTTTTTATTTCTACTTTTTCTTTCTTCCATCTTTTTCCATTTTCGACATCTTTTTTTTTCTACCCTGATTATTCCTGAATTGGTAAAACGTTGGAAAGTATTGTGTTCACTTGTATGTTAAAGACTCGTGGCTTTATGGTTTCGATTGTTCCATTCTAACGTCTCTTTTCGGTCTCTCTTTTTTACTTTCACTTACGTATATGTGAAATATATAGTAAGGGTAATTATTGTCATCGTGAAAATTTTAGAATCTCAGTTTTCAACGGAAATACATGTTTTGAGATCCCCTGAGTTCAAATAACCAAGTGTCGCAAAATGGTCTGTGTGTGTGTGTGTGTCTGTTTATGTGTGTGTGTGTGTGTGTGTGTGTGTGTTAACAGTCTAGCTCATAAACGAAAAAGTAGTACGAAACTGATATTAAGTATTTAAGGTTTGTATATGGGCCGGATGTGACAGCAACTTTTTCGTTAAAATCGGCTAACCGGAAGTGCCACTTTATATGAACGCTGAAACACATTTTTACAATTTTCTCAAAGAACGACTCTAACGATTTTGATCAAACTCGGTGTATCAATGTATAATTAAGTGTTCTTTAATATCATTTAGGTCTTATCACCGTTGATGCCAATTTACAGGGCTTAAATGCTCAATGTTCATATATGTCTTCCTCTAAAGTACCTTTAATATGGTTTATTTTAAAAAGTTAACCATTTCGCATTATTCAGAGTTACGAAAAAATGCTACATATAACTTTTGGAAGAATTTGATAAATTCTAGAGAAAAAAAATAAAAATTCAGAAAAAGCTCCGTTCCTACAGACTGTAGCGCCTAAACGAATGTACCGATTTCAATGAAACTTCGATAAAGCCATTTTCTCCATACCCTTTAAATTTATCTATATAACATACTTCAACGAAAAGAAGCTGGAAAAAAAGTTATGAGGGATGTTAAAATTTAAAAAAAAAATAGTTAAAATCGGACAATTAGGAGGAAAGATATGGTCTCTAGTTTTTTTCACTGAAAAGGGGAAAATTTGGATAAATTTAAATTATATTTTTTTAATTGTTGAGACTAAAAAAAACTTTTTTCTACAGATATTTAATAAAGTGTCTTTCCTAAGAACATCTTTCATAAGAAAGTAGTACCTATATTTATAATTTTATTCTCAGTTCTATATCATTGTCTGCATAGATAACTTTTTCAACTAAAAATATCACTAAAATGACATCACTCAAAAATGTTGAAATTGGAGTTAGTCATTCTGTGGTTTATAAAAGCAGATAGAGTGAATAGATTTTTATTGCCTGTCGTCGATATATTAAATAGACATTTTGTGATTATAATGGTCTTAATGACTTGTTATCTGTAAGCTTTAGTTCCGTTTAAAATGCACTTCAAAAAATTTTATAATATCCCAGCATTGCCAGAAAATAATTTCTATTCAAAGTAGATCGGTAAGTGAAAATTGTGTGTTGCGCGCACCAGATTTTTTTGTTAGCAGTAATGCAGAGAAATGTTAAACTTTTCTTATGTAGTTGATTGAATTGGCGAAATAAAAAATCCGATTTCGTTGATTAAGCTGTTAGCTTGAAGAATGCAATATTATACAGTTAAAATCTTATAAAAATAAATTGGGTTTTAATAGAGAGATGCCTCAGCCCGGTCTGTTAATCAAGTTACATTTTCGAGGAGCTATGAATATATAATGGATGGAATCCTCGATAATATTTAAATTGTCAGAGGAATAAAAAATAAAACCAGTCTTTTATTAGCCCTGCCTCAATCAGACTAAATCTGAATTTTGTGACCCGACGAAACTAGATTCTTCTACAGGCAGGTTATAAGGATAGAACTTTACTAGTCAACAGCGAAAAGTAGGGCATATTAGGAAACCTTTTTATTTTATTTTTTAGGAGCATCATCTATTTTTTAGGGCGATTCTTCTTAATAAACTACAAATGTATGAAAAAAAAATCGTTCTTTATCTTCTTTAGATGGGATTTTCCAGGCTATTAATTATGAGTTTCGCAAAGAAAACTATTATTGTACGTTAACGTTTCGGAATTGTTCCCCCATAATCAGAACTTTTTGTAGTCATTTATAACAATTATATTTCTAGAATATAAGTATAATTATAAATATATGCTATTATATTGGTTAAAATTACTATTAATTAAAAATTAGGCTAAAATTAGTCTACAATTATTTAGAACTCCCTTGTCATAGTTTTTCCCTCTTTTTTTAACTTAAATATTATCTGGGGCAATACATTTCTTCCCTACCAATTGGCCTGCTTTATGAAATACTTCACCTTACCATTGGACTTTGTACTCAACTATCTATTCTTTCTCCTTATATAGATTGTTGGTTTGATTGAATTTATTATGTTTTAATTTTGTTGAGCATGTCCGAGTAATCACCAACGTGTTTAGTATCAGTTTTAAAATTTACTGTTACGCTATTTTTTTTTGTAATATGCATAGAATGTGCGGTGCATCACACCTTATATTTAACAGAAATTAATTTTTATTAAATTTAATAAACCTTGAGAAAAATAATTTAATTATAAATGCAAGCTTAATAAAATTATTATAAATTGTGACAATTTTGTGCATTTTTGGTTTATCTAGCTAAAACTAATTTTTATTAATTTTTTCATTTATTTTCCATAGAAATTCCATTTAGTTCCTATGGAAACATTTATCTCCCATGCACTAATACAAGATTATATATTAATAACTATCATTAGTAAAACTCATTGGTTTTTGGTCAATTTTCATTTCTTCATATGCTAAATTTTATTTTTTCTAAAACCTTAAGCTTCCCAACGGGATGTTATAAATCTATATTACAATTCTGATTTCCAGAAATGGTATTATATCTCTCTCATTTTCTCCTTTAGCTAATTATTTTTATGTATTTATTTTTTTTAGAACTTGTTTATTACAATCTGTCTCAGAGGACATTTATAATAGTGCTCAGAGATCACAGTCACGCTCCATGTACAATAAATAAAAATAAATTAAGCAGAAAAATAATATATGTATATATATATATATATATATATAAATAAATAAATAAGAATAAAATAACAATAAAAACACATATCTATATACATTATTTACCAGGCTTGACTCTCCAACATTGGAGGGAAAATCATGACTCCAGGAGAGCTAATTATTGAATTTATTTAACTATTTCAATTAAAATTGACTTTATTTTTAACTTTATTTTACTTAAATTGTACTTGTTAACTTTTTAAAACTTTCAACAGCATTTGGATCTGTAGATTTGTTGCCAACTATAACTGATTATAAATTAGAAGATTAATTTACAATTTGTAAATTATTTTTATATAAAAAAAAAAAAAAATCCAATTTCATACCTTTAATAGTTTGAAGATTGTATTTTTTATTTGTAATTTTGTTGACGCTAATATTTTAGTGGCTTTATAGGTACCGAGCTTAGTCTTAATTTTCAAAGCCTTTATCAAAAAAATATTAAAAATCTGTTAAATTAATGATATAATTTGGGATAATGATTTTAGAGGAAAAGATGTAAGATAGCTGTAATATTGATGGTATATATCTACATTAAGCACGAAATTTCAGTGTTGTAAACATCTTTTCCCCTTTGAGCTGTTCGCGTACACCGACACTCTGTCCAATCGGATTCAAATTTTTCACAATTGCAATATTTTCTTCCTTATTGCTTATTTTGTATATAGTGAAGGTAAAATTCATCGCAATGCTATTATATCTTATTCGATATCATAAAAAACGCTTCCCGAAAGCGACAGCTTTTGGTCGCCTCGGTATTAGGATAACAGGAGAGCCAAGGAGGTTTCACTTTACTTCCTAAAACCTCCACTTTGTATGGATGGCTGTAGCAAACTGATTCTTTTAAACGCGTCTGTTTAAATGCTTGTATTTTCTTCTGTAGTATTTCCTGTATGTATCTTTTAGAGTTTATCCAAACATACTAATGATATAAAAGGAAAAATAAACGAAATATTCCTTATTACATTAGGATGACGATCTTTACGATTAGTACCTAATCATTTATATTACAATGTCCCTCGAAATAAACTGTTTTCTTTTTTATGTCCAGTTAAATGATATTAGCTATGTTACGTATTATATAATTATTATTAAAACGCAACATCTATACAAAAAAAATAATAAAATGAATTACACGAAAATTTCAATTAATAAAGAATATTGTGACATAAGGAAATTGTTTAGTCTAAATCTTTAATTTGTCACTTTCAAATAAAATAATAATAAGCAAAATAATAATAATTTATACATCCATGTGATTAACATAATTACATTCATAACACTGGTGCATCCACAATGGAGGAGGGCTTTCGGAATGAATTCGCTCACTCCTCACCCCTCTCCAAAATGGAAAAATAGTTTTTTCCATTGGTTAATACAATTAATAAATAAATACAATCAATAAACAATTGCAATATGTACTATTTTTACGTTATGACGCAGCTACTAAATATAAGCACGCACCAAAAAAAACACAATTAAAGTACTCCATAAACTCATTGTTTCTTTCAGTGGGATAACCGTTATTTTACTCCGATAAAAAAAAAAAAAAAAAACTAATCATAAATCCGTGAGTTATTCAGGATTACATACATTTTGAAAATAATATAAATAAACGTAAAATAGTATTTATAAATAACAACTAAGTTAACGAATTTAAAATAACAATCTCGTTCATTATAATGTACACAAACTAAAAGGGTTACATGTGTTGGATTTAGGGCAAAGACAGATTTCATATTTTGGGGGGGAGGTGGTGGGAGGGGCTATCAAGTTGATCACACAGAATGAACATAATAGTTTGTAGAATGGGATCTCGTCTTTAAAGAATGGACCGAGGAACATGGAGTAAATAAATCAAGAAGGTAAGAAGTTATTTTCTTGAAGTTGAAAGGTTCGGAAACGGAATAAACATGAGAAATATTATCGTCGGAAAACTGGATAGAGCCACTTCAACTCGGCATTGATACGTACGAGCGCTTAAAGCTTTCAAATATAAACTTAATAAAACTCATTACTTTTATTGAACATCTCCATAATGAATGTAACCTATAAGGACCGGAACTAGAAGGGGCTCGTGACTTCTCGAATGATGACGTTACTTGAAACACCTATTGATATAAAAATGTGTCTGTCCGCGTATGAAAATCTTAGTCATTACGATACACTAATCACTCGTAAAAGGCTTGACGAGAAATAATCCTTAACACAGATAATTAGAAAAGAAGAGTTGACAGAGGCCGGATTAGCGTTAAACGTTCATTGACGCCGATGACCTCACTGTTCATGGCCGTCATAGCTCCCTATGACGGATTGCGATGTGCATCGCTA
Organism: Nezara viridula; assembly: GCA_928085145.1. NCBI lineage: Eukaryota > Metazoa > Arthropoda > Insecta > Hemiptera > Pentatomidae > Nezara > Nezara viridula. Next base: position 185,642,671 of record OV725078.1, on the reverse strand, counting down.
CACCGTTTACCGGTAAATCGGTATTCATACCGTGTCATAGGGCCTTACGAGCACTTAGGTTCTTCTGCTAGCGTATTGGAATCATTTATGACATGCTTGCGGTCTTAAAGGCTTCCAAGAACTCTACGAAAAGTCTGAGCTGGGTCGCGGATACAGCGTGATAAAACGTCATAAGGGGTGCATAGTAGGTTCCCGGTTGCATTGTACTAGTGTGGAGAACATGTCTACGATTCGAACAAGATATTGACCTTTTACAACAAACTCTAACTCATTTTTACAATGATATGCTGATAGTTATATGATACACTGACAGGCAAAAAATTCCACCCACTTGATTTTTTCATGTTTTCATCTAAAAATATTTCTGCTTTGGGTTGGTCTATTGTTTTTAATGAATAAATAGGTAATCTTTTTGTTTGTTTTCAATTAGGAATGTTAATATAGAGGACAATAACCCTTAATCCTTAATTCAATGAAACGATTCTAGATTCCAATGTTTACTTTCTACGGAATCAAAATGTTTATTCAGTATCATTAGTTCAGTGCCGTTTCTTGCAGCACATTTCTTAGTCTCCGGCTTTTAATTTTTTCAATATTAAGTTTAAAAATGCTTCTTAGTGCTGAGGATGTTGCGTGTGGTGTGGCACTTATTGATGATGGACGTTGCATTAGATATGCAGCTAATGCCATCGGAGTTCCATATGAAACTTTACGAGACGCCGTCAGGCGTTTTCGGGAAACTTGTTCTAACAATAGAAGGCCCGGTTCTGGACTGCCTAGGGTAACAGAACCACGGGATGACCGGTTTTGTAAGACAGTCGTCCAAAGTCCAATGGCTGTGTTCTCGGGCAAAAGCCAGCCGTGTTACCCTGTGAGTTCTGGTCAACTCTGGTCCTCTTACTGAACGAAAAGCCATTAATTCATACTCATTTAATCTTCTCCGTGCGGTACGTTCAGAAATTTGCACACCTCGAACTTCTTCGAACTGATGAATCGCTTGAACAACGGTAAGGTGCCGGTTTCGTAAAATTCTCAAAGTCAAAAACCGGTCACCCCGTGGTTCTGTTACCCTAGGCCGTCCAGAACCGGGCCTTCTATTGTAAGAACCAGTTTCCCGAAAATGCCTGATTGCGTCTCGTAAAGTTTCATATGGAACTCCGATGGCATTAGCTGCATATCTAATGCAACGTCCATCATCAATAAGTGTCACATCACACGCAACATCCTCAGCACTAAGAGGCATTTTTAAACTTAATATTGAAAAAATTAAAAGCCGGAGACTAAGAAATGTGCTGCAAGAGACGGCACTGAACTAATGATACTGAATAAACATTTTGATTTCATAGAAAGTAAACATTGGAATCTAGAATCGTTTCATTGAATTAAGGATTAAGGGTTATTGTCCTCTATATTAACATTCCTAATTGAAAACAAACAAAAAGATTACCTATCCATTCATTAAAAACAATAGACCAATCCAAAGCAGAAATATTTTTAGATGAAAACATGAAAAAATCAAGTGGGTGGAATTTTTTGCCTGTCAGTGTATAATATATATACATACATTACTTTTTTAAAAACTGTTTATTAAAGATATTTACAACTGTATTATAATATAAATACATCAAGTAAATGTGTGCAAAAGATTATAATCACTTGAAAACGCTTGTTGAGAAACTACCCACAGGTAGCACTCTAATAATATTTCTGCATAAGGAGATCACGGGGCCATCTTCTTTTTAGACGCCTCGGAGGGTTACCAGGAATCGAAGAGGAAGCAAGGTAAGAAACGAGAGGATCCGGATGGTTATGAAGTTTATTATGGAAGGATAGGTATCTGGATTGGGCCAAATCGGAAACATATGGAACAATTATGTCATTATGGATTATTTTATTAGTGAGAAAGTAAGGAGCATTGAGGATTTTTGATTGTAAGGATTGGATACGATAGGAATTTGATGGTTTAGTGGAGCCCCATAGCTCAACTCCGTAAGTCCAAATAGGTCTTAGTATAGTCATGTATATTAGTCTTTTGTAATTAATTGGAAGTTTAGAGCGTTTGTCTAGTAAGTGTTGGAGTAAGCGGAAACGTCGAGCAGTTTCTTGTCGTTTCAGTCTTAATAAATGTTTCACTATCGTACGATAAATTACTTTGTTGATTAATTTTTTACATTATATATGAATCATTTATTTCCAAAGTAAACCCTAATCATCATAGGCAGTTTTTTTTCTGGAAATGCGAAAAACTGTATTTTCTATATAAATTGTAATATCAACCAACGTCATTACTTTATTTGTAGCACATACTTTCGAAAATTATCGATTATAAAATAAATTTTGAAAAACATTGATAAAGTTGTTAAAATTGTGCTCTGAAAATTTAACATTTTGTTTCCAATAATGAGACGATAAAATAAATATGTTTTTATTTTTCTTTCAGTCCAACGTCCTCCGAACAATAGTAGATGCTCTGTTCTATTTAACCAACAAATTCCTACATCATGATCATTTGTCCTCGACCTTATCCACGAAAATTTTTCCAAATTCCATCAGAACTTTATAAATCATCCAAATCTTCTGGCACAATCGCTATCTAGTTCCACTCATCCATAAAATCCTCCTCGTAAGTTGAAGCGGCAATGGCCCAGATATCTTTTGTAGTATATATCTTGGAGTTCTGGCAATGGCCAGATTCTCCACTCAAGACATGAGTGTGTGTGGGTAAAGCGCTCTCGCTCAAAATCCACTGGCATTAGGACGCGGTTGAGAGAGTAGCGCAGGGATCCCTTGGAGTCCTGCTTTTCCTTCTATAGTTGGAGAGAGAAGCTTGTCTTGGGGTTCCCTGCCTGATTGCATATATTGTTTATAGATATGAATGTGTTTTTATGTTTTAATTTACTTATCTTTAGGTTATTTTATTTTTTATTGTACATAGTTTTTGATTATTATTTAGCTATGATTTTACTTTTGTTGATTTTATATTTTCCGTATATATGGTGTGAATGTGTCCATATATCACTATAATTATTGTCCACGTGACAGATTATTATATTTTAAAAAAAATATTCTTAATTCAAATAAAAAGGTTTTTGTTTGGTTGAATAGGTTGATTTTTTTTTAATACCTAAGAAATGTATGTATCATTACATTCCTTGAAAAAAAAATGCCAGGTTTTAAAATAAAAATAATTTCACACCACTTTTTTAGGTTTATTTTTAAAAAAATTACATTTGCACAATTGGATTCACTGGATGTTTTAACATTGAATTAATCACGTATAAAAAATTGATTAAAAATTAAATATCGAATTACAACAATAGTATTGATATGTGTGTAAGTAAATATGCACCACGTTCAATAATATTTACCGTGAAGGGGTCGATTAATTATTTAAATGTTTCAAACAAGAAATTATCAAAAGAGGGCACTGATATTATATAACTCTCGTTTTTTAAACAAATAAAATGAAAAAAAAAATCTCTCTTATAATAATATATCTAATAAAAATATAACCCCAATTAAATAACTTTTCGTTAGTAACGACTAAAATATTCTGTTAATGAAGCATAATTTAAATTGTATCGTCCCTTAGTTAATTTAAAGTGTTCGTATGATTAATTATAACGAGGACGTGTTAACAAATGTAATTTGGTTTGTAACGAGATCTTGAGAACCTGGACTTTGAGTTCTGCCTGGCGAGCCACACTCTAAATGCTGGCTTGATAGCGCAGTGCTGTTTCCTTCCTGTATAATTTTCCACATTCAGCCCATACTGATTGTAGGCTACAATAACGGCATATTTTAAGAGTGAGCAGAACCAATGCGAATGCTATGCAATAAAAAATAAATAAATAGAGTAATAAAACTGGAGACAAATATTTAAAGTACTTGTTGATGGGTTCATAATTTTTTTACGTTGAATTACAGTTTCAATATATCCGTCTTTTATGCTTACTATCTAAATTTCTTCTTTTTTTTCGTCTTAAAAATGTTTGCCGTATCCCTGTTAAAATAGGCATGTATACAAAAAATTAATACACTAACTCCTAAAACATAAAAAACTAAAAGGTTTCTTCACCATCTTCCACCAGAATTTAATTAAGAAGAAAATATTCTTGGAAATAAACAAGTAGCAAGAATTTATATATACCAATATATATGGGATATATATATACCAATCCAGCCAGATACCTATCCTCCACAATAAACTCTAGACCCATCTAAACCTAGCTTCCTCTGCAATTCATGATACTCTTCTTAGGCGTCTGAAAAGAAGAAGGCCTAGAGACATTCTAAGAGAACTGTTATAAGAGTGTTACGAATGGATATTTTCTCTGAATATCTAGTGATATCATTATACCGTACATCAAATGTACTTTATGGATTTTTATGTTTAATGCAGTTGTATATTTCAACGAAATAAAATAAAGGGGATACAAAATAAATAAAAAATAAAATAAATTTAGGGTGATTCAGAGATCCCACATGAATCCTGGAGTATCGTAAATCATTAGCTATGTTATGGATTTCTCTACAAGATTCGTGTCATTTCTGCATTGCATCATATTACCAATACCCCATTCTACAAAGATAAGGGTTCTATTTTCAAAAAAGGTAACGACATCACGAAGATGGACACGGTGTCATCCTCGACAAGGGGTCAAGCTCAGACTCCTTAACCAGGGCAATGGGACGTGACAAGAAAGCTATGGGAACTCCTCCCCGCTGCCCATCACAAAGGGACTATTAGCAATGCATATCTCCCACCCTTCCCATCTTTTAACAGTAACAGGAAAATTACTCCCATCCATGGAACTACACGGTCCTTCAGAAGCTGATACAAAGAATAACAAACATTTGGACTTCCTAGTACCCCCAGGGAATTCCAGAGCCATCCTTCACACACACGTGCCAAGGAACTTGTGGATTAACTGCAGAAATAGCTAGTGGTTTCATTAGTTTTAAAATAGTAATACATATTAACCTATTGAATATCTTCCCACATGATGTACGATTATCCTAAAATCCCTTATAATCCGTATACAGCCATCTTAATAGAGTGAATTAGACTGTAATAATGATGCGATAATGACAAATCGTTACAATTTAATGTCTGCCTTACTTAAGGAGGTGACAAGTACATTGCATTTTCATAAATTACGGTAGAAGATCCGGATGGTTGGTTGTTTTGATGTTTTAAGGGCAAAACAAGATTGTTCATTAGCGCCCGATCCATAAAATAACATCACTACAACCAGTTTATGGAACACTTTGTTCCTATCAATAAAATGTTAAGCCAATAAATAGATGTTGTTCATATAAAAAAATAATTACAAAAATATCAATAGATAATAATAGTAAAGAATATATATATATATATCTTTTTTTCTGTTGACTTTACAGACCTTGTAGATCGTCTACCGCCTTAACCAGCATTCTCCATCTCCGCTTATGTTGGTCTCCTTCTTTCCAATTATCTGCATGCAACTCTATAACATCTTTGTTGATTCGATCCATCCATCTGGTTTTCGGCCTTCCGCGTCGTCTCTTGCCAACTACTGAGGCAATCATTGCAGTGAAGAGGCTTCCTGATGGATTGTTCCCAGCAACGCGCACCACCCATCTTAACTTATCATATCGCCGCATAAAAGAAAGAGTGCCTCTCCCAGCTTTAATGGCCATTTCATTTCCCTTTGTACCGGCATGTCGAGGGGCCCATTTTTTATTGTCACCATCGCTCATATATTTCGGTATGATCAGAATTCATTGTAAAGTGGTGATCTGGTATAATATTGACCAAATAAAATGGGAAAAATAATAAATGAATAAATATGTCATCGACTATATCCGTTGAGGTAATTAATTAGGATAAATGAAAATTTTATTTGAATAAATCATACAAACGTTAACCACAATCAGAGCGCGAATGATACGTTAGGTTTCGGAAGAGCGAATGGCATGCGGTCACTACTGACCTACAATTCACTGATTATCCGAGAACTAATCAAACCAGAGATCGACTAATAGATATCTCAGTGAAGTGACAGTTCTCTAGTGGATGTTTCTGATCTTAAGTTTGCTTTGTTTACCATCTTACTCGATTGAAAAAAAGTCGATCTTCTTTTGAATGTTGTCAAATATAATCATAAATCAGGTGTTTGTAAGCTCTGGAATTTCTCTCACTGTAATGATTTTTTTGTTAAACTGTTATTATATTATACACAAATATTAAAATTTCACAAGAGAGCGGGGTAGCTCAGTGGATAAGGCACTGGGCTCAGGTAGAAGGGAGGCTGAAGCACCCAAAATGGAACAACTTTTATTCTTTATTGGTCCTTTATTATTTTTTACTGGGATTAATCTAACCTAAATATTTAAACAATATTGTTTATATTTTAAACCGTGATACATATACAGCTACTAAATTTAATGATGCATTTTGAAAAAAAAATATTAAAAAACTAACTCTAGAAGTATTATTGATCGTGTAATTACATTTCTAATAAGAATTCAAGAATCACTTAAACACCATTCCATATAGGTAGTTATTTTCTTTCCAAGTAATTATCGTTGTCCATTTAAAAAAAAAACAAAGCATTCCTGCTGAAGCCCTCTCAAAAAATTAAATCCTGGATCCGCTTCTGCTTGTAACAAATGGGGTTGCACTGTTAACTTTTTTGTTCTGCATTGGAACTGTTTTTATATTTAACTTTTATATTTATTAAGCATTAAACAATTTTTAACACCTGGGATATATTTTATTTCTGTATTTATTAGCATTTATATTGTATTTATTAACATTAACATAGTAGGTTTTAGTTTATATTATTGTATCAATAATACTTGTTTTGTCAAGGCCAGCCTCCGGCTGACGGTTTCAGGAACCAAGCCGTAAATTTTTTTTTATCGAGCCTGGATACTTTTGTTGTTTGTCATTGTATAAATATTCGATAAAAAATTCATTCATTCATTCATTCATATTCTGAAAAATAATTTATTGTAAAATAAAATACAAGACATAATGCATAAAATACATAATAAGGACTAAAGAGATTATTCCACATGTCATCATCCTATTCCTGCTAGAGACAGAATGTCTAGATTTCTTCCTTGACATCGTTGTCGCTGTCATAATACGCCCGGTCATGAGTGTTGTATAAGTGAGGGAAAATCCCAGTCCATTTGGAATCCTCCATAACATTCCACACATCGATACAATCCAAAACTAATTGTTTTATGAACCATTGTGAATCCGCTGTTATGTTACATAAAATTGTTGGAGGAAGGAATCTCTCAGGGGCCAGTGGCCCAGATAAGTACATCTTCCAATTGCATAAGGCCCGCTAGCTACAGCCTGCCCATTCCTATCATTAAAAATTCGCCTTGTGGGAACTTTCTCGGATAGCCAGTTCAGTTTCCTCTTGACCTCCGCATTGTTCCACCAAACGGGATGAAAAGAATCCATTCACGGTTTCGATCATTGAGTAAATAACGTCCTTATTAAAGCAGCTAACTAACGGTAAGAAGAGCTCCATTTAGGATAATTATGAAATCAAACCCGCTTATTGAATTAATGGCGTTAATCACCTGGTGCATGGGTCTACAAACGTTTTGGCCCGCGGATCACTTGAGACCTCGACAAAGTTCCTCGGGCCGCATTGAGACCTCCATCGAATTCGAGCATTGTGATGAAAAAAATATCTTGTTCATGTAGTTGTGTGAAATGTGAAATGAGTTTTCTAAGCGAAAAAAAAAAAAAAAATACAATAAATGTTGTAGTAATTTCTTGAATGAGTAATTTGCTAAATTTCATGTTTTTAAATATTTTTCCAAATTTCAAAGAAATTTCAGCGGGCCAGATCGAAGGTGCTTGCGGGGATCCGATCCGCCGGTCGTTAGTTTGGAGACCCTTCACCTAGTTAGTGCATTAACAATTTTATTTCGTTTTTATTTTTTGGGAATCTTTTTGATATAATTGTTGCATTTAATCAATAAACAATTAATAATTTACAAAAATACCACATTACTCCCACAAATTACATTTCATTATTAAAAAAGTCTTTTCAACAAAAAGTCATATTTCCTTCATATTATAACGCTATCATATTATAATGCCATTTTCAAATATTCTGAAAAAACAAAAATCATAAAAGTCAATACCGTATACTCTATAACGTATTGGAGTTGTCGATTCAGTGATATGTCCACTGTGTCGACAGGGATTCATGACTGCTTTGCATCTACTTGTTCCGGACTACAAGACATTAGAAACAAAGCCAGGACAGAAGGTGAAATTTACTGGGCTGCTAGACGTTGCATGGCCGAAAGAGCTCAAGACGATCAAGGCATTACTCTGTAGTATTGATAGGTAAATTAATATTATAAATTTAATTTATAACATTAATTAAATTTATAATTAATAACTATAACTTTAAAAATGTGTTTTAACTAAAACTCTTTGCTGAACACACCTACCTGAAGAAGACACATGAAAGTTGGGTCGAAACGCTGGTTGAAATAATAGTTTTGTCACTATTTTAGTCTATGATCGCCACCTCGGACCATCTCCTTTCTCTGTAAATTTAATTATTCCTTTATTTATATTCAATATATATATATATATATATATATATATATATATATATATATATATATATATATATATATATTATATATATATATATATATATTATCGGTTTATTACAAAAAGTCACTAATGTAAGTAATTTTTTGATATAGTTTTTTTAACTTACGAAACCTAACGAATTTCAAGCCTACGGATTTCAAGCGAATTTGTTGGTATAAAATCAACAGAAGAGCATCAAAGTGATACAAACTCTTTTATATATAAATATAGTTACAATGAGTGCACAATTTTCAACTAATGAATCCAAAATCGGGTGAAACCAAATGAATAAATCGAACCAATAAAGATGGTGCAGAGCCGCATGCAGATAAGTGGAAAGCATTAGCCCAACATAGACAAGGATGAAGAAAGTAAGTTAAGGCAGGCAAGAAATATACAATGCAACAGTAAAAAAAAAAAAAAAGAAGAAAAACAAATTGTAACAATATATAGATTCTAAAAAAAAATTATTACGTTAAATTACTTAACTAATTAAAGTAATTAATTATTTAAGAACCACAGAAAAAAAAGAAAGATAGAGAAAAGGGTAATAAATGAAAAAAAAATCCATTGATTTTATGTTGATAAAAAATAATACAATCTGAAATACAGATTACATGTAAATTACAATTATGCAATCTGAGCAACGAGTAGTACAATTAAATGAATAGTTGTATAATTTGTTAAATTATATAAAAGGATAGACTTATTTTTTAAGAAATTGTTTAAGGATGCAAAAGGATAAATATTATATAGCTAATGATTTGTTTTTAGAGCTTGTTTATTGAGAAATATTACAATTAGTCTCAAAGGACATATAACCAATGATAAATTATTAATTTAACTAGACAAATGGATCTAGTACATATGTATATGTATATATATATATATATATATATATATATATATATGTAGAAATCATGAAATATAATTGAAACATCATGAGATATAGATAAATTGTATAAACATTGCAATGAGTCTTACAAAACAGTGAGCGAAACTTGCAAGGCGCTCCTGTGTTCCTGATACCGGCGGCGATGAAAATTTTGCCGCTTTCGGAAGCGTCTTCTTTCTTATCGTTTTTCTCTTATTTATATTAAAATTTATTTTTACTTTTTTATGAATTCGGAATCAAAATCAAAAATTTCGCAAATCAATCAATTATTCAAAGAAAAAATGTCCTTTAATTTGTTATGTAGTGACTAAATTGTAATTAATTGCATAAAAATGAATGAGAAAAACATTAAATGTAATCAGCAATTTTATTATTGTTTATTTGTGGAAATTGATTTGTAGTTGATGATATATTTAAAAATTATAAAACAAAGTAAAAGTAAATATTGAGTACTAGATCCAATCAAAATATATGAAAGAGTTGTTTTAAAAACTAAAGAAATGATATAATTACAAATATAAGCTTTGTTTTAACAATAGAATAAAAACTAGATAAATGAAAATTCAGAAATGTTTACTGTAATATTTAAATAATTATAATGGTGAAGAAGTTGTTGACTGTTGACAGAATGATTGGGAAGTTGGTCGGGGATTGTAGTCAGAGAGAACACACAAATAACAATATTAGTAAAATTAATACAATAACAATTAGGTATAAATTAAAAAGTAATAAAATAAACATATTGCATTTTTATCTGTGTGTTCTCTCTAATTGCAACCCCTCAACCAACTTGCCAATTAAAATATTATAACTTATATTTATCTTCCTGATCAATGTTTTAATATATTTTTATCCAAAAATAAATAAGTAAGCATTTATTCTTCAGTAATATTTTAACAAAAAAAATCAATATATTTCTTTCTTCTTGATTTTATGAAAAATCTAAAAAGGTTTTTTCTTTGTAAGGTAGCTTTTCATGACAAATATCTGCATTGTTATTTCATTATTTATTTCAGATTTCGTAATAAACATAAAAAAAATTGCAATTTTTAATTTGATATTAACGTAATTTTAATTGGATTTTTAAATAATCATATGTAAATAATAGAGCTAATAATATGTAATAAATAGTAAATAATAATATGGATTCAATATATTAATTGATAGTTTTTTTTTGGTTTTATCTTGTTTAATATAAAATATTAATATGATGATGGAAGATCTGATGTCGTTACCTACATATAAAAATAAATAAATAAATCTATTGATATTTTATTTATATTTTGCCTTCAATTTTATCTATGGATTCTCAAATAAAGGAAAAATAAAAAATAAAATCCAAAGGATCGATCATTAAAGGGGGGAAACGCATCCCTCGAAAGCGGCAACTGTTTTCGCTTCAGTATTAGGAGAACAGGAGCTTCAAGGAGTTGCGTTACTCCGGTTTCATCCCTGCGTTTAGTAAGAATTGGAAATCCTGTTCAACGCTTGTGCATATAGGCCTATTTTTCAGTGATTCTTTCAGAGTTTTATAGATATATATGTATATTACATATATAACATGATTGAATATATTATTAAGTTTAATATGCTTTTGTTTATAGGCTTATTTTTTGATACTTTATAAATATGTACGTATATATTTTATATAGGATAAGTAAATATATTATAAAGTTTAATTTATATAATATGCGTATGTTTTAATAAATTAAACTTACTCAATATATATTTTTTATATAAGTCTTTTCAATTATTAATAAATAAATGATATAAAATGAGGCCTTTTTTAGTATTTGTGGAGCTTAATAATAGCTATTTGATTTTTTATAAGTATAGTTTATTTGTAATATCAAACAGACTCGTTATATAATTAATTATTTTCACTTAGCCATACGCAAAAGATATGCAGAATTAAATGAGGGGCATATTTTTTTTATTACTTTTTTTTTGTATTTGATTTTTATATCGGTATATACTCAGAATGAAAAATGAGCTATACATGGTGATGATTATATGGTCCTTGAAGGCTTATAAAAAAATTTAATAAAAACACGTTAATTACAGGAAACATTTGGTAAAAACACATGCTTACATTTTGTTATCTATATACGTTATAATTTAAAAACAGTAGATATTACGATTTTTCAAGTATTTAGGTCAGAAACGAATATCCAATGGCCCAATGAAAAAAATAAATCTACTTTTTTTGGGGGTGAGGGAGGGGCTTCAGACCGAACCCTAAATATTTTTAGTATTTTGTACTTTAATTACAATAAAACAAAATAAATTAATACGAATACAAAATACTTTCTTGTGGACAATCAGCATATATTACAGAGAACCAACTCCATTTGGTAATTTATTTTTTGTATTTAAAATACATTATTTGTATATTTTGGAAATAAAATATCTATAATTTTTTTAAAAAAGAAAACACAGAAACAATCCATTTTATATTTTACTTCTTAAAATACAAAATACAAAAAATGTATTTCATTTTGTATTTTAAAATACTTTATTTGAAATACTATCTAAGTCTTATATGTGCTAAGGGAGAGTATTGCGATGGTGATAAATCTCGAATCCGAGTTTTTAATGGAAATATATGTTCCAAGATCCCACGACTCAAAATAACCAAATATCTAAAAAAAGGTATGTGTGTATGTGAACCGCATTTTTAAATGATATTTAAGTAAGGCATATGACTAGGATATTATAGAAACAGTGTTGCTAAAATTACGATAGGGAAATTGCCTGTTTATGTCTGCTTTTACAATTTTTTTTTCTCCAAAAACGGCTAAAACGATTTTGATTAAACTCAATATATTGATTTGGAATTGAATGTTCTTTGATAGCGGTTGGGTCTTATCATCATTGAAACAGTCTGACAGTGCTTAAATGCCGAATTTATGCAATTCCTTCCTATAAATTACCTTTAATTTTGTTTAATAATAATTATTATTAGTTGTTATAAATTATTTATTGTACATGTCTACTATATTTGAAAACATTAATTTTATTTAATTTCATATATATATGGGAATGGTACCGTATATTTGTATATTAGTTTTAAAGATAGTACATTGTGGTTAATAAGTATCCTGTGTATTTAGCAACCCAATACAAGTGGGCAGGAATGTTTTATGAAAATAAAGTGTTTCTCTCTCTGCTAATACAAAATGGATGAAGATAAATTATGAAAGAATTTGATTACTAACTAAAGTTGAAAATGGAAGAAATATGTTTGCAGGTTGATAACAAATTTCCGAAAAAAAGAGAGTACAATTTAGATGCATGATATATTGTTGGAAAGCTAAGCATTTTAGAGAAATGAATGTCTTAAGACATGAGGTCGTGGGAGGTAATGGAGAGTGACAAAAAACTAATGACTAATAATTGTATAAGTGAATGTTTACTTCCATTACATTAAAGGTGGAAGTAAACACCTCCATGAGAAGTAATGAAATTTCCTTTAAGAAAATATATGGAAAACTTACTTTTTTTCAGTTCGATTAACCAAATATGTTTTATAAATTGACGTGTTATTTATATTAAATGCCTTAAGTTATTTATAAGTAAAGTAATATTCTCAAGGTTTATTAACTTTATTTATTTATTGAGTAATATAATATTCTGTCACGTAGACAATAATTATAATTGAAGTAAGACTAAGTCATTGCTTTTGATTCTAAATAAACAGAACCAATATAAAAACTAAATAATAAAACAAATTAAAAAAAAAAAAAAAGTTATTTCACAATGAAAGAAGAGTGGTAACTGAAAGTTATGTAATGTATCGCATCAGATTTTTTTTTAGCAGTTTATAGATTCAAAGCATATTTCTAAAATTGTTTAAAAAAAAACCTTCTATGTTGTTTTGAAAATTGGATTACCGGCGCATGATATTAGTTTAAACATATTTCAATGGACGCTAAGGCACATATCTAAATGGTTTGTTTAATTATTTTTTAATTGAGCTGGATCGTTATTGAGTTTTTCTTTTGACAAGAAGAGAAGAAAATTTCTCCCGTATAAAAGCTAGCATCCTTCGAAACAATCCCTTCTAAATAACGACTTGTGATTTCTACGTCTTTCCAGTCTTGTTTCAGTCATGGACTTTCTCTATCCTTCCTGTCAAGTGTCAACCTGCTATCTCTATAGCTCATACTTAAATGTAAATATATAATCTGCAGTCGAGGGAAAGATTTATATAAATGTATTCCGTTTAATACGTTCGTTCTGAAAAAAAGAAAGAAAGGAAGTGAAACTGTAAACAATTTTAAATAGCTTTTTATATATAATTATAAAACATTTTGTATATATCATTCGGTGGTTTTGGTTCTTATGTGTATAAGAAATACAAACACCGAACAATTTAAACATGTTTTCAGTTTTACAATTTAATATAGGTATATACAGGGTGTTTCAGGGTTAAGTGATCAAAATAAAAAAAATCAACTATGGACCTCAAAACAAGAAAAAAAAATCCTATGAAGGTATGTCCGCAAACGCTTTGTTTAGGAGATATTCACACCTAAAGATTTTCGTTGTTATGAATTATCCTCTTCGTACACTGCCAGGTGGATTATCATAAAAATATTCTAATATGGTCGCACTCCTTTCTTTATTTCGTAAAGCGGCGAAATTCTATCAGCACGTAGTATTTTAGCAAATGTACGAGTTTCTTTAAGACGTTGAAACGTGGAGCTAAAGAAAGACTTGTTTGGTAATGTTCTATTCGGAATACAAACATCATACCGGCATATTCACCATTAGTATAAATGGAAGGCATATTGACGAGTACTCTGCAAAAGCCTCTTACAAACTGATAAATGTTATTGAGAGTTCCCAATGCTAATTCCAAATAGTATTAATGCTTATGTTGCCAATAGTTTTTATACAGTTAGGGATAAAAGGCCTTATAAGTATTCTATCTAATCCATCTACTAAACAAAGCGTTTGCGGACATACATCCACTTTGAACAACATTTAATATGAATGTTAATGTTTACCTTTAACTAATAAAGTAGTTAGAACAAATAAATAGTTTTTATTTATTTCATATTACGTAAATAATTTATAACAACAAAAATCTTTAGGTGTGAATATCTCCTAAACAAAGCGTTTGCGGACATACCTTCATAGGATTTTATTTTCTTGTTTTGAGGTCCTTAATTTATATTTTCAGCTTGGCCACTTAACCCTGAAACACCCTGTATATAAATTGTTAGTCCGTTGATTTATTTATTATTACCTATATAAGTGATTCGTTATCGAGTCCAACTATGAATCCCAGCCAAACTACTAGTTGCTTTATGATTACAGATGGGAGGAAAATCTACACATCGTTGTGTATCCGTTTAAGTATTATCGTCCTCCGTACATTTACAGTAAGTTATAAAATACGAATTATTTTCATTAAAAATTATTAATAATAATATTTATAAATTTATTAATACACAAAATTAACATATCTGATAAAAAAAAGAGAACTTATTTTTGAATGGAATAATCACCTATATAGAGTGAGCTTATCCTACGAACTTAAAAAATAACAACATATTTTCTTCGATTCACTGAGAGTATTCAAAGTAAAAATACAGATTCAAACATCTTTTTTTTTCGACGTTCATTTAATTGTGGTAAAACATTACGTCTGACTGAGTCATATATTGGACACTGTGCTAGAATATGGTGTAAATCTTCGTCTATATGTTCCTCACATAGTGGAAAATTTTTTAAGAATCAATATGACTTCAGTTTATTTGACACAATCTTAGAAACTATAAGAACATATATGCAAACAAGTTATAATCGCATTTAATTTAATAATGTTAATAAAATATGATAAATATGGATCAAGTACAAGTTTCGAAGTAGCTACATATATCTTATCTTCCGATAAGTCCATGGGTCAACATCAAATAGAAAATAATCCAAATTCAGTTAAACGTCTGCATTAAAAAATTTAGATAGCAATAGAATTATTTCAATACTTTTTATGTGCGTAAAAAACGTAAATCGTCAATAGGAACATTAACGATAAGACTTTTATTTATTGGCACTCAGTTATCGGATGGACGTAAGTGCGCCATTCCAAGGATTATCCAGAGATGACGCGACGGGATCCGGTCTGGAGGGATCCAAGGCTTAGCCTATAAATTTATTAGGTGTCGCGCTACCTGTAACGGTACCTGCCTTCGAAGTCTAATTCAGGCCGTTAACATCTCCACATTTTTCCGTTACCACACTAGTTCCAATTGGAATGGATTGGACAGGTACCAATATAATTAAATTAATATTTTAATTATATTGGTACCTATATATATGTATATATATATATATATATATATATATATATATATATATATATATATATATATATATATATATATATATATATATATATATATATATATATATATACATATATACCACATCCCGATTTAAAGTCGGGGTAGGGTCATCAATTCTACGGCCGGTCGTTGTGAGTTGCCAGTAGGCTGACGGGGCTCACATACCCGGGTGGGGGGAGGGAGAAATCCCGGGCAGCGTGGCTTTCCGTGGTGGACGGTCACCTATCCAAGTGCTAGTAGCACGTTTGGCGTTGCTTAACTTTGATGGTCGTTTTGTTGCCGTTTCCGTAGTAAATCACCAACAGAAATGCGTGTTGCCAAGTTGACTTCGGTTAGAGAGTGGGGGACCAAAATATTAAGCCTGGAATTATAGCCTAGCTTGTGCAAATGGTTTTCTAAGCTTGTGTTGATATATGTAGAGCAATAGCAATCTCTCGCTCTGATTGGGTGTGATTTTGATCAACAATGGCCTTAACATTGGTAGTTTCAATTTCATGTGGACTAGCAGACAGTTGAGCATCATTGATGTCGACATTTCCTTAATGAAATTTGTAATTAAGTCAATTAAATCATTAGTAATTGTCTTCAACACAAACATTGGATATCAACTAAAAAAATCCGTTCTCTGTATTATCAACTGATATT
The DNA here is from genome assembly GCA_928085145.1 of Nezara viridula. Lineage (NCBI taxonomy): Eukaryota > Metazoa > Arthropoda > Insecta > Hemiptera > Pentatomidae > Nezara > Nezara viridula. The sequence goes on along the minus strand of OV725078.1, from coordinate 185,626,149 downwards.
ACAGAAAATTAAATTTCTTGCCACAAACCATAAAAAACAAAAAACAAAAAAAAGATTGTAATTTGGATACTCAACGACAACGAACAACCATTCAGCTGGTGAGAGTCAAGTCAGTTAAAGCTCAAGACGAACAAATAAAGAGAATGCTAATGGTGCATAAGTTGGTGAAAGAAGGATCTTTTCGTCGATATTTACAACTTCGGCGTGCATTCCAATGTGCTGCACATAATAATTTAACCCGTTCTACTGGCAGCTCTTATAGATAGAATAGGGCTACTCAAGTTCAAACATGTAAAATGAAAAGATAAATGCTTGTTTTACTCAGGAAAGTTAAATGTACATACGGGAGAAAGAATTCAATACCAATGATTTGCCAGACAAAATTGTGTTTAATTAATTCATGTTTAGTAAGCAATCTTTAAGAAGACACAAACATAAAAAATAAGTATATATATAAAGTGTATATCGCAAGGCTTTGAGAGTCTGAAATACGAAGATTTTTGATAAATTGAAAACTATTGTCAATTTTTATCGCGCTCTATCGGCCAAACAAACCTACTAGCGAGCTGGTTTTAATTTTATTTTTTAGGAAATTATATCAGATTTCTCAATTTGATTTTTGTTTAGGATGCGTCATTTTTGAGTTATAAGCAATATCCGATGAATCTAGTCGATAACAGGATTTTCAGATTCAACACCCCACAAAATATACAGATCCGTCTAGAAAACATATTCATCAATTCTTTCCTGTCCAAACTACCAAATGACTGGACTGTATACTCCTTGAAGAAAAAGCAGAACTCTAAAAGATCCCAGCGCCTCTCGATCAGCCTTATCATTGGTATTAAGGACCAGTAGTAACTGAGCAGAGGCCCTATAACCCTATTCGTACGTAGGGAGCATTATTAAAGAAAATATTAGGGCAGGAAGTCATAGGTTTATGAAAAAGTTAAAAAAAAAAAAACTATTCAACATCGTGAAGCTAAATAATCTTTCATAATTATCAAAATATTTTTTTGCAAAGGATTGCATGAGGAAAACCTCATGAAAATACTATGAACTACTGGAATTTCTCCGTGATCTTACAAGAGATATAATTTTTTATTTGGAAGAAGACAGTGTAATTATCGACAATTAAAAAGACCCAATAATTAGATCGTTTTTAGTTTTATTTGTGCGATAAAATTTATGTATTTACAATTAAAATAAATTTTTCGAGAAAATACCTTATAAAAATACTTTTATCTAGATATTCGTACTTACATAAGTCTCCTCGATTCTTGTGACTATGTTGATGACATATTTTGACATATAATATCATGTAAACGTAAAAAATGAGGCTATTGGGTTTTCGATAGGTTATAAATATGAATCCCACTTATGTTCGTTTTTACATAAAACAAGATAAACAAATTTCCTTAAACCTATTTTAAGATGAACATCTTCATTCTTTCCAATCTAAATAGAAATATATATTATACTTACATTTTTTCTATTCATGAAATTTACAAATTCAATAAAATAAAATGCTTCTTGTAAATAAGAACAGAGAAATATAATTATATGAAAAGGAAGTAATCTGATAAAATTTCTATATTAAGAGATCATGGAGCCATCTTCTTTTCAGAGGCCACGAAGGGTTTTCATATATTGAAGAGGAAGCAATGTCAGAAAAGAGAGGGTTTGGATGGTTCTGAAGTTTATTATGGATAGACATTTGGGTTGGGCCATTTGTGACAAAGTACCGAGCATTGAAGATAATACGAAAGATTTAGGATTGTAAGCATTGGATACGAGAGGAATTCGATGGTTAAGCAAGCATTTAAATTTACAAAACATTTTTATTGTAAAAGTTTGTCCCTAAATGTATGACATTTAGTACCCATACATTTCAGTTATTTGATACTGGTCTTAAAGGCTCGGTAAACATTTTTTGATGGGATCTCCTAAAACATACACATGTTTTAAATGTCAGTTTTACGATTCGAAAACACCACATTTGTTTATTCCCAAGGGAGAGGAACCTTTCGATTGACGCAAACCCTCAAACTCCGTAACAGTTTTAGACGACGGTTATACACTTTCACACATCCCGTGGCCGAATGGAAAAAGATCGCTATCCAGACCAGACCGTTTGGTTTTCTTATAGATTCATGGGGAAGATAGAAAGAAAAAAATAGATATAAGTAACCTTTACCCAAAAAATTTCTGTTGATGAAAAATATTGTGTTGTCAAATCTTGGGGCTTTCCCTCAAGTTTTTCGATACGCGTTTGATGAGAGAAAACATTCTTTTAAAATGTTATTTATCATTTCCTAAACAATGGATAAACCATGAGATTGCTGTTCTGTTTAGAGTACATCATGTATTCTTTTGAGATTGTGGGTGCGAGTTTAAAACTATGAATAAAAGTAGATACTAATGAAAAAAAAAACACTTAATAAAGAGACACATAATAATTGTGAGGGTCTTATTCGATGATTAAAAAAAAAGAATAAAAAAAAAAAAAGAAGCCTTTAGTCCAGTAAATGACATTTCGCATTTCACCAATCAACATGGGCAAGATCACCTAAATGCATACTTAAAGTAGCACATCCCACATCAACTGTAAAAAAAAAAATAATGAAGAGGTGGCAATATAAAGGGAATGTTTTGAGATGTCATGGAATATTTTATAGTTGTTTTTTTGAAATAGTATTTTAACTACATTCATTACATGTTCAGACACGTATTGATTCAAAAACTTTATATTTTAAACTCTTAAATTAATTTTAAAATTATCACTTTAAATGACAAAGATTGTTATATTATTTTTTATTGAATAACCTTATGATATAATTATTATCATATAAAAACCTAAATGATTATATATATATATATATATATATATATATATATATATATATATATATATATATATATATATATATATGTATATATATATATATATATATATATATATATATAATGGCAACAAATAAAAGCTAAAACCGAAAATTAACGACGGTCGGTGGAATGAATTCTTAGTCCCTTAAACGCCCTTTTTAATCAATCCCTAAAGATTAACGGGACTTCATCTAGTCCCTGGACCCTTAAAAACCTAACAAATCTAACATTTAAACAGGTTTTAAATTTTAAATCCTCTACTTTCTAATAGTTTTTGGTCAGTAGGCGATATATATTACTTTTTTGTATATGAAAAAACTTTAAATTATGACAAAGGAGCACAAGAGGTTTTAGCTATCGCTTATGAAACATGGGAACAATGTTCTAAAGATGGGTATTGTATCCCGAAACGTAAACTTGGAATGAATTATAGTAAATAAAAAATTTGTTATAAGGAGTTTATGAACTCCAGAGAATAAAAATGAAGAACATACAGGCGTTAATGACTCTAGGGTTTTATACCTCAAAGCCCAAATAAATAAATAAAATTTGTTATATTTTGGAAAAATTTATTGCCAACAACATAGTAATTTAAACAACTTCCTAACAAAACCAGAGTAAAAGAAGCATTATAAAAACGGAACGAAGTCCAAAATGTTTATTTTTTCATGTTTTCTGCACAAAGCATTTTCATGTTATGTTCATTTTCTTTCACTAAAAGCTCATTCAAAAAACATTTGTCTAAAAAAAAATATTTTCTTGCAATAAGGTGGCTGCAATATCTCTTGTTTTATTTTATGAATATGCCATTTTACTAGTATAAGGAGGCAAATACAGCTCAATTACTTATAAAAAAAACTGTTTAATTAATTTAAAATATTTCGCAAATGTTTCTCATTGACTAGAGAAATTTATCCAGCGCTAACATTTTCTGGTAAAGTTCTCAGTCACACTCCTTTCCTCGAACATTTCTACAATGCATTCTTTCCAAAGAAACAATGGAAACCTTTTTCAGAGAGAACTTCCGGTTGATCCAGTAGTATATCGAATTTATCTCTGAGAAAAGCTTGCAAGTTTGTTAAGTTGAATTGATTTTTAGAGGATTCTTACAGGCAAACTATATCATATTTTTCATATAAGAGAAAAAATGTCTGCGTGGAAGAAATCAAATTTAGAAACTTTTCCCGCCTCATCTACTTTGAGTAGGATATTCCCTTGTCAGATAACAAATATATTCCAGAAATCGCCACACAGCAGAAAAAAAATCACTAATTTTTGTGGGTCAACGCTCTCGCTCTAACTCCACTGGCTTTAGCACCAGTGATGCGGTTGAAAGAGTAGCGCAGGGATCTCTTGAAGTCCTGTTTTTCCTTCAGTAGTTGGTGGGGGAAGCCTGGCTTTGGGATCCTTGCCTTATTTTATATATTGTATATAGATATGACTGTGTTTTTATGTTTTAATTTACTTATCTTAAGGTTATTTTATTTTTTATTGTACATAGTTTCTGATTTTTATTTAGCTATGATTTTACTTCTGTTAATTTTATATTTTCTGTATATATGGTATGAATGTGTTCATATATCACTATAATTATTGTCCACGTGATAGTTTGTTATATTTATAAATAAATAAATATAAATTTTAAAAAAATTTGCGGAAAAAAAATTAAAATTTCGGGGTATTAAATATTGTTATCATAAGTTGACAAGACACATAGTACGATTATTTTATGGCTAGCAAACTTTAGAAGGAGTTAAATGTAATAAATTTTTCATGTGTTTATAGTGAAGTTAATTCCGTACGCGGGAAATGTTAGCCAAAGTTCTTTGTGATTTTTTCTTGATAACTACTAAAATCTATCATTTATATCAAGCATTAACCATTCAGCGTATTTATGCTAATAATTGATATAGAAAAACTTAGCTACCCTCAACACCTACTAACAAGTTTTGTCTAGGATTCGTTTCCTCAAATCCTGCTATGTCTGAAAATATTCCAGCGATATTTTGCTTTTTAGGTAAAAAGTACTTTTTCGGACTTGCTGATTCCAGTTAACATTTTCTCAAGATAAGTGAAATTACCAAAACGAGATTGAATCGAAAGTTAAGTCAACTACTCTCATTCGAAATACATTCCGTTTCAGTTGATACTGTAACAGGACAGCTAAAAGACGCAGTAGTATTTTTTTGCGAAGAAATTTTGGAAAGATGGGATAAACGTTATATAATTTTCTTGTCGTTGCTTTTTTTATCTGTGTAAACCCTTTAAATTAGCCAAAGTGGTTATATTAATTAATATATTTTTCTAAAAACTAATGAATTAGTGTTGCATCTTATAAATAAGTGATTTCCTATATTGTTATTATTAGAAATATTTTTTTTTATGTTACACTTAAACTTGGGGTTGAAAAAACAAAACATTACTTCCAAAACACTTGATGTTTCTTGATTAACAGTCAAGTAAAGAAGTGAGTTGACTGAAATTAAGTTCAACCGACAGGTTTTTCTATTAATTTATTATTTAACTAAGACTACCCACTTTATAGAGGCTGGGTGTGCACCAGGGAATTTTCCAAACTACAGCTGATGTAAAAAAATAAACAATTACCCACAAGAGCCATATTCGAACCCAGGCCTAGAGCATATGAGCACAGTGCCTTACTCAATGGCTTGGAGTCGATTAAACTAGAAGCAATCGAAAAAAGATACTGGATTTTAATTAATTCTATATTTTATAAATTACCAACAGATTCAGGCGAATAATCTATTATTTATAAATAAAAAGTATTATTGTTTAAAAATTATAATAATTAATATTAATTGTATATAAAAAATTACAGTATTTATAAACAAAAAAAATAAATTGTAAATTCTTGGGAAAGGTGCCACACACAAGATTATTACGACATAAATTAATTCATAGATTCGTATATTGAAAAAGAAAAAAAGTTCTGGTAAAACTCGGTAAAATTTTCATACTTTTCCGATATTTAGTCGCAAACATTAGATACACGGTTTTTCAAAGCTGGAATAAAATTTCGGGAGTCAGAAAGAACGTATATTAAATTTTAGTTTCTATTCTGGTATCTATTGATAATTTTACTAGCTCTCTGAAAAATGCCTCATTTAATCTTGCACTATCAAATATAAAAAAAAAATAATGAAATAAATAAGTATCGTCAGCTGGCAAGAAAATATTGCTCCAACATTTTCAAAATTTTGGAGACGCTAGAAAACAGTACTTGTAAGCTCTTGAGGGTAAGCATTTCAACACCAAATGTGAGTTTAAATTAACTAAAAGTATAATCAGATAGATACGAGCAGTTAAGGGGCGGGGTGGTCGAGTGGGCCAATGCGTGTCAAAAGCACGGTTCGTTGCCCAGTAACCCGGATCAAAGATAATTAGATAAAAATAATTATTAGTTCGCGTTATTTCGGTTTTTATTTTCTTACAGGGTAATTACGGATATTAAAAATAAAAAAAAAGATCATTCCCCAAAATTTATTTCTGGAACCGCTACTGTTTTACGATACCATCTGAAAACTCAACTCAAAAAAAAAATTAACTCATTTTTGGTGGGAATCCTTGATGAAACCGCATTTATTGTCGAGGCTGTGTAAAGGAGTTTCTAGATGAGAGAGTTTCATGCTTCAATAACCAAATAGTAACACAAGGTTTGTGACACTGGTACATGTTGTTTGTCATGTCATCGGATACTTGTTGGACGAACGATCTGTTTATTTATTTAACAGATTAATCAGCATAAAACCATATTAACGGCTTAGCGGAACGTAACAAGGAAGAGGAAGCTACTTTCCATACTGAATATGTTTGTTGTGTGGTCAGCGTTAGGATGTTAACGCATGTTTGCTGGAACTGGACATGTGGACCGCCCGGTGGACATTATCATGTCCGGTTTTCAGAATTATTTCGTTTCCTTATTCAAATGTTATAACAACTGTTTCCAAACATAATAAAAAATCTCATACAAAAGATTTTAATTTAACTAAACTATATTTCCGGTAACTATTTTTTTTTTTTTTTTTTTTTAGACACAGGTATCTACATTTTCAAGTCATAAAATAACAGCAAAATGAAATGAAGTCACACATTAATTTAAAATTTTGCTCCCATAAAAAAATTTCAATAAGAGCATTTAATATGTTATTTAATTAATTAATAAATAAAACTGCTGTGATCCTTAGTACTTAAATAATGTATTTATCATCAACAGCAATAGTTTACCATAATATTTATAATAAAAAGCAGGAGTTGTGTAACTGATGCCTTTCAATTATTGAAAGAATCATAAATGGATTTATTTTAGTCAAAATATTATAGTTATATGATATTATATTATAATATATTAAATTAAATATTGCACTTGATGTTGCGTCTAAAAATCGTATTAAATAAAATTTAATGGTGAAGATCAATGCAAACTTATTTATTAATTTATAAAATTGAACTTTTAGACCTATTTATTTTTTTTTCAATAAATTTTAATGAAAATTACCAATTTGTAGATTAATGATACAATCTACCACAATGAAGGGCAATAAGTATCAAGCCTACAACTATTCATTCATACAATATTTACATACAAAAGGAAAATAATATAAGTATTTAAATTAAAAAAAAAATAAGTTGGATATTGACTGACAGACAGGCAGGAGAGCAGAACCACTGCTTTTGAAATGAAATTTCCGCGAAGAACAACAGGAAAGACTAGGAGGGACCGTGTTCTCAACGAGAGGATACGACAAGAACTTGAAGTCGTCCCACTGAAGGAGGTTTTCCTAACCCGCCAATTGATATGGTTAGGCCATGTCTTTAGAGTGGAGGAACATAGAGACCCATTGAAAACGACGGACTACGTCCCGGATGGGAGAATACCTTGAGGGCGCCCAAGAATGCCATATTTGGAATACATCGGTAGAATCCGCAGGGGAAGAGGCAAAGTTCTCCGTCAGGCCAGGTATCTAGCAAGGAACAGAGTGGAGTGGAATTCGTGGCTGCGCACTCTCCTACGCTGAGGGGCGCTAAAGGGAGGAGCGAAAAAATATAAATAAAAGCAAATAAGATAAAGAGACTTAATATATAACTAATAAATAAAAATAATAATAAAAGGTAAAATAAAATAAAAAAAAATAATAAAACAATAGATTGAAGCTGAGTAAAATTAACATAAATAAAACAGAGTCCAACAACTAATTAAAAATATTGAGACCTTCTTACTTCGCTACTAGTAGGATCATGAAGCTACTCCGCCTCGGTTCCCATCTTATGCTTGATTAAAATTAATGATAATTATTACTGAAACTATGTTAGACAACACACAACAACATGAGAACTCGGTTTACTGTCGCCTCCGAGAAGCTAAGAGTCACTGGGATGTTCCCCACCAACATTTCACATTGGATAACCTAACCCCTTTCCGTAACACCTGGGAATCATTTAGCAATACTTTGTTTGTTCCTACTCTGTAACGAGTACTCCTAATAAAATATTCATGATATAAATTTGAAATAGCCTCAGCTGTAGTTAACGTGTACAGAGCAGACCTGGCAGGAATTTAAAATGAAATATTTTAAAATACCAAATACAATACATTATTTGTTTTTTCCATTTTAAGAAGAAAATGTAAAATATATTGATTGCAACTGTCCTGTCTTTTTCAATTACAAAAATGTATTTGTGTTTTCTTCTCGAGATACTAAAATACAAAAAAAAAAAAAATGTTTTGTTTTTAAAATACGCAACATAAATCACACAGTAAGTACTGAAGCATGGCTGATTGAGAATTTTCATCAGTGTAAACCGAGCTTAGAAAATTTTCGAGGTCGATTATTTTAAGTTTGTAATACACACTGGACTCACCTTACTCCAGTCCCCACCATACCTCCAAAACGAATTTTTATTTCAAGTTTTTGCCAGCTATGACTTTTTTTTTTATGATTTAAAAATTGCAAAATATATCTTATACATGTTCTTTATAACTTTATTTCTATTTCAGCACTAATCAAAGCCATTTTTTTTTCCATGCAAGTACTCCATTAGACATAACCATTACAAGTTTTTTGAAAAAATACTATATTTATACAAGTTATTGAAAAGGGAAGAAAGTAAAAGACAATGAAAGCAAGATTTTCCAACCAGACGAACTGAATCAGCAACAAGGGGTTTTAATTAGTAGATGATGTCCGATCCGATCCTACAGCTAGTCAGAATGCACAACTCTCTCCAGTTTTAGGTCATTTGTGATCACCTAAATTTTTATTTTCCTCTATATACAAGATATTTCCTCTATATATAAGACTCTATATACAATATCTTTAATCATTTCCAATTATATCAAAACTAATTAATATTATTTTATTTAATTTTTTTTAGAGTGCTACCAATGGGTAGTTTCTCAACATGTGATTTCGTGCTATTTTATTCCTTTTTTCACATTTACTGAATGTATTTTAACTTGTAATACAGTTGTAAATATCATCAATAAAAAAAAATATATATTTTATTTTTTTAGTTGGTCCTTCTTATATTTAAAAAAAAAATGATTAAAACTCAACTAACTGATGGAGATTAACACCAATGATCAGTCAAATGGTTATTAAGTTCTATATAATTTTTTATTTATTCGTTGTTGTTGTTGTTGTTTTATGTGAATAACTAAAGTAAATAAAATAGTATTTAACACCAGTTATACGGTTTATTTCATGTAATATCTATTACTCCATTTTTGCCCTAAATAAGACAATTGTATCCCAATTCAATGCTTTTGATTTTACTTATTTATTTATTATTTTCATTATACTCTGTCTCCTAAAACAATTAATTTTCTTTGTATTTTGAAACCTTGTTTTTCAAAATATATGACGAATTTAAATTTGAAAAAAAATATTTTTTAAGAACTATAATCGTTTTTAAATATTCCAAGTACGATTTTGTGTTTTATTAAGGATGTCACTTTTTCTCTTTGCTAGGAAGCGATAATAAAATTATCACTTACTTATCTACCAGATAACCACGTTACTTTTTATCAAATTGGTAAAAAATCTCACCTTATTTTATGACAAATCTCAACTAATGCCTTAAAGTGGTTTTAACAAAGTTAAATTCTATTTACATTTTATAGAAACTGTACCGAGTTTATTTTTTGTGTAGATTTTAACTTTGTTCCAAGTGTCTCAACCTAAAATAACGTCTTTTGTATGTTTGTTCGTTGGCTTTTTATTTGGAAAAATTATCCGTAATCGTGCTGTATTGTAAATCTATAAATAAATTGTACTCTTGAAAAATGTTTTTTTTTCTTGTCCAGTTTATCATGCTGCAATCGGTTATTATCTATATTAAATGGCTTTGAAAAAATAAATTAAAATTCAATAAACTTATTGGATTTCGGATATAGCAGATCCGGAGAAGGGAAATCCTACCGTACTACATTTCAGCGAAAATTCAGTTTCCAAGTTGAGAGAGAGAAAGAGAGAAAGAGAGAGAGAGAGAGAGAGGAAAATAATTTTATTTTCCTCTACTTACTTTCGATATTTAAAATGAAAATACAAAATAAAAACTACCAACGAACAGCAAAAATAAAACGTGTTTCTTTCCTCGAAATGCGAACAGTCTGAATGCTCCCCGATCTCCTTGGCAAACTTTCTATCCTTTGAGAGAGCACACTACAGATGGGACCCCGGGGGGCAGGGTGGAATCCACAAGAGGCTGAGTACAGAAGTTGGATGCCGACAGTTGTGGGTCAGTGGGACTTGACACAACAGTGGCGTCACTGATCCGTGAAAAACCGATAACACTCTCCTACTCCACACCCAAACATACCTACAATAATTATTTAATATCGTAGATCCCTACTGAAATCTGAAACTGAATAAGAATTACGAACGCCGGTTTCGTTTTTTGTGCATTTTCTCTTTGAGGAGAAACGTAGATCATCTTATAATAAAAAAAAAAAATAATGGTTTCTCCGAGATGAAAATTGATTCCCGGGATATGTTTTCACTTTATGGTTTCATAGATGATATTCAATAAAGTGGTTTGCGTATCTCTCATTGGGAAATAAATCATCGATTTACTTACGAATGAAGTAAGGTAGAATTTCCCTACTCGGGATCTGCTATATCCGACACCCAGGAAGTTTATTTCATTTTACTTTTTTTTAAACCCATTTAATATAAGTAATTACTGATTACAGCATAATAAACTGGACAAGAAAAAAAAAACATTTTTGTACAGTAAAGTTTATTTATTTAGATATCCAATTTACATTATTAATTTTTGCAAATTAAATTAGAACACCGCTTATCCGAATCCGGATGATAAACAAAAAATCATTTTTCTGTAGTTTATACAGGGTCCTCCGACTAAAGCCCATTCTTTTATTAAATTGTAAAATTTTAAAAATTATTCACAAAATATGAAATTTAGTAAATACAAGGTTATTACAACTTTTATTGCATATTTTTTTTTTTTTATTAAAATACTCATTTCACAACTTAAGTGACATTTATAGTAGTAAAGATATCTCAATGGTGGTAAAAATCGTTTGATTACCGAGATTTTGAAACATACCGCCTTAACCAAATTATTTTTTTTTTTGTACTAATTTTGATGCAAAATCACACAGTCCCTAATTCCTCAATTGTTGTTTGGATCCAAAGTTCAGTGGTTAAAAGTTTTCTTATTGTTTATATTTAAAAGAAATGTAATTAATAACCAAACACGTAATAATTTTATTCTGATACCTTCTAGAGAAAATATTTCCATTTGTTCCAGGACGGATATAAGTCTTATTAATGTTCTTTACTAATGATTAGCATTATTTTATACTTTCTTGAAGGAAGTTATTCGTCTGTTCTACATATAATGGATGAAAAATAGTCAGGACGCAGTCATTGTGAATATTTTTTATTTGTGCCAACGTTTCAACACAAGCATGTACCCACATCATCAGGGTATGTTTCGAGCACTCAAGTTTTTTAATCAACAACTACTTGAATAACTTGAGTGCTTGAAATATGCCCTGATGATGACCCAAATGCTTGGGTCAACTTTCAGTTGGTATATAGTTTCCTCTAAATAAGCAGCTCAACGTAATTTCAACAATAATCTTTATTATTTTTTCATATGTAATATAGATTCAAAATTTGGGAAAAAATGTTACAGAGTGAAAAATATATTTATAATGATAATGATTATATATATTTATATAAAGATAGAGTATGAAAAAAAAAATTAATGTTTATACAAATTTATAGGTGGATACATGAAACCTATATCTAATTCTTCTTAATTTTTACTTGGGACCGACAACCTTTAAGAGAATACAGAAAAGTGATTAGTAATATTATATATATTTTTTAATTTATTACATATATTATTTTATAGTTTGTAGCTTGTTACGTACTTCATTTGTCTATCTCATCATGTATTCACATCATTCTACTTTACTATTTTTACTTTTCTACCTATACTAGGAAAGCGATCGGGTCAAATTTTTAGTGTGAGGTTTTCGACGTATCTATACGTTTCAAAACCCCCGTCCGTAAAACACATTTTAGCCAAGTCTGTGCCAAGATTTTCTCGAGAACTAATTAACCGATTTTTTTATTTTTTTTTTTTATTTTGTACGGTTTTGACTATTGATGACTGTGACACGAATTGAGTGCTCCATACGCAATAGCTGCTGCGCAATAAATAAAAAACATGTTTTTCATTAGATTATAGCGCGAAAACGGCTCAAACGATTTTAATGAAACTTTCCTACAATGTTATAATAATTGTCCTTTCAATTTTTTTACATAGACCAAATTCCCGAGAAATTACAGGGAAAAATTTATAAAGAAATGAAAAATGTTTTGAGGCCTAACTCGCTAAGTATATATTCTATGGTAAAATTTATATTGAAACTTTTGAAAGGTAATTAAATTACCAAAAAAAAAAAATCATCGGAATCGAACTAGTAGTAGTATAGAGATGATACAGCTTATTCTATTTCCTATAGTTAATTATAAGTTTTGTTTATAGTTTCTACTTATCTATATTTATTGCTAGTTACAATTTTGTATGGTTAATTATTTTAAATCAACAAAATTAAAGGTACTTTAGAGAAAGAAATTTTGAGATTAAACCCTGTTACCCTATTTCAATGAAAATAACACCGTCTTTTTTTTTATTTCTTTTTTTTTATTTCCCTCTCTCTTCCTTGTCTTTTTGACAATACGGGATTCCGTTTTTTATTTTCCTACCTATACTAGATAATGAAAGCATTGCGATCGGGTAAATTTCCGATATGCGGTTTTCGATTGATCTGTACGTTTCAGAGCCCCTCAAGTTGTTTGACAAAATTAGGCTATGGCAAAAAGTTTTTGATGAGCAATATTAGAGTGTATTGGAATTTTAACACTGATCTACCTTATGTCTATCAAATAAATCGTACTCAAATCTTTTCTTTGATCAATTTTCAGGAAAATAAGTCTAATTCCATTTATTTTGGTTTCTTGAAGAATATATGTAAAGATATAAAAAGCTTTCTGAAATAGGTAGGAAAGTCGAGTGAGTGAACAAGCCACATTTTTTTATACGTTATTATTACTCATCCGTCACTATCGATCGTTATTAACTTTTTCTATTGTATAATATTATATATCTCATGTTATAAAATATTTCAGCCCTGATGATGGCACACAAGCTTGCATTGGAACGTTGGTAATAAAAATCTAAAAGACTGATTGCGTCCTATCACCCATGACAGTCGACTAACTTCCTTCAATAAAAAAATATAATATCAACCGGAAACGGAATAGAATTTACTCCGCCATAAAATAAGATGTCAACGTCCAATTTTTAATATTTAGTACACGGAATAAATTGTAAGGGAGCTCATAGTTGATAGTTATAGATGAGTACATGACGACTACATGCCATTTTTTTTTTTTTTTTACTTCTAACCGACAGCCTTTAAGAAACGACGGAAAAATTCTCCTTTCCAAAGAAAAAGAAAAAAAAAAGAAGAAGTATATACAGAAATATAGGAAAAAGTGAGCGAAGGCAGAAGAAGCATCCCCTCGAGGGATTTATCATAAGATGACCTGCTTGGACCAAGTCATTGTCGGGAAGGAGGGCCTCCGTAGAGAATGGACACCGCCACAACTTTCTGCCGTCACACCTAATTCTCCAATTCCCGTCACAGCGGCCTCTCGCCCTCCTGTCCAACGGAACTACAATCCCATCCTTACCTATTATTATTATTATATATATATATATATATATATATATATATATATATATATATATATATATATATATATATATATTATATATATATATATATATATATATATATATATATTTTCAGTGAAGGAGGTTCAGGTATTGAAATGGAGTGGTATTGTCAGCCCCGCCGTGCGAAAAAAGGGTGACAAGATCCTCCTGTACATTTCACGCAGCGTACATTTATGGGGATCAAAATTTTCTTTTATAGTGAGGTTTTCGTTTTACAGAGAAATAAGAAGTAAAACATAAAACAAAAAAAAGCAAATTAAAATTTAATTATATTATGGGTGACACATATTCAGGACGCAGCCATAGATAGTGTAGAGATAGAAATAGATAGAATCAATAAATACATCCATATTTAAAAACATCGAAAGTCAATGACGATACCGAATCATCTTATTCGTAACAAAGAATTTTACTCCAAAACAGTTTAACATTAAGTAAGTTAATTACTTACAGGCATTTGAGAAAATTATGGCTTCGCTTTGTAACTTTCCACATATTTATTTACAATTTTCTTTTTCGATTAAAATATTAAAACTCAAAAAGAGACATAAATTAATTGTTTCTAAACAAAAATACACGAGTGTCTAAAATCCATAACAAGCCAATCGCCAATTCGAACATCATCAGAACAACGTGATGGACTAGTAAGTAGGAAACAAGGTCACATAATGCCCAGTTTTGATCGTTGTAGATTGGATCCCCACCTGGGCAGGTTGATATTTATTTCTAGGCCCTCCCATTTGGTTAGTATGATGCGGCCATCTTATGAAAATCTTTAGAGATTACCTAAAATGGCCGCGAGATACGTTTGCGTGCACGCGTGTGTGTGACTATTTGAAAGTATATAAGAAAATACATTAAATGGAAAAAAAAAATGTCGTTAATGTCCACTGAAGCTTTATGCCAGTAAACATGAACGAACGAACGAAAAGCTTATTTGCCGAACTATTTCCCTCAACCCGAATCAGGAAAAAATTAACCTAAGTCATATGAACGACAACTGTCATGAACGGTCGAAGACGCATCGACTAGATGCAGTTCATCACTCCATGACATTTCAACACTTACTTTTTTTTATTATTATATTTAAACGCCATAAACGTACATAATTCATCTATACTACCATAAAATAATATCATAATCAAATATCCGTAATATGATAATATTTGGTGGCGAAATAGCCGCTTCTTAGGTTTAAAAACACATATCCCCTTTCACCCGTTACTGCTAGTCCATCTTGCCAATGTGTCCACGAGTGGCGTTGTGTTCTTCCAAGACCTTCGTAGACAAACGAGCTAATGTAAGCGATAACTGTTCTCTTTTGAAACGGGAGCTGGAAAGTCTAATCGCTCCAGTGCTACAGGAGCCTTTTTCCAGGCTGTTAATTCAGGTAATAGGGCAGGTAGTCTTGTTCAACCGTAGTGTAAACACAAGGCAGCCTTTCTATCTAACCAGCGATTTGTAGTTGTTTATTGTCGCTTTGTCCTTCCTTGGTTCCCCCCCCCCCCCGTTAAGGCATAAAGTACGGTGCTTAGCATCTTAGCTACATGCACAATTGTAAAACAGAATTAACGACTGTAGCGATCCGTATAGGAATGCATCAGTACTGACAACTGATTACTGTATCTTCGAACTAACTTAATCGAACTAACTATGATCGTGCTTTTTCAAACGATAAATATAATGCAATTTATTCAGGACTTAAGTCCTATGCTAATATCAAAGATGTAAAAAAAAAACCTTATATAAAAAAGATAAATTTCAATAAATAAAACTCATCAAATACATATATATATAGGATTTTTTTTTTTCAATTTGGCATTACAGACCTAGTAGATCTTTTACCGCCTATCTTGGACTTCCATTCAGTTATCAACATGCGATTAAATCAATCCAACTGGTTTTTGGCGTTCCACGATGTGGCATTCATTGTCGTGTAGAAACTTCCTGATAAGCTTCTTGGCCCGTCCATCATAACCTCCGTTTCAACACTAATCGGGATTTTAAAAAAGCAGATCTAAATTTAACAGGTTCTTTTCTTTAAAGGCTCGAAATAAATATCTAATTGTTGATTAAGGTTATTTAGTAGTTTATTTGTATTCTGTATTGTATGATTATTGGTGTAGATTGTAATTGTGTTTGTCCAATTTTTGTAGGCCTTAATTTGATCCCATTTTTTTTTTTTCTGAAAGCAAGTTGAATTGATTATTAAATAAATTATGTATTTTTAGTTATTTCTTTTCTTTTTAGATAATAGCGGTGGTTCTATAGAGCCTCCGCACTTGAACAATCAATCGTTAAACAAAATAAAATATAAAATTTTAAAAAATCAAACACTTACTATAAAATTAAAAACGTAACGCAGTAAAAAAAAAAAACTGTATATCAAAGGACGTACGACGAGCTTGTAGGACAACCTGCATAAACAATATGAAATATAACTTTTCAACAGTAAGATGTTGAAATGAGTAAACATATGTAACAAAATAAAATATTAGAAAGAAAATTTCAGAAACAAACCAGCGTGCATGAGGTGAGCATATACGGTTTTTTTAATTATATCTATTTACGAATACTTCTACTAAATCTCGTTTTATCGGTCAATTAAACCAATGATCCGTTTTATATCTACTTAAACAGCCATTAAAGATACCGATTCCCTAACCGATTCTCAAAATAAAATAAATAATAACAATAAAATAATAAAATACCTAGTCCTGTCATAAATATTGTTACACGGAAATATATATAGATTTCAACAGAAAAATTATTTTTTCAAAACTTTATTAGAAAATAAAATGTATATCTATAGAAAGTAAAACAAAAAAGAAATTACTCAAAATGTCCTTCTTTTGCCTTTACAGGCATTTAATCTACGTGACCAGTCATCAATAGTAGCACGCAGCATTTCTTGAGATAAGGGCTCAACTGCTCGGACCAGAGATTGTTTGAGGCTTTCCAAGTTAGGGTGTGCTCTGTGGCATGGCATCCTCTCCAGTTCGGATAGGATAATCTAGTGGGTTGAAATCAGAGCTTCCTGAGAGCCAATCCGAGGCAGAGATGAACTCTGGAATGTTCTTTTGCTGCCACTGCTGAGTTGACCTGACCTTGTGAGCTGAAGCGGAATCCTGCTGGAAAACACAATGACTTCCCTCAAACAGAGTATCATTTAGAGGGTTGACAACGGGCTCCAAAATATCATCCTGATGGTTTTTAACGGCTGTATTAACTCCTTTTTCACAAAAATGGTGCTTGGTGGTGCCATCAAAGCAAATCTCATTATATCTATTTATAGTTCGGTACACGAACATACGGCTGATACCTAAACGTGTCAAAGTGTTGAAAATCTCTGACCAACATTTTCCAACATTGTGTAAGGCGATTAGGGTTTCTTTATAATTCTACTCCATGTTAAATGCGAGAAAGAAAAATACAAACTAATTGAAATTATTATCCTGACTTGTAAAGAAAGTAACCTTATAGAGGTAAGAATTACCTGGAGGATGTTAACAAAGTTAAACTTTTGTAACAGTATTTATGGCACAACTAGGTAATTTTGAAATATGCAATATTGTTAATCATGAGAAAGTTTACTTAGAGTGTTTTAAATTTTATAAAACCTCTACGCAAGTTTCAGAAAATAGTTTCAAGACCATGCTTTCATCGTAAAAATTTATGGAGTAATTATGAATTGAAATAATTCTTTTCTGTTTTTCGGACATCTATGTGAAGCCGATTCCATGTACTCAGCAAGATTCCAAAAATAGTAACTTTCCCCAAATTAAGAAGGAATTCTGTGGCTTGCGTGTCTCCAACCGCAATTCGAGTAAAAGGTGTTGTTCTTGGGAAGATCTATGTTTACTTACGCTGAATTCCCCTACGCTAAGCAAAACTAAAATAACATATTTTATTTATTGATTTCCAGTATTAATTGTGATCGCTAGGCTGTAAAGAGAAATAGTAACGAAATTAAATTTTAAAAAACCGTTATTTAAATTTTACTATTGCCTAACTCAATTAAAACGTTTTTTAAAAATAATTATTTTGTTAGTAATGAATGGTCTTCTTATTATAATTTATATCATATCTCAACATCAACACGCCTTGGAAAATGAATATTTGACAAATGCGTCGTTTCCATTCCATTGTCATTAGCAAAACGAAAACAGTTAGCTGCCTTAATAATTTTTAGCAAAAATATACTTATTTCTAATATAGTTAATCTAAATAATATCTGATCACCCATTAGAAAAAAAAAAAAAAAACGGTCCATCACTTTTTGTTTATTTGTATATTTAATTTGTTTATTTATTACTATCAATTAATTCAATTGACCATTGTATTGCAAAACGTTTAAAACATGATATTATTTATATTAGTAACGCAAATGCCTTTCAAGAAAAATATAAAAAGTTTTGCGATTTTTGTTTTGATAAATGAGAAAGGGGAAGATGAGATAAGATGACTAATTCAGTGTAGAGAGAAGTGCGTGTCCATGTTGAATTACCTTGTGACCAGAAGTTCAGATATAGAATACTTTGGAGTGATTTTCCTCTCTTGAAATACAAGGAATTAGTGCTGTAATTAGTCTAATTTCTCAACTTTCTCTCTTAAATATTCTGAATGTACAGCATTTAAATAAATATTACTTATTGTATAATTGAATAACAGTTTGCGGTTCCTTTCACAGTTTTATATTTCTGGTTTAAGTCATATCTTTATAAAGTTTGTTAGAAGTTCTTGTTTAAATTGTTTACTATGGTGTTTTAAAACCACTGGTATTTTTGTCATCTTATCTCTTAACTGGGGTAAGATGACGAAAATGACAAATTTCGGAAAAAAACATGTTCATCCCTTTGAAGGCGAAAGAGGTAATTGAAAAAAACCTCATTATATTAGATAAGGCATTGAACAAGTTCTCCTAAAAATTTCAGTTTTTAAATATATTGCCAGTGGCCAGGGAAAATTACACAAGCTTAACCTCTTCGTCTTACCCCACCTTCCCCTACAATAGTTAAAAGTTACAAAAATTATATTAATCGCTGAAATAGGAAAGTTAAATTAAGGACAGGGTTTTTTTTTTCCTTCAGGACCTTGAATTGTTATACAATTTCATCATAATTAATATTTTCAACTAAACAAATCATTGATAAATGTTATTGTGAATTGCTGTTGGCCATCAAATAATTATTTTTTTTACGAAGCTCAAGGAATAAAATAAATAAAACATAAGAGAAAGACAACAGGAAAAAAGATCGCCCTTAGAAAAATGTCCTAATTAGATGAAAATAGGGAATCATTTTCTTTATTGTTTATATTTCTCCCATTAATTCTTCTCAAATGAAGTCAATTTTCAATATTAGCTACATATAAAGTACCTTTAATTTTTTTAATTTGAAATAATTAACCATTTCACATTAATTTTTATTATAAAAAATAATTAAATGCAAAATATTAAAGAATTTAATAATAAACTAAAGGATAAATAAGAGATCGTAAAGGATAATAGTTGTAATAGAGGATCCAAAGCGAGGAGGATACGAGCTTGCCCGAAAGATTACAACAGGCTTCCAT
Organism: Nezara viridula; assembly: GCA_928085145.1. Taxonomy (NCBI): domain Eukaryota; kingdom Metazoa; phylum Arthropoda; class Insecta; order Hemiptera; family Pentatomidae; genus Nezara; species Nezara viridula. The sequence goes on along the minus strand of OV725078.1, from coordinate 185,606,388 downwards.
ACGTAACATGAGCTTCATATAATACGGACTCTGACAATATTATGTTCATATACATAGGTGGCTTTCATAAATTTTATCGTTGCTATTAGTTAATATTTAATTGTATAGAATACAGCGATATAAATATTAAAATGTTTTTGTTTTTTGTTTTTTTTCCTGTTCTTCCCTACCTCGCCTTTTAGGCTATACGGGATTTTCCCGGACCAGAGGGTGAGGGCGGTGAATTTAAAATCCCCTCTGGCACCGGGACGCGAACTCGTGACTATTTTCATATCATAGATTCATATTTGCGGTTGCCGGGCAACGGCGGTGCAGTGCACACGCGTTAGCCCATTCGGCCACCCCGCCCCCAAATATTAAAATGTGTATATATAAGTTTATTTAAATAAACAAAAATTCCTACTATGAATTTTAATTAAATAAAGCGTCAATAACTTTTAATCCCACTTCCCCCTTTGTACGAAAATACTTATTTCTGCTAAGAAGAGGTGATATTTGAAAGACGTGTGATACGCGCAATAGATTTTTTTAAACTATTTATTTATTGAATATTAAAACATTCTGTCACTTGTACATTAGTTGTAGCGAAGTAGGATCACATTCGCACTATATATACAATAAAATATAAAAAGCAAAACACTCGAATCGAAAATGATTATTACGCTAGGAAGAAACTTTATTCTTTCCACGTCTCCACTAACAAGTGGCCTTCCTTGTATTTTTGTTGCTGATCTTACAGGAGCGCTCACCGAGCAATAGGTAGCTTTAAATATTTTAAAGCGGCGAGATAATTGCGCAATTACTTACTTCCAATTTACTCCGGCGACTTGACGTATCTTCTACCACACCTAAGAGAAAAAACTCGGAGATTCCGATGAGGAAAAAGCAGAACTGTTTAGGAAACAATGAACCTAGAATGTTTCATTACCTAGAAGCTGCTCCCTCATTACCTTAACTGAAGCTGCTGTTTTTGCCAAGGATGAGTTCTTCAAGCGATGTAATTTACCTTATCCACATCCCATCATTAATAGTCAATTGGATTTACGACTTAACTATCATTTAGATTTTCCTTTTTATTGCGGATGGAACAGCTGTTTAATGATTTTAACCACTAAGGTTATAGTAGTTTGGACTATACAATTATAGTACGTATTATACAATAATACTTAATATATTTCAATACTGTCCTCAAGACATTATCTGTATTTCCAAGGTTAATATGTTCACCTACATAGTTATATTCATGAGGAATTCCATAGAAATTCATTATATTAACTCAATATCTGACTATATAGATGTTGAACAGATGGTTTTATGTTACTTAAATGGATTTATCTACGACATATATTTGAAAAGTCAAAGTCGAAATGTCAAAACACTGAGTTAAATAAAGGATTCACAACAAATGTAAGGATTAACAAACAAATTTCAAATGGAGTTGACTAAAATTTATAGTATATTAGTTAATTTTATACCTTTTTGTTATTTGGAGTTTAGAATAATAGTGGGTTTCTTTAACCTAGAGTGCTTGGATGTATTCCTCCACTTCGTTATCCCAGGTCTTCCTCTTCCCCTAGTTTTCCATAAGTGGACTTCTTTGGGTAGTCTTCCTTTATTATTTTCAAATGTCCATACCACTTCAGGCTTTTTTTTTCAGTATCTTCCATAATGGTTCTTTTAGCCTCCTCTTTTCTCTGATGACCTGTATTTTTCACTTTATCCATTTTGGATATTCCCGCCGCTCGTCACCAGTTTTTCATTTCTATGGCTAGGAGTTTCATACTGATGTTGCTTTTTAAGGTCCAAGTTTCTGACTCATATGTCATAATAATAGTATAACAGATATTTTAATAATAATAGTATAACAGATATGTAACATATCATAACATAACTAATAATATCATAACATATCTATAACATAATAACATAACATCTCTATAACATAATAACATAACATATCTATAACATAACATATAATATCATAACATAACTAATGATATGTAACATATCATAACATAACTAATAATATCATATGTAACATATCGTAACATAATTTAATAATAGTATAACAGATAGGTAACAGATATTTTTTTTTTTGTTTTGGGGATAATGTTTCGGTTCCATAATAACGAGTTGAAGATTGATATGAACGTTTTGCCATCTGAAATATTTATTTTTATTTACACATCACACGCACCATCTATTTCAATTAGATATCAGGAACCAAGATATTTAAAATGTTTAACTCTTTTTAAAACCCCTTCTGGATTCAGTTATATATCCTCATTATTCAATGTCATGTGTTCCGTTTTCCCTGCATTAATAACTAGACCCCATTGCTGGTATTTCAAATGATAGTTTAAAAAAAATAATGATATCAATATATGTATACAACGTTCCACAATGATATGAGAGAGAAAAGTAATATAATATGCTCATGAAAATGGAGAAAAAGTAAGCCATATCGAACACACGTTTACAACCAGGAACTTAGGAACCGCACCCCAACCTGCTCCCCCATTCCGTCCTCTTCTTCAGAGATAAAGGGATCTTTGAGTACGTTTAGCTAGTAGTGTTAAAATATAAATTTGAACCTTGTTAAAAATCATCAATCTTCCCAGTGAAGGTAGTGAAACCTCTAGGAAAAAGGAAGACAGACGCCCTGTAAATCTAACAGAGAAAAACATGTATAAACTTTTTAAAATATACTAAGAATTATATATCCATAAGTTTTTATAATATGTAACGACTACTACGCAAAAACTTAATGTAAAAGTTATTGCTGTCATCAGGATAAGTATCTCCCACCCCTCCCCCACCTCAGTTCAACCCGTTGCTTTCTTTTAGGGAATTCCTTTTCTTTCCTTATCTTTTTTTTTGCCATCTCGCATTTCCTATAGCTCTAGTAAAAGTGAATGTTTCAGAATTCAGTTCTGTGGGATCGGATAATCTAATTTTCTTTGAAGAGAAAGTATAGACGAAAAAAAAAGTAGGAAAATAGAAATGACAATGAAAGTATTCGGTTTTAATTAAAGTTACTGAATTCAGTTTCTCTTTCGCTGAAAATATTAGGCAGTACACTAAATAGAGTACGAAATTATCAAATATTCATTTAATCATTTTACAATAGCCAGAAAATGTATAATCTATATAAAAATTTATGAAAGGTCTGAATACATGTTTTTTGAAATCAATTCATATTGTACCTATAAATGAAATCATGTAACATAATATACCATGTCTGTTAGGGTACACACGGAAGCAATAATATGGTTGAATCATAGTAATAGGAAGAGAAATGATAACCGCACGTTATTCTTACTATTTTAATTTTTTTTTTTTACTTAAAGGTACTTCAGAAAGCATCAGTGTTTTGTTTGGAGGTAAGGTTTCTACTTTCTAAATAACTCGACAATATTTGAAACTTTCACCAATATTAAATAAGATAAATAAAACAATAAATTCATGTTGGATATGTTTCCCAGCAACATCTTTTCCTACTAATTGTTTCTATCAGAATATAAAATTATGATAAGGAAATGAGTCTAGACATTGAATCAAGCTAAACGAATTTTTTCTTTTTTTAATGTACTTAAAACTTTGTGTGGAATGGTGCTTTGAGAGGGGTGCGAATACGGACTATGAGGAACGTCTAATACTTTGCTCACGGAGTTACGTGCTCAAATAGGGGGAGTAGCAAATACTTGTAGTCGTCTCGGTAATTTTAGACTGGTTGGCGGTGAACTTTATTGTTGTCTGTCAAGTTTCATAGATGAATATTTCAACACTTTTTAGATGTAAGTTTGATTTTATTATTATATATTCAATGCCTCATAGATAGTATGATTATTATCCTTTAAATAATAGATAGGTATTAATAAAGGTACCAAGGGTTTTTTAATCCAACCTCATACAATATTTTCTTAATTTTTTTATTTTTTATTTTTTTAATACTAACATCGGATGAAATGTTTCTAGGATCCTATGCATCTTTGTTTCCGATGCCATGTAAGCAAATGTAATTATATCTACAAGATTATTTTTAAGTAGATTAAATTGAATAATTCTATTTTATTTTTAAAATTGCTTTGTAAAAATTGCGGTGACTTAATTTCATATTGAATCTTGTAATCTCGTATAAAATGAATATTTTGATATGTTTTAATTTAATAAAAATAGATTTAAAGAATTTTAGTACCATCTAATAAATGCATAATTTTATTTTATTTTGATTTTGTAATGAAAATTTAAAGTATTTTTATCGGCTTTCAGTCATTATTAATTAATTTTTTTTTTGTCTAGCTTTTAATAATATGTCTTTTTAATAATGCCTTTCAATAATTTTAAAGGTTTTAGTTAATATAGATTTTCTTGCATCCTTTTGATTTATTTATTTTATTATTTACGTCTCATGAAACGATCACCGAATACATTTACTGATACCGATACATTTATATAAATATAAAACAATTTAACTTTTTTTATGTGTCAAATAAATATAAATGACAACATGGAAATTTCGGTTGAAACATGATTTCTATTATTATTCTTAAATGTCATTTGTTTGGGGATTTTTTAAAATACCATATACTTTTTTTATTCTCGTCACTCTTGCGTAGGTTCGAATTTATTATAGTTATATTTGAATCAGTGGGAAATTTTCAGAGAAACGTAAAAATAAACTTACCTAATTCTACACGGGATCAAATCTGACTAAAATCCATTTATTTATCTGAAACATAAATATTAAATTTTAAAATTTAGTTAGTTTTATTTAATGAATGGTTTACGGATTGCCTATATTAGTTGCGTACTCTCAATTAATTTAATCCATCAGTCCTAAGCGACTACAATACCAATTATTTATAACTCGGACGAGAGACCGAATCATTCTATAAATTTAATAATAAAACATTTACCCAATCTTCTCTCCCTCTCAAAAAAATAAATAAATAAACAGATAATAAAATAAATTAAATTTATAAACAAACTCTTGTTGACCAAATATATTTCTGAATCATTTTGACCTAATCGATCCCATTTTTAATTAACGAATGAATATATCAAACAAAAAGATATTTTTAAAAAGAGAAAAGACTTGCGAAGAAAAATCAAATCTCCGCTTTCTCCCATTGGTTTTGATTGATTAAGGATACAAAATGCCCTGGTTACTTCAGTTAGCGTTACAACACATTTTAAACTTACAGAACTCTTTCAAATAACAAGTTCAAAAAAAAAAAGTTCTTTTTAATGTTCCTATATTTATCTTTGGATAAAGCAACATCCAGTTGGGCAAAGACGGCTCCTCAGAAAAAGAAGTCCTTTATCAAGTTGAAGATTCTTACATTGTATCCGTAAAAATAAAACTTATTTATGAGAATCTTGTACAATCATGTCATGGTTACTTAAACCGTTAATAATCGGTATTTGTTTAAACTTTTAGTTTCCTTTAATCGTTGGCTATAGACAGCTTGCTATGTTTTTAGAATGCGTGAAATTAAAATTTCTTATTTATCACCTTGTTTAAAACATATCCGGACCTAAATTTTGATTCTGTAAGAATCAGGGGTTGACGTTGAAGTTCCATTTAAACAGTTTCTGTGAAAGAACTTGTTAGGAAAAAAGTTCTTAAAATAAAAGTTCTAAGTAATGTTTTTTTAATAAAGTTCCAGGTTTAGAGTAAAAGTTTAACTTGAGTTTATTGAAGTTCTTAAAAAATTTTCCGTTAAATCAAAAATAAACATTAAATGGGCTTAGAATAGAGTTATAATTTGACGTAAATGAATTACCCGTGATTCTAATGTGTATTTTCTATGTGTAGCTAAGAATAAAAATCATTTTTATATCGATTTTTTAGCCAAATCGAGAGAACTTTTAAATAACAGTTTTTTATATAAAAATAGAAGTTCTGTAAAACCTTTACTGGAAAAAATTTCTAATACCAAAAAAAAATCAGTGACACCGGAACTTTTTAAAAATATTTTTTTTTCTCGTTTCAAAACCTGGTAATAATTATAAAAATCATTTTTTACAAGGTATTTATGTATCTCATAATATGAAGACTAAGGTTAAGAAGCGGAATGTCCTTGAGGAAGCCTAGAGGTGTGTACCATTCACACCATTGTGCCATTCATTGTTGAGTAGGCACAACAACGAATAGGACTATAGCTTGCAAGAGATAGGAGAATCAACAAAGATGCCTCAGAATTACATGCAGCAAACTGGAAAGCAGTAACCAATGTATCGATGAAGAAGGATAATTCAGGCGGGCCAAAATTTACAATGTCTGTAAAGGAAATTTTTTATTTTATTGTTGTGTACTTTTAATCGTAATAAAATTAGTTGAAAAGGTTGGGGTATTTCGATCAGTAATTTCGCACATTCTGATGATTTTTTTCTAAAAAAAGAGAGCTGGAGTTCCTAGATGCGGCAACACAACGCTAAAAGTACGAAGAGATATTTAAAGAAGGCGATATGAATATTTTAAGATTTTTATAGTGAGTATCTTATACTCACTGGGAAAAAAAAAAACTCATCTAGAAAACATAGGTATGTATATCGAAGAAAATAACAGGTTACTCCATACTCGTTAGCAATGCCGATTATTACTTTAACTCTTCTTAGCCCCCTTGAGCTACTATTTGCTGCATCGTCACATCAATATGTTCGTTTATTACTTTGACACTAAAAGGTCATTGACAGTAAGAATTGAATAAGGACATGGCAATACCAGCCAGCAGTTGAGTCGGTTATAAACTGATTGCGAAGGAAGTGAGCGTGCGAAAGTGAGTGTGAAAAAAAAGGACTTGGCCATCAGAAACTACGATACCATTCTTTCAGAAGGTAACCGAATCCCGTGTGAATTTTTTCTTTTTTCCGGAGTTTGCCTCACACTGTTACGTCTAGATTACTGGGGCTTATTGTTTAAGAATGACTACCACACATAACGCCAGTCTTAGAATGATAATTTCGAAGGTTTCACCCAATTATGTTGGTTTCTTATGTTGCATTTGATTGAATAATTATTATCCAGTGGAACCTACCACAGCCTTCTCCTCCCACCTAAAAAAATTATCGCATAAAACATTTTTTTTTTAAACTTCTTTATTGAGATATTACAATCTGACACATTCCAGGACAATAGTAAGTGATATAGAGTAGCTCATTCATGCCATACAATAAATAAAAATAATAAACGGCAATATAATAATACAAAAGTAAATTGTATATAAACCAAAAGATATTAAACTAAATAACAATAAACCAATCTAACAAAATAAATAAACTAGACATAAATGGCTTGAGTAGAGAATCTGGCCGTTGCCATAATATATATTCTATATATTCTTACAAGTCTCTGGACCACTGCCGCTTCAACCTTCGCGGAGGATTGTAGGGATGGCTGGAGCTAGATAAGGATTGTGGATTTGGATAATAGGTAAGGTTCTGGTGAAATGTGGAAAATTTTTTTGGGATTTAACATTTAAATGATAAAAATAGATCCAAATATTTGGGATATTGTATATGTGCACAGAATATGGCTCCCTCAAAAAAATCATAACCCGGTCATACTATTTTTTTCTTATGTAGACTGAAGAGTAGTATTTAAATTGATAAAATTTCAAATTCTTTACGACATTATCGAATTGGTTTGAAAAAAAAAGATATACTTTATATATATATATTTAAACTTAACTATTTAATTGGGAATAAGGTCATTTAATTATTATTTAATAAACTATTGAATGTTCATTTCTTCTGTTTATTGACGTTTCGATCCCGGTATTCTTTTCATTAGTCAACCATGGGATCCTCTTCAAAGCTAGAATTTTAAAAAATAGAGCTTCGATCAGGCCAGGGACACAACGACAGCCTCAGCGCCGTCCACTAGCACATATATTAAGCTACTTAATAATAATCTATAATATATGTAGCTTAATATATGTGCTAGTGGACGGTGCTGAGACTGTCGGTGTGTCCCTGGCCTGATCGAAGCTCTATTTTTTAAAATTCTAGCTTTGAAGAGGATCCCATGGTTGACTAATAAAAAGAAAATACCGGGATCGAAACGTCAATAAACAGAAGAAATGAACATTCAATAGTTTATTAAATAATAATTAAATGACCTTATTCCCAATTAAATAGTTAAGTTTAAATTTAATACTCAATGGTCGATTAAGGAAAAGTTGTAAATATATATATATATATATATATATATATATATATATATACATGTACGTTTATATTTTAGTTGAAATTATATTTTATTATATAAAGAAAGGCTGTATTTGACACCACATTTCTCCTCCAAAGTGGCTTAGTTTCGGCTATAATGCCATTTTCAAGCCATATATCAGAGTCATACACAATCATTTCATAAAAAAAAAATATTATGTTAAATGTGTTTTTTTTTTTTTTGTTTTTTTTTATGAACTGATTGTGTGTCGTTCAACTGATGGGTCTCATAGATGGCTTGAAAATGGCATAGCCGAAATGTAGCCACTGTGGAGGAGAAATAAAAATAAACGTGGTGAAAAATACAGCCTTTCTTTATATAGTATACATATACAGGGTGTTTCAGGGTTATGTGGCCAAACTGCAAAAATCAACTAAGGACCTCAAAAAAAGAAAAAAATTTCCTTTGAATGTATGTCCGCAAACGCTTTGTTTAGGTGATATTCACACCTAAAGATTTTCGTTGTTATCAATTATTAACGTTATATGAAATAAATAAAACTTGTTTATTTGTTCTAACTACTTTATTAATTAAATGTAAACATTAACATTCATATTAAATGTTGTTCAAAGTGATTTCCTTGAACAGTTTGACCACTATATATATATATATATATATATATATATATATATATATATATATATATATATATATATATATACACATATATATAACCAATATATTTACATACAAATCACCGAATATTTAAAAATAAAAATGATCATGAAACGTTGAAGTTGTGGATAGTTATTTTTAACATAAAATTGGTCATATTCTTTAATTGTATATGTAAAATAATTAGCTTGCAAAGGAACTGCTTGTTGGTAGCACTTCAGTTACTAATTTTAAGTTTGGAGGTGGTACCTAGTCCGAACAAGTGGGTTTTTCTGTGTTTGGAATTAAAGAAGGTATATTCATTCCTGAACAAGTATACGATAAATGGAATGTTTAGGTCTTTGTGGATAGTTTTATTAAGTAGCAAGTTGTGAAATGTGTATATAGGCATGTATGTGTTATTTTTTATTTATTTATTTTATTCTTATTTATTGTATATATATTATTTTTCTGTATAAATTATTTTATTTATTGTACATAGATTTGAAAGTGATCCCTGAACACTATTATAAATGTCCTTTGAGGCAGATTGTAATATTTATCAATAAACAAGTATAAAAAAATAACTAACTCATGGCAATCCTTTAAGAAGCCTGGAACAATAAATGCCTCAGTAATAGACATGATACCACGTGAAAGACCAAATGGATAGGTCGAATCAACAAAGATGCTGCAAGCAGATAAATAGAAAGAAATAATCTTGTATGAAGATTCCATCTAAGAAACTTGATACTATTGAGTTCTAGGATGTAGTTCTTCAATATTATATTTCTTGGAGAATAGGATGTTGTAATGTTAGGGCAAAGGGTATATTATGGGATTTATCTGTATATTCAAATTTTCACAGTTTTTCAATAGGAAAACATTTATATGTTTTCACACAGAATAAACTAGGGTAAAGTTGTAGCTTTCTTCCAACTGAAAAGCTAACACAGCTTCTCTCAGTAGGAGTATATTTATAGCTAACGAGCTAGTTGGTAACACGCCTCATGGAATCATCCGTCACCATTAAAAAAATAAACTAATAAATAAAACAAATGTATAGGGTTTCTCAGTCCTTTTACTGCCACCAATTAGCAGGCAGTGATTTGAGGCCGTAGGAAGCATGTGCCTATTTCAATTTAAATAGTTGAGATATTTTACTAACAAGCTGAATATCCCTATTGATAGATTCCACTGGTATAGAAAACTGGACTATTGCCTAACCATAGTCAAATTTATTGTACTATTCCCATTTTAAATTAGGATTGATAAACGATTCCTCTATTATCTAGGTTTTCGAAACAGAAAATTTAAAATGCTTCTATGTCCTAAAAATTAATGACGAACGGTAAATTTTTTTTTCTAGGCCCAAAAGTAGTTTTCGTTAAGGTCAAACCACTTGATCAGTCGCAACCCAGAATAAGTGATAACTTATAGCATACAAAAATCTATGCAACATCGAAGCAATTACAAAAAGATTCGATATTTGTAATATGAAATAATTATTTAATCATATCCATCACCTTCATATCTGTAGATACGTTCAATAATACAATATAAATCGTTTTTTGCTGATATATATATATATATTATATAATAAATAATTATTTAATTTTATTTAATTTATTTTATTTTTGTGACTAAAGGAAAAAGGTTTCGATTCCTGATCCTACATAGATTTTTTTTGTTTTACCTTCCTACCGCTACTAGGTAAAGATCTAGACGATTTTGGTGTTCTAGGCTTTCGTTTCTTGACGCCTGTATCCCGAATCAGGCACACTGTTCGCAATAATCGATAACATTTTCTTTCTACAGCCTGTAGCGCTAAAACGGCGTCAAAGCTGATTTTCATAAATCTCCGAGAAAAAGCAGGAAAAGGAGTTCTGACAAATGAAAATTTGTTTTATATACACGCAACCATCAAGATTTGTCACCTAATCCTATCTAGACAATATATTGGGTTGGCAAATAAGTCCTTTTCTTTTTTTCTGTCACTATGATACACTTCTTATCTGATGAATCAATGTCTAAGGTGGATTGTTTATCCTGTTTGTAATATGTCAACAACTATATCTGTTAACTCTTGTTGAAACTAGCTTAGTATTGTGTTTGCTATTGCACTGTGAATATGGAAGAAGATATCATTCATTATCGGCATATTTTGTAGTTTCGGCCAGTCTGTCTTTGCTTGTTAGTAGAGCAGCCCTGATGAAGGCCTGAACTTCGGGCCGAAACGTCGGCGAATGTAAAAATAAATACAATTATTTATTTTCTATTTTATTTTGAGTGATTACCCCAACCATCCTTCTCTTCAAAAGAGAATATATTTTTTAAATCCCAACCGATGTTACGGCCATGCCATTTGTTTTTTCATAGACAACTGTCGTTTTCTCATTGATCACCTGGAGGAAGTAAGGACGAGTCAAGTCCAAGGCGGCCTACAGCAAATAGCTTACCTCACAAGGATCCCCATCAACATCGTTGAAGAAAAGAGAAAAAGAAGAAATTACCGTTAGAAAATAAGCCATCGAAGCACTCACTGGTATATTACTATTATTGCAGACCATTCAATTTCTAAATGTTGTCGACTGGTATTTCAATATCTGCTGCGCCTAGAGTTTCTTGAAACCAAATAACTTCTATAATTGAATAAAATATAGATTACACAAATAAAGTTTTAATTTAACTGTCTATATTAAGAACTGATATGACTCCTTCTGAACTAATAAATTTAAAATTCCGCATTAACACAATAAATTCTTTACCTAAAATTAATGGATTTTGCAGATGTGAAAACGGGACATCCGTTTTCGTTTTCAGATGACAGTAGAATATCAATATCCAGCAAAATTCTAATCATACTATCAGGAATTAAGGCACTGTGGAAACCTATCCTAAATAGTTTTAATACACACTGTTTATTTTTTAAATTATTGCAACTCATAAACGGTCTTGGGTTCCGTATTTTGCAAGAAAGTACGAGTACTGTTTTTGACAATTGGTTTTCGGAGAGGCAATTTGAACGAAATCACACTGAACTGCCAGTTTTCCTCCTTAATTAATTAAAAGTGTCCACATTATAGAGGTTAGGTGTGCCCCAGAAGGGTCTCCCGACCCCAGGACGTTTCATGACAGGTGTAAATAAATAATTACCAGAACTTGAATCCATTGTTTTAAGAACAGGAACACAGTGCATTCTTCACTAAACTACCCCTTTCTGTACTATTACAGCATAAATGAAGACCAACGCCGTTGCTGTTTTGAATTTACGATCCACAAAGGTAAACTATACTCTCCTTCATACATTCATTGATGGTCTTATGAATTAATCCTCAAAATTATGGATCGGAGAAGAGAGCTTCACACAAGAGAGAAGGAATCTCCTTTTTTCAATTGTTATACGCTGGTCTATTTGGTGGAATAAAAATCTACGTACTCTATATCCTCACCAACCAATGACATACTATGGAGAAGGTCAATAATACTTTGAGAACGTTACTATAGTTATAAGAGAGTACAAGAAAGTATTATGTTAATAAAGTGGTATAAAAGTTCATATTTATGGCTAATAATAAAGTTATCAGGATTACAATCTACCTAAATCGAAACGGCACCGTTACCAGTTCCTTTACGAGATAGCCGTTAAGCAGAGTTTTTTTATTTTTACACATATTTCACTGAGATCTTAATATACATAATAAACATATTTCAGTTTATTGCTAGTTGGCACCTAAATGCAACAGCTTCCGTTTCAACATATTTACTGATTATCTTATAAAACTATTACTTCCCTTTGGATGTGAAATAAAAAAAATCACAAGCATTAAATAATATTAAATGATTCAATTAAAGTCAAGTTTAATACTTTTTAATTCATTAGGATTAATGCATGTTAATACAACGACGATTTAGTATAAATTATAGGCGCAGACTTTCCATTCTGTTTAGGGGAGGGGGGCGATGCACCCTCCCCCCTCCAAAAAAAAAACTCGGGAGTTTATCTTATGTATAAGAATTGTGTGTCATAATTAACATAATCGACATATTTTTTTTAAACGAACAATATAGTACTATATGTTAATTTATATATATATATATATATATATATATATATATATATATATATATTTATATATAAATATATTTTTTTTTCTTTGGTAAGTGTCTGTCAGGTGAGGGCACAACTGAACATTGATTTAGTGGAGATCTGCTCATTATAGTGTTATCAGCTGGTTTGTAGTAGCCAAACTTCGAAACTTGCCGATGACTTGGCTCTCGGTCGAGATCCACTTCTGGGCTCCTCGAATCACCGAATTTGCAAATTGGAGTGCTCTCTCTCTCTGAAATTTCGTCACTTCCATTATTCGGCACTACACGTCAGAATAGTCTGCCTTATTTTTATAGCTGATTTAGCCAGAACCAGATACCTATCCTTTCATTATAAACTCCACTCCCATCCGAATCCACTTGTTTCCAGCCTTGCTTCTTCATGGATTCCTGATGATCCCCCTAGGCGTCTGAAAAGAAGATGGTGATCTTCTTACCTAGAATTAAATAGAGACTGCTACCACTGAGTAATATTATCTGTTCATGTCATTATTTCTACTGTTTGCATATTTACTGGTTGTAATTGTAAACAGTTGTAAATTTCATTAAATAAATAAAATTAAAAAAATATTTTTTTTGCGTTTGGGTATAATTGAAAATTCGTTAACAAAGCAATTGCACGGGTATATAACATATTTTCATTTGAAAGTTTGAGCCAGTGAGATGAACTCTCGATTCTCCGATACTTCAAATTTGCGGCGGGAAATGTGATAAAACCTTCACGTGAAAATGGAAGGTTGGACATGACTGAATCATAAAATCCTAAGATACGTTGTCACATAAATTATCTTTGAATATAAACTAAAATTTCAATTATAGGAACATAAGAAGGGAGTAATACTTGCGTACCTACTTCTAGACCTTAACCATCTATTCGACTTTTCTTATTTCTTAAATTGATTTTGGATTACATATTTTATTCATTTATGTAGATTAATTTTTTTTCTTCAAAATATTGGGGGAAGGAGGGACGAAATGGTATTCTTTTCCCTGCTCTAATTTTGTTTGGGAGGAGGGGAGGGGGAGGCGATCGCCTAAGATAACTGATATTGGAAGACCAACTCCACAGATATTACAGCCACGCCAATGCTCACTTAATATAATCGTTATAACATTTATGAATTCAGTCGCTGCCATTTTTAAAAAAATTCTTTATGGTATTCGGTGTCCAAAATTGTAATGGTTCTTATATAACATTAAAATTTTTTACATACATATTTTTAGATAGAATACCATCTTAACTGTAAACTGAAATAACAGTGTTATTCTTCTATGGTATAATAAAAACTTCAAATTCAAGACAACGCCGGCAAATAACACTGTGAAACTCACGCATAGCAACGCCAACAGCTGTGTTCCTGTTGGAAATGGCAGTTATCGAGCTAAAAAATAAAAAAATAGTCCGAGCATGAAGCAGTATACTAGAGCACAACGCCCAAGATCAGATCTGGAGAAAGTACCCACCTTCTGAAGATAATTATTGTTATTTGTGATCCTTGTCGTCCAGTTGGCTCTGGACTTCTCCGGGCTCTACAAGAAGTAGGACATCGGAGGAACATGCTGCCCAATCCAGGGGCAGGTCTTTACACCTCATTCACCCAGTTTGACAAGTTATGGCTGGTTCTCAGGTGGTCTCTTTTAGTTTATACTGTATATATTTGACAATGCATAATTATACAAGAAAGTAATGTATAAAATATCATCCAAAAAACAATTAAATCAAATATTGTAATTTTTACGAAGATTATTTAAAAATTGTAGAGATAAATAACATTATCTCGCAACCATCTCGCCTGTAAAAACTGAGAAAGCCTCCGGGAGTTTATATAGTTTGCGAATGTCAGAATTTAAAACCGTACCTCCTACTTCCTTTTATGCTTTTGAAGCATCCTTATACAACAAGATTTTATCCTCCTTGTATTTTTCTAGATTTTCTAAAAATAATTATTGTACTTCAATTGGAAGTACTATATCATTTTTACTTCTGGCGATTGAAATGTCTATAATTGGTGAGACATGGCACCATCCGAGAATTAGTTTATCCGGCACAGCCAGAATATTTTATATTTTTAAATACGAAAATTTACTGATGAGTGCTCCTACGAAGTTTTTCTCTCTCCTACTATCCGTTTCCTCATTACATAAATATATTTTCTTTAGTATATGTCTTGGGTTGGTCTTGATATTAAGCCCATACTTCATTGTCATCTATATTTAATATCCACTCTGATTACTTATATTCTGAAACATCATTCAAGTATATACAATTTCTTTAATTACTGTTCCTTTCGGGTTTTCGTTCACATGACTTTTCCATACGAGGCATCCACCGGATTTTTATCAAATCCTTTATTAAGTACTTACCATTGAGTCCCTGGTAGATGTCCCTTTTTATCAAATTATAAAATCCGCCTAAAGCTTTATTTCATCATAGCCAACAAGTTTTCATTTACGAAAATTGTCGGAATTTGGACGTTTCTAATAGGAAGATCGGCAAACATTGTCTATTTAATTAGGCACTAAAAACTCATTGACAACGTTTTGCTTTCCCCTTGAACCGTGACATAATTATATAACAAAATAGAGAAAAAAGGTTGTATACAAAAATATTGGGCCGTTTGGTGTGACTTCCACTCCCAAAATGTCTAAATAACGAGGTTATATTCGCAAACCGGCCCAATATTTCTTTAGGCAACATTTTTTCCCGATTTTGTGACCAAATAATCTTACGATTCAATTGGAAAGCAAATTGTTATTTATGAGTTTTTAGTACCTCATAAAATCAATTTATTTATTGATAAAACGCCCCATTTTTGATCATTTTCGTAGATAAAAAATTTTTAGGTTGCCATAAGATGTTTTTAGGCGGGTTTTATTAATTTGATAAAAAAAAAAAAAAAAAAAAGAAAGGATCTGTACCAAGGACTAATTATTATAAATCCACCACATATACCATCTCTTAATTCACTTTAGGTAATTATGTATGGATAGTATGTTTTGTACGATTTTCTATCTTTACTCAATAGGTTATTCGTATTGGTTATCAATTCCTTGTTTTCTTTAATACTCTATCTTATTTTTCGAATTATTAATTTTAGAAAGTGATTCTTATCTTATGATTAGAATTTAATTAGTTTATGGTCATATTCATAATCACTCATATTATATCTATAAATACAAAGTGTGATAATCCATTCCATCCAGTTCCCTAGCGTAAAAAAATATTTCTGTCCTTGTATTTCTAATTTATCATGACATAAACTAATACAAACAACGGGTGTTAAATACCATAAGCATAAATTAAAAATGTATTACAAAATTATGAATATTAATTATAAAGTTGCTAATTCTAATAAATAACGTTATATCCCCGAAGAAATGCCGTGCTACAGTTATTAACATTAATCTCAAAGACAAAAATAAGCAACGACATAAACCGATAATTAGTCGACAAAAAAAAAGTGTATTTACTGTTCTTGTCAACCATTAAAATCTCTTCTAAACTACTTAAACCGGTGAAAGTTACTTACTCTATAATATGGTAAACTAAATAAGTATGATATCAATAGATTATAGAATATTAAAAAATACATTAAAATAAAAATTTAATTTACAATAATAAAATATGAGATTGGTGAATGTGGTCAAAGTGACTTTAATGCCTGGCCTTATTAATCTGACCAGCTACATTTAATTGATAAAATTAATTAAATGACGGAATTCACGTTTGGATTACGATTGAATAAATTTTAAAATTTGTGTTTTTTTATTTTTTTTTTAAATTTGTAATGTTTTCTTTATGAATTAATTTTAACAAATGCATTCTAGATACGCGTCATTTCAAAAGGTCACAAATAATAAACAAATTAATTCAAGAAATTGCTTGGAGAGTGTTGAAAAAAAGTTGGATGCAAGATTCCCATTGCTTTATCAGTCGACTCAAGTCCCAAAAAATACTGCTCTACTTTATGTTTTCTTTGCATTTTTTATTTTATTTTTGTATTGTCTTCTTCTATTGTAATTGTATCCCTACATTACTACAAACAGGTTTTATGATGTATTGATTATATTGTATAATTGCTTAAAAATTTAGTATTCAAAGTCACAGCCTGTCAAGTGAAATTTTACAGATGGAATCCATTATTAAAGATTAAAAAAATATTTTAAAAAAATACAAAAAAAAATTGGAATTAAATATTATTCAAAGGATTTTTTAATTGATTTTTTTTTTATAAATAAAAGTTCTGAACCGGACTTTAATAACTTACTTTCTTTCCAAACGAGACAAGTTCTGGTCCGAGATAGTAAAAGTGTAGCCAGTTTAATTTCCAGTTACAAATCTCCTCTATCTTATTTTCTACCAGCTCTTCGATTTCAATTTATAAATACCGATGTAATATTAGATTTATACCGATATAGATAAAATTATTTTTATCGTAAATCAGTAGTTGTGCGATTCTTAGAGATGAAGGTAATTGTAAATACGGAATGTTAATCAATATTAATATCTATATAAAATATGTGTGAATTTTTCCCCAATGGTTTTCTTATAAAAAATTAAACCTCAGACACAAGGTAGTATGATCGGTAAGGCGATGAGCTTGAATACCAAAAACTTGGCCAAAATACCAAAACTTCAAATCCCAATATCGAATACTGATTAATAGAGGTTTATTTATTTGATTAATTTAATGAAATATTTAGATTTTTGCAAACCTGTTTATTTATGGGTTTAATATTAAATCCTGTCTTTTATAGTTGTTTGTTTATTTAATTTATTATCAATTAAGTCTTTCAAATAAAAAAATTATTTCCTGCCAATTGATGTCAGTGAAATCTTATTAATTTCACTTACGTTATTTTTAGAAAAAAAAATGTCTTTTCTTTTAAACGATGAAAATATATTTTTTGGTTATAATAAACTATTTATTAATACAATTTATCATTAAAATAATGTTACCTCCTTAGTTTTAATAGTTTTTCTTTTCTTTAACTCATCTTATCCGATTATAGAATTGGAAATAAAATTCGAACAATCCTATATTTGAAAATAAGTACTAAATAAATAAGTGTGTGCTTGTATATTTTTAAAAATGTTGATTTCGTCAGCATCTCATATAATATAAGAATGATAAGCTTTAGAATTTTGGCAGCTCTGATCGCTGTTTCCAAAAAACAATTAATTTTTTTTTTAATCTTATTTATTGAAAAAATATTACAATCTGTCTCAAGGACTCTTTTTGTTTGTTGAGGGGTAGGAGTATAGTCATATATAAATGATTTAATTAAATCGTCTTTTTTACGAGCTTACTTTCAACAGTCTCTAAAGAGGCAAAGAATTTTGGAATATTTTTTTTAATGAAAAACAATTAAATCTCAGCGGTCAACAGTGTCAGCCTATACGACAAAGAATATGGGGATTTTTTTAATCCTTTATTTTAATGAAATAGCTGACAAAATTAGATTTTCTTTTATATGACGTAGTGTAAGTTTTAGAAAACTTTTACAAACTATATATATGACCATGGCTTTATAGTTTTTTAAATTTCTTTTAATTTGCTTAGAGTACTCTCATTCCGCATAGATTGCCAGCTATGAGTGATTTCTTTTTTGAGGGGAAGAGTTATATCTTGCGGGAAATTAAAAAAAAGCTTTCTAAAATCGGTAGAAAAGTCATGTGAGTGGACACACCTGACTTTTTATTTAAATGATTGCTGACATTGTATAGATTGTCTTTACACTACAACCATTCCAAGATGAAAGCCTATCACTATCTTTCTTGACAATACCTTCAATGAATCCTCGAGTTAATTTTATTAATTTGGTTGGACTTTACTATGTTTCTGCCAATAAAGCATTTAAATGTACCTATTCTGAAGCGTGTTTCTAAAATCTAAAGTAACATTTTTAATAAATTGCAATAAGCTAATAGGTAACTGCATGACTCTTGCGCAAGACCAAGACTGACTGCGCAAACTCGTCTTGTTATTGCATTTGGATAACACTATTCGCGAATAATAAGTTTTCTACAAGTACTTAAATTGAACGGACGCGGATTGACATTTTGTCAATCAATACTGTAGGAGAACTAACAAGGAAATACTAAACCAATAATCGCTATCACCAAACCCAATTCCCAGTGTAAACATAATTAAACTATCCTATTATAAATAGAATTGATATCTTCAGAATAAGGCTTCACTGGTTTCCTGCTCTCCGTTATGCAGAAACTTACCAATCAAGATACATACATCAAGCCCGTCAGCGTTGTAGGGATCGTCCGGTATGCGGAAGACCTCAATAATAGTAAACTACTTGAAATTTGATGGAGTTCATAAAATTGTCCACTATGAGATATTTTAATTTAAATTATAATCCTAGCGTCTCTCATGAATTGGGACAAAGCAACGCCCATGATGAGGAGCAACTTACGTCAACCTAACGAGAAACCATAGCGACCACGATTACATCTAGACTTTGATTACAAGAGTATCCCCTACATAAATTTCAGTTAACCTGATCTCTCGTTACTGGGTTCAGTTACAAGTCAAATTATATTTTTCTATAGGAGCTGCAATGTGGTAATTAATCCTGTAGGTGATTTCAATTATCCTGATTGCACTTCGGCAAAGATAAGCGGACAGGTGACTTAATGAAGATTTATTGAGCTAAGTCAGTGCAATTAGACAGGTTCAATTAGCGTTGTCTAGCCGTAAGCCGTAGCACTCTTGACCTCTATCCAGTTCCAGCTCCGTAATATTGGGGGGAGACAACTGTTGATTCGCTAATGATGATGAGTCGACTTGTTGGATGGCAGTGATGTCAAGTCAACCTGAGAAAAATGTTGATTGTACTAGCAATCACTACTTACACCCACTGGTTATAATTTCTTCTTATTTTTACTTTCACTTGCTTTGCTATATTTTATATATAATTAGGGATTGTATTACAAACATGAACAATTACGAATCCGAATTTTCAACGGAAATACACGTTTTGAGGATCCAAAGATCCATGTTTCGCACAATAGTTTGTATGCAAACAGCCTAGCACAATAACGATATGTTGTGTAAAGATGAAATCAGGTATTTAAATTTGCCTAAGATGTTACAGGAAATTTTTATATCATTGTATTGGCGCATTTTTACAATTTAAACATAAAAAAAAAAAAAAATATATATATATATATATATATATATATATATATATATATATATATATATATATATTAGCGCTGTTTAAGCATATTATTAGTATTTTTAATCATATTAGCTGTCAAGAAGTCCATAAATAAGTGGAAGAGTAATTTAATAAAAGTTATTATCAATAAGAAATATTATCACTTTTTTATCTTTGAGGATAAAAAAGGAAAAAGTGTGCTATTTATGAAGTATTAGTTATTAATTAATTAACTAATTAAAAGTAATATTAATTAGTAAATAAAATAAATAGATGAATAAATATGACATTGTGTATTTATTAGACAAATATACCTTAATGTTTTATTCATCAACATACTCACATCAACAAGTAAACTACAAACACACATAATTTAAGAACAAAAATGTAACTTTAAACTTACAATTAGTTGGCAAACATAATAAAATTGATATGTTTGAAAATGAGTAAAAGAAGCCCGAAATGTTACAGAAAAATAAAATGTGATTTAAATTAATACAACGTTTTGTTAAAAGAAATTTGAAATTATTAAAGGTGTTGTTTAGTATTAAATGTATGTGCTTTGTATCTTTTGGGATAAAAAAATAGTCCTATTTATTGATTAATAGTTGTTGATTACTTAACTATTTAAAAAAAAAAAAGTATACCATTAGTATAATGCATAATATAAAAAATTGATGAAAGGTGAAAATCATAAAAAAATATTTATTTTTTCATTTTTTTTGTACAAACATGATTGAACTTTTTTAAGCTTGAACTGCCTCCAAATTATTTATTGTCCATTATTTTATATTTTTGATCAACGAGATCTTTTGCAAACATACAACAACATTCGTCTATTCATAAATTTTAGAACATTCACCAAGCGATCGAAATCGTAAATAAAAAAAGTGTTCATTAAAATGTATCTATTGAATTCTTGATTTTTTTTTTTTTAAGAATAGGAGTTTCATCATATGATGTAATCTTCTGGGGAAAAATTCCAACCTTTCCTTGAGACAGGTGACATAAGGAAAGTCACATGGCGTAAGAGATGTATTAATATTTCTGTGGGTTACAGACCAGAAAAGAAAAACAATATGTCAGTTTTACACAATCTCACTGAAAACATTTATGAGTTTATAACTAGGGCATGGTAAAAAAGCCGCTTTTTCGTGATGTTTAAAAATAAAATACTGCTTGTGAACGACGGCTAAAGCACCATCTACCCTAAAAAATAATATATGGAAGCAATTTTTCCATACAAAAATAAGTTATTTTATTTACATAAAGTAATAAATGTATATTTTAAGCATATTTCTACTTATCCTACATAGTAATATTTTTGAGGGGGCACATTTCGAAGAGGTTATAAATTTCCAGAATGAAAAGTTTCAAACCAATAGGAAAACGAATCAGACGCAGAAAGTGAAATTGTATATGATGTGCGATTTTTTAATTTCTACTTTGGCTTGCATGGTTTTTTAGAAGAGGAGAACAATAAAATATCTTTGAAGAAGGGAGGGGAAAGGTTCATGCGCCATCGACCATGGGAGGGTTTTGCATTCCTTTCTTGTATCGTATTCGAATTAAAAAAATAATTATTATCTTTATAATTATCTTATAATTAAAGAAATCATCTAATGGCATTAAAAAACTCGTTACAACACTGATCAGAGAGGTAGAGCAGGCCTACAAATAAATGAATACAAAACAAAATATATGGTAATAAGCCGAAAATTCCACCCCGATACTAGTATCTGCGTAGAAAGAAAATCATTACCGAGAGTAAAAAAAATCAAATACCTCGGCTCCACAATAACCTCAATAAATGACCAACGGACAGAAATAGACCAGCGTATAACTAGCGCAAACAGAGCTTTCTTCTCCCTCTCAAAGGTATTGAAATCCCGAATTATCTCAAGAAATCTCAAATTAAGGTTGTATAATGCTATGATAAAGCCAGTTCTAATATATGCCTGTGAGACCTGGACACTAACCAGCACCCTAGAAAAAAGTGTTGAAAGATTTGAGAGGAAAATCCTCCACACGATAACCGGAGCGATCTGTGATCAGAGTACTAATACATGGAGAAGAACTGCTTACAGAAACTGGCCAATCGAAATCCCATGATATGAAGGCAAGATGGGCGGGAAATGTAGCTCGTAGCAATCCATCTGGAAGCCTCAACGTAACAATGAATGCCTCAATAGAAAACAAAATACCACGTTGAAGGCCAAAAAACAGATGGATAGATAGAATCAACAAAGATGAAACAGATCTGCGTGCAGATAAATAGAGAAAACCAGGCAGAGATGGAGCAGGCTTGTTAAGCCGGCAAAAGATCTACATGGTCTGTAATGCCAACAGAAAAAAAAATCTAATGAGGAAGCGGGATAGCTCTTTAAGTAAGCCACTATGGTACTAAGCTTCGGGTCTCGGGTTCGATTCAGGCTATGGCAAGTAATTATCTATTCTGTTACGTCAGCCTTGGATGTTTCACCCCATATTTTTTAATTAGTTGATCTACAAGGGTCCATGGTTCTCCTTACTTAGCCTCTATAAAGCGTGTACTTTTAATTAAGGAGGAAAACCTGGCGTTTGAGCTTGACCCAGGCCTGATCAACACCCTGTCCAACCGTTGGCCTCAAAACAGTACTTCCTTACAAAAATCTGAACCCAATATTATCCGTGATTTGTAGTGGTACAGGTTTTGTTTTTTAATTATTACTATTATCTTAAGGAGTATTGATTCCTACCTTTTTTTACTGTAATTATAAAAATTATTTTCTAATCATAACACATCTTATAGGAAATACTTGTGGCAAAAAAAATGCCGTA
Organism: Nezara viridula; assembly: GCA_928085145.1. Classification (NCBI taxonomy): domain Eukaryota; kingdom Metazoa; phylum Arthropoda; class Insecta; order Hemiptera; family Pentatomidae; genus Nezara; species Nezara viridula. The sequence continues at coordinate 185,583,449 of OV725078.1, read as the reverse complement.
GAAACGGAATTCCTACGTGAAAATTATGAGGGAAAAGATGCTTCCTGCAATTTTTAAATGGACAAGTGACAGTGAAATGAGGAAACAAATAAACCGGTCTAGAAATCGCATCCGATAGCAGAAGTATCTAGGAAGTATCTAGTATCGAGATGAATAGATACGCGGCAACGTCACCCGTGACCAGTGGAGGAAAGGCGTCGGTCGTTTGAAGGCATATATCAGTATAATGATACAGTTAGGGGAGGTGATAGTATAACCAGAGCGGTATATTGTCGATATATCGAACGGTACACCTCTGATCATCGGACCGTGCTTTCCCGGTAACAGGTAACACAACAGTTAGCTCCCCTCGCGAGCTACCAACCCGCCTTCCCTCTCCTACAGTTCATACTATCTCACTCACACCAGTTTTCAGATCAAGATTTAATTAATATAGAATTCATCAGGTGGTCTTTAATATCAAGGAGGTTCCCCTTTGGAATATTTTAACAGATCTTAAATGCCGATTTTTTCAAAATTTCTTCCTCTAAAGTACCTTTAATTTTGTTTAAAAAAAATATATATCATTTCACTTTGTAACTAGTAATGAAAAAATGTTTAATACAAACTTCTTCTTTTCCTTCCTCCTTTGCGCCTCACAGCGTGGAGGTTTAATATAAACGATGAAAAAAAAAATCATTATAAACTAGAGGATAAATAAGGACTAGAGCCTAAGGAAACAGCCGAGAGTCCCCGATCTTTGCCGATACTATTACGACTTTATAAGACTATAATTAATTCGTAAAATTTTCTTTACTTGATGTCTTGCCACGTAACTTGTGCTTTACTTGAAATATTGCAGTAATCTATATATATTGAATTTTTACTTAAGTCAAATCAACTCCTGATATTGTTAATCCCAAGGGAATAAAAAATAATTGATAAGTATTCATATTTCTGTTTAAACATATGATAAATAAATAATAAAAACATTTCAGTAATTGATTGATACTGTATTTTCTTTATTATAGACAAAGGTACAATGTTAGCTATTAACAGAACAATCGATTTGCATTATAAATATGTTTTATTATTAAATACATTACATTTCGACTCAATGACATTTGTTTGATACTGTTTTTTCCATGCACGGCATCTAACAAAGGGATGATGTACGGACGTCGGGTCGGCGATTCCAATGAAACTCCGGGAGCAAATTAAAACTAAAGATAAAAAATAAAAATATTTGAAAAGTTATTCTAAACTAATGCTTAAAAAGGGAATTAAATCCAAAACGTATTGTGCGGTTTGAAAGAGCAGTAATTTATCTTTACAATTGTACCACAGGCGGATCTACGGGGAGGGGAGAGCTATCGGGCTGAAGCCACCCCAAAATGGTAACCATGTTATAAAATGTAACCATGTTTTATGTAAAAAAAATATTTAAAAATTATCTATTAAAGTATTATTGTTCGTGTAATTACATTTAATAGGACTTCAAGCATCACGTAAACACCATTTCATATAGGTAGTTAGTATATTTCTTTTTTTTTCCAAAATAATTATCGTTATATATAAAAAAAAACTTTCTGGCTGAAGCCACCTCTCTCCCTCCAAAAAATCTGAATTTGAAGAAAATTTTGAGAAGTTATGATTGCCTTAGTTAACGGCCAGAAAAAACAATCTTCCAAGAACATTTATACATATATACCAAAATTTACATTTTTTTTATATCTGTATATCTGTATAAAAACTCGTATTTACGAGTTTTAAAGAATAATGAACATTTTTCCTCGTAAAAAACATTTACATGTCCTACTTTATAGGAGGCATCTTTTGATTTTTGTCATTTAAGATACTTTATAACTCATTTAATCCCACAATCAAAATTTTCTTCTTATCCTACACAAAAAAAAAATAAAAAATCGAATGGTATATAATATTCTAAAAATCCAGGCAAATCAAAGGGGGGAGAATTAATAACATACATTTTGTTTAAAGGTGCATACGATATTTCTTTTTCTTGCCTTCTAGGGCGCATTTTTTTTTTTTTTTTTAGTATTACAACAATCTGTCACTTAGACATTTACAAACTAAAATAAATTTCACAAATATAAAGTTTGTTTCTTCTAAACCACTCAAAAATCCTCGGACCCATGTTCGATAGGATTCTCCTATCGGATGCTATCCTGGTGTGACAGAATGGTGTTTTCCTTTTCCAAAGTGTTCGGCCTATATCAGCAATGTCCACTTTCTGTTTTCACTTCGGAGGAAGACTTTTCCTGTCCCCTGATCGACTGTAGACCAGCGCCAATACTTTCGACTCGCTTTTCATTCCATGGTTCAAAGTAACAACAACATCCAATGATCTAAAATGACTTGCAACGCCAGTGTTCCTTCGGAAGCAGCTCTTTCCCTGATGAAGAAGACACGCATAAGTTTATATAAGCTGTCATAAATTATATATTTTCTCACAAGTTTGTATCAGGTTGTCCGAAAAATAGTGCAGTATTTCTTATTTCCTTAATATTAATCTTCTATATAGCAAACTGTTTACGTTTGAGGGATGATTCTTTTGCAGTGTCGACACCCGAAAGAATTTTTTTTTGTCTTCTGTAGCATTTTACTAGTCGGAAATAACTCGGTGTTTACAAGACATCAAAGCGAAATTTCACAATTGTCCATAAACATTTATGAAGTGCGGGATGATGACCGTGTAAGGAAGTACACCATTAAACTGTGGTTTAAACAATTTCAGAGGAAGATTTTAGAGGAAGACCTTGTTGGCAAAGATGGCCGTGGGAGGAACTCTTCTCTTGATGAAGATGTTCTGCGAGCTTTGAGCTAATAAAATCTCAGAACAACTGTTCGAGAACTTCGGCCACCAATGACAACAACGAAATCGTCTTTATAAAGTTTTCGCTGCTCTTTTCCGAAATAGAAACAAACCTTTTCTACAATGTTCCTCGAGTATCAATATTACTGACCATAATTTGTTTAGATATCTAGGTCAATTTAAAAAAAGTAAAAACTGTATTAATTTAAATTCGTTAGAAAGTGCCTTTTTAGAATTTGTTAATAATAACGCTTCAACATTCAATTTAGAGAGAATGAAAAAATAAGAAATACTTTAGCAGAAATGTTTTGGAAATAATGGAATGTATTTTGATTAATAAAAATAGTTTCTTATTTATTTATCCTTTATTTTATTTTGGCTGGTGTTCCTCAAGGTAGTATCCTAGTTCCTACCCCTACTTGTTGTATTTATCATTTAATACAGTTTTAAATTTCAATAATAATAAAATAAAATATATATTTTGCAGCCATAAACTGCATTTACTTCGGGACAACCCAATAGTAACGGAGCCCTTCTCTTATCATTTCAACAAGTGTTTCTCAGGAATCAATTAGATTATTAGGCGTAGTTGATGTTGAATAAGAACAAGTTACTCAGCTCAGCGGTGAACTAATCGGTGGCATCGAACCCGTTTATAAAATAATGATTGGTTTCGTCCTAAATAATGTTTAGGAACTTTTCCTGTACATAAGGTGGCATGTATAAATACAACCCTAAACGGTAAAAAAAAAAAAAAAATGGGTTGCATGGAACATTTTAATAAAAACTAAATGAGGAAAATATGAGAAAATTCAAGTAATATAATCGTGGAATTGAAGTGTTCGTGTAAAGTTTTTGGCCTGGATAATGAACGAAACTCAAAAATGTTGATAATCGCTGAACCGATGGATTAACGTAAGAGAAATAGATTGAAACGTGAAAATAACGAGGGAGGATGTATACGTCTGATTTTGTTGCTTTAGATTAAGCAGTCATCTTAAGAATTTAATTAAAAAGTTAACATAAAGAAAAAATATCCAAACCTAGATAACCTATTTTTATCAATAAAATAAATATTGTTATGAATTATAAGGCGATTTCAGAAGCTAAAATTTAATACTTTTGTGCTAGATATTTTTTTAACCGTAAATATACAGTTTCAGCTACAAACAAAAACTGGGCCCTCTCAATGGCTACAGCAAGATACCAACGTCACGTTTCGGAATAAATCTAGTCGAGCGTTCTCAACAGTAACCACTGAATCATTCATTGACTAGAAGTTCATTCATGAAACCTGGCGACCGAATGTGCCATATCTACTAAAGATCGCATTAAAATGTTACATATATATATTAGTATAAACAAAATAATAAAAGTTTAAGTTATTTACAAAGTTGAATCGAACTTTGTTCTTAAAAAACTTAAACTCAATATATTTAACTAAAAAAAACCCTACCCACTTTTCATATTATTAATAATAATATTTTTTATGTTATATATAATTTATTAGATGACAGTGATAGTTTATTTAGTATTTAGTTATATAAATGTATGTTTATAAGTGAGCTTGAAATGAAAAGTTAACTATTATTTTTAATATGACCGGAACTTTTATTATTTTTCTATTATTTTGGTACTAAAACGTTTTTCTATAGAACTTTTTAATTAAAGTTTTACAGAACTTGTATTCAAAACATCTGTAAAAACAATTCATTTCAACAATTTTTTTTTATTATTATTATTTATGAAATTTACAACTGTTCATTTAATATACATTCAGCAAATGTGATACAGATGAATACATGACATGGCAAGGCTTGTAGAGAATCCACCCATTGGAAGCACTCTAATCAAGTTTCTAAATTACGAGATCACGAGGCCATCTTTTTTCCAGAAGCCTAGGAGGGTTAAAAACGAGAAGATTAGGATGGTTCTGAAATTTATTATGGAAGGATAGATATATGGATTGGGCCAAATCGGAAACATATGGAACATTCAGGTCATTGTGGATTATTTTATTTGTTACAAACTAAGGAGCATTAAGGATTTTACGAAGGATTTTGGATTGTAAAAATTGGATATGAGAGGATTTCGATGGTTTAGTGGAGCCCCATAGCTCAACACCGTAAGTTCAAATAGGCCTTATTATCGTCATGCGTATGAGTCTTTTGTAATTAATAGGAAGTTTAGAGCGTTTGTCTAGTAAGTGCTGAAGTAGTCGAAAATGTTGAGCGGTTTCTTGTCGTTCCAGTCTGGTATGAGGATTCCAACTTCGACGTTTCTCCAGGTGGAGGCCTAGGTAGCAGATTTGCTCAACAGGAAATAAAAGTTAAAGTTTTACAATAAACCCAACAAATATTACAAAAAACTTCTTTAGATACATACCGATTATTTCGCTAATAATAGCATTCAGATCGGAAATAGCATTTTAATAATACTAGTTGTAAAATCCTCTTATATTGGGAAATATTTTTCGGCATATGAGATAAAATGAGTTTCATACAATTTTTTTAAATGTTGTTTGCATATATAGAGACCTAATGACGTTCGAACATATCCATAATCGTATGTTAATCAACTGCAAAAACCCGGCAGTTGAGTCTTGGATTTCAGTCACGATCATATCAACTGCTCGCACCTTTCTCAAAAACATGTTTTGCCTTTCACTTAAATCTCTGTTACTGCTTTCGAGATAAATGCTATGAAAGGGGGGGAGTGAGATTGGGAAGGGGGGGTTCTTCATAACTTGTGTAATTTGATCATCAAGGATCTATTGGCATTTTTAATTAAAAGCCATTATTTGTTTCAATAATTTAGTTATTTAAAATAATAATTATTTTTAAGCAAGTACAAATACCAAAACAAATTGTTGCATCTTTAATGATTATATTTAGGACTAGGTATTTATCTTTATTAATATTATTATATATTGAATTATTGTATACAAGAATATTGTAAATAGTGTTAATAAAGATATTGTTCATGATTACTGAAGTAAGATTCTGAGAAGTAAGAATAGAGAGGGTTTTCCGAAACGTTAAAATTACTATAAATAAATAAATTGTTGAAGCAGGTAATGGATATTAATTAAAATTGCCAACATACCCTTGGTGTTATGGGCATGTTCCTATTCATCCTATACAAATTGTGTAATTTGGTAATACAAATTATTTATTACATGCAATAATTTTAAATATAAATATATCCCCTTACACATAATAAAAAAAAATTAATGATATTTTTTCTTTTAAAATATTGAAAGAATATGTAAAGTTGAAAATTAATGTTGATATTATTTTTTTCTAAAACAGTTGTTGGTCCAGTTTGTTATATATATCCAACAGCTTCCGCCATCCAGCAACCAGACAAATTATGGAAGGCTTTTATTTATTACAAAAAATAAAATTAAAAAAAACAATTAAATATTTGAATTTTCTTGATATATATTTTTAATCAATTTGGAATATTAATATTACATACAGTTACTTCATATAATTTACGAAGAAAAAAATCATTATTGAAACTTGATATGAAAATAGTTTGTAGGCTGTTCGATAAGAACAATAATGCATTACACCAGTAAATAATTATAACAGAATTATCATACTTCAGGGAAATGATACAATCATAATCATTTTTTTTAGTCTTTTTTTAACTTGTTATGGCAATTTTATGCACATATGCATTATCTAAACGGATAAGAATATTATGAATACACCTTTAGTAATTAAAAGGTTACTCACGTACATATAGAAATATGAACGGTCTTTAATTAAAAATATCATGCTATATTAAAAATATAATATATATTTTACAGTAACGGATTGCGAGTATCAAGAACAACAGGGGAAAAAATAAAACATCTGTCTTGTTTATCTTATTTTATAGATAGCAGACTCTTGGTTGGAGTCTAAATTCTTAAGAAACTAATAAAACTTTCTCGTAAAAATTAAAATTTATCATTCACTCATTAAATAAACTGATCAGCCGGTTTTTCGAGTGTTTTTGACTGGGAATTTTATTGCTATTGCAAATCATTAGCAAAGATAAAAAATAAATAAATAAATAAGTAAATGTTAAATGGTGGAACGTAAAATTATTCTGTATTATTGCGAAGACATTTAACCTATATAAAATATATAAATTGTAATCATATATAATTTATTTAAATTTTATTAACATCAGTTATAAATTGGAATTAATTCATTTGCGATTTAGAGCATATTTTTTTATTATTTTTTATAGTGATTCCAAGCAGTATATATGAATACATGAGTATTTAAAAATTTCTTTTTTCTAAAGCGACGATTTGAAACTATATGGAAACCGAAATACTAAAATCTGAATTTTTAATTTTTAAAAATTGCTATTATTTTTTACTAATGCTACAATTCATGAACTGTAAATTACTTTATTTTTGTTAGTGAGCATTTGTACCCAAATAAAACTTGATATATTAAGAGGATAGAAATTTCTATGTCCAATCTAGTTTATCATTTAAATTACTATTATAACAAAAATGAAAATAATTATTAAATTAAAAAATGTTTTTTTTTTAAGAAAAAATCGAACAACGAATGATGTGAGACATTACATCAGCAATACAAGCTCTAATAACTTCAACACAAAACAGCAAGGCTCTTCTTCGGAAGATCAATCTTGCATGGCGGCGTCATCACGATTTGTAAATGTATTTTAATAATTTACAGAGTTCCCAGGAGTATAATAAAACAATAAAAAGTAAAATATATAAAAATAAGAAAAAAAAAGATATCCTATTAATATAATAAATAATATAATACATCATAACATTAATAACATAAAATGATATTATATTATAATATAACATTGACAATATTTTCCATCGAATCCCTTACAACCCTCCAAAGAGAAACGAGAAAGGTAGGGAGGGATACACACATTCCAAGATACTTGATATTGATATGCAAATACATATTTATTTTAGAACACCTCAACCAAAAAATATGCTTACACTCCTAAAAATAAAATTAGGTGTTGAAATATTTGTTTGTTTCAAGTTTTTTTTTCTCGTAAAAATCATTCATATTAATATCTTTTTTATAAGAATATACCACTAATTGAAAAAAAAATTATAACAGTTTTGACGAAATTTTTATACATTATTTATTTCATTACTGGAATCAATGAAATCTTAATAAATATGTTTTTTTAAATATAATGTTAAATTGGTTGTACATAGGATTCCTCAAAGTCATTTAACAGCTAGAGCTTGGTTGATAAATTTTAATAATTATTAATACGAATGAGTCAAAAAACACAATTTTTTAAAACGATACAAAATTTAATTTGATTAATAATTTTTCTTAGTTATTTTTTAAAAATATAATTTTGGATATTTTTTTCGGTTAATTTTTAAATGATATATTATTGCTACATCATGAGGTACATGGTTTACACATGTAATGAAATATCTTAAAAGAAAGGATTTTTAAGGGTTTGAGCAATATTTATTATATTATATCATGTATAAGCTCACAAGGAAGAGAGATTTAAGTATAGTCAGAAACAAATTCTATGTAATATTGATTGTATAAGTCTTAATTTAAATTTTTGATAAATACAATTTTTTTTTAAGATGTTGGCAATAAAAACTTCCTTTAATGCAAACTTCCCAACTAAAGCAAAACGAATAAATAATTATTTTTAATCTAACTATATTCGCTTAATATAAAGCTGTGATATTAAAACCGATTTTTCTTCTATCTTCTTTTTCTTCTTTTGTTTCATTCTTCTTTTGTTCTTTCTTCGTTTCATGTTTTTCCCTTCTCGTAAAATTAAATTATTTTAAATACGTATGTAATATTTTATTAGATCATGTAATGAAAATATCTAAAAAATATACATAAAGTGTGAAAAGTTGAATGACTGTACAAATTATCAACATTTCTACTTTATTTTTATTAATAATTTTTCCCCACTAGCATTTATTGTAGGTATTTTAATGAATTTAGGACAATTTAGATCCATAATAGTATCTAGGAAGAAAAGAGTTATCGGTTGTACTTTTTTAAATTTATAAACACCTTTATAATTAAATTCTTCCAATAAAAAAATTATAAAAACCGTTATGTATTGAAAAAATAGTGCATAACATTAATAATTTATCGTCATAAAATGACAGGAAGAAAGAAAGAAGGCGATGCGTACTAACCAGAATCCCGCTGACAACTGGTCCAGTTCAGAACCCGACAGCCAGTTCCGTTTCTAAGCAAGGCTTCCATGATTATTTCTAAGCATACATTTTTGAAAAAAAAAAATATTATTTTATAATATACGTTTTTAGTTTATTAAAAAAAAAATTATATGATTTATGCTGGCTATATGCAATAATTACCGTAAACAATCACTAAAAAAAACTCGCAATTTTCACATATAAAAACTTCTAACTGTAAAAATACCAGCGACACTTAAAATTGTGTTATATATCACAAATTTTTAATTTTTTATCATTTTCTTATGTATAAATAGAAAAATTAATAAATTGCTTTATATAATAATATTTTTGAATATTCTTTTACTGCATGAATATTTACTATTATGCTATATATTAAATAAATAAAAAAATGTTGATAATACTTCAACATTTTTAATAGAAATAAATATATATTCACAAATGAACTGATAAAAAGTTTTAATCAGTAAATAGTAAATTTTTTTCAGCCAATTCAAGGGAAAAACAGTTTTATATAGTAAATATAAATATAAAGAAAATGTTAAAATAAGTAACCTTAATTGTAGAATTTTGATGCAGATTTTAAGACACCGGAAATTTTTTTTTTTTCATAAATTTTATATTGTCATAAGAAGTGTATTTTAAAACATAAAAAAACAAACTCTATTTTAGTAATCTTATCATTTATTAGTAACGTTTATATTACTAATTTTATTTTTTTTTTTTATGAAGAATAATATAAATATTAATTCTTATTAAAATTTTATTATTTTTTTTCTATATGATTCATTAAATGTATTTTGTAATGAGAAATATATTTGAGTACATAAAAATAACACCAACACTACGTCTAAAAACTATATAAAATATAAAAATATGTCTACAAAACTTCCTTAATTTGTTTTATAGTTATTATAAATATTTGATTTTATTTTTTTGTAATTTTTTTTAGAAAGGGTAATATAAATATTAGTTTTCAATAAATATTTATATATTTTAATTTATAATTCATAAAATATATTTTGTTATGAGAAATGTATTTTAAAACATAAAAACCAAGCTCTAGTTGTGTGATTTTATTTACAAAACTTCATTGTTATTTATTTCAACATTACCACGTTTTTTATAAGGGTATATATATTTATATATATATATTTTTTTTAAATGTATGATTTATAAAATATATTTTATCATTAGAAATATATTTAAAATGCTAAAAAAAAAAAATAATTAAATGAAAATCTCTGTTTATCAAATGTGATTTCATCTAAAAGAACTTTATTGTTTATTTATTATATCACTATTTATTTTTTTTAGGAGGGTAATATAAATATTATTTTTTAATATATATTTATATACAAATATATATATATATATATATATATATATATATATATATATATATATTAATATATAGTATCAAAAATGTATTTAAAAATCACCTACCCCTACGAAGGCAGCGCTTGCTGATAAGAAATTGGCCGAGGTTGGTTGGAAGCGGTGAAGAGTCGGTTCACTACTGAAGGCGCGCCCCCTCCAAACGGTACCTGTTCCACCACTACTTGTACACTCTGCCCTATTTCCTCTCCTAGTTCTTTTAGCCCTCGAGCCAGGGCCCAAAATTCAACCGCAAGCCAAGGTTTAATAGTAAATTATGAAGTTGTATGTTATACTGTTTTTACTCAGTAATTGCTACTCAATTGGACATTCCATAAGCACACTCCAGGAACAAAGCTTGTATCCATACCCTATACAGAGAGCCATACAATTAAAATAATACTTCGATAACAGAAATGGAAATACAGCTATGAAACATTGTTTATTTTTGAATTTGTTTTTATTCGTAATTAACTAATAAAAAAAAAAAGAAGTTTAAAAAGAGTTTTAAAATTATTTTGCTATGTATAACCCACTCCATACGTAACCAGAATTTGGTTACTATATATACCACGTATATAGAAATAAATATTATCATCTCATAAACATCAACTCATTTTAAAGACTAAATTAAAGCAATAAACTATCAAAAAGCAGGAGCAATTTTTTTTTTAATTCGACCTAACAGTAAAATTGTTGCCCCTAAAATCAGCCCGCATTGTACTTCCCTTGAATCCCTGATTCCAACGCCAAGGTGTGTAAAAGATACAATCTTGTAAAAATATTTCCAATGCATAAATTGATATACGTAGTTTCAATAAATTAGTATATTTTTTTACACTGAAATTTTCCATTAATTTAAGATAATCACAGAATTATGAGGTGGCCGATTGTTTTATCAAACAAAGAAAAATGATCCAGTGTGTGGATGTGGTGTGTATATTTCTAATATACGATTTTTAATTTTTAAAAAAGAAAAAAAATAGCTGTTTTTAGATTTTTGGTAAGATATTATATAGATGGCTATTATAGGGCCTAAAAATCGACGATTTGATTGTTTTTTTTTTTGTTTATTTATTGAGTATTACAACAATCTGTCTGCTGATTGTAAATTGCGAAACTGTATGTTATTCTGAGAAAAAAGAACCTTGTCCGCCGTTCCAGAGCTGCTGCTTTTAAAAATGGCGACTGATTCAAAGAATATGAGGCCAGTAATTTGAAGATCGAAACGGAAAATCCATTGCGAAAAATGAGATAAACGTTTTTATTTTTTAACTTGTATATATGGTTTAAAACATGTAAAAAACAAAATTGTTAACGCGGACCACCAAGGGAAATTTTTTTACAACTAAAAAAGTCAGATTTTTTCTGCATGTTTTTTTTGTTTTTGTTTCGCATCAAAGCGAAAAATGTAATCTATAATAAATTATAGAACGTTAAAATGTGCATCAAACGATTATATAAACTTTATAATTTGGTTACGTGATGAGGTTTAAAACCACGGCAACCAACGCTGATCTTTACCAAATTTGTAAGAACTAAGACAAACTACTATAAATTTAGAACTTGGATCTGAGTTCGTTAAGAGGACAAACCCATAGATTCAAAGTTGTAGAGCATCAAATTTTGTGTACCAACTAATTTACTATAGGTCACTTACTCCGAAAAAAAATCGGTAATCTCCCGTTGGTTAGAAATTGGTAATGAAGTTAAACGTGATTTCAACATTTCAACAGTATTGGTGTCTATTCTATTGAGTTATTTTTTTTTTTTTTTTTTTTTTTTTTAGAGTCTGTTACATGCAGTTTTCTCTTCTTTACTTCTCAGCAACGAAGGATTATGAAAAACGATGAGTCGAAAGATACCGAATTTCATAAAGGAATAACGAATCCCGATTCGAGATATATAATTGGCCTGCAATAAAAATGCCAATACGCAATGGACGCAAAATTTAACGCTCTACAACTTCGAATCATGTTTTTTTCCTCTTAGGGATTCATTTCCATGTTACAGGACCATATCTAGTAATTTGTCTCAGTTTTTGATAAATTTGGTACAAATCAGTGACAATGGTTTCATACATTACTACGTAACCAAATTATTAAGTTTATATACTCGTTCCACGCACAATTTAACGTTCTTTAATTTATTATAGAACACATTTTTGCTTTGATGCATCTTTTAAGAGTTATTGGTGAAAAACAAAAAAAAATCGAAAAAATCTAACTTATGTCTGAACACAATAATACAAGTCAAAAAATAAAAACTTTTATCACGTTTATCGCAATGGATTTTCCGTTTCGATCTTCAAATTACTGGCCTAATATTATTTAAACCAGTCGCCATTTTTGAAAGCAGCGGCTCTAGAACGGCAGACAAGGTTCTTTTTACTCAGAATAACATACAGTTTCATAATTTACAATCAAATCTTTGCCTGCGATGAGGTCGATTTTTAGGCCCTATAATAGCCATCTATATAATATCTTACCAAAAATCTGAAAACAGCTATTTTTTTTTTTTTTTTTTTAAATTAAAAATCGTATATTAGAAATATACACACCACATCCATACACTGGATCATTTTTCTTTGTTTGATAAAACAATCGGCCACCTCATAATTCTGTGATTATCTTAAATTTATGGAAAATTTCAGTGTAAAAAATATACAAATTTATTGAAACTACATGTACCAATTTATGTTTTGAAAATATTTTTACAAGGTTGTATCTTTTACACACCTTGGCTTTGGAATCAGGGATTCAAGGAAGGTACAATGCGGGCTGATTTTAGGGGCAACAATTTTATTGTTAGGTCGAATTAAAAAAAAAATTGCTCCTACTTTTTGATAATTTATTGCTTTTATTTAGTCTTTAAAATGGGTTAATGTTTATGAGATAATAATATTTTTTTTCTATATACGTTGTGTATATAGTAACCAAACTCTGGTTACGTATGGAGTGGGTTATACATAGCAAAATAATTTTAAAAACTCTTTTTAAAATTTTTTCTTTTTAAATTTTATCAGCTAATTACGAATAAAAACAAATTGAAAAATAAACAATGTTTCATACCGTTTCTGTTATCGAAGTATTATTTTAATAAATTTTAATTGTATCGATCTCTGTATAGGGTATGGATACAAACTTTGTTCCTGGTATGTGTTTATGGAATGTCCAATTGAGTAGCAATTCTTTGTCATCTGATTGTTAGATCTTCTTCGGGTACATCAGAAACGTTTCCTATTCCTTCTAAGCCTTGGCGATTAGCTCGTGCGGATGTTCTAGCACTGAGAAGTGTTCCGGTTCTGCACAGTAGGTCGAAAACTATAGCCCAGTCAAATTAGCACAAAAAAGGGGTCTAACTTGCAAAGTATAGGTATTTATAATTTTTTTTATATGCTGTTAGGTTGTGAATATAAAAAATCCAAGTTTTCGCCCAGTAAAGCCTTGTGGGTTCGCTCCAGTGCTCCAAAAACCATTAAAATTTCGATTTTTTTTTTTTGGTTTTCACTAAAATTTCCTTTTTAGAGTGACATAGATAAAAAATAGTTATATTCAAACTCAAACAGCTTAAAATTATATAGCATATTTGTACAATAACATTTTTTTCTAAACCCAACAGGAAGCGAACTATCGAGATTTCAAAATGGATAAAGTTTTGAAAATTCGCAAAAAAAATGTATAATTTTTAGTTTTAACTAATTATCCGTTTTATATGTGACTTGATTTGATAATTCGAGTCACAATAATTGGGCGAAAATTAGATTAGAAAATTAAAATCAAAACTGATTTATTAAATATTAAACTATATAGATTATAATAATTACATAATATGGAACTAAAGGTTCAAGCATAAAGATTATTTAAAAAAAAAAAATCAGATATTATCCGTCGAAAGAGTATCTTAATTTTAAAATTGTTAATATCGTTGTGTTTTATGATATTTTCATCTAATTATCCTATGAAAATTATTATTACAAAAAATTAAAAAAAGGTTTATGCTCTGTTGAGAACATTGTGGTTTTACCTTTTACCTTTTATTGAATTATTCCCATATTTACTTTTTTTTATTTTTTAAACCTATAACATTTTCATCAAATTTAGATTGAGGACTAAGGTGATTGGGAAGAGGATAGTGGAAGGTATAACCTTCTCCAATAATTTTAAAACTCAAACAGTTATAAAATTTGAGAACCGATTTCAAACTGTAAATATTAAGATAAAACATTTCAGTGAAGAAATTACTAAAATTTATAACATTTACTAAATAAATTACTATTTAGTCTAAGAAAATAAATTTTTTTGAATTCGACAACTAGACCACTGAGGCAGAATTGTTGGGAAACAAATTATTTAATCGTTGTTCAAGTTGTAAAACAAGAAGCTTTTTGATGAATTAAATCATAAACGTTTTCTTTTTTTTCACAGAATGAAAGACTTTTTTTCTATGGAATCGCAATAGAAAAGATTTTTAACTCCATAACCAACCAACCTAACTTAACATATTGTCAAGAACTTCAAATGAACTCATAATGTTCCTCTGGAGTACGCCTAATAATGACTTTTATTGATATTACAGACAATAAAAGTCATTATTTTTATATTGTATCACTTAAATTGGTTATCTATAAAACTTATTTAGCATTTCTTTCCAATTGTATTTAGTTGTTTTTTGTTTCCTTATTATAATAGGTCATCTGGCCAGATTTATTGTAAATTGGTTTGAACAATATTGTTATTCTTAAGGGACCTTGTCCCAGAATAAAGATGATTTTCTATTTCTATTTCTATTTCTAAAAGTCATTATTAGGTCTGTAATAGATAAAAAGCTATAGTAGATCTTCTTTTATTGATATAAATGTGGGTAAAGTACTAACTGTGAAGAAAAAACTACATAAATAAGGTTAATTCAGGTGAAAAGGTGATTGATTTAATTTTTCAACTAACAATTTCTCAACTTTACACGAAATTTATAGAAAGAAAAATCACTCGCAACTTTAATTAAGAGAATATCATCAAGCAATTTTTTTCATAGAATTTCTGTTTTGAAACATACTGTCGAGTAGGTTAAATCCCAGCGGGTAGCTACAAGTTTATTTTGCGTTTATGCTTCGATTTTTACAAAGTTATAACAATGAAAACCAATCAACTGTGAGGCTATACCAAATTCAATTTTTTTAATATTTATTCGTTCATAAGTGATACATTTCGAAGACAAAATCAGTAACTTCTTTCCTATTAAGACCTGAAAATATTTATTCAAAATATCTGTACATACATTAATTACTTTCACTTACGTATACATGCAATATATAGTAAGGGTAAGTATTGCGATCGTTAAAATTTTCGAGTCTAAGTTTTCAACAGAAATACATGTTTTGAGGTCTCCTGAGTCCAAGTAACCAAGTCCCGCAAAATGGTCTCTGTGTGTGTGCATGTTCAGTCTACCTCAAAAACGAAAAGTCGTATGAAGGTTAAATTACGATTTTTTCAAAAACGGTTCAAACGATTTTGATTAAACTCAGTATATCAGTGTATAATTAAGCAGTTTTTATAATAATGTAGGTTTTATTCTCATTGATGTTCTCTATCAGGGCTTAAATGGCTAATTTTCAATATTGGCTTCCCCTAAAGTACCTTTATTTTTTTTTATTTGAAGTAATTAACCATTTCGCATTAATCTTTGATATTAAAAATAGTTAAATATAAAATATGAAAGAATTTGACTATTAACTAAAGAAGAAATAAAAGATCGTAATGGATAATGGTTGTAATAGAGGAATCAAAAGAATACGAGCTTGTCCGGGCTCACCAGAGCCCACCCGAAAGATTGCAACAGGCTTCCATACGTAACATGAGCTTTATAATAATAATAATAATAATGATTTATTTATTCTGGGACAAGTCCCTTTAGAATAATACAGAAAGACAAAAATGTAGGCTAAGGAGCCTCAGAGATACATAAACAAAATATAGAGTAATTAAATAGTCAAAATAAAAAAATTATTAAAGAAATTATAAGTTACTTTCTAATATAAATCAGTTAATAATAAAAAATAAGTATGAAGTAAAAATAATGAAGAACGATCTAATAATTTATATACATATTTACAGTAGTAACTATTTACAATTTATAGGGAATAGATGAATAATAAATGATTGAACAGGCGGCATTTAAAAGTTGGAAGAGTTTTGGATTGACAGATATGGGGAGGGATGGACTTCCATAGGGATGAAGATCGGATAATGAACGATCTGTTAAAGCAGCGGTTCGGCGGGCCCTTATGTATAAATCAGAAGACCGGGAACGAGTATTGCGATAGCGAACAGAGGATTTGAATTAAAGGAGCTCGGAGATGTATGAAGGTCGGTGGGATTGGATGTCTTGAAAGAGGAAGGATACCAGGAAATATTTATGACGGTAGGAAGGATAAAGCCACTTGAACTCTGCATAAAAACGGGAAACAGAGGCGTTCCCTGGGATCCCGAAGATGAGTCCTACAAAGTAATTTATCAAACGTTTTAATTTCACCTCAAGATCACCAGAGACGCCCCCATATACCGTACAGCAATAGTCAAAGTGGGGAAGAATTAAGGAAGTTACTAGGAGTCTACGGATTTCAAGAGAAAATAGGTGATGGGAGTAATTTAAACGTTTTAAGGTGGAAATTGCACGGCGGGAGATGTTGGATATATGATTTTCCAGGAAAACGTTTGATCAAAAATCATTCCTAAGTTTTTCCCTGGTTCATAAGAAACGCTCAACTACATCGAGAACTAAAATTGGAAACAATAGATGAATTCATCAAAAAACGATTTAAAAAATTCCATACGCAGCTACCAGCAGTTAAAGGTGCAGTGGCCTACAACTTAGGAAACCCAACCTCATCTCGAAGACTGAAGCCCAGACTGATCCAAGACATCATGTTATGAATAATTAATAATTTTCTCTTTATTAATTGTAATTATTCAATAATTATAATGTATAAATAGTTAGGGGTGTCTTTTGCAAAGACTATACCCCACCAGAACAATTGTTAAAAATCATCAAATTGTTACAACAACCATGTAAGGCCCACCAGGCCGATCTGGTAATAAATAAATTTAAAAAAATCCTAAGTTTTTGATAGAGGGATAAAATTTGATGGGATTATTGTGTAGGAACAGAGTTGGAATATTAGGAACAGTTTTAAGGAGGTGATTAGAGCCTATTAAGATTGCCTTCGTCTTTTCTGCATTCAACTTCAACTTGTTAGCTCTCGCCCAGTCACAAATTCTATCCAAGTCTTCTTGAAGTTTTTCTGTGTCTGATAATAGGTCGGTGGGCGGAAGGACAGATATATTTGGAAATCATCTGCATAGATATGGTATTGGGAGTGATGGATCAGGAGGGGAAGGTCATTAATATAAATAGCAAACAGAATAGGAGATAGAGAGGAACTTCGAGGGACACCACAGGAGAGGGAGAGGGTTTTAGATGGAGGTTAACCTGGGACAACTACATACTGGGACCGATTTAAAAGGAAGGATTTGAACCAACGCAGGGTACTGGGTAGAGGAAGATTGTGCAATTTAGTGAGGAAGATGTTATGGTCAACTGTGTCAAACGCTTTGGAAAAATTTAGAAGTATGAGGATTGTATGATTTTGGTGTTCAATAGAATTTTAGAGGTCATAGGTTATTTTAAGGAGATCGGATTCCGTTCAGTATCCAGGTCGATAGCCAGATTGGAATGGGTTGATAAGGGAACGTTCCTCTATGAAGTTGAAGAGTTGATTTTGGACAAGGCGTTCTAACGACTTTGAAAGGTTGGAAAGGAGAGAAACAATAGAGAAAGCCGTGCAGTGAGGTAAGTTGGAAATTTTATTCAAAGGTCGGGCTAGGGCAGTTTTCCAGGAGGAGGGGAATATGAAGTTTTGCAATTAAAAGTTGAAGATATGGTAAAGAACAGGAATAAGGACAGGAAGGCTGGATTCTATTAATTTCACTAGAATATTATCAGGACTATAATCATTAGTGTGGGATTTTATGATAGTGGAAAGTAATTCATCGTAGGACCCATGGCAGAAAAGATTTAAGGTTTAAATGACGACATGAGACCATTTTGGGAGTAAAGGATTTCACGTGTTGGTCGTATGTAATTTGGATCAGGTCGTGTGATGAAAGAAATGGAACGGGGTGTTGGCAAGAGGAGAGGATTTTGATGTGAGAGTCAGAGATGTAGGGGTCTAAAAATTGCTTGTGATGGGTAGAAGAATAAGGAACAAGATAAAGAGTAAGGTAAAACAGTAGGTCAGTTAGGAAATATTTTTCAGGAGATAGTGAGAGCATATTTACGTTAAAATCGCCACTGATAATAATATTGTTGTAATGGGAAACCAGGTTGACAAGGAAGGATTCAAAGAAGTTATCAAATGGAATAGGAGGAGGGCGGTAAACGATGGCAAATAACAGAGGAGAGGTAATAGAGTAAATTTCAGCGAACATGTATTCCTTGTGAGGAAAGTCATGAGAAGAAGACTGCAGGAGGATTTTGGCCTTAAGACTGTCATGAACATGCAATCCGACACCACCTCCTGTGCGATCAGATCTGTCGTGTCGTAGGAAAGAATAATTGGGTAGGGAAATCTGGGAGAAAGGGATAAATGGTTTATAGACATATTACAGACTCCAACAATATTATGTTCATATACATATGCGGTTTTCATAAATGCTATGGTTGGTATTATTTAATTCTTAATTGTATAGAATACAGTGATATAAAAATTAAAATTTGTATATATAAGGGTATTTAAACAAACTAAAATACCCACAGTGAATTGCAAATAAATATAGCGTCAATAATTTTTACTTTCACTTTCCCTTTGTCTGAAAATACTTATTTCTGCTAAGAAGAAGGTGGTAAGTGAAAGTCGTGTGTTGATTTTTTTTTAAATCACTAAAAATTGCTTATTAATTTGTGTTTTTAAGGGCTAAATAGGGGAAAATTGCAGAACATAGCTATTGGACTACGTTCTAGGGATGCTTAGGAAATAAAATGTAGAACAAAAAGTGTAATTGGAATACTTTCATTTTAAGGTTTTTTTTTCCCGCTTCTGAGTCACTGTGTGTCGTCCGTATTGTATTTTAGTATCATAAAAATAAAATACAAAAACTTTTTTTGTATTCTAAAAAGAAAATATAGTTGCAGCCCAGATCTGGCTTAGGTGTACCCCTCGAAAGGGGCCACTTTAATGAAGGTTAAAAAGCATGGACTTCTCACATTATCATCAACAGCACAAGTCCCGTACGAACTGATTAATAATACTGCTAGTAAATGTACAAAGAGCTTGTTATAGCAGAAAGCAAAGGATGAAATCTTCCTCAATATGCTTTTAATTGTATATGTTCTCTTGTAGTAATTGTATACGATTTTATGCTCTGCACGAATGCAACAGATAAATCGATGATCCGAACTTGAACGATAGAGAACATATGCTTCTCAACTATAATAACAAATTTAAAGACCTTCTGGATCAAGAATTTTGATGGGAGAAATTACGTGAATGGTTATTTCATTATGCTAGTATTTTTGTTTCTAGTTATTAATCTTTTGACCTGGTATGGCACGCCGGGCTTCTTTCCAAGCTGAAAACCTATCTACCTCAGTCCTTGTAAATAATCCTCCGCTCCTACCTCTCTGATCGTACCTTTCGGGTTCGCTGTGGTTCAGAATTTTCCGACTCCTACCCAGTTGAAGCCGGTGTTCCTTAAGGTAGCGTCTTGGGCCCCGTCCTTTATATCCTTTTTACCGCTGATATCCCTGTCCATCCCAATACCTTCCTGGCAACATTTGCTGATGACACCGCCATCCTATCATCCAACTCAGATCCAGAAATAGCATCTTTAAATCTTCAAAGGCACCTCTCCCTGATTGAGCACTGGTGTAATAAATGGAGCATCAAAGTAAACGAATCCAAATGCAAACACATTACCTTCACACTCCGCCGCAGATCCTGTCCATCAGTCCACTTTAATTCCATCCAGCTTCCTTTGTCAGACACAGTCCGGTATCTTGGCTTTATCTTAGACCGAAGACTAACGTGGAACCCACATACTAGACTTAAAATACAAGAGCTTAACCGACGATACTTCCAATTGTACAGACTACTGACCAGAAAATCTCAACTTTCAATTGACAACAAATTACTGATCTACAAGGCAATCCTGAAACCCATTTGGACCTACGGACTTGAACTTTGGGGGATATCAAAGTTCTCTAACATCAAACGCATCCAATCCTTTCAATCCAAAGTCCTCCGAACAATAGTCGATGCTCCGTTCTATGTAACCAACAAAACCCTACATTATGACCTTAATATCCCATTTGTCCTTCACCTTATCCCTGAAAAATTTTCGAAATTCCATCAGAACCTTATCAATCATCCAAATCCCCTAGCCCAATCCCTATCTAGTTCCACTCATCCCTACAACCCTCCTCGAAGGTTGAAGCGGCAGTGGCCCAGAGATCTTTTATAGTATTTATTTTGGAGTTCTGGCAATGGCCAGATTCTCCACTCAAGACATGAGTGTATGTGGCTAAAGCGCTCTTGCTCAAACTCCACCGGCTTTAGCACCGGTGAGGAGGTTGAGAGACTAGCGCAGGGGTTTGGGTTCCCCGCCTGGTTGTATATATTGTATATAGGTATGATTGTGTTTTTGTGTTTTTGATTTACTTATATTTAGGTTATTTTATTTTTATTTTTTGTTGTATATAGTTTTTATTTATTATTATTTGGTTATTGTTTTACTTTGTTAATTTTATTTTTATTTTTTTGTATATACGGTGTGAATGTGTTCATTTATCAATATAATTATTGTCCCTGCGACAGAATATTGTATGTCTAAATAAATTAAAAAAAATAAAAAAATAAATAAAAAGTTATTAATATTTTCCATTTGCTGTCGGTATCAAGAGAAATGAAATTCATAGTTTGGTTTAGCAATAATGTAGTTGTTAGTTAAGTTAGAACATTGTGTTTCCTATATTTTGTGAAATTAATTTTCCGAATAAATGTTAGAATAATAATTCCGTGTTTTAGATATGGCAGCCTCATTTTACTGCTATCTTTAAGATACCTATATATTATCTATTGTTTATTTGTAAAGACACTGATTAACATCTATCTATTATTCAAATATTAACTTGTGTCTTTCTTTCATTTTATTAGACTCGATACCAATGTAATTTAATGAACAACAACAAAATGATCAACATTTAATGACAGACAAATGTCACCAAATTGTTCATTATTATTACTCTTAGGGATCTAAATGTCCCAGAAAAAAAATTAATTTTCTTTCTTCGAAAAATGTCTAAACGCACATTAAACATCCAAAACAGGATTTAAAATAAGAAATGGAAATTTTTCGTATTTTCAAATGTTCCTAACGACCTGATGTAATTCAAATATAAGGTGCTCATTAGAAGTATAATTTTGTATGATTTAATTTATTAATGAGTACAATTTTATACGATATTCATATTATAAAAGCTATCTGTAAAAAAGTTGAAAAATTCGAGAAAATGCAAGGTTCATGGGGCACCTCTCAAACGTCAGAAGAAGAAATTATGAGCAAACTTCAATAAACTCGTTTCACATGCAAATAAATTGACTGTTTCCAGCTTTCTGAGAATTAATCCACTTATAAACCTTATCTTACCTGGTCTAATATTACGATTCCTGGGTATTATTTGATTCAGCATTTGGATACGTTATTAGAGAGATAATCCTAATGATATTTTTTTACATATTACGTCTTAACTCTTTATAATTTAACAATATGTTGTTAATATTAGATTTCATGTTTCGTGATTGTATCTAATTCACAATTCATTTATGTTTATTTTCCATTCTATAATAAAAGAAAGAGTTATTAATAATATTTGGGTTAGAAGTTTTGTTCTATATCTAGAAAGAACTTATAAATTAAACATTATTTCAATAACACTAAAAGATTTAAAAAAATTATTAGGATGAAATTTGAAATATATAAAAGTATTAATTATTATTAAAATAAGACCAATTATTAATATTAATTATTATATTTATATAAGATACATAATTCTTGAACAAATGAGTTTTAGTTGAATTAGAAGAATTGTTTGATGTTGGTTACATTGAGGCATGTAAACAATCACTAGTTGGTTTGATGATATGAACCTGTAAGGTTATTATACGATATTTGAAGTTAGACTTTTTTGAATTAGAACATTTAAAATAACGTAAGAAACTACTTATTTATTATTCCTGTTATATATTTTAGGATTTTCTTGAATTTTAATCACTGTATTTGGTTTATAATGTTACTTGGTTGTTATGTCTTATTTTACTTTTTTGGATATGCTTTAGTTCAAGTTGATTTTTTTTTTATACTTTTACCTTTTAATGAGTATTTGATTATTCGGTTATAAGGGAGTTAGGTATTATTATACTTATGTTACTTTTGTTGGTTTGAAATTGTGACTATAAACAAATGAAGAAATAGCATACACTATAAGATATTCCTATTGCTATAGTCGGGATGATTTATCTTATGATATTTACACACTATCCTATATTTACATAGTTCATATTCACTATAAACTTATTTTTTTAATGTCCACCCATTATACTATATTAATTATGAAAACCTATGAAGCAATTACTCACATTTGAATTTAATCGTACTTTTGCTAATTATATTGTATTATTACATATACTTTACTAAGGATATGTGTTTAGCTAAATGTAATATTCTTTAATATGTATATACTTAATTAATGAATGTATACATCAATAAATTAATTTCTTCAATCTTAAAAAGCAATTTGTTCTTGTCGGAAAATAAGACCATTACATTTTTCTAGAAATAATGATGCTGGCAAAGACAATCAACTGGCTTTATTAATTTGTTCCATCTACTGTTTATATTTTTAAATAATGTAATTGGTATCCAAATAGTGTGATAGGTTTGAATGAGGTGATTATAGGCGAAATCAGGCAAATAAGGTGAACAAAAAAATCTTAAATTTCGATCCCTATAATATTTATATTTTCCTTTTAAGTATCCTTCAAACGTTATATACAATGATGTCTAAATATAATCTCATGATTCTTTCAACTTGAAGCAATTGGTTTAATTATTACTAGTAGGCCCGTGCGAAAAATTCGCACAGCATATTGTTATCAAATGCCAAATTAATAAGAAAATAAAATAATGTAAGGTATCAAAAGATAAAGAAATCAAATGTTACTTTATCGATAAATATAATCGACAAAGAAAACAAAAATTAATTTAAATCTTTATTTTTGTTTGGAACCAACAAGTTCACAAATTTCAGTAAGCTGTATCATTGTTAAAAATAGTCCGATTTCAATGATTTTGTTTTCCTTTTGTAGGAGATTTAGTAATCATTTTTATAATCATGGGCATAACCGATGCATAAAAGGGAAAAGTGTGTAATTTTTTAGTTATTCGCAAATAAAGTTTGTTTTCTTTCATAACTTCTTTGCCTGAATTTTCGGGGTGATTGGACTATTTTGCCCACCTGAAGGAGAAGGAAACCTTCGAAATTGGTGGCTCAATCTTGAGATTCGGTGAAAAATTAACGATGATATGGCATCCCGATCCAAAACGCCATCGATAAATAATATAAACTCCTCCTCTCCCGATCATAGAGACCTCAAGTCGATGAAATGAGACATGTATTCAATGACAGTACCACAATTAATTTAAGGCTGTGTGGATGCGAACACTATGCCTTGCGTTATCTCGAAAATAGAATGTTTTTGGGCTTAAAAACGCAGGATCCGATAGTTCTGGAGGAACTATCCGGGTCTTGCTGTACACATCAAAATCTTCAAGATCCAATTTGTCCCGTATCGATCTACAGACCTACCACCGTTCCAGTATTGAAACCTAGCAAAATGTTTGTATCGATTTTATTTATTTTAGAAAGAAAAACAAAACTGGAGAATACGATTCGCTAACCCCCCGTGAAATTCTGAATCCAATGGTACCCCATTCATGGTATTTGAGCATGGCAGGAGCTTATATTTGGTACAAAACCAATTTCGAGCCTTACTGTAATAATATATGTGGGGATTTTTCAAGATTGTAGGCAGGAAAATAGTGCTTGTTCACAAGTGTTGCATCTGATAGGTCAAGATCAGAGCATTGATTATATTAACAGCATTGCATTCCATGATTTTTTATGAAATTATCTAGGTTTAACAACTATGCACAAAGGTGTGCTCACTATGCTCGCTCAAGGCTTCATCAAACCCCCAATTGTCCATTTTAGTTGAGTTTGAGGGCCTTACGGTGATTGATCATCTCCATATATTTTCAATCACATTTTCGGGTTTCTATGTACAGTATGATAGATTTGATGTTGACCTCCCCCCACCCCCCACCTGACTCTTGTGCTAGTTCTGTAAAAACAAACATGAAATAAACAATCTGTATCCTTTTCTTCTTATCATTCAATTAATTTTATGGGAAATATGAATTTGTTTTTTAAACTATTATTTTGAATTTTGTTGCAGGAGATGGCATTACCTGCAAATTACAAAAATATAGCTCTTGGGGTTATTCCTGGGCCAAACCGTAAGTATTTGGTTTTATGTGTTTGTAAATAATTATGTCATGTTCCTACAAGTGTGTCAAAGTTATATGCATGTACAAAGTAGTCATAACATTTATACAATACATTAGAACTTAGAGTTGTTAATTGAAAACTTAAGATTCCACAGATGTTAAAAATTATCCTTTGAAATTATAGAAGAATCTGTTTATCTTTGTGTGTACGTTTATATGTTGGCTTGTTAGAAAAATGTAATTGATGTAATTTTTAATTTATTAATTGGGCAACATAAATACAAGCTCTACTTGACTAATCTTATTTATCAACAAGTTTACTAATTGAGTAATTGTGAGTATATACATAAAAATTGTTACACAGTCGTGTAATAGCACCAATATAGTGGTCGAGCCTGAATTGATATCACCAATCGAGATGAATTCTCACCTACAATGAATGTTTTTTTTTTTAATTATTAATATGTTTTGGCTATATTGCATAGTTTTTAAGGAGGAAACTTTTTATTACCTTTTTTCACCATCACAATTGATATCTTGCTAGGAATTTAAACCTGAAATAAAGAATTGCTGTTTTACTAACAAAAAAAAAAAAATTATTTTCTATAATATCAGTGTTTCTCCTCCAGTGTTAAGGATCATGAAATAAATACTTAATGATTATTTGTGTTAGTGATTAAAGGAGCATCATTATCTGTCAATGGGGCGATAATATGGATTTCTGTGGTTTATGTTATTACTCAGGAGATAATATGGAATTGTCGTAAAAGCCTTGTTTGCAGTTCATGGCGATCTTTAAAACTGCTTGATTTTGTAAATATATTAGTTAATCCTGTGGGTTTCTCCTGACTTCGTAAAGAATTAAAATGAATTAATTTCACAAACGTTCAATTTTTTAAATCACAGAAACTAGTTTCATTAAACAATGATGGTTTAGAGACTAAAGAATTGCAGGCAGGAGAACTTCTTTGAAATTTTTATTAGAGTAATTTTTCTAAGATTGGTTTGATTGTAGTGATATTAGTTCAAAGAATTCATTCATTTGTACATTTGATGAATTAGTTTCTGAAAATGGTTTCAAAACAGCTTTAAATTAATCACTTATCAACTATATACATAATTATATGTAATATTGTCAATAAATAATACTTGGTCTTATTTCAAAAAATATAATATCTTTCACTTTCACTTACCTATATATGAAATATATAGTAAGTGACAGTACTGCGATCGTGAAAATTTTCGAATCTGAGTTTTCAATGCTAATACATGTTTTGAGGTCTCCTGAGTCCAAATAACCTAGTCCCGCAAAATGATCTGTGTGTATGTGAGTAGTCTAGCTCAAAAACAAAAAGTTGTCTGAAAGTGAAATTTTGCATTTCAGGTATGTATATACTTTAGATTTTACAGGAACTTTTTGTCAAAATCGGCTAACTGGAAGTGCCATTCTATATATTATCGGTGAATTACTTTTTTACGATTTACGCAAAAACTCCAATTTGATCAAACTCTATATATCAGTGTAAAATTAAGCAGTTTTTAATATTATGTAGGTTTTATTTGCACTGCCCCATATTTTTTTTTTTTTTTTTTTTTTATACTTTCAGATGAATACAGCCAATACAATTTTAATTATTGTGTCTTATAGAGTTTGGTGTCTGTGATGCTCTCCACCTCCAAATGAGGCAGATGCATTAATATTTGAGATTATAATGTGCTCCTAAATTTCAGAACATTATCTGTGAGGCTCCCAGACATTTTCCACATTTTTATCTTCCCCGCACACCTCCTGCAAGCTCACCACATCTTTAATCATTGATGGGAGATGTTAAAAAGTTATTGTTGCATAACTTTCCATTGGTTCTGTTGGTTCGAAATAGTGGGGAAACAGAAACATTGTTGAAAATAAGTCCTTTACTGTTTTCATTGCTCTGAAAGTATTTTGTATCAGTACGACAAAGTTCATATTCACCATATATTTATCATAGTGTCTTTCAAGTCACCTTCCTGTATCATTTATCCAAATGAAGCGTTTTAGGCACATTACTTGGTAAGGAAATACAGTTTCTTGACTAACGATTATAGAAAGAGGTGCTGTGTCCAAGGTAAAACCAAGCCACCAGGTTTTCTCTTAACTCAGTGAAAGATCAAATATGATCTATGTATACCAGGAAAGGTATTCTGTCACTAGAATGATTATGAGGCTGATAAAACCAAACAGCTGAAATTGAATTTGGGTCAGTTGAGCTTCCAGTGCTTACATATTGAGTTCTACCTTATTCTTTACAAATGCCTTTGCGCTACCACAAAAATTGATGGAAATATTTATCTTTTTTACAAGTTAATATTTGCAGGAACGCTTCTTTGATTTTGCTATTGAACCATTTCTCCCAAATTTAAACAAATGTTGACATTGTCAAGATAAGGAACTAAATGATTATCAAAATTGTTATCATTAAAAAAATGCTTATCTAACAGAGGAAGGTTACAGATGTGGGATCACAGATTTCAATTAAACTTTTTTTGGCTATTCTAGGTCATAAAATATTAAACCCATGTCCATGGGTTCTTGCCAATTGGCTTAAGCAGCTAAGGAAAAAAATATTTTATATAATCTTGACATTATTTTATATTATATGTTTTCTGCCTTTGATATACATGGATTCCTAGGTTATAATATATCAATTGTTTATTTATGTGTAAAATAAGAAGAAAATATTGCTGATTATATTAATCCCTTCCAGCAAAGTAAGCCAAGTAAATTTTTGTAATGAAAAAAATAATTCATATTAGTTTCTAGCGTCTTTCAAAAACCTTAAATACAAATTTAAGATTTTGAATAAATACTTATAAATATAAATAAATACATATGGAATATGAATAAATACAAATACATTTTTAAACTTGATTTTATTGGAGGATTTTTTTCTTACCATTCATTAAAGAATTAATTACTCTTCATGATTTTTTTTTCTGTTGGCTTTACAGACCTCCAGATGTTTTTGTGCCTTAACCAGCCTTCTCTAGATCTCTGCTTATCTTAGGCTATTTCTTTTCAGTCATCAGAATGGAGGTTTTCGCCCTTCTCTGTGGTTTCTTACCCACTCTTGAGGTGTTCATTGTTGTGTAGAGGTGTTAAGGCCACATTCATTTTTGTATAGCTTTTAAATTTTTATATTTGAAATATGGGAGAACAGTAGCGCCATCTACTGGTCACTGTGAAGGCGCCATCTATTGGTGGAAGGTGGAACCAAAAAATTCCTGTTGTTTCTGGTGAATCTCTTATCTGTGAGTCCAAAGTGCAAGCCCTGATGTGCAGGTTCTATTCCAAAGTGCAAGCCCTGATCTACAGGTTCTATATTTCTCATATACACGGTAAAATGAGTAGATAGACACCCCCTACAGGAGAAGTGGCTATGGAGAGCCAGGAAATATGTTGACAGGCGACGGAAGAGATTCATGAGAATGAAGCGGCAAGAAATATCAACAGGATGAAGTATGCAGCAAAATTCACAAAACCGCCTTCACCAATCAGCAAACCTCAAGTAATCCCTATAATTAATAATTAACCCATTAACAACAAATGTTCATGATTAGGGACCCCAATCAACTACTCAACCATAGCAGATGTAATATTTTATTTTATATTTCATACTTTTTCTTAATTAAATATTTCTTCACCTTAGTTTGACATTATTTGAACACCCCTACTGATCTAAATTAGCACTAGGTTTATTTCCTCCCTGCTACGGGATAAAGGAAGGCCTATTGCACTCAACAAGAGGCTTCCTGATGGATTGCTCCGAGCTTCATAAGCTGGTCTTTGTTGTTTTTTCTCCTTTATGTATTAAACCTCTGATCCTATATCGCTCTGGTTATCCTTTCTTTTCGGATGTCCAGTCTATTTCCAGCTTGCCAGTTGTCCTCAATGATTTACAATCTTTCTTTGAGGAACTCTCTTTTTGCCAATATACTAATTTTATCTTTTTTGTTTTCAAATATTACTCCTTTGTTATTTTCATGTTTTTGATGATAACTGAAAAAAACTATAAGCTTTTTTTTTTTTTAATTTACTTAGTTTAACTAGTTAAATGCATAAATTCTGATTTATTTCCTCAGATAACGATTTATCATGATCATTCTAATAATAATTTCATTAAATTTATAAATTAATTTTTTTTTCCTACGCCTGTTTACTTTTTAAGTTATGAGTCTTCTTCAGCAGCTTGGGGCTGTTATAGGCGACAGTAGTGATCTTTTGGTCTTCTTCGAGATATTTAGGGAGCACATGGTTTTAATAACTAGAGGCGATCAAATTTCACGCCCTCTTTATCTGGAGCTTTCCTGAAGGATGGTTGGCAATCTTTTGCTTCAATCTTCCACCCATTTTTTTTTTTTTTTTTTTTTATTTATTTATTTTTTTTTATGGGATATGGGATTATCAGCCGTATATCCAACTCCCAACCTGGAGGACCAGGAGCTATAGTGTAACACATAGGGGTCGCTCACCTCCATATGAATCACAGGGTGGAGACATTACCTTCTCAATGCAGGAATTGAATCTGTGCTGTAGTGGTCTAAGTAGTAGAGGATAGCCTGGACTTATTAATTTTAATTTATTATTAATTTTTTTTTTTTTGTGTTATCAAATGTCACAAACACTTGATAAAAAGTTTTTGCAGGCACCTTAACTTACTCGACCACCGTGGCCCCAATTATAAATTAATAAATAATAATTATCTAATTTAGCTTTAATTATTTTTAGTAATAACCGTTTGGTGAATTTTTCGGAATTCGGCCTTTACAATTATTCTTTATCTGTAGAATTGAAAGCCCTATTAGTGTTGTTTTGTAATCAATTGGTGTCTTATTTTAAATATTTGTTTATCTGCAATTCTCAACTTATTACTATTATGATTAGCTAGCTTGTCTTTTTGTAATATGCTTCTCTATAGCTTGCTGCTTTAAAGTATTTTAGCTTTGCATGTTTGATTCTAATTCTGTACCTTAGAGGTGAACTACTATGTGTAAAGAATTTCTCTATTAAAGGTTCATTGTAATGCTTTGTGGGAAAGTCTAATATTTTATAATGGAAAATTATTGTTTAGTGCATAATAAGTATTACCAATGTTTTAAATTATCCTTAAGTAATGAAATAGACCCTCCATAAATATATGTAATGACAAAAGCACACAATAGTATTATTTAAAATGT
The DNA here is from genome assembly GCA_928085145.1 of Nezara viridula. Lineage (NCBI taxonomy): Eukaryota > Metazoa > Arthropoda > Insecta > Hemiptera > Pentatomidae > Nezara > Nezara viridula. Next base: position 185,553,208 of record OV725078.1, on the reverse strand, counting down.
TCTACCTCTGAGATGCACATTTGTTCACCACAAATCACATTGCATGTTAAAGCACTTTGTTTTAATCACAGTATGTGTAGGTGGTAATGTGTAGTTTGGTCAGCTTTCTTTATTTCCTTGTAACATGAATGATACTTTTAGATATTATTATTACAGAGTAATTTTTTTTTTAAGTGGTGAACAGTTTTAAGATTGGATTTATTTCATATAATTTTGTGCTTAGAACTGCTGGCTGCAGGCCCGCCATTGGCTTTCAATATATTGAAAGGTGAGCATGTTTTAAAAGCTTTTTTTTCTTTTAATTTCTTTATTATTTCCTCTTTTTTTTAGATACCAAAACTTTATTCATTAATTCTATTGTTTAAAACATATTACCTTTATCAATGAATAATGATTATTTTATTTTGAGTAGGTATTTTTCATTGGTTTCCAGAAATAAATTTTTAGTGTTGCATATTTTTGTTACAAGAATTTCATTAATTTTCTCAACTTATCATTTATTTTCTGTCTTAATTAACACCATTAAAAAATCGTCATAAGTTAATTTTTGTGAAATACACTAATATTCAACATGCTCTTGTTCCTCAACTCTGAGTCCTATATTCAAAAGCTAAAAATAAAATTTGTATCTATTTTAACTTTATATATCGTAGAATTTTTAATGCAACATATAGTTTTATAGTTATGGCCAAAACTGAAAAAAAAAAGTGCAAACATTTCTTTGTTTTTTGCTTTTATCTCAGAATGCTCTAAAGTATGTTTTAAACTTTTAATTCAGATTTAGCACTCCAAGAAACCCATAGTATTGCAGAAAAATTGACTACTTTTTTTTTTTGCGTCTATAAGCACTATATGACTAGACCTATTGGTGACTAATGTCATTAACTTTTAAAACACCTCTGAGGTATGATGTCAGTCAAGGTCAATTATATTTTAACAACACATACTATATATCACATTAAATTTGATTCATCAGGTTTCTGATTCTATGAAACATAAAATTTGCCACTTCAGTTTAATAAAATTTCATATACTGTGTCCCATAAGTTGAGGGAAATATTTATAGGAGTGACAGCAGACCTCAAGAACTACAAAGAAGTTTATATAAATATTGGTCCGAATAAAATGGTAAAAATAATGATTTTTTAGACATTTTTCATGTAAAGTGATAATGAAACTGTTTTTTACTCAAATCTTTATTATAGGAATCTGTATTTATAAGTGACAAAATAAATGTTCCTGATCTTAATATTTACGTTTTATTGAAAATAATTGAAGCAATCATCAGGTTTCTTTATTTTTAAACTTCAGCATTAGAACTAGAAATATTTATTTCAACACTTATGAATGCCAATCGATTCCTACAATAGAGATTTTAGTAAAAAACACAGTTTGATTATCACTTTAGATGATAAATAATCGAAAAATTATAGCTTTCAATTTTTTTATATATAAAAAAGGTATGAAAATTATCTTTATTATAATACATCCCAGGTCATGAAAAAACTTCATCATAAGTGGCGCGACATCCCGTCGCTGAGACTGGGCCTCCTCCAAAAGTCTCCGCCATTTTGTTTGGTCGTTCCCTGCAGCTCTCCAGTTTCAGACTCCAAAAAGAGCACGCGCGTCCACAGAGAGTAAGTCCATCCATCGCACTTTCGGTCGTCCAACTCGCCGCTTTCCGTACAGCTTTTCGGTAAGGATCCTTTTCGGAATCTCATGGGCAGCCACCCTTTGCACATGTGCTGCCAATCGATGTCCTCTGAGTTTCACGAATTTGACTATGTCAACATTATTGTAGAGTCTCGTTAGTTCAGCATTCCTCCTTCTTCTCCATATGCCGTCCTATTTAACAGGGCCGGAAATCCATCTAAGAATGCTTCTCTCGAAGACAAGAAGCCCTCATCCGCTTTCGTGAATGCCCAAGCCTCTGAGCCATAAGTGACGATTGGGCAGACCAGGGTCTTATAGAGCCTTGATCTTAGTCTGGTTAGAGAGCATTCTGCTCCTAAAATGTTTGATAAGGCCAAAGCAACATCGGTTAGCTGCTGCAATCCTTCTGTTTATTTTCTGGTTTGTGTCATTTTGGGAGCTTATTTCTGAATACAATTAGATGAGGCTGCTTACCTTCTGAAACGGCACTCTCCTGTGTCAAAATATCCAACTCCTGGTTCAGCTCCTCCAATCCGGTTGTATTTTGTCTTGGCCTCATTAACAACTAGACCAAGATACCTTGAAGCATTTTCCAGAGCCAGGAATGATTCTCGTAGGGTCGGTTCAGATCTGGCAGCAATATCAAAATCATTCGGATATCCCAGAAGCTGGACTGTGCTGTTAAACAGTGTTGATTGGAATTGGATTCCTGAATTCCTTACCGCTTTCTCCTTTGCAAAATTAAGAAGGAGGCAAGCCAAATTGTCTCTTTGCCTAACACCACAATTTGTGAGAAAGGGGTCAGAAAGATCTACGCCCACACGCACCATACACTTTGAACTCGTTATCGTCATCTTAACCAGTTTCACTAATTTCATTGGTACGTTCATTTCTTTTAAGGCCTGGTAAAGTTCCGGTCGAGCAACGCTGTCATGTGCGGATTTGAAATCGACAAAGAGATAATGAGTAACGATTTAATATTATTTGCATTTTTGTAACATCAGTCTCAATGTAAATATTTGTTTCATAGTGGGTCTTCCCCTTTTAAATCCTGCCTGATACTTCCTGATCTCTCTATCCGCTTGGGGAACTAATCTCTAGAAGAGGATATTTGAGAATACCTTAAAGCAGATGAGAGGAAAACAATATCCAGGTAGTTGCTGCACTCCAGCTGATCTCCCTTTTTGTGGAACTGGCAGATAATACTCTTTGTCTCCACTCCTCAGGCATTCTTTCTTCTTGCCAAATAGAAAGGATGTGATGGTGGGGATCCTTGTTGAAGTAACCATTCTGCAGTAGCTCTGCTTGAATGCCGTCCTGTCCTGGCGCCTTATTATTCTCCAATTTTGCAAAGGCCGCCTCAACCTCTTCTTCATCCGGTGGCTTCGTGTTATTCTGCATCTCATCTTCTCTGCATCTTTCAGCAACTTCCTCCACATCTTCTTTTCAGAGTATCTTCTTGAAGTGAAAAGCCCATCGCACCCAGATATTCTGTTAATCTGTCCGTCCGTCCCTCATTCACCCGTTGAAAAAAGACTCGACTCTCTTGTGAAGTTCTGAGAGATTTGATGTCTTCCATCCTATTGTTCTCCCACATTCTCATTTTCTTCTGATGACCTCTCTTATCCTCTCTCCTTCTATCATGGTAACATTCCTGTGATCCCCTTATATGCTGCTGCACCATCTTCCTATATGCCTCATTTTTCTTGAGAGTGGCGGTTAAGCATTTATCCTTAAACCAGAGGAATCTGGTGCTGCGTGTTTAGTGGCCTACTGTTTCTTCAGCTGCTGTCTTCAGAACTCGGGATATTCCCGTCCACTGTTCATCAGGAGTATCATTTCTGCTCCTCAGTTCTTCCGCAAGCTGTATTCTGAGATTCTCCTGAGAGGTTTCACACACATCCACATCCTTAACTTGGAGACGTTGAATTTTTTTGGCGTCGGCCCAATCTTATTCCTCGTAGCTGAGATCCTTGCACATACCCTGGCAATGCTAAGGTAATGGTCCGTATCTGCTTTGGCTCCTCTGTAAGTTCTGACTCCAATGAGATTAGATTTGTGTTGAGAACTTGTAAAAATATGATCGATCTGATTAGAAACGGCTCCTTTTGGTGATATCCACGTAACTTTATGTATTCTCTTTCCTGGGAACATGGTACTTCCTACAACTAGGTCTTCAGAATTTGCTAAGTCAATCAGTCTTTGACCATTATTGTTTGTAACCTCATGTAGGCTGAAAGCTCCTGTAGTCAGCCGTTGCATGTTCCTAGCCTACTTGTGCATTTAAATTTCCCAGAACTATCTTAACATCGTTAGCGAGGCAAGCGGCAAAAGCTCTCACAAGATCTTCCTAGAAGCCAACTTTATCTTCCTCTAGTGATACCTGAGTAGGTGCATGGCAGTTGATAAAATAGGTGTTAGAGAATTTTCCTTCAAGGTGGATATAGCATAGACGGGGAGAGATTGGTATAAATTTTAAGACTAGTTGGCGGGCTCTTCCTCTAACAATAAATCCAGTACTGAAAGTGTGGTGGGTTTTGTGGCAGCTGTAGTTCAGGGTGTGGCATTTCTTTTCAAGTGTACCACTTTCAGCAGACTTCCTGGGCTGCTGCTACGTCAATGTGATCATCGTCAATTATGTTAAGAAGCTTTAATTGACAAGCAGGGAAACTTGACCTTAGCAATTCTACCGTTGATAACCATCTTAAGGTGATTGAAAAGTTAAAACAGCTTGAAAGTTTGGTTCCACACTCATTAAACGACTGCCAAAAAAACTAGCATATGAAGTTTGTGTTACACTTCTTTGCCATAACAAAAACGACCCTTTTCTGTCCATAATTGTTACTCGTGATGAAAAGTGGATACTGTACCATAACAGTAGACGTTCTGTACAGTTTCTCAACAAAGGAAAAGTAGCAGAACATTTTCCAAAGCCCCTAACTCATCAAAAAAATGTGATGGTTACTATGGCTATTTTATTAAAAGCCATCATTTCGACCCAACTTTGCAAGTCTTCTTCAGGGAGGTATTGCCACTTCAAGAAAAACTACTCGAAGTGGTTGAACCATTTGCTTTACAGCACGCTTCCATTAGAAGGGGGAGTAATGTGGCGGCAACACTGTTATTATCAATTTTAATATAAGTGTTTGATTTTAATTAAAAAAATATCTGTAAGAGATATTAAGATAAGAAGTGTGTAACCTATTAATTAATGTTAAATGTCCAAAATAAAGGTCTAAAGTAAGTTTCTATTATTGTTTATAAGGTTATATCTCCACAAATAACAGAATTGAAATTAAAATCATTCAAATTCAATTTAATATCTGGGCAAAATTTTATTTGGTACTAATGAGGTTGGCAAAGATAACTTCCTTAGTGACTTATATTTTCACTTTGTTTGTCACATAGCATTACAGGTTGACATTTCAGGATATATTTCCCATTATTAGAACTATCTAGGTTTTTTTCAGACTTTTCTAAAATGTAAGGATTAATTTTATATATATTATTAACTTTATAATAAATTTCTGTGATTTTAAAATTGAATTTGGCTGTTTTGTTGGTGTGATACTTTTGTCATGATAACATTGTTTTTACTTTTTGAATTTAACACAGTTACGGGAAACATTTATTTTGGCTAATAATTATTTGCTAATCTACCAGTTATAATTGGTGCATTTATTCAGCAATTGACTTCTCTTTGTTTAGTACACCTAAGATAAGATGCGTGCAGGAAAAGGGAGCTTCCCCCCACTCAAGTTCCACCTCTCCCCAGTTCCACTTCTCTTCACCATAGCCATCACCTTATACTGGAAAAGCGTTATTCCATTTTCTTCAAATTTCACACAAATGTTTATTAAAGGTTAGGGATTTTAATTAAAAAATAAAATATAACAGTGGCAAGGATTGTAAATAATCAAATTAAGAGAAAAAATACTCCCAGCCTTTCGTTTCATAAATTTATATATGTTTTAAATAAAATTTTTTGTCTGAGTGTGGATAGTTTTTCCTCTACCCAGTTTACTTGACATAATACTTGAGAATTGACAAAAGAAATAAAAAAAAAATTATAAAAGAAATTTCTACCTGTAAAAAAAATTTTAGATGTACGTACGAATGAGTTGAGAAGGTAAAAGACTGGGAGATTGGCGGCAAAATGTTTTTCCACCGCACATCTCTCTCCCCCTCTTCACCTCTACCCACCCGCAAACTTATCTTAGATGGAGTCTACTTTCCTTTCCATTCCCTCTCACGTTTTACCTATTAATCTGTTGTTTTGTTTTATGCTATGCTGTGCTAGTGCAGTGGTGTTAATAGTTTTTATGATTTTGCAATTTGAAATGTGTTGTGCTATTCTTGTTTTCATTTTTTTTTTTTTTTTTTAGGTTTCTCCTATTTTTATTTTTTGACAGTTTTAGCATTCTAGTTTGTACAGTACATTTTTTTTTAAATCTAATGTGTCTATTTTACCCTTTTGTTGCATATTTATTTACTTAATTTTTTACTATTGTATAAAACTAGTTTTATTTCAGAATTATCACATTATATATATATATATATATATATATATATATATATATATACACAAAGTTTCTTCAATCAACCTTTGAGTATTATATTTTAACATAATTATTTAAATTGGGAGTTAGGTCACTTAATAATTATTGAATAAACTACAAAATCTTCATTGATCCCTGCTGTTTATTTGATGTTTCAATCCCGTTTTTTCTTATAGTTAGCAATGGGGTCATCTTCAATGCTAGAACAACAAGTAGCTCGATCAGTACACAATTATGCTTCTATACATTTCAAATAACAATTATTTTAAAATTCAGCCTACTTTTAAAATAGATCCTCAATACCTCAGGCCAGGGACACACTGACCGCTTCAGCACCGTCCACTAGTACAGATATTAAGCTACTGGACCTCTCAGCATGTGCCCACCCTGGTCCTGAGCCCGAAGGCAAAATATTACATACAAAACAATGAAAAATGCGTCTATGTTAAATAAAAGAATTGAAAAATGCATCCATGATGAATACAACAGCATCAAGAACATATCTATATCAACAACAAAAATAGCTTGTATAATAATTCTTGGTTATAAATTAAAATATCAACATTAAATATATATACTTAAACATAATTATTTTATTGGGAATAAGGTCACTTATTAATTATTCAATAAACTACTAAATGTTCATTGCTTCTGTGTTTATTAGACGTTTTGATCCCGGTTTTTTATAATTTAACAATGGGATCCTCTTCAAAGTTTTAAAATAGACCCTCGATACCTCAGGCCATGGACATACCGATAGTCTCAGCACCGTCCACCAGCACATATATTAAGCTACAAAGGTCAATTGAAGAAAAATTGTGTAAATATATACTATTGAATTAACTTTAAAATTTTCAAAAAATATTAATAAATATCAACTACTTAAAATATATGTACACTAGTCATCTTATGAAATGTTGTTAACATTATAAATTCATGAAACAATATTAAAAAAGCTCAACTATAGTTCCCATTCTGTAATTGTATTTTAATCCTTACTAAACAAATAAAACGTCAAATAAACAGCAGGATCAATGAACATTTTGTAGTTTATTGAATAATTATTAAGTGACCTAACTCCCAATTTAAATAATTATATTAAAATATATATACAATTTTTAATACTTTCTTAATATTATCTATTAACCCCCCCCTCACCCCGGTATGTGAGTCATTTTGTAGAATATAGCTTCATTTATTCTGTTCGTTTGTGAACTGTTTTAAATTTTAGATCTTTTATTGTATTTTGTTTATTTGAAAAATTATTTTATAATATGTTGTGTCTTGTTTTGTTTTCATCTGTTGTGCTTCCTCACTACCAAAGGTATGTAAGCTTTGTATTCATGTGGTAGGTTAAAAAAATGTTTGGGCTCAGAATCGATAATTATCACTTGTGTTTTACATTCCAAACTTCAAGGATCAAATTAGTAAAATAATGATGCTGTATTAACATTTTTAAATTCTGTACAGTACTTCCGGTTGCAAATGTCTTTTCTTAGATAAGCCAACATTTTAGAAATGGCTCGTTTAATTTTACTCAAAGTTGGTAGGAAGGTGAGAATTAGTAAAATAGTGATATTGTATTAATTTTATTAAATTCAACCACTTACTTTCTCTTTCACATGCAATAACATATTTTCTTTGATACACTGATATTGCAAAAACTGCACCTTCGATTTGGCTCAAATTTGGAGGGAAGTTAGGATTGATAAATAAATTATAAGGTAGGAATCAATTTCATCAAATTCTATCCAATACTATAAAGAAAATACTCCCACTTTCGGATCACTGGTATTACTTTTCGAAAATGGTTTCTCCCTTATATTTCATTCTCAAACAAAAAATAATTGACATTGAGATATAGGTAAGTGTGGAACCAATGAAAATAGTGAGGAAGCTATACTGTCCTCCCTCACTTGGCAGACTTTTTGTTTAGCGTTTCCTGTTTTTTTATTTCCATAATCTTCCTTATTGATTTCTCGTTACTGAAGGTAGGGAAGCTTTATATTCGTGCGGGAGGTTAAAAATATTTTGAGCTCAGAATCAAAAATTTCCATTCACATTTTATGTTTCAGACATGAAGGATCAAATTTGGTTTGGTGTCTGACAGATGTGGTCAAATTGATGTGACAGGCATATCACCTACTACCATTTATCCAATTTTCATGAAAATTTCAGGGATTGTGTGGATTGTTGCTTCGATGGTCCCATATCAATTTCATTAAATTCCATGCAGTACTTTCGCTTGCGCATGCTCAAATTTTCTTTGATACGTCAATATTTCAAAAGCGGCTCATTTGATTTTGCTCAAAGTTAAAAGAAAGGTCAGTTTTGGTAAAATGATAATGCTATATCGATTTTATTGAATTCCATACTGCACTTCTGTTTGCAAATGTAGTTTCTTAGATATGCCAATATTTTAGAAACGGTTGGTTTGATGTGGATCAATATTGAAATAAAGGTGGGCTTTGGTAAAATAATGATGCTGTATCGATTTTATTGAATTCCAAAAATCGCACATTTGATTTGCCCCAAATTTAAAGAGAAGTTAGGAATTGATAATTTAATTTATTCACTAATGAAAAATTATTTACCTTGAGATAATGTTAGGTACGGAACCAGTGAAAATGGTGAGGCAACTATACTGTTCTCACTTGGCAGAAATTTTTTAGAATTTTATTTTAAATCTGACTAGACCTTAATTTATTTATTATTGATGATTGATTATTGCAATATATCCCAAAACATCAATATGCAGGGTGTACCTTAAGTAGAGAGAAATTTTTATAGGAGTAATGGTAGACCTCAAGAGCTACAAAAAAGTTCATATAAACAATGGGCTAATTTTCAGCAGAAAAGTAGAAATCCCAGATCATGGAAAAATAAGAAATAAAACCTTTACAACAATTATTTGTAGTAATTTTTGCTGAAGACAGGGGTACTTTTAGGTGACAGTATAAAAAATCACTTAATTTTTACATAATTGTTATCAATCTCAAGTTTTTCTCTAATAACCTCAACCAATAAGGAGTTAAAGCTTATTAAATGTAAAAGTTTCCTTAAAAATGGGGTATCTGTAGTACAGTTGGATGACAATTAAAAGAAATCGTGAATAATTTATAATTTTTCTAAAAACAGAACTTAGCTTAGTTTAGCCACTCAGAAATTGGCCCATTGTTTATATGAACTTCTTTGTAGCTCTTGAGGTCTGCTATTATTCCTATAAAAATTTCCCTCTACTTTTGGACACCCTGCATAATGCTATATGACAAATTAAGTAAATATATAAATCATTGCTCTAACCCATGCCTGCTATCACTGAATTTACTTTTACCTATTATTAATATTAGATTACCAGTTAACTTATGTTTTGTAGAGGGATCATGTTTCATCTGGTTTTATCACCTAAGTTGTCATATATACCTGGGTTTGTAATAGAATCTATTAAAATTGTGTAATCCACAATTCTACTCTGGGGATTTGGTCGCCTAAGAGGATCTCCTACGAAGAGCTCTAGAGTACTACTGAACAACTTCCTATCCATCTCAAAATAAAGAAAAAGAAATGGGATTGGATTGGGCACACTTTAAGAAAGGCTGATAGTCCGATTGAAAAAGAAACTCATCAATAGAATCCTCAAGGAACAAGAAGAAGATGAAGACCAAGAGAAACATGGCAGAGATCTGTGCATAAAGAACTGAGCCGAGATGGCAAGACTTGGCCAGAACCTAAAATGATTGCTGCAAAAAGAGAAGAATGAAATGTACTTGTAGATGCTGTATACTCCACCAAGAGTCAATAGTTGTAATAAAAATCTATAGTTCTACTTACTGATTTCATTCTAGTAAGGTTCATAACAGGGAGTTATGGGAGGCAAAGAATGTGTTATTTGCTTTGAATCATCTGATTTCATTTGGTCTCTTACATGCGTAGTGTTTCTCTGGAGGAATCCCTTCTGTTTTTAACTGCACCATCTTTTGGCACATCAGAGTATGTATTGAATTTTCCCCTCTGGTGCAAAAATATTAATTCTTTGTGTGGGTTGAGAGATTCATGCTTAATTGGATCATTATTTGTTAACAAATTTAAGTTTGCCTTGGACACCTCCACTTGGATTTTTTTCAATTAACCTAGACAGATACATGTACTTATTTATTATGTTTCTGCATGAACATAGGCTTCGTGGAAATTATGTTTAATTTATTATTAGATGCGTGATGATTAGGAATGAGAGATTTACCTCTAATTGTGCATAGAACAGTGATCATAAAAAATAGACATGTTCCTTCCATGGGACATCATGCAGTCAGTTATCGAACCTCAGTTACTTTTCCATATTTTATTTTATTAATTAAATTTTGTTCAAAGTAATTAGTAGCATTAAAATATATTTTATTTTTTTTTGTAAAAAATTTACTTTAAAAAATTTTAAGTGGATCATTTTATTAATATTATTTTGCTTATAATGTTCCTTGAAATTATTTACCTGAAGTAACATTGTAAATGATGAGATATGATAGAAAGGCAGGAAAGTTTTGTTAAAAGTGTTGAGTTGAAAAGTGTTTTTGTTTGGTAGTACAAAATAAAAATTGTTTTTATGATTTTCATTATTGTAAATTAAAAATATATAATACACAAAATTTAGAAAATTTTGTATTTATTCATTATTTGTATCTTTAATTTATAAATATTTCATCTGTTGCCTTCCAAAACAAAAATAAATGTAGATGTTCTTTGTGTGGTACACCATGCATTACAAGGCCAATTTTAATTCATGCGAAATTGTAACCCTAATATATGGTGTCCCTCTCAAGAAACATTTAAAGTTTTCATATTTTCTGAGAATCTAAATCACTTACAGTTTTTAATCTATCTGTCTGTTGTTATATATCCTTTTTAGTATTCAGAGGTTTTTTTTTTTTTTTTTTTGTGTAAATTAAAAAAAATATACTTCCAAGAATTGTTAATAATAATAATAATGATAATATTCATAGAATTTGAGAATTGGTGCTAAACAAATTGTAATTTTTTAATATTTTCGTTATATCAATATTAATTAAGTATACTAAATCGAAACTCTTCAGAAATACTTTTCTATATTCCTGCAGTAGATCACTGCCGGAACACTCCAGGAATGCTAAAGCTCCATAACTTTTTTTTTTTGAGAATATGAAACTTTTCAGTTATCTTACCAACCCCATTAAATAGTCTTGAGTCGTGTTTTCTGTTTCCAATAATAACACTGTTGTAGATTAGATATTTATCTGATATAATGCTACTTACTGATTGACTGGATTTTGTTGTATTAAAGTATGCATTACATAATAATGATTGTGATATTGCCATTGTTGTACTCATACATCACAGCCCGGTTTTTCTTCTTCTTTTTTATTTCATACCGTTCCAACAATTTGAAAAATTAAATTTTTTTTATATTAAAATTAAATACCTAATGTTTAGTCTGAATACTTATATTTTTATTTGTGATTTTATCAATGTTTCAAATATTTAAGTTAGATGACGGATGTAATGTTTAGTATCTTCCTAATGTTGACTGAATTTCTTCTTTTTATTTCATTTTCAAATGTACTGTTACATTTAATAATACTCTATACATATATATCATGATTACTTCAAATCTATCCTTTCAGAAAACTTTGAAGTAAAATAATTTCAAATCTAACAAAATTTTCTTATTTCCTTTTGTTTTAGAGTATATGCAACTCATTCGTTTACACACATATGTACATTCATTAATTTGTCTTCCATAGATAAATAAATGCATAATCTGATGCAGAATTAGTTTTGCTTGGTTGTATTGATATATCTGCTTCTCTTTGAGAAATCCTTTTTTTTTTTTTTTTGTATTTGATGTAGTTCTTTAAAATCTTATTAAATTTTTTTTAAAACAGTTGATAGAATTTTTGTTTTCCAGAACGTTTAAGAGCCACAACATCTTCAAACAACTCTGGTGGGGTGAGTACTGCTTTCTTATTTCATTTTGCATGGTTTCCATCTAATTAAGCATGCCCTAATGGTACACTGCGGTTTTACTTCTCTCTGTTACAACATTTTTCATTAGATAAGATTGTCAGATTTATAAAAAATTATATTAGATAACAAATAACCAACTTTATGAGAAATTAATTTATTCTTTTTATTTCATGAAAAAAGAGTATTTCAAATTGATTTGTTATTAAAAATACAACTCTTGTTATCTAGAAATAATTTATATAAAACAAATTTTCATTGTAATAATAATTTTCATTTTATACAATTTTTATTTAAATAAAATTTTAATGACAATATTTGTTGGTGATAAATTTATTGAACCTTGACTGTTAGGTATATGATAATTTTTAAATACCATATAATCTCAGTAATCCAAACTAATTGATGGAAGGAGTGTTTTGTTTACTGAAAAGTTTAGATTACCAATGGTGTTTAGGCAAATTACATACTATGAAAGATTAAAATTCATTACATACATGCAACTTTATGAAGTAGATAAATACCTTTTACTCATTTGAAAACATTAAACTGCATAAAAATCAATTATTTTGAAATACCTTAGTTATGTTTTGACTTTTAGAGGAACTTCCTTATTGTTCTTCAATTAGAATTTGTAGTTAAAGGATTTGTTGACACGGTTTATAGGTTCTTTTTTGGTCAACGAATAAAGAGATTGAAATGAGAAACTTCATATTCATGTTTTACTGTTATCTGTTATAATAAAACAAGATGATGGATGCTCAGAAAATTATCACAAAAAAAGTGTATGAACTTGCATGCCAATGAGAAATTAAGTTTCCAGAAATTTGATTAGGCAGGTGGGCGTTTTTCATTAGCAATTGATGTATGCCCCTTTGTGTCACTTTTTTCCTTTTCTCTATAAAATAAAGGTTTTTATCCTTCCTTCCTTCCCTCAGGTTTTTTTTCTATTTTGGATTATTGGAGTGTTTAGATCACTGAGATTTTTCTGTTTTAGAAATGCACAGTTTATACCATAACAGTAACTTAAATGTTATTCATGAGTCATTTTAAGAAAACACTGAAGAGTATCCAATCGACTCTAATATCATTTGGACTTGTGTTATTAATTAATTATTTATCAAATTATGGATTTGAGAAGTGTTTTAATGTCTGTATCAACTAATTTACTTCTTTTTAGGGTACTTGTGAGCGACGCTGTGGCCTCTGTGGACTGCTATCTGCAGTTATCTTGTTATTTAAAGTGTTGTTGTTATTTACATTTCTTATTAATATATATATATATATATATATATATATATATATATATATATAAATAAGAAACAGGCAAAAAAGAGGCAACACCAAATGTATTTATATTTCTTATTATACGAGAGTCTAATTTCATATGAAGATAGGGATTATCAGTGCCTTATAACAATTATCAGTGTTCAGGTGATAAACATTTAATAATAAGAAATATAAATAACAACAACAACACTTTAAATAACAAGATAACTGCAGATAGCAGTCCATAGAGGCCGCGTCACAAGTACCCTTTTTAGTTTACATTATGTATTTTAAAGCTTATCTACTTTTAGTCTTATTATTTGGGATTACATTATTATTTTTGGATATTTGAAAATATTTAGTTATCCTTTGAGGACAGGATGGCCTATCTCATTGGGATTTGGGTCTTGGAATGCTCGTTTCTGAAGGTTGTGGATTCAATTCCCACCTGGTTCGGTTACTTTTTATTTCTCGGCGGCCCTAGGAAATAGATGAAGACATTCCCACTCTGATAAGTACGCGGCAGGAACCTCAAGGTAGCTGTCAGAGGTTGGCAAAATGGACCATGATAGGGTCCACTTGCCGGAGTAGTTCCTCCCACTAATAGCAGTAGCAGTACCTCCTCCTTTAAGCATTCATAAATCTTTTATTGCTTTTGCTAGTAATATTTCTGTTTAAAATATCCCCAAAAATGGCAAGGTATTCAATAATTCTTTCAAAAAATTTTTTTTTCACTTACAATAAAACTGTTGTTTATTTTTTACTTTTGGTTTGGGACTTAAAACTTTTTCATGCAAAAATGTTATTGATTTTTCAGTACTAACCTCTGATAATTGGAAATATATTTCAATTAGTATTTATTATGTTGGTAATTAATGCTTTTATTTTTATTTTTTTAATGTTTAGAAAGAAAGTTTAAACCAATCACCATTCATTACAACTCCCCATGGCAATCCAGGTTTTCATCCACAAAAGGTTGGAAAAGCCACTGCAGTAAGTAATTAAATTTCATGATCTATAATTGTTATTTTTAGTTATTTGCAATTTAAAGAATACAGATTGGTTAACATTATGCTGAGTATAACTGTTAATATCATATTAAGCAACTTAATGAACATTTATTAGAATGTCTGGTTTCTGTACTTCTCTTTTCTGGATTATATAACTTCTTTTTTTTACTTTGGTAATAACCAAACTTTTTAATTCCATAGAAATTTATATTGCTAATTTTATTATTACTAATATCATTTCATTGTTTTTATGTTTTTCATGTTCATTTAATTTTTTTTTTTCAAGGGTGAATCACGGACACCAAAGCCTCCAAAGCCACCTGAGAAACCTCTCATGCCATATATGAGATATTCTCGAAAAGTATGGGACCAGATAAAAGCACAAAATCCAGAATTAAAATTGTGGGAAATTGGTAAAATAATTGGCCAAATGTGGAGAGATTTACCTGATGAAGAAAAAACAGAATACGTTGAAGATTATGAAGCAGAAAAGGTATAGGATTTAATTAATTTCTTTCCAATTTACCATTTAAACTTTTATAATTTCATTTAACGCTCGGCTATCGTGAGGGGTTATGTTTAGAACTGGTATATACAGTGGATATTGTTTATAACGACCTTGAAGGGATCAAGGAAAACTTGTTCGTTACAGCCGATTGTCGCTGTAAACGTATAATTGTTATAATGACCACGGTCGCTATATCTATCCACCTGTAATAAACAGGAAGGAAAACTTGTTCGTTACAGCCGATTGTCGCTGTAAACGTATAATTGTTATAATGACCTCAGTCGCTATATCTATCCACCTGTAATAAACAAGCCTTGGTTGTTATATTGAAAGCAAACAAGGATAATATATAAAATTTAAGCAGAATTGGCACAAGACATTTGAAAAGGAAAACATACCAATATTATTTAGCATATGTAATATAAACTCCTATGGACATATGTATTTTTTTATAAAGTAATGAACTTCTTAACATTAATCCTATTTCTAGATCAATTTCCATTAGAGAACATTGTTTGCCCTTAAAATGGAAAATCTGATCAGGTGTTAATTTGTAAAAAAGTCCTGTTTTACCGCTTTCAGTATTTCAGCGTCATGATAATTCTTACGAACTATTGGCTGAACTGTCGAAAACCATTCGTAAATTAACTGAAAAGGAATGCTGGTAGCTTCACAGATACATTTTTAAAAATAATATGCTGGGAGCCGAATCTTTGTATCCATCCCCACGAAATACAAGTTCAAGATTGATAAAGAAGATTTTAAAAATTCATTAGTTGTTTTGAGTAAAATCGGTTCTGATATCGGAATATTGCACTTTCCGTAGGCCCTAAACTATTTGAGAAGAACTTGGTCTATTACGTCATAAGTAGATGGTTATTGTTTTTTAAATTAAAAGATTCAGCATGTTCTCAAATAGATTCAAGAATTTTCAAATTATTAAGACTTACATCAAATTCTTAAGCCAGGCTACTATTGGATTTTTCTCTCCATACTGTAGAATATGTGGACTTTTTCTTGCAAGAAAATTTTTTTTCTCTTCAACATTCTTATAATGGACGAGCAGTACTAAACAGAAGCAGAAATTAAATTGATCTTATAAATGTGATGTCTACATAGAGAATGAATGGAATGGAATATTAGATTACCCAGAAAAGTGGAAAAAAAATAGTTTTGGAGTTCTGATAGCCAACTGTCACTATAGCCAAATTAGTCGCTACAATGATGGTTGTTATATCCATCCAGAACAATGTTTCAAAAGCTTCTGAATTTGAACCTGGCATTTTCGTTGTTGAAGCCAATACTTTATTGTAGCCGATGTTGTTATTTACGATATCCACTGTATTAATATTATCTTATTGTAACAGCTTTATTTTTAGATTTGTATTTCTATATAGTATATGATATAATTATATTTTTTCAATAGATGTCCATATGGGTTGTGTGTGTATGCATGTATACGTTAATGCACATGTTTGTTTGAGTGTGTATGCTAGTATATTTTATCAAGCAAGAACCAAGAGCCATCTTATATAGATTATTTCAGAGTTGGAAACAAAGTTTACAGAAAAACAAATTATATCCTAATTAGTTGAAAGAATAGTTTAGAAATAAAGAAAGTTTGGCCATTTTCACAAACTGTGCTGTCTGATTGATTATAGCACTTTCAGTATATTTTTCTTATGAAACATATAATTACACAAATCCTGGATTGGCTTTAAGCTGGATTCAGACCATGAGAGTTTTCCTCACAAAGCAGTTTCTAAACCATTTCCTTCCCCCTCCCCTACAATTGATTTCCATTGGCTGTCCAACATTCATCCGCACACTAGTTAGTAATTTTTTAATTTATTTTTTCTGTTGCCTTTAAAGAGCTTTGGCCGCCTTCTCCATCTCTGCTTATGTTGGGCTACTACATCCAGTTTGCTGCATACAGATCTAAAGCAACTTTGTTGATAGGTAAACATTCTGCATCAAAAGAAACTCACACCAAATAGTTGCATTGATAATAAATCAAATAGAGTCAATTAGTTTGGTTTAATTATACAAAAATCATCCTCTTAAATGTTTCCTTATGAAGACATCCATTTTAACATCCAAGGAATCCATTTCAAGCAGTGATTTTAGTATCTTTAAATCTTCCATATTCGTTCTTGCAAAACTTTTTATGTTTCATCAATATTATCAGCTGCCATATCCTGAATCAGCATGTTGCCATACTTGAATCATTGATGTAAAAACTTACCTAACTATCAGCAACATTTATGTTGTTTCTCAACTTTTTTGTTACTGGGGACATGGTTATAATTATTAATACCCTATCATGGTGAGGAACAAGTATTCATAAATTAACTCTCCATGGCTGCCTCATGATAACTGGTTGTCCACCCTTTATTCACATTTTCTTGAAAATTGCGTTCTTGAATAATTTTATGCCTGATTCATGACAGAGATCCTCTCTATTAAAATATGCAAGGAAAACACTCACTGTTTAAATTCAGCTTTTAGAACCCTGATTGACTAGAATTATGCTAACATTGAATCCTCTTAAAATTACTGGTGGATTACAAGCTTTTTTAATTTTTTGTTTTTTTATGGCCTTGAGATTTTACGCAAAAACCTATTTAAGTGTTGTTTTTTTAAGTATTTATTTATGGAGTGTTGAGAATTTTCCATTTAATTTAAAATATTTCTTTATTGATGATGTGATCAAATGGTATTTGTTAAGATTTATGTTTATCCTTAAATGCATCAGCAAGCAAGGTTTTTTTATAAGAAGCTGATAAAATGTAAATATTGAATTACATTTTTAAAAGTCAGCATTCTGTATCGCTATAATAGAATCCTCTTTTGGTTTTGGTTTTTATTAACTACATTATGCAAGTTTCCAACTTTTGTTTTCTTTTTCAGGTTCATTAAATAGGTAAGGCTAAGGTATATAGCATATTTCTTATCGTTTTACCTGTACTTAAGAACTATCGTAGTGTACTAATGAACTAGAAATACCTACATAGTTTCAATTGCTTAAAGAGTGTTGGATCACTGAATAGTTTATATAATGCTTATAATAGTTTATATTTTTGTTATTTAAAACATTCTAAATAATTTCAAAATAAAAATGTGTTTAAATAATTTTTTTTAAATCAATTTTTTTGTATTTATAATCTTTTTTTTTTAAAAAAATTAATTATTGTTTCAGTTGGAGTACGAAAAAAGTCTAAAAGCCTATCATAACTCTCCTGCTTACTTAGCATATATGGCTGCTAAAGCTCGTGGAAAATCAGGTAAAGACATCAATGTATTAAAGTGAAGAGCAAGATTAACTTAGCTTTGTTAATTTTTGTGACTAACGTTTAATGACTATTTTCTCTATTACTTTATGATATTTTCACCATTTGTTGTCGAATCATGGTATATATTAATTCAGTTCAGTCAATTAGCACAGTCTAATTTCACTAACAAATAATATAAAGAAACTTGATTCAATCATGGTGTTGTGAAGCAGCATATAATAAATAAATTAATGCAAAATTTGTTTCAAATGTAAAGTTTCAAGAACCAAGAACAATTTTGATCAGTTGAATGATTATGAGTTTATTTATTAGATTCAGATTATTTATGTAATAAGTAAATCAAAAGTAATTATTAAGATAATCATTTGAAACTTTCCTGTTTGTGTTTTTTTCTCCTTATAAACCTATGGAATGAGCTCTTTTTAGTTTTATTATTTAGTATATTTCACTCTAAAATATATTTTGTTTAAATATAATAATTATTAAAAAGTTAAATAATTAAACGAAACATTAAATTTATAGAAGGTAAGTCAATGAACGATAATATTTGAGTTTTCATGTACTTTTTTTAGTAACTGAATGATGGAGATCTCCTTTTGCTTCCTCAGTTATTAGGCCGTTTTTTAAAGCCCAATTGTTCTGTGAACAAAATTATTATGCCTGTAGTTATAAAACTGGTCCTGCTGAGTGAGTGGCCAAGTATCATTATAGATACTTTATCCTTGGAACACATATCATGATTAATGTTCAACATGTAGTGCCCTATTTCTCTGAATTATAGTTGCACAATCTTATTCTTTTTTTTGCCTCAACCCCTCATATATTTTAAAGGGTGGTCTTATATTACAGAGACTAAATATTTTTTTTTTTGTTTTCTGCTGTCTTGAACTTATACTTAATATTTTTAAATATGATTGTTTTCTCATTTGTATTATTTATTGTACAGACACTTTATATGTATACATACTTGTATATATTTTTTTGATGATACCATTTTATTAATATTATGAAATATTTTAATTTTTTTTATACAGCTCAACAATCCTCAGATGATAGAGAATCTCATGATCGATCATCAGGAAGTAGTAAACAAGATCGGAGAATTGATATTCAACCAGCTGAAGATGATGATGGTCTGTCTTATTTAAATTCATAATTTTTAACTACTATAATAAGGCTAGCATTAGTATTATAATTAACGTGTATTTTACTTTTTTTTTTTTTAATTTCATGATGGTTCTGTATTTTCCTGTAACTTTAGTAGAAATAGATATTACTCTCTCGCTAACTTTAATTATCTGAAAAAAAATGTAATTGAATTTTTTCCTATCGACATTTTTCTATGATATCTTTTAGGTTTTTCTATGATTGTGTTATATAAGGGTGGTATATTAGGTTATTGGAGGTTTAATTATCAAAAATGTTATTAATATTGAAATTGCACAATCATTTATTAATTAATTTCAATTTTTTTATCATAGGGCTCTGTATTAGGTTACTGGAGGCATATAGTTTTTGTGATTGCACAATATTAAATTTATAATATCTTCTAGAACTGTGCCTTCAAAAAGTTGATAATTGAGCCATTATATCAAGAAATTAAATAAATCATCACTTCATTGCATAATGTTAAAATCGATAGTGTTTCCAAAGATGATGCTTCTGATAACAATAAATGACCCTTATGTCAAAGAGTTGAAAAGTAAAAAATAAATAGTTACAGGATTGCTCAATCTTTAAATTAACAATATTTTGAAAAATTATGCCTCCAGAAACATAATAATGGAGCCTTATATCAAAGAGAACTGAAAAGTAAAAGTAAATAAGCACGCTTGTCCAGTCCTACAATTGATAACATTTCCAATAACTATTCCTTCAATACACATATCAAAGGACTCTTATAGCAAAGAAATCCTAAAAATTGGAATAAATCGGTATGCAATTTGCACAATGCTTTCAAAAACTATTCCTTCTATAAAAAATCAAAATAAATTGTTTGATGATTGCCTGATTTTGAAATATTTGTGATTTTTTGATAGATACACATTTAAAATTACAGTAATGGTGCCTTAAAATGAATGAATCCAAAAAGTTAAAATAAATTCATGTGAAATTTAATTCACTGATTATGTTCTGTGAATAGGTAAAAAAAAATGTTAGTTGTTGTTATTCGGCAACCATGAATAAAACTTATAGTTACAGTCGCCATGACAACCAATTTTCCTAAAACAGTTGCCCTTTCTAACTGGTAACTAATTTATTTGCTTATCAATAAATTACAACTAACGATTTTACTATATTCAAAAGAATTGCAATTAAAATAAAATAGTTGTAGTTTTTATCTGTTAGTTACAACTAATTTTTGCCGAACTCTGGCCTCCTGGGATAGAGAGATTTTATTGAAAAATGGCTCCCAAAACCTATTTAAATGATTTTTTTTTACATTTAATTAGTTGTTGTGTTAACTTCTGCCACGATTGTTATAGTGCCTCTAAGATAAGTTTGCCTGTAGGAAAAGGGAGCTCGCAAAGCCTTTCCCCTCTCAATTTCAACCTCCCTTCCTCACCATAGCAATCACCTCATACTGGAAACGCGTTTTTCGATATTCGATTTTCTTCTAAATTCTAATTTCGTGAATGAAATGAAAAAAAATGGTAAAAAAAAATTTCTACTTTAAAAAAAAATTGTAGAGGTATGTACAAATAAGTATAGAAAAGATAAAAGACTGGAGGATTGGCAGGAAAATATTTTGCCACCTCTCTCCTCCTCTATCCACCTTCCAACATATCTTAGACGGACTCTACTTATGTATAAGATATGTATATGCATGATTTTTATACATGATATAATTAGATATTAATTATTTTACAACTGTTTAAGTATAGTATCATTCCCTGTACCTACATGTATACAAGATACATACAAACAAGTTTATATATATATGCGTGTTTTATAATTATATATAATGTTTTCATAAGTATTTTTTTGAGTTTAGATCAAGATGATGGTTATTCAGTTAAGCATGTTGCATATGCCCGTTACCTAAGGAATCACCGTTTGATTAATGAAATTTTTTCTGACTCAATTGTTCCTGATGTAAGATCTGTAGTGACTACCGCAAGAATGCAGGTTCTTAACCGACAAGTGCAATCATTAACCATGCACCAGGTATAGTTTCTTCTAAACCCTTACAATTGTTTATTATTTAATTTCAGTATTTTATGATTTATTCATTTATGTAAAATGAAGCTATATCATTCTCATTCTTGGTTTATATAAGTATAGACTTCATTAATATCTATTGTGGATTTGGTTATGAAAATAAAAAATAATGTTATTTATATGATTTTCAAACTATATTTTTAAGAATATAAACCTATTTAAGAATATTTTCAGTCCAGTCTCTTGCCAATGTAGATCATTCTGATGATGTCATCTGTCACTTGAGTAATAAACCAATTCCATATTAAGTTTAACTCCATTAATCCATTACCACTGTTATATTGAGCGCACATGTTTTACTTATTTATTTATTAATTGAGTATTGGTACATTCTGCTAGATTGAAGGACATTCATATTAGGGCTACATTAATCATTCACACAATATGTACATATAAATAATAACTAAGATAGAAATAATAAAGACAAAGAAATATTGAAAAAATAAAAAAAGTGAATTAATATGGATATATTAAAAAAAATGAAATAATACATAGAAGGTAAATGAAATTAAAATAAATAAAATACATTCACACCTATATACAATATTTACATTCGCTCAAGAGGTTGCAGGGCCACTGTTG
Organism: Nezara viridula; assembly: GCA_928085145.1. Lineage (NCBI taxonomy): Eukaryota > Metazoa > Arthropoda > Insecta > Hemiptera > Pentatomidae > Nezara > Nezara viridula. The sequence continues at coordinate 185,531,121 of OV725078.1, read as the reverse complement.
TTTTAACCTCTGGGGAGGATTGTAGGGATGGCTGGAGCTGAATAGGGATTGTGCTTCAGGATTTGGATGATGAGTGAGGTTCTGGTGAAATTTGGAAATATGAAGGTTATTATGGAGGTTTTATTGGTTACATAAAAGGGAGCATCGACTATTGTTCGGAGAACTTTAGACTGGAAGGATTGAATGCGTTAAGATGTTAAATAGTTTTACTGTTTCCCACAGTTGTAGTCCATAGGTCAAGATAGGTTTCAGGATTGTCTTGTAGATTAGTAGTTTGTTGTTGACTGAAAGTTGAGATTTTCTATTCAATGGTCTATATAGCTGCCCCTATCATCTGTTAAGTTGTTGTCTTTAAGTCTGGTATGTGGTGCCATGTTATTATTTTATCTAGAGGAAAGCCAATATACCGGACTGTATCAGAGAGAGGAAGTGGTATTGAGTTAAAGTAGACTGGTTGAACAGGAATTTCGCTGAAGGGTAAAAGTGATATGTTTGGATTTGGATTTATTTACTTGGATATACCACTTATTACACCAGTGTTCAATAAGAGAGAGGTGACTTTGTAGGTTTAAGGATTCTGTTTCAGGATTAGGATTGGAAGATAGGATGGCTGTGTCGTCAGCGAATGTTGCCAAGAGGGTTTCGGGATAAGTAGGAATATCAGCGGTAAATAGAATGTAGAGGACGGGACCTAAGACCCTGCCTTGAGAAACTCCTGCCTCGATTGAATGACAGTTGGAGGATTTTGTACCACAACGAACTTGAAAGGAGCGGTCAGAGAGGTAGAATCGAAGTATTAGATATAAGGACTGGGGTAGATGGGTTTTAAAGTTAAAGAGCACTCCGGTGTGCCATACGCGGTCGAAAGCTTGAGCGATGTCCAGGAATGCTCCCGAGCAATACTTTTTGCTTTCTAGGGCTGAGGATATGTGGTCAACAGTCGGAGTCCTTGTTGGACAGTGAAATGTTGTGAAAAAAAAATCCAAATTGATGGGTATGAAGGTTTTATGATTCTATTATGGGTAGGATTTTTTTTTTTTTTTAAGGATTGGAAGTAGGCTAATTGGTCTATAGGATGATTTATTATTGGAAAGTTTGCCTTGTTTCAGGAAAAGTACAATAGCGGAATATTTCCATAAGAGAGGAAAATGAGTAGTTCTTAGGATGCAGTTGTGTATATATATATATATATATATATATATATTTATATATATTATATATATATATATATTTATATATATTATATATATATATATATATATTATATATATATATATATATATATATATATATATATATATATATATATATATATATATATATATATATATGAGAAACATGATAGTTTTGGGTGGTAATTGATCACCTCACTTGGAAGCCATCACCTCGACGGAGAGAATGGGAAATAATATGGGATTTTAGAATTTTTTTGTTGTTATTCCAGAGGGAATTGTCGTGAGTGGAGAGGGAGGCAAGATAGGAGTTTAAGGATTGGGATTTAGTGTGGACGGGGTGGCCGAACATTCTAATGTGTGTGCACAGCACCACTGTTGCCCGGCAACCTGATCTATGAGACAATGGATTTAAAATAGTCACGAGTTCGCCTCCCTGCGCTAGGGGAGTCTTTTAAATCCCCGCCCACACCCCCTGTTTTGATATGGATTAGGCCGAAGATGTGTTGAGATAATTTATTTTTCTTTAGAAATCGTGGAGAGGGATTAGGGGAGGAAGCAGTCCAGGCTGCTTGTTGAATGGTAGTGGTAAAGGAATGTATGGCATTGTCAAGGTCTTCTGGAGTTTTCAGGATTATTCTGAGATCAATTTGATCGAAAAGGATTTGATGGAAGAGTTTCCAGTTGACTGGGCCTCTGATGAAGGATGGTGGAGAGGGTTTAGGAATAGGAGCTCTAGATACTTGGAATATTAATGGACTGTAGTCTGAGGAAAGTTCTTCAAGGCGTGCAATGGAATAGTTGAGGGGACCTAAACCACTGCGGATGAAGAAATCAAGGATATCGGGATTACGGTTAGGATCAGTGGAACAGTATGTAGGTGAATTCAGCAAAACGAGATTAAACTGCTGGGAATCGAGTGCAGACCGCAGTGTTTGACTGCATGATTATGTGGTTCTTGAACCTCATTGCTGATGCTTGGCATTTAAGTCTGCACACAGGATGAAATGGTGTCCTAAGGAATTGAGGAGGGGACTAAATTGGATATTAGAGATGGATTGGTTAGGAGGGCAATACACTGATGCAAGGGTAATAGGAAAGGAGGAGGTTTTGATTATGATAGCAGTGGGCTGGAGGAAATCTTGAGTAGGTGATGAGAGAGGAATTGGTATACAATGACTGCAATACCAGCATATGCTCTACCGTCAGGATAATCAGTACGTTGAGTACTGTGGTATTTTTAAAATTTGTTTTTTGGTCAGACGAGTTTCCATAATAAGGGCTACAGCAATGTTCTTGTCTATTAATAATGCTGTTAGTTTGTCAGTGTGGTTTCTAACACTATTCGCATTCCAAAGGAGAATGGATAAGGGTTTGATGGGATTCATTTAAGGATTTTTTGAAGGAGGGATGAGGTGAGATACTAAATTTGTAAGGAGAGATATCAGTGAGGTAACAAGAGATTTGAATTCAGTGAGGAAAGATGCCAACAAACTTGTAAGATCTGTGGCTTGTGATGGAGGAGCAATATGAGGAATGTGATGTTGATGAGGGTTCTGTACATTAGGAGGGATAGGGTGTTGAAGTTGGGATTGGGGTTCCTGTTGCGGCAGTGGCTCACATTTGTCAGTCGGGACTCTATCCCCTAGTAACTGAGAAAAAAAACTTTATGAATCTACTATTTTAGCAGGTCCTCTTCTGGGTTTAGCAATTTCTTCTTGGTTCCGGGGTTCACAAATTTTATTTTTGTAGGCCTGGCAGCCCTTATAGTCAGGGTGTGCTTCCAGGCTTAAAGCACTTACTGCAGGAGTAGTTTTTGGTTTCTTGCATTCACCAGTCTTGTGTGCCTCCATATTTCACGTATCTTGGAATGTGGTAGCAGTATGTTTTGGTGTGGTCATATGCCTGGCAATTATGGCACTGGACGATTTCTCTTTTAGAGTATGTTTTTTCAATCTTAACACTTGTATAATATAATCTTTTGATTTCATATATTTTATCGACTCCTACTGTGGGTTCTAAATTTATGAAAAATTTTGGTAATGATATTTTTCTATTTGTCCCAAATACATCTCTGTCGTCCTTCATAACATTGGTGACCTGTGGGACTTTGAAACCTAGTGCCATCAATTCTTCTTTGATCTCCTCGACTGCGGTAGAAGGATGTAAATTTTTTATTACTATCCTCAGGGAACGCTCTTGCCTCAATTAGTAGGTGTGAAAATCTGCCTTTGTGTCTGATAAATATTTAATTATTTGCTGGTATTCATCAACTGTGCCTGGGAATATTTTAATATCGTTAGTGCAGCTTAAGCAAGATTAGCTACCAGGAGTTATAATTTTGTTTAAATGTGTGTGTAGTAAAGGGAAATTTTTTAAATTTTTAACGAAAATTGGAGGGGGTCGAGGTTGAATATCATCTGCTGCTGTTGTTGGAGTCACAGGAGGCATTATTCTATTCGATCGACAGCTTTTTTTTTTGCAGGTGACAAAACATGGTGTAGGTCCGACAGAGCGAGACCTCGTTGTTGCACCTTCAGAAGACTTAAGTTGGTGGTAGTATATCATAACATATCAGAAGAAAATGGAGGAAGAAAATTTTTTTTTAAAAATCAAGGGACATAAGTGAAGACTCCAGCCCAACTGACCAACCTGGATCAGCCAGGTACTTATGGCTGCGAGATAACAGAACAGGCCTCTATAAACCAGCTTCATTTTACACAACTGTACACAATAAATAATAACAGCACTCACTATGGCATTAGTTCATATTATGGTCCAGGTGTTTAGCTCACTCATTGTCCCAATTTTATTTTAAAATAACACCAATTTCCTTGGAAAAAGTGAATTTTGACCACTTTTTTACCTTATCTAAGAGATGAGGTAACAGTGGTATATTATAATCTAACGCATAAGCAGAACTGTGAATGCACAAGTAAGTTTTAAAAGATTTGCAAGAGAAGGACTTTAAAGGGATCAAATCTTACCGAACGATGATCTGGCTACATCCATGTTATGTTAAAGTTAACAAAACAGTTTTAACGCCAAATAAATTAGATTTTGTGTCATCAAAACACTCTTTATGGGAAGCTTTACTTTTAAATTAAGATTGTATCTTTCAAAATGAAATCATTATCAAATTTAATTTTTAATGTTATTTTATCAAGTCTTTATTAAGTTCATTATTTGACCTTAACCAATTATTAAACTATTTATTACATTACTATTTAAATTTTCTGGACATTCAAATGTTTGCTATTAAAATCTGTCAATTTCTTTTTATTTATAGAAAAAACTCGAAGCAGAACTTCAGCAGACTGAGGAAAAATTTGAAGCAAAAAAAAGAAAATTTGCTGAATCCAGTGAAGCTTTCCAGGAAGAACTGAAAAAAGTAGGATTGAGTCATTAAAAATATAATAGTACTGTTCTATGATTATTTTGCCAAGTATTTTATTCATACCTAAATGATTTACTTTTTTTTTCTACTTCCACTTATCTATTGATATATACAGGCTTTGGAAGAGGATGGAAGTATGGAAATAGGTAAAATTTTTTAAAAGTATTATGTATGAAAAAGATTTGCAGAAGAAAACAGTTTTATGTGAGGTTATATAAAAATCAATAGGTTGAGTTTTAGTATTTAGAGAGAGAATAGATGTACGCAAAGTAAAACATTCTTGAATGTAGGGAGATTTTTTGGTTCTAAGCAGTTGGAAAAGAATGACACCAAGCAGGTATTGCTGTAGGAAAGTAGAATAACTCTGTATACCAACAAGAAACATGAGAGTACCTGGGAAACTCAAAGTTGAGTTTCACGAAACAATTTAGAAATGTTAGCCCCCAATTTAGTAGAATAGTCCTCTGTACACCAAACACCCTTAGTTGGCATGGTGGAGAAAGAAGACAGGATATAAGGAGTTGTCAGGTATTTTGAGGAATGGAATCAATGAATCTTAGGAGTTATTTAAGGACAGTTATGGATTTTCTTGTGATCTTCTAATTATGGTTGTCCCAGGTAAGGTGTTGATCAAATGTAATACCCAGGTCAGGTGCAATTTGGCAGTCAGGTCAAAATGAATTATTTATAGTGGAAATTGAAAATGAATGAAAAAGATACTTCTTTTTATTAAAATAAAAGGTAGTAGGTTTTATTAAGATCGTGTTTTGGTTCTTCCCTTTATATATTTTTGTGATATTAATGCTAAAATTCTTTTAAATATGATCTATTGGGTGTAAATCAATACTTTAAATTTATGTTATTGTATTTTATTTTTTCAAGGTAACATATTCTTTATGTGTGATTTTAGTTTTATTAATTTTATTTTTCCTTTATTAAAGCACTGTCAAAGAGCAGTTGATGAAGAAACATATCAAAAGATGGTAGAAAAGCAAACTGAATTATTAAGAAAAGAACGGAATCGTGGCACATTAATGAACACTGAAGAAACACGGAAGGAAGAAGCGTCATCCACCAGTGATGCTGGAAATGGAATTAGAGAAGTAGAGCCTGTTTCAGCAACTTCTTCCTCCGGTGCAGAAGATAGTATGAACAGTAGTGAGGTAGATATTTTCTGAATACTGTATTAGATCAATATTTTTTTTATAATATTCAGTGTCTATTAAGTTATTTATATAGAGCAGGCAGGGTGCTTCTTTGTTTATAGCATTTGATTTTGTCTGTTTTTATTTCAAAGCTACTAATTAATTTGTGGTTAAAGTTTAGAGAAAGTGAAACCATTACAAATTTGAAATGATCCTATGATTTCAGATGATCAAACTATGACTTAAATACTGTTGTTGCAAATAGATTTTTTTTTTCTTTGATTTGCTCTGAAGTATCTGTTGTTTTACCTTCTTTCTATTTTTATTTTTATTTATTTTGTATCTTGGTTTCTTGTTGACTGTGCACACACTAACAAAAGTGCATTGTATGGAAGTTCTATATCCTTCTCACCTTCATATTCTGTGTCACTTCTGGTAAATTTATATTATAATTCTTCATTTTTCTTCCATAATTTTACGCCAGTTTTCATTCATTCAGATGATTTATGTTTCCAATATCTCATTTCTGCTTCTTGGAGACTATTTCTCATCCTTATACATTGTTGCGACTAACATAGGTTATAAGTTTTTATTTAATTTTTTTATTTATATATAGAAAAACATTTTATTTGTATATAGCTGTATCATAAATATTAAGTATACTGATACATCCCAGCGACGAAATCATTGGCTACTTCCAGGTTGCCTCTCATCGATATCACATGACATGAACAAGCAGCAAAAAGATAGTATGGCTGCTGGATACGTAAAAGTAAGGCATATCGTGAGGCCTGGTGACACATTAGCTCTCGTCCCAGCACGGACCTCAATAGAAAACTCAAGGTTTTTCCATCCACTAATGAATGAGTGACGTCCCATCTCTAAATAAATTATTTTCTCCAAGAGAACATCTGTTGAGCTGCATCGCTGCGACATGAAGAACAAATATGATCGGCTAGCTAGAAATAAGTTACTCCATGCGCTACAGACCTGTGTGGTCCTTGGCCGCCTCAATGAGCACTCGCCAGATGACTCTATCTTTCGCGCAGTCGCTCGCCAGTTGCAGGTATCTTTCTTTAATAAGGTAAATCTTTCTTCTTTGCTAGATAGGGTCCAGCTTTCCAATCCATTTGTGAGAACAGGCCTAATGAGGGTCTTACATATGCAGCATTTTGTGTGACGGGAGATGGCAGAGCTTCCAAGGTGTTTGCTGAGTCCAAAATAGCACCTGTTTGCCCTTATTAATCGCTGGTTGATCTCCAGGGATATTCTATTTCCACAGCTTACAATTGCTCCCAGATAGGTAAACTGGTCTACATTGTGGAACGTAAATGGGCCCATAACCACCGGTACTCGTACTGCAGTCTCTGTTTCAGGTCCTTCTTGCATATACATTGTCTTTTCCTGGTTTACACTCAATTCCAAAGCTTCTGCCGCTTCAGCCAACCTTAAAATAAGATCTGGATCATCAACAAATCCCAGTATTTGCATTAATCTGTTAAAGATAGTGTCGGTACTCTGGATCCCTGAGTCAGGTATCACCTTCTCCAGGACCAGGTTAAACAATAGGTAGGCAAGCACATCCTCCTGCCTAATTTATTTGTAAATTTAATTTCAAAAGTTTTTTAAAAATGTTTTTAAGATTTATTTTTATTATTAATAATGTTTATGGGAAAGATCTTTAATTTATTTTATTTTGTTGTTAGCATGTCTTGGTTAATTTATTTCTTTTCAATACATTACTGACTGCTCTTTGGTATTTTATTCATGGCCTTTATAAATTTATATCATTTTAATATTTTTAGCAGTTAATTAATGCCTACATATAAGTTAGGCGGATTCGGTGATTTATTGTTTTGTTTTTTTAACACCCGCCATTGCCACATACAGTACTAGGAAATTTTATTCCTTTTGTGTTTTCCTGATTTTTTTCTGAATTAAATTATTTTTTAGACATCAAAGGAAGTGTGTATGTATGCCTGATATATTTTACACTGTTATTGTCTAGTAAATTTATCATTTTTTGAGGTATACTGATACGTTTTAAGCTGAGATACTTAAATTTGTCTGATTTCACATAGTTTTTAGTTCTTCCAATAAGATAATGTTCAATTACATCAAAATTGCTTGAATTAATTTTAGGTGTTTCCTTTATTGTCTCATGGTATTCTTATCGTTTTATTATTTTTTCTGTAATTATAATTTTTATTTGGTTATATTGCATTTTATCATCATGGTTTATGTTTAGACTAGATGGACTAAATAATAATAATAATAATAATTTTAGTTAATTCATTTTTTTTAGAATGTGGAAAGTGAACGTGCTGAATCATCAATAGTCAAAGATGAATCATCAGCTATGCCTAATGGTTCTGCCGTTGGTAGTGGTTCTTCCAGTGGACAGGCATTAAAAAGTGATATACCGTTGAACAACTCTTCTGTGCCATATACAGTACCTCCTATTTCATCGGGATTTCAAACTCAATATTCCAGTGGCTATTCTAATCAAAGTAATATTGTGATTCAGCAGAACCAAATGCCTCCACCATCTCCATCTCCACAAGCATATTATCCTTCACAACAGTATTCTGGAGTTTCAAGACACCAGTATCCTTATAATCAGCCTCCATTTTCCCAATATGCAAATCCACCTGCTCCTCCTTTGCACTCATATTATCCTGGATATCAGCAATATCCTGGTCATCATATTCAAACACCTCGCCCTCATCATTATAATGTTCCTCCTCAAGAAAATACTGTTCAGGTGAGTGAATTATACATTTGGATTAATTATATCTTTAATATTGATACAATAAAAATTACCATGAATGCTAGATAAATTAGGCTGATATAATTATTAGCACATAAACATCTCTGTTTTTTTTATATTTTACTTGAAGTATTTCAGAAAACAAATGTTCCGCTCAAGGTCAAATATTCATGTTAATATCTTTATTCGTGAAGTTAATGCGTGCTCTTGTAAAAATGATATTGTTTTAATTTTACCAAAAAAAAAAAAATTTGCTCAGGTAAAGAATCATTATCAGCAATTGAAATGGTGCCCTTTTTTTGAAATTGACCTTATTTTATGAAAAAAAAAACTATCTTATGGAAGTTTTCTTATTATTTTATGACTATCAACTGTAACAGTATATTTTGCATTTTAATTTTAAATTAAAAATGAGAAATTTGGTTGCTATTCTTCTTTCAATAATTTACATTAGAATCCCAATATTTTTATCCTTTTAATTTGTATATCCCAGTAATTCCTACAAATTTGCTGGTTCCAAAAAAAAATCCTTTCAATTCATACTAAAACAGTTACAGTGTCTATTAGACATAGAAAAGATGGAAAATTTTAAAACCTGCAAAAGTCAGAATTGTATGGAGAAACATTAAAAGGCAGAGAATTTTACATGGTACATAACGTAAGCGCAAATTCACTGTTAAAATTTAAAATAATTATTAGAATTTTACATTTCTATGCCCAAAAAGTGAGAAGAAAGCTCGGTTTGCGCTAGTTATATGCTTGTCTATTTCTGACCATTGGTCATTCATTGAGGTTTTTGTGGAGCCGAGGAATTTGAATTTTTCTACTCTCGGGAATGGTTTTCCTTCTACGCAGATTCTGTTATTGGGATGGAATTTTCGCCTTATTATCATATATTTTGTTTTGTCTTAATTTACTTATAGACCGATCTGCTCTGCCTCTCTTATTAGAGTCTTAGCGAATTTCTTAAAGTCCTCTTGATTACTTCCAAGGGTAGTTATTCTTTCTTTCAAAGATATTGAACTCCTGAAAAATCGCAAGAAATACCAAATTAAGGGTGTACAATGCTATGATAAAGACAGTTCTAATATATGGCTTTGTGACCTGAACACTAACCATTACCCTAGAAAAAGTATTGAAAGGTTTGAGAGAAAAATCCTCCACACAATAACTGGAGCGATCTGGGATCAGTGTACTAACACATGGAGAAGAAAGACCAATAAAGAACTTCTTACAGGAACTGGTCAATCAATATCCCATGATATGAAGGCATGAAGGTAAAGAAGGGTGGGACGTGTAGCTCATTGCAATCCATCTGGAAGCCTCTATGCAACAATGAGTGTCTCAATCGAAGGTAATAGATCACGTACAAGGCCAAAAAGCAGATGGATAGTTAGAATCAACCATGATGCAACTGAGCTGCTTGCAGATAACTGAAAAGAAATAGCCCAAGACAGGCAGAGATGTAGCAGGCTTGTTAAGGTGGCAAAAGATCTACATAGCCTGTAATGCCAACAGAAAAAACAACAACGTGTTTTTGCTTTGTTATATTAGTTAAAAATCTATTATTACTTATGTTCCATCTGTTTTTTGTATCAAAGAGGTTTTTTTGATATTTTTTTTATCATTGGATAATTTTTGTTCTTTTATTCTATGTAATGAGAAAATCTGTATATTTATATGTATATGTATGTGTGTGTGTATATATATATATATATATATATATATATATATATATATTATATATATATATATATATATATATATATATATATATATATACCACAGCCTGACCTTGCTAACTAGAATATCTCATTAAATTGGTTGGTAGCTTAATTGCAATTTAACACTCTTGTTTGTTTTGTTTTTCGTCTTATTCTTCTAAAATAACATTCTTAATTAGTTCAAGTCTTGCAAGAATAATCAAAATATTACTATATACAATTTAGTTAAAAGGTAAGAAGGTTCTTAAAAAAAATAATTTACTGATGATAATTTAATGTTTTCATTATTTCAGCTATTATTGTGATTTCATCTTCCTTAATTTATTTATTTCCATACTAGATTGGTCCTGCCCTCCTCAAAACCTTCTATGAACAAAAGTTTATCAATAAGTATTAGAAAATCAAAAAGTTACATCTTATAATTGAAGTTACAGATTTAATTATATTATTGTTTCTGTAATCCTAAACTGTGTTGTATCAGTAAGTATTTGAATGTATTTTTGTTATGTTCGAGTTCTTCATCTTCTATTGTTTATTTATATAGCAAACTAAAATGAATGGTAAACAAGTTACTAAACCTACATGTCTGATATTTCTTCTTATTTCGATGCATAATGATTATATATGTTTTAGAGACCAACTGAAGAGGATATGGATCAGTCAAGCATCGATGAAAGTACTGAGGATACTAATAACTTTGCAGAAGTGGATCCTAAAAAACTAAATGAGCGAACACCTGTGGAAAGAGAATGTGGGCTGTCTAAAGAAAAAAGTTTTCAGACAGTGTATCCTTAAAAAGTAGATTGTTCTTATTTGACCATCCTGACATTCAAGCATAGATTAGAATACTGCAGAAGGTAGGCTACAGAAAAAATGTTTTTTCTGTTTTGCAAGTTTGGAACTTACATACCCTGATTGATCATTTTTGAGAAACTTGAAATATATTGTTTTTAAAAAGCTCCACATGTCTAACTAAGATTTGAGAACAATGAATATTATCAAACACCCTGTCCAGCTTTCATAATAATATAAAGGTAAAGGATCTGAAATTGGCTTCTGTTATTTCATACAAATCAAAATTAATTCCATTCGATGAAAAAAATCTTGTTTTCTCATCCTTGCAATTATGTAAATCATATTTAATTTGATAATTTAGGCTTATTCAGCTTCTACAGGATTAAGATCCATACATTTTACCATCCTGATCAATGATACTTGCTATCCTGTTACCTGAAGAGTCATCAAAAAATATTCTTATCAATGCTGAATTTGCTGAGAATTGAATGAACAATTTTAATACCTGATATTCTGTTTATAAAATAAATGTATTGATGTTGACTATTTAATATATTTAAGAAACAAATATGAGTATGAGGGAATTCCCATTCTCCTGATAGCACTTCATAGAATATTTTTGGACATAGTGAAAAATTACATTTTTAGAAAAAAAGAAAATGATGATAATAGCCAACTTATTTGAAACACATCCGTTAAGTGATAGTTGAAATTTAATTTTATTAGATAAAATATTTTGAAGTGAAGCTGTCTACTGTATAAATCAATACTGTTAAATATCACACTCGGAACCAAAGGATAGCAACATCATCTGATACTTTCAAGTTAAAATATCTGGATGACCTCCGTCTTTTCTTCTTTCTTTATTTTATTTTCTTATTTTTTTTACACAAGATATTTGTATTTATTTTTGATTTTTATGATATTCATTTTATCAGTTGTTATCTGCTAAATTATCTCTGCTATAGCGTCTTCTCATCAAATACTGTCCATATTTTCCTGATTCCTATTCAGCATGAATATTGATCTAACTACCTGTCACTTTAGATCCCAGTTCTTATCAGTTCATTGTGATGAATTCATTTAATTAGTTACTTAAAATAGTTAATAGTTGAAATCCTTTATTCGATTTGAATTCTCTCCAGGATGTGTTTTATTCTTCTCAGATTTCTTTTAACACAACTTTTTAAATTATTTAACATGTACCATCGTCTCAATCATGGTAAAACTATTTTTGGTTACCTGAAAGCCAATCTCCTTTATGACTACAATGATATATTCTTCCAAGTAAACCTCTTATTTTCTCTTCATCTTTTCATTGTTCCAGTTTCTCCTATTCAATAGACTTACTTGTGTGACACTTGAATCTACTTGACTCATGTTTGTCTTTTTTACAACTTCCTCAATTTAAGAAGATCTTAATAGGATCTATGAGCAAAGCTAAATATATTATGGTTAAAAGCTTTAAAAACTGGGCATTTTTATGAGTTCCAGTTCCCACCTTAAATCTGATATCTATTTACTTAAACCGGAATGATATTCCTATCACTTTATGCTGCCTTATTAAAACTTAGGCCTTGCTAACTTCCAAATATCTCCATAATCACCTATCTCTCAAAACTCCTGACTGAATAAGCACTGTTATGCTCAGTCCTTAGTCCATTCTTAGCCCACAAGTCTCTGTTGTTCTGACCTTCATTTCTCAACCCTATTGAACTACAACTTTCAAATATTTCTTTATATCTTGGTCCACTACCCTCTGAACTTCCTTTCCTCTTAATAACCAACAAGCTTCTTCCCAATGCACATTTAAAGTTCTCTTTCTTATCACCTGATCCTCCGCTCCCTCAGTCCTGATAGACGCTCACTAACTAGTGAATTTTTGTAATGGATTTAGTTTTACTTTTATTTATATTATACTAATTGTTCTTTAATGATTAAGTTTTTATTTCATGGAAGATTTTTTTAATTTTGTTTAATAACGATTTTGTTTTTTATTGGATTTATTTTTTATTTTGTTTTATATAATTAATTTTTTGTTTAATGATTAATTTATTTTTCTTACCTAATGTATATTTATGTATATATTATGTTCTGTACATTAATGTTGTTTATAGGAGATATTGTCCCATAATAAAGTTTTTTATATTTTGTTTTTTCTACTTTATATTGTATTGTGTATTGGAAATAATAACATTATATAGGACTACTGCCACTTCAGTCAATGTTTAACCTTTTCCAGATATTAAAGTCAAGTTATTTGATCTTCTATGAATGTATTAGTGCAGTAGAAATATGTGGTTCTATCATATTTCACTTCTTTATATTTTAACTATTACCTATCTTATACAACAAAAATGTTGATATACATCCTGTTTTATCAAAATTTAGTTGAATTTTTTGTTAGTTTATAGACTTTATAAACACAAAGAATTTATAAATTCATGACGATTGGTTAATTTCAAGCCAAATCCATCAAACACTACCCTCTGACTAATGTTATTCATTATAATGATTAGTGGATCAAAGAAACATCTGTCAAATCACAGTCCTCACCCTGTGAATGACAATAATTTGAAAACTGTCTGCTAGTCGGGATTGGTGTCTCCTGCTGAAGAAACTATTGTTATACCCTCGATGCCTTTGATTTTTACAGTATTAATGGCTACCTTGCTACCCTCTCCCCTGACTACATGACACCTGGTTAGGGAGGGTTCCAGAGTGCTCAGTTGGGAATGTTATAGATTTGATTCCCACCTAGGTGAATTAATATTTATCTCTTGGCGGTCCCGAGAAATGAATCTTGACTTTCTTTTTTATATTAATATGGGGTGGCAACCACTAGGTAATCAGTATTTAGCAGAATGATCCAAAAAACCTATTTCTTGGACTACCTCCCGCCACCAGTACCAATACTAATGCCCTTGACCGTTCATATATATAAAAAAACACATTTTTATTAAATTTAACATCTTTATTAGATATTAAAGTAAAACCTTGGTAATTGTTATTAAAAATAATATGTTTCTGTTTATTTATATGTATCAATGCTTTTTTATTTTGCAGCGTGCTGTGCCGCCTACATTTAGATGGAAATGGAGATAATAGTTCAGGTATGTCCATTTTAATGGATAAGTGTAGATGTTCAATATTTACTATTACTACCAACCCATTTTTTTTTTTTCTGTTTACAGAATTGTATTTAATTTCAATAATAAAATTATTTTATTTCATACATTGACATAGAATTATTATTAGTAGAAACTAAATTATAAAGCTGATATTTGTTGAAAATTTAGATTTCATCAAACAAACTGTGTTATTTTTTACTCCCAAAGATGTGCGAATTATGAATTTTTAAAACTTTCTTGATAACAAAAATTCAGGTTTTTGTGAATTATGAATAGTTAAAGTAAAATATGGAAGAAATTATTAAAGCTAGAGAAGGTATTACTTCTCATTTAATGTTATTATTTGATCATAAAATTTATTTTGTTCAAAAGGAAAGCTTAATTTTTTTTCTAAAAAAAATTCATGTTCTAAAAGGTTAATAAATTAAAAACAATGAATACAGTTTTTACTTTTGATTTATCATTTTTGTAGATGAAAAACAAATTTAAAGAACACATTATTCTTCCATGAATCATAATTTGTCTGGAACCTGAATTTAAAATACAATATAAATATACATGGGGTTTCAGATTCATTGAATCTATGATTTGATTTACAAATTTCATAGTGACAGATATAGTTAGATACTCTGACACTACATCATTTTCTGAAAAAAATGACAATGACCATAATTTCGCTTCTTTTTTTGAACAGATGGTACCGCTCAATCTCAATCTAGCATCAGTAATTGGAAAATGTTACTTCAGAAATGGTCGTACAAACCCCAATGTGAACTATATGTTGATATATTAGGTGTTGACTAGAGATGGGAAATTCAATTCTTTTATCTGAATTGATTCACTATGATTCAATCTTTGTAATGAATCAATTCTTATGGACGATTCTTCGATTGATTCTTTTCATCTTCTTAAAATTAGAAAAGAATTTGTTATTGACAAAAAAAAAAAACAGTAACATAACTTATGGTTATTCAGGCAAAAACATTTTTTTTTTTTTAGCTTATTGAAATAAAAAGTCATGAATCTTATAAATATAAAGGCTGTTTAAATTGGACAGAATTTTTTTTTTTTTAATTTTACACATTACATGTTGGCCTTTGTAAATGAAATGAAATAGAATTTCATTATTCTGGGACCGATGACCTACCCTCTAGAACATATTATAAATACAAAATAAATAAAACATGACAATATGGCCATACATTTATATTTATATAATAATAGGCAATTAAAAATAAAATACAAGAGAAAAAAAACTACATATGTATAAATTAAATAAACAAAGAGAAAAAATAAATAAGAACAAAATAGTAATGTAAATAAGTTTAGGTTATAAATGTATGAATACGAAATGCTAATGGAAAAGTAGACTGAAAGTAAACATAACAACAAACAAACAATGGAACACGACTGGAAGATTTCCTAGAACAAAAACGGTGAATCGACTGATCTCTTGTGAATCGACTGGATTGATTCACAGTGTTTGTTCTAGGAAATCTTCCAACCTTATTGTATTGTTTGCTGAGTTGTTTTCTTTCCAAATCTACTCTGTTACTAGCATTTCACCCTTCAGATATTTATTACCAAAGCTTATTTATATCACTGTTTTGTTTATTTTTTTTCTCTGTTTGTTTTATGTGTGAACAGTTTTTTTCTCTCTTGTACTTTTATTTTTAATTACCTATTATTATGTTGATAATTTAACATTTCAATTTTGTTTATGTATTATTTTTTTCTCTCTGTTTGGTTTATTTATAAATGTACACAGTTTTTTTTCTCTTTTGTACTTTTATTTGTAATAATACCTACTGAATCGACCAATTCTGAGTGAATCATGATTCTCTTGTGTGAATTTCTTGAAAAATCGATTCCTGCAGAGAAATCGACTCCTTGATTCAATTCTCGATTAACCTGTCCATTTCTAGTGGTGACTATTTCATTGAATCTAGTCATGACTATAGGATTTACCATTTCAAATTTCCAAAATCTAATTCCAAAAATTTGACTAGTTATTATATGGATCAGCATTAAAATTAAAGCAAATCCTTATCATCTAATCAATTACTTCATTTTTGTTAACTAGTTCTAATTTATATTTGGAACTATTTTAGGCCTCCTAAGCTGAATTTTCAAAAAGGCGAGGTTGTTTTTGAAACTTGGCATTCTAAGGCCAGGGTGTAGACCTAAAACATATTTTCTGGAACATAAGTCGAGACAGGAATAGGTGTCAAATTTTACAAAGAAATTTCCCATTTATTTATTTATTTCCTTTATACATTTGACTAATATATATATGTATATATTTTTTTTCCAGTTTGAATTATACTGAACATACCTCAAAATGATGACAACTAAGCAGTATTTTGGTGGTGCTAAGATGCAGTGTTTCATATTATGATATTTTCATAAATTTATTTGTATAAAATATTTATAAATTTATGTTAAATTAGTGTATTTTTTTTTTTTTTTTGCTTTTAGACTGAAATGGGGAAGTTAATTAATTTTTTAATTAGTATAATTTTTTAACTAATATAATATGAGATCTCTCATCAATTATTTTTTCTTTTTAGATTCTAAAAACTGTATATGTTTATATTATCCTGCTTATAATAATTTGTTCCTTTACTTGCATAGGTTTTTTTTACAATTGAGTCCTATTATCTGTTTTATATTAAAATAAACCTTTTCTCAATATGAAAGAATGGATGAGTTCATTCTTTTTTAAATTAAATATGGATCACTAATATGAACAATAGAATGAATCCTTATTCCTTATTTCAGTGAAATTGTAATTAGTATAATGATACTCTATTAACACACTTGTTGATTATAAAAATGAAAAATTATCATTAATTTAATGAAAGATATATTTTGTGTATTTCAATTGATAGTTATAGGAAATAAAAAAAAGTTTAACTTCCCTTTTCATTCATTACAATGTGAAAAGTTATATCAGATTTTATGTTGAGAAAATACTTTGTGTAAGGACTCTCAGGTATTTAAAGTAGTGTGTTTCCTTTCCCTATATTAATGTTATATTTTGTTTTGTATAAATATATTTTGTTTTTATTTTATAGATCTCAAAATATGTTATGTTTCAATGTTGCATGATAAAATTTTAATTATTTTATATTATCAAAATGCTTGAACCATTCTGAAAAAAAAACATTGTAAAAATTTTAATGGCTTATAGCCATAATAAAATTGTGATCTGTAATTTCTAGTCAGAATTTTAACAGTTATTAATTAAGAATTTTGCAGACATTGGTATTGACTTCAGTTTGAATCTTTTTGTATGGTGAATAAAAAGGAACTTAAAAGGTTAATTTCGCATTTCAGTTTATCTGTTGTTAATCTATGTTGACCAACTTAGTTTAGTTATGTATAATTAATAAAATAGAAAAACAATTTGTTTTTTAATGAATCATAATTTAATATTGAGAATTTTTATAACAGCTTATATTAGCATAAATATTACAAGTTTGAACAAGAACTATTCAGCATATATTTTTTAACCAAGGACTGATTTTTAGTTTTATTAGTGCCATGTAAAGTTTATCATGAGATTTTATATTTAGAATTAAAAGACTGTAATCTTTTTTCTTTGTGTTTAGATAAAGATAAGTGAAAAACTAGAAATCACTTGAATAAAAAGAAGTTTGTTTTGTTATAATTGTTTCATTATGATGCTCAGTTAATATTTTAATATTTGTAAATGAATATTACTCAATTTGTTGTGTGATGTGAATAGAAGATGTTCAACTCTGTAATTATATAAATTAATAAAGAAATAAATGAATTAATGTTTCTTTAATTTTATATTTATTTTAAGTACTCCTCTTGGAAATGAAACTAAAAGTTTATTGAGGAAGGAGATGGTCCGGGGTTGGGGTCATAAAAAGGCTAAATAGTGGTAAAACTATTTTATTGAAAGCCAACGTTTCGACCCGACTTTGCAGGTCTTCATCAGGGCTAGAACGGACAAGATACAAAAAGATAGAGAATTGTGGCAATTATATAATATTTAGACATAATTTATAAACAATGTGAATAAGCTTATTAGAATTATAAACAGTAAGTACAATAAAATATGGACTAAGTAAGCTGAGTAACAAGATCCTAAAATAAAGTAAACAGATGCTAGCAATTGTTGTAGTGTAATATATAACAAATGAAAATGTGAGTATAATTCTACAAAATCTACAGGAGAAAAAAATAAGATTAGAGACTTACAGGTGTGTTCCTCTAGGAGTTTCACTTAGAACTGGAAAGGCAGCGGTAAGGATTGCAGGTATAGGGGGAGTTAACATGTGTTAACTAAGTAAAGATTGAAAAACCCAGGAATGTACAGTACCTAGGAATGTTTGAAGATATGGATGGATACAATGGAAAAATACTATATCTATGAAATATTAAATTATAAATATATAAGTATACATATAAAATAGAGTTGAGAGATGTGAGAGGTATTTCATGATTCTAGATCAGAGTACAATGTGAATAAACCCAAAATTGGTAAAAAGTAAAATGTAAATATAGAAATAACTTCATTAACATACATTGCAGAGCTAACTTAAAAGTATATAGAGGGAAAAAAACAATAATAAAAAAATAGGGTGGTCATACATTGGTGTAGAGTGTAAATGTAAATTTAGAATAAAATAGAAGAGAGATCGTACAAAGAAGGAATATTTAGAATAATGAACAATTAAATGAATTAATTAATAAAAATTGAGAGTAGATGAAAATAATAGAATATAATATTTAAGTTATTTTTCCCTTATAAGACTTAAAATGTGTCTATATGTAAGAGAAATACAGTTTTTGTCTACTTTGTGATTAACGGGATTGTGTTCCATGTGAATGTGGATAGATTCGGAAATGAGTCTTTTTTCATGGTTAGGGACCGTGGAAAGGATAGAGGTTTTTTCAAAATCAAATGAGTGGTTGAGTGTTAAAGCATGTTCTGATAGTTTGGAGGCGGAAGGATTCCGGGAAGTTATGGACGTTTTATGTTGGGAAATGCGGGTTTTGAGATAGTTTTTGGTTTCACCAATATAGGAGCTATTGCAATTAGGAGTAGAGCAAGGTATCCGGTAAACTACATTGGATCGGTGTTGTAAGAGTATGGGATCCTTCAAGTTGGTGAAAAGGGAAGAAAGTTTGTTATGGGACTTAAGGCCAAGGCGTAAGTTGGTTATAGTCGATTTTAGGAATTTTTGTATATTGTCTGAGAGGATAGGGATATAGGGGAGAGATTTGTATATGAAAGGAGTGGTAGATGATTGTGGGGAGTTGGGAGAATGGGAGGCTGTATTGTTTTTGGTTGTATAGCAATTTAAAAGTTTATGTATGGTGTTCAGAGGAAAATTGTTAGAGAGCAGTATATTTTTGACACGCTGAGTGTTGGCTTGATGGTATTGTGGATCGGATAAGGAGAGGGATCGGTGAATACAGTTTTTGGCGGTATTGATTTTTTGGTGATATGGGTGTATGGAGTAATAGTTGAGTAGTCTGCCTGAGTATGTGGGTTTAGTGTACCAGTCAGTAGAGACAGAACCGTCAATGTTTTTCATTATTAGGAGGTCTAAGAAGGGGAGCGAATTGTTTTCTTCTTTCTCTATGGTGAAACGGAGACGGGGGTGATAGGAGTTGAATAAGGAAAGAATTTGGGGGATGCTGTCAGGGTTAATAACAAGGAGGAGGTCATCAACATATTTTTTTATGAAAATGATGTCTTGATGAAAAGAAGGGATAACAGAGTCAAGAAGGTCATTGAGAACAATATTGGAAGTATCTGGTGCTAAGGAATTTCCCATGGCTAGGCCAGAAATCTCCGTAGAGACCTGTGTCCGTTCTAGCCCTGATGAAGACCTGCAAAGTCGGGTCGAAACGTTGGCTTTCAATAAAATAGTTTTACCACTATTTAGCCTTTTTATGACCGCAACCCCGGACCATCTCCTTCCTTTATAATGCAACGGTCAACTATTAAATATTCAATATGACTCAAAAACGACGGGGCCAACAACGGCCAGATACATACTCAGCACCACTTTGCCGCAGTTCCAGACTCCAAAGTAACATCAGATCCTCACCGCAGACTTTACCCCAACATCACCTCATCTCAGATTCTCCACAGATAGCTTCACATCACTCGCCTACTCCGTCTTCATCACCTTCATCTCCTTATATCCCAAATACGAGGCATCACACCGACTTCACTGAACCCAGCTGTCCAGGTATCTTTAACCTTCTAAAAACAAAATTCCACCCATATAGATCGAAGTTTAATAATTTTTGCAACCTCCACAAACAGCTCACTATAAAAACTGAACAACGTATTTTTCTCTTAAAATGTCGATCTAACAAAATCTTCCCCAAATGTATAGAGTACCGATTAATTAATTTCCACGTTGCCCCCTCATTAAAATTTAATTTACGAAAATCTTTATTTAATTTCAAAAAAAGTCTATTAAATTTAAAAATAAGAGAGATTATACAGGAATTAGATTCTCTTAACTTAAAAATTTCCTCCCTCACCACATTTCTCACATCGGTTATAGGTGAAGAAAATATCATTAAACTAAAGTACAAAATTTCGCAAATTTTCTCCTCTATCAAAAGCACTAAAAAGCAGTCTCTCCAACATAAATTCAATCAAATATATCAACTTTCTCTGAAAAATAAAATTTACCCTAAAGGTTGTGAAAAATGGCTCAACAATATTTCCTCTACCGATATACCCCCACAGGTAGTTAATATTTTAAGTTTAGGTCCCAATTTTTCTTCCCCCTCTTCCAAATGCCGCCATCTCATTCCTAGCCTAATAACAGATCTAGAAGGCATCTATAGAGATAACCGTTTCGGTGCTAATGAAGAAGAGAAAGAATTATCCCGCATTCGAATCAGTAATATGATTTCTAACCACCTCCAACACTCTCCATCCCGTTCTTCCACTTTATCCCCTGAGTTTTTTAAAGATGTATCCTTAACTCGCTCTTTCCTGAAAACAAACGACCACCTCATTATTACTAAGGCTGACAAGGGAAATTCGACCGTTATTATGGACAAGACAGAATACACACAGAAAATAAACCAACTACTTTCAGACCAAACAACTTACGCACCCTCCCCCCGAGACCCAACCCGTACACTAAAGCTAAAATTTAACCACCACATTAAAAACTTACTAGAGACTAAACAAATTAACCGTCCCACTTACTACAACCTTATATCCTACAACTCCCTAGCACCCCACTTATATGGACTCCTAAAAACTCACAAACCTGGAAATCCCCTCCGCCCTATCATCTCCAATATTAACGCCCCCTCAGCTAAACTCAGCAAATTTCTTTTACACTCTCTCCAAAAACTTAGTCACAATAATCCTTACGACATTCATAATTCATTCCATCTTAAAGAAGAGTTATCTTCGCTCCATATTCCTGATAACTTTATCCTGGTTTCCCTAGACGCCGAAAGTCTTTTTACCAACATCCCAATAGACAAAGCCCTAGACATTGTAGAAAAAAACTGGACAATCATTGAACCTCACACCACCCTTAACCTTTCCTCATATC
Source organism: Nezara viridula (assembly GCA_928085145.1). Classification (NCBI taxonomy): domain Eukaryota; kingdom Metazoa; phylum Arthropoda; class Insecta; order Hemiptera; family Pentatomidae; genus Nezara; species Nezara viridula. The sequence goes on along the minus strand of OV725078.1, from coordinate 185,509,407 downwards.
TTGAATCCCTTGAGCTTTGTTGCAGATCCGGTTTCCTCAGCTTCCAAGGAAAATTCTTTCATCAGATTTCTGGCCTAGCCATGGGAAATTCCTTAGCACCAGATACTTCCAATATTGTTCTCAATGACCTTCTTGACTCTGTTATCCCTTCTTTTCATCAAGACATCATTTTCATAAAAAAAATATGTTGATGACCGCCTCCTTGTTATTAACCCTGACAGCATCCCCCAAATTCTTTCCTTATTCAACTCCTATCACCCCCGTCTCCGTTTCACCATAGAGAAAGAAGAAAACAATTCGCTCCCCTTCTTAGACCTCCTAATAATGAAAAACATTGACGGTTCTGTCTCTACTGACTGGTACACTAAACCCACATACTCAGGCAGACTACTCAACTATTACTCCCAACACCCATATCACCAAAAAATCAATACCGCCAAAAACTTTATTCACCGATCCCTCTCCTTATCCGATCCACAATACCATCAAGCCAACACTCAGCGTGTCAAAAATATACTGCTCTCTAACAATTTTCCTCTGAACACCATACATAAACTTTTAAATTGCTATACAACCAAAAACAATACAGCCTCCCATTCCCCCAACTCCCCACAATCATCTACCACTCCTTTCATATACAAATCTCTCCCCTATGTCCCTATCCTCTCAGACAATATACAAAAATTCCTAAAATCGACTATAACCAACTTACGCCTTGGCCTTAAGTCCCATAACAAACTTTCTTCCCTTTTCACCAACTTGAAGGATCCCATACTCTTACAACACCGATCAAATGTAGTTTACCGGATACCTTGCTCTACTCCTAATTGCAATAGCTCCTATATTGGTGAAACCAAAAACTATCTCAAAACCCGCATTTCCCAACATAAAACGTCCATAACTTCCCGGAATCCTTCCGCCTCCAAACTATCAGAACATGCTTTAACACTCAACCACTCATTTGATTTTGAAAAAACCTCTATCCTTTCCACGGTCCCTAACCATGAAAAAAGACTCAATTCCTTCTTTGTACGATCTCTCTTCTATTTTATTCTAAATTTACATTTACACTCTACACCAATGTATGACCACCCTATTTTTTTATTATTGTTTTTTTCCCTCTATATACTTTTAAGTTAGCTCTGCAATGTATGTTAATGAAGTTATTTCTATATTTACATTTTTCTTTTTACCAATTTTGGGTTTATTCACATTGTACTCTGATCTAGAATCATGAAATACCTCTCACATCTCTCAACTCTATTTTATATGTATACTTATATATTTATAATTTAATATTTCATAGATATAGTATTTTTCCATTGTATCCATCCATATCTTCAAACATTCCTAGGTACTGTACATTCCTGGGTTTTTCAATCTTTACTTAGTTAACACATGTTAACTCCCCCTATACCTGCAATCCTTACCGCTGCCTTTCCAGTTCTAAGTGAAACTCCTAGAGGAACACACCTGTAAGTCTCTAATCTTATTTTTTTCTCCTGTAGATTTTGTAGAATTATACTCACATTTTCATTTGTTATATATTACACTACAACAATTGCTAGCATCTGTTTACTTTATTTTAGGATCTTGTTACTCAGCTTACTTAGTCCATATTTTATTGTACTTACTGTTTATAATTCTAATAAGCTTATTCACATTGTTTATAAATTATGTCTAAATATTATATAATTGCCACAATTCTCTATCTTTTTGTATCTTGTCCGTTCTAGCCCTGATGAAGACCTGCAAAGTCGGGTCGAAACGTTGGCTTTCAATAAAATAGTTTTACCACTATTTAGCCTTTTTATGACCCCAACCCCGGACCATCTCCTTCCTTTATAATGCAACGGTCAACTATTAAATATTCAATAAAAGTTTATTGATATTTTTAAGAAACTACTATAACAAAATATTAAATTTGTTTATGGATATTAAGTTTCCATTTATAATGTAACCAAATTATTGGTCAAATAATGATAGTTAATCTATGGGGTAGTTTTTTTTTTTCTTTCTTACCTCTCCTTTTTAGGCTGTAGTTGGTTTTTTCTGGGCAAGTGGTAAATGCGTAGGAATTATGCTAGAGTTAAAAGTTCCCTCATCACCGGAATTCGAACTCGTAATCTTCAAGTTTTCATCAGGTTGTTGGTCAACTCACATTTTACACATGCATTATCCCGCTTGGCCATCCAATCCCCTTTTTTAGTATTAAACATCTGAAACTATTTACTCCTATTAAGAATTTTTTTATTGCATTCCTTCATGAATACACCCCTCAAATAATTGTTCACATTTTTTTTCTTATCATCATAATCTAAATATTTTCTCTTTACCACTGAAGCAGTGTGAGGTGGCCTTTTATAGAGCTTGGACTAGATGAACCTCTCCAACACCAGCTCATGTCTACTATTCCAACCATGTATCTCGCACACCTTCTTCCTAGAAGATTAGAAGTCTTCCTCCCTATCTTTTTCCATGCTCATGAGTCATAAGACTTCATTTAGGCAAACTATAAATGTCTTCCTTGCAACTCTGATTCATCTGTGGAAAGTGCCCAAACCATCTAACCTTTTTTTTTTTTCTTGTTCTTCCCTACCTTGCCTTAAAGGCTATACGGGATTTACCCGGGCCAGAGGGGGAGGGCAGGGAATTTATCATCCCCTCTAGCACTGGGACGTAAACTTGTACTGTTTTAATCTCATAACTTTGGTAGTCTGATTTGCCGGACAATTCGCGGTGCTGTGCACACGCGTTAGCTGATTCGGCCACCCCGCCCCAGAACCATCTTAACTTATGTTCTAGAATGTTTTATGCCCTTTTGATGTCGGGATTGGCTCTGATGGTAGTATTGTGAATCCTGTCTTGCTTGGTCTTCCCCTCTACCTTCCACAGGTGATCACATCAATACATGCGAAGTTCCATGTGAAGGCATATCTGTGGTATTTTTTTTTTTTTTCTTTAGAAGAAAATAAGAAATCAACTTTATACTGGGACTAGGTCCCTTTAGAATAACTATAGAAACCAAAATGATGATCATTTCTGGTCATAAGACCGATTTCATAAGAAAAATTAAAATAAATACTTACATATAATGTATTTTATGTATTATGAAATAAAAATAATTTTATTCTTGGACTGAAGTTCCCTTAGAATAATAGCTGAGGTAAAAAAATATGTTCATTAGTTTGGCTTGTAGATATAATACAAATATATACAAAAAATAATAAGGAAATTATAAATATTAAAAAAAAAAGTACTAAGGAAAATACAAATATATACAGGAAATACTGAGAGAGAGAGAAAATTGAATAAATAAAAGTAAAATGGCTCCTATCAATTAACTGCTTGTGATCAATGTAATTACTTGATCCAAAAATTCTTACAAGCTTGTGGAAGTTTGAATTTGTAGTTGGTGGTGGAATAGGAGTTGTTTGAAGGAATTTATGGACGTGGTTTGATGTATGGAGAAGGGTGAGGAGTTTCAGAATGAGGTAGCACAAATGTCAAAGGATTTGCTGAAGGAAGTCGTTTTATGGGAGGGGATAAATAAATCTATAGGTTGAGAGAATGGATAGAGAAGCGTAAAGTAAGGAGTTCTAAGATGTAGGGAAGGTTTTGGTTCTGAGGACTTGGAAAAGGAAAACATCAAGAAGGAATTGCCATCGGGAAGTACGATAAAGCTACTTCAACTCTGTACAAACAGGAAACAAGAATGCCTGGGAATCCCAAAGATGAATCTTATGAAGCAATTTTCGCCTCCAATCCTGTGGACAGCCTTCCATACACCAAGCAATCGTATTATATACTTATAATATATTTTACAGCCTTTATATCCTGAGGCACTGCTTCAAACTGTATGCTCTAGTTCATGTTATCCTTGGTAACATTAAATTCTATCTAATGCTAGTCTCTATTAGCCATAAACAGTCTCCTTGAGTCATAAAAGTACCTAAGGCAACATAAGCCTCTAATCTATCTTATTATCTGCAAATTATGGAGTGTAGTGTTGTATTGAGTGCATGGTGTACTATACTCAAAATATTCAGATAAATACTCAAAAATATTTAGGTGTGAATATCTCCTAAACAAAGCATTTGCGGACATACCTTCAGAGGAAATTTTTTTCTTGTTTTGAGGTCTTTACTTCATTTTTGCAGTTTGGACACTTAACCTTGAAATACCCTGTATATATACATATGTGTGTATATATATACATACATATGTGTGTGTGTGTCTGGAGATGAGTATAAAAAATTGATAAAGATTTAATACATTAAATTAAAGTAATATTTACCTTTCTCTCCAAACCCAGGGACTACTTATTAGGTATGAAATTCCTTTAGCAATCCTATGCCAATTTATGTGCCAACCCTTCATGCCCATTGGCCTATGGCGTAGGTAATTCTAAACTACCTCCCAGTGGTCAGCAATATTCTTGTTTCAAGTTACCAATTTTTTATTGCCTTAGTTCATAGATTATCCTCTAAACTTCATTTTTTTTTCACTGTTTATCTGACATCAATTTAAAATTGAATAACTTTTACTGTTACCTCAATTCCCATTTGGATTAAAATCTATTGAAAAAAGAGTCTATCAGCTAGGCCACAATACATCCTATACCTTGACTCCAGTTATTGTTATGATGTGGTTGGTATCCACTTGTATTTCTCCAATGCGGATTTATCATGTTGAATGGCCATAGGACCAGAGAAAGTTGTGTAAAAACAACAACCTTCTTGAGATCCCAGAAAGTACTGTTGAAAAAGTGTGTAGAGGGTTTTTTTATTTTGTAATTAGTTTCTTTCAAAATGTTAAAATATCAACAAACAGCCTTTCTCTGTCAATCTGTTATTCAGGATTTTTTTGTGCATGTTTTTTACTATTTTACTTTTGATATGAGAAGGAGTTAGTCGAGGGTGCGGTCAAATAAATAAAAAAAATTAAAATATATAAATAATTTTAATGGCAAAAATTAAAATTATTTATATATTTTAATTTTTTTTATTTATTTGACCGCACCCTCGACTAACTCCTTCTCATATCATATCAACGGTCAACCATCTCTACATCATTTTACTTTTGATTTGTTCTATGTTGAAAAGGGGGGGAGGATAGCTTAGACTTGGAATTATAGATTTGAAAGTTCAAGAATACCATCAATGAGTGCCTACTGCTATTAATAAGAGTAACTAGTTAAGTAAATGAGCCAAAATGGAGGCAGGGTGGCTCAGCAAACTAACCAGTTGTGTAAAAGACATGTTGCCAGGCAACCTGATTAACCAAACATTATGAGTTCAAATCACGTTGTCGTGGGGGCGTTTAACTCTGACATAATTTCTCCGTTCTCACCCTTAGGCCAGGAAAAATCCTGTACAGCCTAAAATGTGAGGAAGGCTTAAAAGGAAAAAAAAAATGACTGTACCCCTGAGATGTATAATAATTTCTGAAAACTAAGATTGTCTAACGGAAATCACATGTTTCTAAGGAACTAACAAAATGTAAACTTTTAATAAAATATGTTCAAGCTTGAAAAAACAAATATATAAAATCTACCAAATTAAAGTAATGACATTAAAAACTATAGCATAGTACTTGTGTGAAAGAAGAATTAAAATGTAAAAGTATTTCACGCATGTGTAAAATGTATGTTTATAAACTTTAATACATTAACTGTAGTTTAATAACTCTAGATCTGATATTATAATTAAATAATAATCTATGATAGTTTTTTTTTCAAAAGTTCATCATGTAACATTTTATAGAATTAAATTAGTGAATAATTTTATAACTTTTCCTGTCGTGAAATCACAACATTATCCACTTGCAATTAGTATGACAACTTTTGACTTATTGGTAGTAAGCAATTAAAATATAATTCATTTTAGTAAACTTTATAATGGAAAAATAACTGTTAAATAAATGACAGTAGTACAATCCATAATCATTTATTGGTTAAATAATTGGCACCATGTAAATAATTTGATCAATATAAACACTTTTTTTTTCTCAATATAAATGGAAACTTAATTTCTATGAATAAATTTAATATTTTGTTATATAATTTTCTTAAAAATAACAATAAACTTTTAATTTCATTTCCATAAGGAATACGTAAAATAAATATAAAATTAAAGAAACATTGATTCATTTATTTCTTTATTAATTTATATAATAACAGAGTTAAACATATTTTATTTATTTATTTTTAAAATAGAGGTACATCAAACCAATGCCATTCTTTTCTGTTAGCTGTTCTATTAAATGCATACTCTTGGCATCTTTTGGGAACTCTGTAAAAAAAATTTTTAATTTTACTATAATTTGTTTTGCAAAATCAACTAATAAATAAGTATAGCTTTAATAGTACTCCATGCAATATGACCTTATTATTTTTCTTGATTTTCTGTAGTTTTGTGAATATTAGTTTGTCAACATTTTTTATTTTATCCTCTATGGGTGTTTATTTGAATTGGAAGCTATTTTAAAATTAAAATAGATTAATAATTTAAAGATTTTTTTTTTTTTTTTATCCAATCATGGAAAACGTGGTATTCAATAAAATAATTTATCTTTTTCCTTTGGAATTGGACTATAATATTTAAAAATCATTAATAAACATAACAATTAAGGGGCTGTTATTATTCATTCCCTTATTATTATTCAACAAGTATTGTAAAATAATAATAAATTAGCTCATTTCTAGAGATAATCTAAACACAGATTCTCACAATTTCTACTGGCTTAAGACAGTATAACATTTTTAATAAGTTTTATTTTAAAACATTTGAGATGGGCATAACTACTCTTTCCTGGAAGTGTATTAATGCTACTTATTGCAACAAAGTAGCTCTTTTTCATGAATCAATCTTATGAAGTCGCAATTTTTCATGACTCACTTAGCTAAAATTGATGCATAGAGAAGGTGTTATTATTTTATTACTTTTCTGCATTTGTTCGTTCATCTATTCATGTTTTAAGTTTAGCGATTCGATCCAATGAGCGACTTTTCTCTATGTTTCTTTATTTTCTTACCAGTTTGTGAGAAAAAAACAAAACAAAAAACAATCTATAGTTAAAAAAGCAAAATTATCCAAAATATATTGATCATCTATATTACATATCACTGGTTAGTAACATATTATGGGCTTTTATAAATACTATTAAATCATATAAGTTTCCCTGAAGCCTATATGAATTAATAAAAACAAAGAGAAATAAGGGCATAACTTAAATTAAAAAAATTAATAATTAGAAAAATTATTTTTCTTTTAAAATTGAAATAACCTGTAGAAAATATGCTGCTATTAGAGGCCATTTATGTATATATATATATATATATATGAGTCTGACTTTGGCAGTATTGAACGTCAGTTCGGGTCTGTGTTCATTTTTAATCCTATTAAGTTATACACTCCCTATAAAAGTGATTTTTTGTATACTCGTGTAATTCCTATTTAGGAATGCTTTTACAAATTTCGGTGGTGTTCTGAAGAGTGTAAGAGCAGCTGTGAAGGAATACATGAAGAGGTATTTCGTTGGAAGTTTGCAGCCGTTATCGCTAAAATCTTCAAGAAATTTCCTGTCAGCCCCCTCTTCTGTCTTAGTCTCATCACAAGCAGGTCTCCAGCAAAATGGCCGGTGAAGTATTGGATTTAAATTACGCTATCAAGACTTTAAAAGAGGTTTTGGATTACAATCTCTTGAGAAAAGACCTGCGACCGAAGGTAGGAAAAGCTATCGAAGTGATGGAAAAATATGTAGGTAATCTTTGTGACCAATCATTTAGTTTGGAAATCGGGGAGGTTATTAAAAAAGACAACCTCTCTTTAAATAACAAAATTAGTTACTCAGCAGTTGCCCAAAGGGTTGTAATGAAAGCACAAAATCGAACAGCCCATAAGGCAATTATTAAACCTAAAATATCATTAGAACCGAATGAACTTTGTAACGAATTTAAGTCTTTAGTAAATCCAAAAGATTTACACATAAGTTTTCAAAAGGTTGTAGAAACAAAAAACGGATCATTAATAATACAGACCGACAGGGAGAAAGATCTCAACGAAATTGCTCAAACTATAAAAGGCTCAAGAAAAATATCATACCATAAAATAAATAAAATGAACCCTCGTGTTGTTGTGAGAAACATTGAGGAAGAAATAAATTTACAGAATATAACCGACTACATAACTGCTCAAAATGATGATATTCATTTACAAAAGGATAAAATAAGACCTGTGATTATCCTCACTACAAGAAAGAATAGTAGTCGGCATGCTGTTTTGGAGGTTGACGCGGGAACTCGAGAATTGCTATTATATAATAAAATCTGCCTCGGACATCAAAAGGTGAGAATTCAGGATTATTTCCAAATAAGAAGGTGCACCAAGTGCCTTAAATTTCACCATAGAAGCAAGGATTGCAGAGGGACGATAGCATGCTCGAACTGCGGAGGTCAACACGCGGCTAGTGACTGCACTTCTCAAGAAATGAAATGTATCATTTGTCAAAACTACAACAAGTTCACTAAAAGCCAAAAGAAGCGCCCCACAGAACATTCTGTATTTGACCGAAACTGCCCGTCGTACTTGACAGAAATACAGAAATTGGCATCTAATACCAACTACAACATCCCTCTACAGTGAGTAATTAATAACCATAATATATACATATTTCAAAATATTATTGGGGACTGTAAACAATTAATTTTTAAGGATGGTACATAGACAATTAAACATGTTACAACTCAACACACATCATTCAAAATGCACATTGAACATGCTACAACAGTATATAAAAATGAAACAAATAGACGTTTTATTAATCCAAGAACCTTATACAAGATTAAATAAAATTGTAGGTTATAATCAGTCAAGGGTTTTTCAAACAATAGGAAGCAATCCCAGGGCTGGAGTCGTTGTGACCAATAAAAACATTGATGCCTGCATGATATTGCAACATTCTGATTGTGATTTTGTTTGCATAGAAATATCATACAGTGAATTAAAATGTATAATAATATGTGCTTATTTTGATATCACCCGAAACATAAATTTGGATTTACAAAAAATAGAACGCGTTTTGGATTATTTCAAAGATTCTAATATCATTATTGGATTGGACTCCAATGCAAGATCTAAATATTGGTTCGACAAAAAAACTAACGAAAGGGGTAAAAATATGGAAACTTTTATTGTTGAGAAAGATTTGTTCTTAATGAATATAAATTCCGAACTAATGACTTTCCAAGGGCCGCGAGGCAGTAGTAATATTGATTTAACATTATCTAATACAAAACTGATTAGACATAATATTGTAAAAAATTGGACAATTTCTAGAGAAACAAATTTTTCGGACCACAACATTTTGACTTATGAGTTACATTTACAGGGAAATGATAAAACTGGAGTGCTAGCAAAAAACTATATATATTTGACAGAGAATGGTGACTGGAATAAATTCTTGGCTAACTTAATACATCAGTTAGAAAAACAGTTTTTATCTCAACATTGTACTGATAAGAAGGAATTGACAGTTTATGATACCGAAAAGCTGATTCTTAATGAGTTTTCTCTTATGCCTACTGATATTATCATAAATAAAATGATAAAATCTATCGTAAAATCTTGCAATATAGCATTCAAAAGATCCGGCCATTTCAAAGGTCGAACTAGAAAAAGATCAGTACCTTGGTGGAACCCTGAACTAACTGGCTTGCGTAAAGAGACAAATCATCTAAGAAGAAATTACCAGCGGACAAAAGACGATGGACTAAGGGAATCAAGGAGAGTGATCTATCTCAAAAGTAGGCAAGCATATCAAAAGCTAATTAAAAGTTCCAAATTAATTTCCTGGAAGACATTTGCTACTGCATCAAAGGCGTGGCAATGGCCATATAAGTTTGTATCCAATAAAATAAAACCTCAAACCTTACTCACTACCACTTTCAATGAACTAGGAACATACACAACAGACACTAAGAATACATTATCTCATATATTAAATAAGATAATCAAAGATGACAATACAAGTGATGACACTAACGAACACAGACAAATGAGAACAGAAATACTTATCCCGCCTAATAATGACGATGACACTAATATCCGGGATTTTGAAATATTACAAGTTATTAATAAATTGGATGACAAGAAAGCACCAGGAATAGACAAAATTGCCCCAAGAATGATAAAAAAGATAGCTGACTCCTTTCCAAAATTGATAACTGGACTTTATAAAACCTTATTCAAAAGAAATGAATTTCCTAAAAGCTGGAAGGTGGGTAAATTAACATTGATTCCTAAGGCTAATTCATTTTCACTGAGACCACTAAGTATGCTTCCTGTAATGAGTAGAATTTTTGAAAAAATAATAAAAAATAGATTAATGCATCATCTACTTAGTAACAATATACTCCACCGACACCAATTTGGATTCAGACCCCAATCAGGAACTGACGATGCACTCAGTGAATTGAACGACCATATCACCAGTACACTCCGGCAAAATAGTAATTTATTGGTTGTTTCTTTGGATATCGCGGGTGCCTTTGACAACGCCTGGTGGCCTGCGATTTTAAATAATCTAAAGAAATATAAATGTCCAAAAAACATATACAAAATCATTCAAAATTATTTTTCTGACAGAAAACTTGCAATCCAAACAAACTTTCATTATATTGACAAGAAATTGACGCTAGGAACTCCTCAAGGATCAGCACTATCACCTATACTATGGAACATCTTAATCAATACTGTTTTCGAAATAGACCTACAGGAAAATTCAACATTATTAGCATACGCAGACGATTTATTATTACTTATAAAACGAAGAGATTTCGATGAATTACAGACAATAGCAAACATAACATTATCAAGGCTGAGACGATGGACTAGACGCAACAAACTTAAATTTAATCTAGACAAGACAAAATATATAATCTTCACAAAAAAGAGAATTGTACCAGAATTGGATATTCGACTCAATACAGTAAGAATAACGCAATGTGATACATTATCATATTTGGGGCTTCTCTTTGACAGAAAACTGAATTGGAACAGACATATAGATAATCTATATGACAACACTTTAAGGATTATAAATGGACTATCAGTGGCTGCAAGAGCGACATGGGGACTCAGATCGGAAGTGTTAAAGGAAATTTATGAAGCTGCTGTACTTCCTAAGATGCTCTACGCTGTGCATGTCTGGCATCCGGCCGTTGAACGTAAGAAAAATTTGGTGAAGTTGGAAAGGCGTCAGAGGTTAATTGTGATTAAGATATGTAAGGGCTATCGTACACTATCATTCGAGGCCACAATATTATTGGCAGGGCTGTTGCCAATCCAAATGAAGATTGAAGAACGAACGACCTTATATAACATTAGAAAAGGAAAGAGAGGATACAAAGACCTGACCCTAGACAAAATAGAAAGAATTACTGACTGTAAATCTTGGTTACACCCTGCAACAAGTTTATGGACTGGATCGGGAATTACTTCTGAAAATACTGATGTTTTCACTGATGGTAGTAAGGACGGCGAGAATGTTGGATGTGCATGGTTGTTCAGAGCTCAAGATGGTAGGAATATAGAACATCAATATAAATTAGAATCATATTGCTCAAATAATCAGGCAGAAAAATTCGCTGTTTTAAAGGTTACTGAATACATATATGAATACCCTGTACAAACGAATACTCACGTTGCTATAAATACAGACAACAAAGTTCTGCTAGACTCTGTTAATAATTGGGACATTCATGATTACTTGACTGACCAAATTAGAAACAAATTGTTAATGATGAGAACTGTAGGGAAAGTAGTGACTCTAAAATGGGTAAAAGCACATTGTGGGATTGAGGGCAATGAACGAGCCGATTGCCTTGCAAAAGAAGCAGCTAAAAGCGATTTGCCGCCATCGTATCATCAAGCTCCTTTATCGTATATTAATATGAATTTAAAGTTGGATTTCATCAAAAGATGGGATCACATATGGGTGACCTCAGCTAAGTCACCAAGCTTACACAGATTTATACCACACATTTCAATTCACAATTACAGACACATTCACAGTAATGACTACAAACTTACGCAAGTACTTACGGAACATGGGAATACAAAACAATATCTTAAAAGATTCAACATTATACAAACAGACTTATGTGATGAAGACGGACAGGTTCAAAATTTTAAACATATAATATATGAATGTAAACGATTTGACAGACAGCGATTTGAGTTAATAAAAAGCATAATTATCAAAAGAGGAAATTGGCCTGAGACGGAACAAAAGTTATTTACTGAATTCAAGACAGACTTTCTTAGATTTATTAGATCGATCGACTTCGACTTACTAACCAGGGATGGGCAGCGTGGGTGATTTCTTTTTGGCTTTGTTGGATTGACTTTGTGTGTTTAATATTTAATTTTCCGATTTAATTTTTGTGTGTTTATTCTTTGTGTTTTTTTTTGTTAATGTATATAAATTTGAACTAAAAATGTAAATCATGTGAAACTAGAAAAAAAAAACAATTGTAAACAAATGTAATTCATGTAGTATGTCTTTAAGGCATGGAGCATGAAGGAAAAAAATTAATTAAAAAAAAAAAAAAAAAAATATATATATATATATATATATATATATATATATATATATATATATATATATATATATATGAGGGCTGGGATAGCCTTGCGGGCCAAGGCGCTTGCAATAGATAATCAATTTTAAGCAACGCCGAGCGTGGCTAGCACTTGGATGGGTGACCGTCCACCAAGGAAAGCCACGCTGCCCGAGACCCTCCCCCCGGGTATGTGAGGCCCGTCAGCCTACTGGAGGCAACTCACACCGACCGGGTGTAGGATTGATGACCCTACGGTATGTGGTCCACACTCACGGTCAAAGATCTTCATGGTCTGCAGCCCCAAACGAAATATATATATATATATATATATATATATATATGTATATATTTTTTTTTTAAATTGTGTTTTCTTTACACTTACCTTGAATACTTAACACATCCAATCACAGGATAATCCTCCTGATAGCACTGTGTATGAAGGGCATCAAAATATAACAATCCAACTATATTTGATGTTTTTTCAGTAATAGCAGATTTCCTTAAGCAATTTAAAAACGTCTTGTCACATTCACAGTGCAATCTAAAAGAAATCATATGTTAATATTATGATCTAGTATTAGTTATTTATGTTTCTTTTTTTGCTAATAAAAGAGTAGTATTATACATTTGTTATTGTATTTTCTAGAGAAAAATAATTAAATCCAGGAATGTGGTATTTCAGGAGTCCCAACTTTGTAATGCTTTACAAATCATGAAAGTTAAAATTTGCTTATTTATATAGTAGATTTAGGCAGTCATTTTTCTTTTTTAAAATGGATTAACAATTGGGCCCCGGCATATTAAAGAAAATAACTTCTTGTATTAATTTTAAATTAAGATTTTTTATTCATCTTGGTTCAATTCTGTTTATCAAAAGTTCAATTCTGACTCAAGTTGTCAAATTCTTCAAGTTGAGTTTACTAATTCTAATTTCTGAGTGCATTACCTTCCTTTGACTGGTGAGCCTTATCTAACTGCAAGGGAGTACTTGGTCATTTCTACAGTAATTAGATATTTCATCTGATAAATATAATATTTCATTGTTCAGTTTATTTCTTGATTAAGAAAAAACAATAATAATATAAAATTATTCCTTCTATAAGTATTTTTTGGGGTGATAAATTTTCAGGACTCAGTCATTATAAAACTTTTTTATTTGTGCCAACGTTTATAAGTATTTTTTGGAAATTTAGTCTGTATATTAGAAACATATCAGTTTTATGTAGACATTAAAAAAAAAATGTTTTAAATAAAATCAACTGTTATTATTTAGGCATAGACTACTTTTATTTTAAATTTGTGTAGTAAATGAAACAATTAGAGGATATGTTCATACCTAGTATAAACTGATGGGTTAGAAAGACCATGTGCTGTTTTACCGGCTTCGATTACATCAGGACAGTGATCATGTTCTCTACAACATGCATCAGTTGCTTTTTGTTTACCAAGATCATTGTAGCTTACAGCTGAGTTTCCTGAGCCACACCATTTAGTACCTGAAAAAATTTCAGTATCACTATTGCTTAAATATCTTTCCAAAAAGCATTTATTGAGTAAGAAGATGGTCTGGGGTGGCAGTCATAAAAAGACTAAAATAGTAAAAAACTACTTTATTTAAAGCCAACTTTTCGACCCAACTTTGAAGGTCTTCTTCAGGGCTTGAATAAAAAGCAAAATTAAAGATCGTAAGCCTCTATTTTTAATTTATTTTACTTTTTTTCCCGTTTATTTCACACTCCCTTTATGACCATTATTTATTATTTTTTCTTATTTTTCCTTTTTCTTTCATTCTTTCCTTGAGATCTGTAGGATTTTATCTATTATTGCGTATATTATCCATCCTCCTTATTACATTCAATTTTTTCCTATTTCCAATAATCTACAATCATTTTTACCATTTATTTACTTCAGTTTAGGGTCTTGTTACTTAGTTTACTCTGTTTATATAATTTATTGTTCTTAATATCTCCTTTTACTTTCTATTCACACAGTGTAGAATTTTAATAAGTTTATTCACATTATTTATATTTTTTGTCTAAACATGATGTAACTGACACATTGTTATACATTGTTCTAGCCCTTAAGAAGACCTGCAAAGTCGGATGAAATGAAATAGTTTTTATTATTTTAGTCATTTTATGACCACCACCCCGGACCATTTTCTTACTCAATAATATCCATAAAGTAGAATAAAGTATTCAAAAAATATTTATAAATTTTAAGTAATTTTATTTTCATATTAATGAATTTAGAAGAAGACTGAAAAAGGGCCAACCGATATATTGCGCTGGTATGTTGAATTTATAAAGTAATTTTTTTCTATTAAAAAATAAGTAGGGACCTTTATTTGTAATTAACGTTTCATATCATTTCAACATTTGATTAGATCAGGAATAGCGATTTTTTATGAAAACGTTATGTGTTAGCAGGGGTGCACGCAAGGGGGTACATGGCGCAACTTGCGCCATCACAATTTTTGAGGGGGGGGGCACATTTCGAAGGAGTTATGAATTTTCGGATAGAATAGTTTCAAAAAAAGAGACAAAAGGAATACGTGGAACAAACTTAAGTAAGTGTAATTGTGTATAATTTAAGGTACTTTTATTTCTAATGTTTTTAAGATGAAAGGAGCAATAAAATATCTTGGGAAGAGGAGAGGAGAGGTTTATGCGCCATCGACCTTGGAGGGGGAGGGGTGCACCCCTGTGCGTCAGCGCAGCGAATGTTACTAATCTTCGTATATATTTAATATTATTTATTTTAATTGTTATTGTACTATCAATTCATCATATCAGATTTATTATTATGAGAATTTGGAGAAAAGGAGGAGGATTTTAATATTTTTTCTTATAGGCATTTTTAAAAGAGGCGAAAATCATCATTTTGTTATTTTTTTCATGTCACTTGAAATATTTATGGTTTACTTTTATTTAAACAGGATAAATTATTTTTTACTTTATTTTATGTAACTGGATTTTGAAATATCTATGAAGTACTTTATTTACTCGATAATTTTTTTAAATAACTTGCATAATAAAGATTTGATTTCGATAAATCAACTATACATATTACGAATCGTACCGTGAAAAGTTCCTAGAAGAATGTAAAGGATAAAAAAATTGGAATCAATTTACATATTAAGCGGTGATTCGTATTATATTTATCTATTTTAGAAATTTAAGTTAAGTTAACTTTTAAAGTGATTTTCTAACACAATGAGAAGTATCAGAATCCTTCAAAGTTCGAACGGACTTACAGCAGCGAGATGGACTATTACCGATGTTGTTCAATTTAGCCCTGGAGATGATGAAAAGAGCATCACAGGAAACGGAGGGGTCCACGTCGGAATGAATCATAAAATCCATGCATGAGCTGATGAATGAGCTGCCCTAGGAAGTAATCAAGAGGTCATTGAGAAACTCGCTAAGGCTTTGATAAGAGAGGCAGAGCAGATCTCCCGAGAATTAAATGAAGACAAAACAAAATATATGATAATAAATCAAAAATTCTACCCCAATAACAGGATCTGCGTAGAAGGAAAATCATTCCCGAGAGTAGAAAAATTCAAATACCTCGATTCCACAATAACGTCAATTAATGATTAACGGTTAGAAATAGATCAGCGTATAACTTGCGGAAAAAGAGCTTTCCTCTCCCGAAAAATCTCAAGAAACCTCAAATTAAGGGAATACAATGCTATTATAAAGCCAGTTCTAATATATGGCTGTGCAACCTGGACACTAACCACCATCCTAGATAAAAGTATAGAAAGATATGGGTGAAAAATCTTCCGCACGATAACTGCAGTGATCTGAGATCAGAGTACTAACACGTGGAAAAGAAAGACCAATAAAGAACTGCTTACAGAAACTGGTCAATCAATATCCCATGATATGAAGGCTAAGATGGGGGGGGGGGCATATATCTCATAGCAATCCATCTGGAAGTCTCTAAGTAACAATGAATGCCTCAATAGAAGGCAAAAGAGCACGTGTAAGGCAAAAAGCAGATGGATAGATAGAGTCAACAAAGATGCAATAGTGCTGCCTGCAGATCAATGGAAAGAAATAGCTCAAGACTGGCAGAGATGGAGCAGGCCTGTTAAGGCGGCAAAATATTTACATGGTCTGTAATCCAAACAGAAAAAAAGAAAAAAAAAGTTTAAATTAACTTTTAAAGTGATTTTCTAAGCTCGAAAATCACTACTGGGAATCAATTCACTCCATAGAGCTTTTTCTTTGCGCAGTAATACTTAGCAAAATCCCATTTCTAAATTACACTTTTCAAATAAAAAAAGAATAATACTAATATTAAGAAGCTCAATTTTGTTATATAGGACATCTATACTAATATTTGAGATAAACTTTTCTTGAAGAAGTTGATATTTTTTTTTAACCCGAATTACTAAATGAATAAATAATATAAGAATGGCCCAATCATAATATACTAAAATTTTCCTCTTTTTCTTTTTTCTGGGAAGTTGTATAATATTCATAGGTATTTGGCAATAATTACTTCCAATTAGTAACAATTGAATATATTTCTTGTATTATCAAAGTTACAAGTTCACAAGTTTACGTTTCGGGATATTTACTCTTATTCCATCTTCAGAACCACAATCCTTATGATCTTGTGGGTGCAAGGCTAAAACATTTTTTTAGTTAAAATATAGTGCATGTTACAATACATGTCAGAATTTTGTTGTTACAATAAATTTGTAATTACCTTAAAAATAATGTGCTCCATCGTCAGTTTCTAGTTCATGTTATAAAAATGTATGCATATAAAATCTAGAGCAACATCTTGCTTTTAGACTAACAATTGGGTGTCTGCCATAGTTAAATACAATTGACTTTTGGATCTGACTGTCTTATCTGAGTATTTTTATACTATTGTTGTTAATGTTTATTTTATGTATCTGCAAGTTCATTTCTATTAAATTTTAATTTTGTTCAATATGTCCGTATAACCAGTTCCGAAATGTTTAGTGTCTGTTTTATAATTGACTGTTGTTCTATTGTTTTTTGTGAAAATTTTCCAAATTAATATTTAACAAAATAGAAGATTCTATAATTTCTATATTTGATGTATGTGAACGATAATTTGGAGGGGCGCACATCCCCGCAAGGGCGATGGTGTAAGAACCTCCTCCCTCCTCCAAAGATATTTTATTGCTCACATTTTCTTAAAAAAAGAAGAAGCTAAGGTAGAATTAGAAAGATCGTAGATCATGCACTATTGCAATTGCTGCGGTCTGTTCTATGTTTCTCCCTCGTCCCTTAGTCCGAAAATGCATAACCCCGTCATAATTTGCTCCCCTCCAAAATTCAAAAAACCGTAAAAATATGCCCCCCTCAAAAATTTTGATGGCGCAACTTGCGCCATGAAAATCCCTTCTGGGCATCCCTCATAACCCCTCTTTATCAATTTTTTGTTTATCAACGTTAAAAACTTGTTACGTTTTGAGGTATTCCCCTAACCACAGGGCATGTCTTATCTTTTCCTGTTATTCTACGTAGATATAGTATTGTGGAAATATTTCCTTTTTATAAAATGTCATCATATAACGTTTCGAAGCAGTATACCTATTTCCAAAAAATGATTAAAATCATAGTTTAATAATTCCAGAATAATTTTTATTGCATGTCGAAAAATAGTGTCGAGAAATATGTTGCCAAGTTATTCAACTGTGATGTTAAGTAAGTTTTTAAGATTATTAATCCCCGAAACGTTTTCTAATATATATATATATATTATATAATTCATCTTATTGTTGTTTGCTACTAAGAAAAATATTTTTAAACTTCCTAAAAATCAAATAAGTAATTTCATTCTCAGATCTCCTTTTTATACTGCGATTCATTAAAAAGTAAATTCATTCCATGTTAGCATTTTATTATTTTTAATATCATGCAAATTATAAATTATCAAAAAATATGAATTTAGTGGCATCGATGAAATATTTTAACTAATTGAATTAAATTATTTCATGTGGATATGTTTAATAATAATAAAAAAAAGATATGTTTAGACTAATGAAGGAGTTTAACGATATGCAAACACGATAGAGTAAACAAATGATTTTTATTCCCATTCTACTTATAAATAAATAAATATATATATATAATATTATATGTAGCTAAAAGTTTATCATAAATAATCAGTTTGTGATAAATGTTTATCACAAGAAATTCGGCGATTTCAGCAGTTTAAAATATTGTATGAATGAAGATAATACAAATATTACAATGCGAAATATTACCATGTAAAATAATAAAATTTAAAAGTTATGAAATTAATGAATTTTTTTTTAACCGAATCTGTTTTATATTTTAAATTAACTTTAATTTGGCAAAATATATACCCTGAACACCGAAATGGGTATCATATTTGTTATAAAAATTAATTAAAATTACATGATTAATAACTCCTCAAACATACTGTATCAGTAGTGTGTTAAGGATTTTATTTTTAGGCAGCGTATATTTTTTTTTTCATTTTTATTTATTTTGATAACTATAATTACAGAAACAATAATGCTTTTAGGGATAACATTTATTTCTTAACGTATGCTTACGTGAAGCACATGCGGTGTAACTTCAAAATCAAACATCGTAATTGTATTTTATAAGGAACTTTAAGTATGGATTAGATCACTTGTAAAAATACTAGTAAATATGGATCAATGAAAAAAACTGATTAAGTTCCTATTTTTTTTTTTTTTTTTTATGGAAGGAGGGGATTCAGCCTGAAAGCCCCATACCCCTTTCAAGCCGCTGGTCCATGGGATTATTGTTAATTTTAAATTTGATGGTTTAGTTTTTTTAGAACTATCTGTGTTGTGAAGAAACTATATAAGAAACTATATATATATATATATATATATATATATATATATATATATATATATATATATATATATATATATATATATATATATATATATCAGCCTTCTCCATCTCTGTCCATCTAGAGCTATTTCTTTCCAGTCAAGCTCTATTGCATCTTTGTTAATTCGATCTATCCATTTGCTTTTGGCTTTCCACGTGGTCTCTTGCCTACTATTATTGAGGCCCTTATTGTTGTGTAGAGGGTTCCAAATAGATTGCTCCGAGCTACATGCCTCACCCATATTAACCCCTCTGCCTTCATATCATGAGATATTGATCGGCCAGTTTCTTATACCAGTTATACTTCTTTCTAGAGCGCTGGTATGCAATTAATTTATTTTTACTCATATAACGACAAATGTTATCCATATCGTTTCTGATTACACCAGATATTGATTATTCTGAGAATTGCTTATTTCAAATTGTTAGTAATGAGGAAAATAATAACAGGGAAATATAGCATAATGCGATGTACATCAAAGTTTCTCTTGAATATTTTATTAATATTTAGGTATAATGAATTTTCGATTAACTCACCTCATTAAAATGGTAAGGTATTAATTTTGTTTTTAAATATGTTATAGGTTCATAAAGATATGGAAATCGTATAGTAAGCAACTGGATTATTGAGAAAGTCAAGATCGCTGAGGGTCAACAAATATTAAGCAGTAATAATGTCAACATATGCCAATCATTTCCGCTAAAATGTGTTTTGAGTAATCGGTGTGAATCCAGGGAGAGAAATGTCGTAAAGTTGAGTGCCGTAGACAGCAGGGCCGTCGCCTGAGTTTTCGGCGCCCGGAGGGAGAATTTTCCAGTGCTCCCTTTACTCTACTAATAACTATTACCCCCTGTTAACATAGAGAAAGAGAGATGAATAGAGAAGATAATAATAAAAGCTTAGCGAAACCAAAATTTCGATGCTAATACCACCAATCATTTCAGTTAACATGTTCCCATCCACCGTCCAAACTCAACCCCGACAGATCGGGATTTACGGAACACCCTTCTACGTTTGCTTTGGTACGCCTCTAGTACATTTACCAATCGACCCAGGAGACATTAAATTTTTAGGTATTGGTGGGATGGCCGCAAGGTCACAATATCATCTCTATTATATTCATCGGAAACAAATTATGTAATTTGGCGTTATGGGGAGGTCTAAATTCTGCGATTAACTTACTTATTAAAAAAACCGTCTTTGTTCTTCAGGAATATTTTACTCAATACTTTATTTTCAAAAATCCAATGACATTGTTCATCCCTTAATGTAAGTGGCAACGTTTCGCTTTGTAAAGAACCGTGAAAAGTAATCATCATCATCATATGTGGCACGACATCCCGTTACCGAGACTGAGCCTCCTCCAAGAGCCTCCGCCAGTTGGATCTGTCTTCTGCTGCAGCTCTCCAGTTCCGTACACCAAGCAGAGTTCTCGCATCATAGGCCACGTTGTCCAACCATCTCGTCCTCCTACCCGTCTTACGAGATGCAGCTCCTCCATCATTATTTTCTTTGGTATTTCAACGGTACTCATTCTGGCCACATGCCCTGCCCACCTTAGTCTGGCCAGTTTAATGTACGTGACTACGTCGATGTCTGTATAGAGAGAACTGAGCTCCCTATTTTTTCTTTTTCTCCAGACATCACCCTCCTTTACTGGACCATAAATCCTTCTGAGGACTCCTCGCTCAAACACACTCAGCTTCATCTCATCGTTTTTAGTCATCGTCCAAGCCTCTGAGCCATATGTCAAAACAGGCCGAACAAGGGTCTTGTATATGATCAGCTTGGTCTTCTTTGAGAGGTACCTACTTCTTAAGTGTCGGCCAAGTCCAAAGACACATCTATTGGCAGCCGTGATCCTTCTTTGTATTTCTTGAGCCATGTCATTTTTGCTATTAATTTCAGACCCAAGGTATACAAAACTTTTCACTCTCTCAAACGTAAAAGAACCTACCTCAAATGGAGAGTTCAGATCCACCTCACCACCAACTCTCATATACTTAGTTTTCCTCTCGTTGACTTCTAGACCAAGTGGTCTTACAGCTGCTTCAAGGCCTATAAACGCTTCTCTGAGAGCCCGTTCAGACCTACCTATTATGTCAATATCATCAGCAAAACCAAGAAGCTGTGTCAGGCGATTGAAGATTATATCGTTGGTCTGAATACCGGAGTCTCTTACAGCTTTCTCCTTTGACAAGTTGAACAATAGACAGGCGAGGGCATCCCCTCGCCTAACCCCACTGCTCACTTTAAACTCTTCGGAGTCGTCAGAACCGACGCGTATTCTACATCTCGAGCTGTCCCTGGTCATCTTGATTAGGCGTACGAGCTTCTGAGGGATGCTTAGCTCCTCCAAGGCACAGCATAGTTGCGTTCTATCAACGCTGTCGTATGCTGCTTTAAAGTCTAGGAATAAATGGTGGGTGACTACCTTACGCTCCATAGTCTTTTCTAGGATCATCCTCAGAGAGAACAGTTGATCAGTGGTTGAGCGTCCTCTTCGAAATCCAGCCTGATATTTCCCCAGTTCCTTTTCAGAATAAGGGAGAATCCTCTCAAAAAGAATGTTAGAGAGCAGCTTATAAGCACACGAAAGGAGTGAGATTCCTCGATAGTTAGCGCATTCTGTTTGATCTCCTTTCTTATGTATTGGGCAGATAATGGCTGTTGCCCATTCCGTAGGCATAGTTTCTCTCTCCCAGATGGTCAGCATTAAATCATGCAGAGCTTTCTTGAGTTGTTCACCTCCACATTTCAACAGCTCTGACTGGATTCCGTCCGGGCCTGGCGCCTTTCCATTTTTCAATTTCCTCAGGGCGTTTTCCATTTCCTCCTCATCCGGGGGTTCAATAGAATTCAGGGAGTCTTCCTTCATTACTCCTACTTCTCAAGGCATCGTTCCTCTGTTTAATGCGTCTTTGAAATGTTGTACCCATCTCCTTAGTACGTCATCTTTGTGGCTTAAAAGAGATCCATTCGTGTGTTTACATGCCGTCACTCTGGGCCTGAAAGCTGCCCTACCCTCGTTTATTCTCTGAAAGAACAGCCGACTTTCATTTTGGCCGCGCAATGCCTCTTTATCCTCCATGTTCTTGTTTTCCCAAGCTCTTCTCTTTCCGCGGAATAATCTCTTCTCTTCGCGTCTTTTTCTTCGATATGTTTCTTGGGAGAGCCTTGTGGGACGCTGAACCTTCTTTCTGTAGGCTTCATTTTTCACTCTTACTGCTTGAAGGCACTCAGCATCAAACCATGGAGGCCTTCTAGAATTAATCTCGTAGCCAAGAGATTCTTCTGCTGCCTGTTTCATTGCGTTGCTGCATCTCTTCCACTGTTCATCGACCATAGAGCTGTCATTAATTACATCTTCATTAAGTTTCGTCTCCACAGCTTGTTGATACGAATATTGGTGGTCTGAGTCCTTAAGTTTAGCTACATCAATCTTCTTCTTTGGTCGTTGGTGGTGGTTTTTAATCAGCGAAATTCGTGATCTGACCTCGGCAATGTTCAAATCCGTGTCCATATTTGCACCTCTATAAGATCTTGCATTTATCATGTTGGACTTGTGACGGGCGCTAATGAGTACATGGTCTATCTGTGATGTTGTTTGCCCATTTGGAGAGATCCATGTTGCTTTGTGGATATTCTTTCGAGGAAAAAGAGTTGTTCCAACAACCAGTCCGTGCAACGTAGCATAGTTCACCATCCGTAGCCCATTATCATTACTGATCTCATGCAAGCTGTGGGTTCCTTTGGTCGGCATGAGTGCCACCTCCTTACCAACTTGGGCGTTAAAGTCACCAAGAATGATTTTAACATCATTTTTGGGGCAGCTTTCTGTCACGCGTCCAAGTTCTTCATAAAATGTTTCCTTATCCTCCTCAGGTGACACCTCTGTTGGGGTATGGCAGTTGATTAGAGAGAAATTAAAACATTTTCCTCTAAGCCGAATGGAGCATAACCTTTGGTTAATGGGAGTAAATCGCATCACTAGCTGTCGAGCTCTGCCTCTCACAACAAATCCGGTACCGAAGATGTGATGCTTTTCATGGCAGCTATAGTAGAGTGTATGGTACTTCTTCTCCATAATTTCCTGTCCTATCCATCGGACCTCTTGGATAGCTGCTATGCCGATTCTGTATGTGTTCACTTCTACAAGGAGCGCACGAAGTGCTCCTAGTCTATGTAATGATAAAATGTTCCAAAATCCAATTCTTAGGTCATTTAGGCGTTTCCTGGGTCTGTTACCGTAATTCAGTCCGGCTTCTTCTCTTTGAGGTTTCGTAATAAGGTACTTTAGGGGGAGGGGGATTATCAGCCCACTGCCCCCGAGTCAGGTAGAGGGGCTGCCTCCTCCGAGCATCCTGACTAGCTCCCCCATCCGGGGCGGCTACCTAGGGAAGGTGACCCTAGGGTGTGTACTGTAGGTGACCTTTGTCTGTAGAGTTTAGGTGTTGTAGTGTGCTGTATAAAGTGTACTTGGTGTGTGAGTGTTCGTGTAAGTGTTCCCCCAACCTGGAGGGCCAGTGGCTGGTTGCGGTACAGTGACCGGGCGATGGGACCGCCACCTCCCTACGCCACTAAAAGTAATACTTTTGTCAATTTTTAAACTTTGGGATAGAATGTGCCAGGTAAGTAACTTTTGAACCGATAAACGTTACTTAGCCAAGCATTAATTTCCTATTTCAAATATTTTTTTCCTAGTTATTGTCGATCCTATTATCTAAATGTCTCGACCGTATTCTATTCAATATCTATATCAGCGAAATGGACCCCATTTCTGCAACCAACCATATATTTTGTTTTATCTGTATTTATTTCGAGCACCACTTCTTCACCCTCCTTAATCATTACTTTTGTATTTATTTTTTAGTTTCCACAACTTCACTTAACAATACTAAATCATTAGCATATCCGAGTACAGGTATTTTTCTACCTATATTCAAAGCTTTTTCTGTATTTATCGTAGTACTCGTTTGGTTGCCACATCCATGTAACGGTCTTGCTAAGTACAATAAGATATGTTTTTAAACAATTTCGTTGCTACGATTCGGTGCATTATAAGTAAGTTTTTTGTCAAATACATAATGACTTGTAGTAGTCTTAAATTAAATAGGACAGGGGAAGAAAATCAGTCGGATTTAAATCCAAATGTAAAAAAAAAAAAAAAAAAAAAAGGATATAGCGTAAAGGTGGTAAAGTAATGTTTATGTTCCATTCCTTTTTATGATAGGCAATTCATTTTTAAAAATCTTGCCTAGTCAAATTTAATATATATCTATGAACGGAGCCGGAATCAGGGAGAATCAAATGTTTCTCCGGGTTTCTCCGGGCGACAGAACTTAGATCATACAACACATCAAATTTCGAGAAAATATATACTTTTTCATTATCTTGACCTTAATTCTGTTAATAACACGAGTTAATTATAACTAATGTTTATTTCGAAGTAAATTGCGTAAAACATAGATATAAAATTGTTTTAAATAATTATCTTATACCTCCTGATTGGCGCCAATGAATAAATAACACCAGTGCAGCTGATGCGACTCATTGGGGCACAGAGGCCGAGAGAGGAGTAATGCAAAGACATTAAAAAAAAAAAAACGAAAATCAATTGTCTTTTAAGCAACAATTGCTTATTGATTATAAGTGTAACTATGCCCTGTATGTCGGATAATGGGCTTGACAAATATTTCGAGGTAAAATAGTGACGTAAGGTGTGCCACCACCACACGGTTAGTCAACAATATTATGTATCCATGAGTACTAGCATAACCAGAGTTAAAACACTTTCTTTAATTTTACAACGGATGCCAGCTACTTATAAAAAATCCATATCTGTATTAAAGTGATTGAAGTTGCGAATTACAGCTAGTTTAAAATAATGCTGAATCTGATCTATTGCCTATTAATTTATAAAAAAGTTGGGAATAAGTATGCGAAAGCTCTCAGGTGAGCCCGGGCTCGGAGAAAAATAATAATGCTAAAATATAACACAATAGCTTTGATAAAATCGCGTAATAAACATTATTAATTAATTTATAATAATCCTAAAAAATAGAGTTATTTTAAACTCTTAAAATTTTTACTATCAGTTACTTATATATGAAATATATAGTGAGGGAAAGTACTTTGATCGTAAACATTTTCGAATAAATGGTAAAATACAAAAGAAAAAACTACGAAAAATGACTTGTGCTTATCATAAACTTTAAAAAAGAGCATTTAAATTAGATAATAATGATTAAATATGTTTATTTTTTAATGCATCGTTATCTAACCTTTTCTTAATTTTTACTTTCACTTACCTGTATGAAATAGTAAAGGTAAGTATTGCGGTAATGAAAATTCTCGAATCTGAGTTTTCAACGGTAATACGTGTTTTGAGGTCTTCTGAGTCCAAATAACCAAGTCCCGCAAAATGGTGTATTCCATAATAAACCTCAACTTAATTAATATTAAATTAAAGTTTATTAAACGAACAAGTTTTTGTAAAAGTGGGGAAACTGTGGTATAGTTGGATGATGATTAAAGAAAATGGCAAATAATTTATTATTTTTCTAAAAACAGAACTTAGCTTAGTTTAGCCGCTCAAAAATCCTCTGTAAATGGTTTTAGCAATGTAACTGTATGTTAATTTAAAGTAAATTTCATCTTGTTTACAATGAAGCAATTAATTATCACTTAAAGTAAACATTTATTTAGTTATTACTTTCGATTAAATAAAAAACATGAATAACTAAAAAAAAAACCACACTTAGATTTGCTACTTTTCTGCTGAAAATTGGCCCATTGTTTATATGAACTTTTTTGTAGCTCCTGAGGTTTGCTATAATTCTTATAAAAATTTTCCTCTACTTGCGGGACACCTTGCACATTTTTAAGTTTCAACATAAAAAGTCAATACTTTTTCTTTATATACTTTTGCTATTTTTTCTTTTTTGGAGGTTTTGCATTTTCTTTCTGTATATGTAATGTTTTTTTTTTCAATTACAACTATAAGTATTCTTGAGAAGATTTTATTTTATTTTTTAGTTGTTTACATACTATTATTTAAATTATTGTACATGTTGTTAGAATCTTTATTAAGTTAGTTTTTAGCCAGATGTGTATTTTTTTCCTTTGTATTTGTTCATAATTGTTATTCTAAGAGGTCTTAATCCCAGAATTAAGTTTATTTTATTATCTATTCTAATTTTTTTTTTTTTTTTTTGCTGAATATATGGGTACATTATCCCGACAATTTTGCCTAGTGTATTGAGAACACATAAATAAAAGAAGTTTAAAGGGTTAAAATATTTTCATTGCTATTATTATTTAAATTTGAAATGGGTTCTGTTTTATCTTGGTGTATGAGTTCTTGTCTTTTCTGTATAGATGATACTCCAATTAGCGAAACATTGGTTAGTTCTTCAGAGTTACTTTAGAGAATTAGGGCTATGTGTTTTGGTTATTCCGTTCATATCCTTTAATTTCATATCTTGATTTAAAATAATTAATATATATATTATATATATATATATATATTTGATTAATATATATATATATATATATATATATATATATATATATATATATATATATATACAGGGTGTTTCGTAATTGCACGGCACTATTTTAGGTATGTGTTCACTAACACAAAATAAACAAAAAAGTTCATATTAACATATATCTCAAACTCATTTATTAAACAGATATCAAAGGTTAAAGATTTATTATTTATTTACTACATTAAGACTGACTGTACAAAGTTTAACGTGTTTAATATTAGATAACAGATCCTAAACACCTGATAAACAAATGGACGATAAGCAATGACAGTAGTTGCTCATCTGTTTGTCTAGTTCTGTCTGTTTTATTGTTAATGAATACTGTGACACAGTTCAATTTTTCATTATCATGGAGACACCATGAATTTATTCACTTTTACAGAAAAGACATGCTTTTAACTTATGGCGAGGTACATAAAAACGGTCTATGTCTATGACTTTACGGTGTCTCCATGATAATCATAAATTGAATTGTGTCACAGTATTCACTCACACTAAAACACAAAGAACAAGACAAAAAGATGAGCAACTATTGTCATTGCTTATCGTTCATTTGTTTATCAGGTGATTAAAACCTGTAATTTAGTATTAAACACGTTAACTACTGAAACAATAATGATTTTTGAAATAATTTTTTTCTTTACTCTGTTTGCATGTAGTAGCATCTGTTCATGCATTATAATATAAAAAGATAACTAGGGTAAGCGCACCACTGATGGACATAACTAAGGAAAGTTTTGTCTTTATTGTCTTATGCCGCCGTAATTATTATAGTTATAAACTTCTCCGTTGGACATTTAGAATCTCTAGGGTCTGCTTTTCATATATAACTCTTTAAAATTGAAAAAAAAAAAAAATATTCAGTTATGCAGGTATAATACCCATTAAAAAAAACACCACTTTTTTGCACTAGTGATGAACACTCCGAAATTCAATTGTTCTAGTAATGGACAGGCGGTTGGTATCAGTAATGGACATGCCTCAGAAAAAATCATTTTTTTTTTATTATTTCTTAACGATATTTACAACTGTATTAAAGAAATACATTTAGTAAATTTGAACATATGGATATAATGACGTGAAAACACTTGTTGAGTAACTACCCAATGGTAGCACTCTAATGATATGTCTACATTAGGAGATCACGGGGCCATCTTCTTTTCAGACGCCTGGGAGGGTTATTAGGAATTGAAGAGGAAGCAAGGTTAGAAACGAGAGGGTTAGAATGATTCTGAAGTTTATTATGGAAGGATAGGTATCTGGATTGGGCCAGATCTGAAGCATAAGAAACATTAAGGTCATTATGGATGGTTTTATTTGTAACAAAGTAGGGAGCATTGAGGATTTTACGATGGATTTTGGATTGTAAGGATTGGATACGAGAGGAATTCGATGGTTTAGTGGAGCTCCATAGCTCAACTCCGTATGTCCAAATAGGCCTTATTATAGTCATGTATATGAGTCTTTTGTAATTAATTGGAAGTTTAGAGCGTTTGTCTAATAAGTGCTGAAGTAGTCGGAAACGTCGAGCGGTTTCTTGTCGTTTCAGTCTGGTATGAAGAAAAAATCCAAAATCTTTATTTAACTATAAAGATAACGATTAGGATAAGATGACATAAATGTAAACTTACTCTTAGCAAAACTGTTATTAGGAAGATATGATACACACGGATCTCAAGAGTCCTGTAGAATTGTTTTTCAATCTAGAAGAAACTGAAATCTTTAAATCAACAAGGTAGCTTCTTATTTACATTTAAAGTCCAACCTGTCAATCACTGGACCTCCTGTCCATAACTGGTGCGTTCACCGTAGTGTATTTAGCACAGATCACTTACAGAAAGAAATAAGAACAGATGAAATAATAAATTATTTTTTCGATATTGGGGAGGAGAGCATCAGCCCGAAAGCCTCTCCCCGCAATTCCCCCATCAAGTTAAAGTAATCTTCTTAAAAGTTATTAATTTATTTAACATGAATTTCGACTGAAAGTGGGGGAGGGGGCTAAGTGACAAATGGTGCGTGCACTAAATTAAAAATTAAATGTTTTTTTTTTAAATAAGTGACAAAACAGTAATTGGCGATAGATCAAAAAGACTTTTTTGAAAATTATTCAATAGGATAATAATTTCGATTTCGGACTAACTATTCTAATAAGCTTAAATTAATACTCAACAGTGGCTTGAAATAGGAAAATAATTAATGGTTATAAAATAATAAATAAATAAAATACCGTAACTGTTCGTAGCATAATAATTATTTGTAAAAGGAATAAGGGAAACTAATTGGCCGAATATACATATATATATATATATATATATATATATATATATATATATATATATATATATATATATAAGATAAAGACCGGAGACTGGCGATATCAGCCTTAATACCATCTTGTAATGTAAATAAACATAGCAATTGTATATAAGGCAGATTATTGAACGAATAAAGCAGTGTTTATTCAGAAGCCGTGAGTATTGTTTCTCGTTCCTCTTTCCTTCTTTTTTTTTATTTACAAAGCCCGGAGACGCTTAACTGGTGCCGAAACCCGGGAGAACGTCAGGAGAACACGGAAGTAAAATTTTTTTTTCCTTTCTTTATTTTAATTTTTTTTTCTCTTCTCCTAGTCATAAGGAAAAGACGAGATGCCGACAGAGGGCATAATTCGACCAGGAGTGTTGAACGCACCTGAAATGCCGCAACCTCAGGAAATGCCGATAGCGCAGATTCCTCAGATCGCCCCTCAGGTTCCGCAGATTCCGCAGATACCTCAGATACCTCAAGTACCGCAGATACAAGAGATCCCTCCCTTACCTAGGGACACATTGGCAGAGGCGCACGCCAATGCATTGGAGTGGATGAAGATAAGGGCAGCGACCACGCAGGATCTACGGAGAGCAATCGCAGACCTGGAGCGATTCGGGGGCGAGATAGGTGAACTTAATCACTTCCTGAAAGGTGGAGACCGCCTCATATCAAGAATCGAAGCAAAGGTGGCGGAGGACCTCGTGAACCTGGGAGACGCAGAAGCACTGAAGGCAGCTCTCGTGTGCCGAGTGAGGAGGAACATCCTCAACCAAATCCAAGCGGACGAGGAGACACCATGGCCAGTGATTAAGGAGCGTTTGAAGAAGGCTTTCGGAGGGGGCCGATGGACGCCGGAAGAAGATATCTTCCAAATGTTTAGGGAGTGTCGGTCCCAACGCCAAACAAGAGGACAGTATGCGGGGGTACTAGTGGCGAAGTACAACCGCATAACTGAGAAAATGCGTGAAACCATGAGTGTGGGAGAGGTCGAAGCTAGGATGGAATTCCTTTCGACAATACTCAAGGTTCAGTTGGCTAAGGAGACTGGGAGAAGGGACGGACTGCCTAGAGAGCGATCGTTCCTCGAGTGTGCCCAAGAAATGATAGATCTGAGTGCAAGAGAGGAAGAGACGCGGATGGAAGTAGAAGAACCAGGGTGGACCCGAGTGAGTGACAGACGACCCCGGACAGCCCAGATAGGGTGGAGGAAGAGGGAAATGAAACACCCGAACGGAGAAAAAGCCACGACGGGCGAGAGAAGATCCGGACAGTCCAGGCCTAGGAATGGACCCCGGAGGGAAGACAGAAAATGTCACGGGTGCGGGAAACCGGGACATTTGGTAGCACAATGTCCGCGCACTAGATGTTTCGAGTGCGGGACTGAAGGGCATATTGCCAGACAGTGCCCGTACATGTTTCGCAGGAGAGAGAGACCTCTAGACGAGCCAATGGAGGTGAACGCTCAAAAGTTGAAAAAACGAGCTAGGATGCAGCAGAGAGACGGATCTTCGGAAGAGGCAACCGAGGAGTCGGGGACGTCGGGAACGGAGACTGACGAGCCAGCCAGCAGTGGAGGCGAAGGAGGCAGGAGCAGCCAACGGAGCGAGCAACGACGAGCGACGGCGGTAAGGAGGAAGCGAGGTGGCATCTGAGAAGGGTGTCAGCAGAGAGGCGACCGCACAGCAACCTGCAACAATATTAGAGGTAAGCCATGCTGGTTGCCGATTATTGAAGTAGACGGGGGAGTGAAGTGTCTCGTGGACACAGGGAGCTCGAGTACTATCTTGACTCGGGGGGCGTTGGGGAGAGTGTGCGGGAGCGAGAGGGTACTCCGGATACAAAACTGTGGCTGCCAGCTAATCACTCTGGGTGGTCCCTGTAAAGTAGAAGGGGAAGCGTCAATTACGCTTGATCGGTGGGCAGGGAAAAAGGGGGAGCTAAAGGTGCATGTGGTAGAGAGCATGACGCGGGAGTACCAAGTCATAATAGGGTGTGATCTGTTAGGACAGGTAGGGGTAAGCATTAGAAACCGTAGAGGAGCTTGGAGTATCAGGCTGGGAAAGAGGAAATTTGGATGTATAGGGGTCGCGAGAGAAAGAAGGGTGCGGATAGGAGCGGTGAACAGGGTGGAGGACTGGAGAAAGGCGTTACAAGCGGAGTTCGTAGATATTTTCTTCAGGGAGGGCGAGGTATTGGGGGTAACAGGGAAGACGGTACACGAAGTTCCACTGAAGCAAGATAGGGTGACCTACGTAAAGGAAAGGAGATACCCGCAGGCGCTGAGGCAGCATATTCGGGAGGAATTGGAAAGCCTAAAGGAGCAAGGGATCATAGTCGATAGCACCTCGCCATTTAATAGTCCCCTGTGGGCAGTGAAAAAGAAGGCAGCGCCGGGGGATAATAAGGAAAAATACAGAGTGGTAGTGGACTATCGTAGGTTGAACGACAACACGGTAGACGAAAAGTACCCGATCCCTAGATTCGAAGATATACTTGATAGGTTGAGTGGGGCCGTGGTGTTTAGCACGTTGGACCTCAAGGCGGGATACCACCAAATACGGATGCACCCGAAGGACCAACATAAGACGGCGTTTACATTCGAAAGGGGGCATTACGAATTCACCAGAATGCCGTTTGGTCTGAAGAATGCGCCCATAACGTTTCAACGCCTGATGGACGAATTTCTGAGGGGGATCGACGACTCCGTATGTCAAGTATACATGGACGACCTGCTGATTTTTAGCAGAACGGAAGCCGAACACGTGGGGCATTTGAGGTCGGTATTCGAAAGGCTGCGACAATTCGGGCTGAAACTGTCCAGTGAGAAGTCCCTGTTGGGACAAACGCGGATCAATTTTTTAGGCCACACTATTTCTAGCGAGGGGGTCAGACCGGATGCGGCAAAGGTGGAGGCTATCACACGAATGGCGGTGCCACGGGA
This sequence comes from Nezara viridula, assembly GCA_928085145.1. Lineage (NCBI taxonomy): Eukaryota > Metazoa > Arthropoda > Insecta > Hemiptera > Pentatomidae > Nezara > Nezara viridula. Next base: position 185,477,087 of record OV725078.1, on the reverse strand, counting down.
CGTTAAAGGGATTCGTAGGCTTCTCGGGACGCTGAATTATTATAGAAGATTCGTACCTGAGATGGCAGAATACTTGGTACCTATCAATAACTTGCTGAAGAAAGGCGCGAGGATCGTGGTGACACCGGAAATGGAAAATAATATTCGGAAATGCATGGATAGGTTGCAGGCAGAACCCGTATTGGCGTTCCCGGATTTTGAGAAGCAGTTCAACGTCACCACCGATGCGAGCGAATACGCGTTGGGGGCCGTTTTATCCCAGGGCAGAAGTGAGGGTGAACGTCCGATAGCATACGCGAGCCGACGACTTACGAGCGCGGAATCACGGTACAGCGCGTTAGAGAGGGAGCTACTCGCGATAGTGTGGGCCATCGACCATTTCAGGCCATATATATTTGGGAGGAAGTTTCGAGTCCACACCGATCACAAACCCCTTCAGTGGGTAGGAAAACTTAAGGAAACCTCTGCGAGGGTCACGAGATGGAAAGAATTCCTTAGTCAGTACAACATGGAGGTGGTGTATAAGCCGGGAAAGGAAAACGTGGTGGCAGACTGGCTCTCTAGGGCCATCATGATCAACGCGGTAGAAGAGGACGGGGGAGGTCCATCGCGGGACGTGCGCCAATTCTTGAGGGAATGGACTCCTGAGGGTGAAGGGGCAGATGATACCGTCAGTATAGAGGACAGGGAGGGGTCCCCGGAAGAAGATAGCTCAGCGGAGGAAAGACCAGTGGCGATGGAGGAAATAGACGAAATCATCAACGACAAGCATAGACAGGTAATCTGGAAAACCAGGACAACAGGGATCATGAAAATAGATTACCGAAGATACGGGAAAAGTAGGATTCGCGTCATTTGGTCGCAACCCGGGGTGAGCGAGGAGCAAATCCGTACGGCACTGAAGGACGCCACGGAACCGGGAAAGACACACCATCTCTATGTTGGGAACAACACGGTATGGGAGAAAATAAAGCGGATGTGGAGATCCGAGCGAATAGGCATGGATAGAACGATCATCCGGTGCAAGTATGCAGTGGAAACCGTACAGGATGAGGAGCAGCAACAAGCAATTACATTGGCATACCACCAGGGGAAGACCAACCACCGAGGCGTCAACGAGACGTTGCAGGCATTACGGCGAAAGTATTTCTGGTGGGGAATGAAAAAATCTATCCAAGGAATCATCGGGAAATGCGAGGTATGTATGCGCACAAAGTATGATCGACACCCCCCCAGAGGAGTTCAGGAAGAGACACCTACAGGGAATATGCCGCTACAAGACCTCCAGATCGATACATTCACCTGGAAAGGGTTCAAGTGGGTCACGATCATCGACACCTTTAGTAAAGTAGCTATGGCACATCAGGTCATGGACAAGTCTGCCAATGCAGTTGCGGAAGCCCTACAAATCTGGATACAGTTTTACGGAGTTCCCGAGAGGATCACATCAGACGGTGGCAGAGAATTCGACAATACCGCGATTAGGGAGGAGGTGAAAAGGTTAGAGGTTGTGTGGCATTATAACACACCGGGACACCCTAAGAGTAGAGGAGGAATCGAACGTTTGCACAGCACGTTGAGTGACCACATCCGTGTATATCAGGGAGAGAAAGGGTTGGAGCCGGATGTTGCGATGAAGAAAGCCGTAACAGCTTACAACCATTCGATCCACTCCGTAACGGGGTTTTCACCTGTGGAAATACTATTCGGGATGCGCAGGCCAAGGAGAGATTGGGGGGAAACAACGACCAATGAACATCTCGTAGAGCAAATCCAGAGTACTAGGGTAGAGGTAGGAAAGACGTGGGGAAAGGTAGCGGGGAGAATTCAGCGGGAAAAGGAGAAGCGGGTAGCGCGGCAGAATGTGCAGGTACGTGACCGAATGGGAGAATTAAAAATCGGAACAATAGTGTATCGTAGAATTGGAACCAACAGAGGGAAACAATTGTTACGGTACGAGGGCCCATTCAGAGTGGTTGCTATTAGGGAGCATAATCTGGTAACCATTGAAAGCATTAACGAACCTAAGAAGAGGAGAACTGTTCATATTGAACAATTGAAGCTCCCAATGTTAGAACCGGTACAGAAACCAACTGATTCGTAGTACCCTTATCGCGTATTATAAAAAAATATGTTTTTTTTATTATTATTACTGTTGATGATGTCATTTTTTTTTTATTATTTTTGTTGTTCTTGTAAATAAAGATATGGCAGCATAATAGAGGTGATTGTAATTTTTATAGGATTAAGAGTTCTGTTCCATTGTTAATAAGACGTTGTGTGTTTACTTTCTGTGGTTTATTTCTTTTTATTTATTTCTCGTTCCAGCGGAGTGGAAGTGAGGTTTGGTGTACTTTAAGTTTATACTGGTACGAATAATTGTAAAGGGTTAAGGCTGATACCGGTGGCTCCGATCTAGGAATTTATAAGTTTCCGAAAATCCTATTCGTAAACTGGTGGGGGGGAGATAAAGACCGGAGACTGGCGATATCAGCCTTAATACCATCTTGTAATGTAAATAAACATAGCAATTGTATATAAGGCAGATTATTGAACGAATAAAGCAGTGTTTATTCAGAAGCCGTGAGTATTGTTTCTCGTTCCTCTTTCCTTCTTTTTTTTTATTTACAAAGCCCGGAGACGCTTAACTTATATATATATATATATAAATATATATATATATATATATATATATATATATATATATATATATATATATATATATATATATATATACACACGCAGGATGTTTCGTAATTGTACGGCATTATTTTAGGTATGTGTTCGCTAACACGAAATAAACAAAAAAGTTCATATTAACATATATCTCAAACTCGTTTATTAAACAGATATCAAAGGTTAAAATTTTTTTATTTATTTACTACATCAAGACTAACTGTACAAAGTTTAACGTGTTTAATACTAGATAACAGATCTTAATCACCTGATAAACAAATGAACAATAAGCAATGACAGTAGTTACTCATCTGTTTGTCTTGTTCTGTGTGTTTTAGTGTGAGTGAATATTGTGACAAAATTCAATTTATGATTATCATGGGAGACACCATAAATTCATAGGCAGAGACCGTTTCTATGTACCTCGCCATGAGTTAAAAGCATGTCTGTTCTGTAAGAGTAAATAAATTTATGGTGTCTCCCATGACAATGATAAATTGAACTGTGTCACAGTATTCACTAATACTAAAACACACAGATTTAGACAAACAGGTGAGCAACTACTGTCATTGCTTATTTGTTTATCAGGTGATTAAGATCTGTTATCTAGTTAACAGTATTATTAAACACGTTAAACTTTGTACAGTCAGTATTAATGTAGTAAATAAATAATAAATCTTTAACCTTTGATATCCGTTTAATGAATGAGTTTGAGATATATGTTAATATGAACTTTTTTTGTTTATTTTGTGTTAGTAAACACATACCTAAAATAGTGCCGTGTAATTACGAAACACCCTGTGTATATATATATATTAATTATTTTAAATCAAGATATGAAATTAAAGGATATGAACGGAATAACCAAAACACATAGCCCTAAGTATCTAAAGTAACTCTAAAGAACTAACCAATGTTTCGCTGATATATATATATATAAGAATGATTACTAACCTTTAGGCAACTATTAGAACAATTTATTCTTCATCCATAAATGCTTACAAAATAGAATACATTTATATTTTTATTTACAGTTACAGAATGAATGGTTTAAATTTACCAGGAAATATCAGTTTCAAACGGTCCGGTTCCCCTTCTATGTCTATTTCATTGGAGTCTATGTTACTCCTCTCGTCATTGGGAAAACTGACGATCCATCCCTCGACAGCCAGGGCAGAACCTAGCAGAACCAACTCGAGTGTGAAGAACATTGTCGTCACAATCTTCCTCAGAGGGTTCTTTTTATACCGGGACATGTTTATGAATTATAATTCCTTTTGTGTCACATTTATCAGACATACGTCCCTATTCAACTGCCCTGGATTACCCCACTTGCATATATTATTAGACGTGGCTTCGTTAGTAGGCATATCACAGGCTCTCAAAGGGACTAGTATCTGTAGCCATGATAAATTTGTTCATAATAAGACATACAGGAAACAATATAACACTGTAACTCCACAATTTTAAGTTATAAAAATAAATAAATAAATTTACATATAATCGATGTATGTATGTGGGTGAGCGTGTAATAATATTTATGTCAGTTATTGTCTTACCGCACTAATTTTGGATATATCATTCAATTTCACACCGCTGAGTCCCTAAAAGTTATTTTTATGATACAGCCTACAAATTCCTCCGTTCTGCCGTCGATGCGTCAGTCCAAACAATAAACAAATACTTCATTCGTACTCCGCCTCTAGAGAAGAGAATCACTTTATTATCATAAAGAAGGGTGCTGCCCAATTACATTGGGTTGCTTTAAACGCAGCATACTTATTAATCGCTACAGACAATTTTCCAAAACTAATATACAATTATATAGTATTAACAACATGTATGAGCATAATATACAATTTTTTTTTTTAATCTATATATATATATTTTTTTTTATCATAATTTTTTTTCCTATATTTTTATTTATTTATTTTATTTTTACTATTTCTTTCATTCATTTATTAGCATTATACACCCCTTTCTGTTCCTTCTCTCACTCTATACATTTTTCTCGTTCCCTAGATTTTCTCCTCTCTTTTCCTAACCTAATTCATAGCATGCATACAAATACATAAAGTGCAGTAGACGTGGTCAATAAATAATGTAAAAATGCTGTAAATATAATAAATAAAATCATATAATAAAAACATCTGGTGCGCGCAACACACAACTTTCACTTACCGCTCTAATTTGAATAGAAATAATTTTCTGACAATGCTGGGCTACTATAAAATTTTTTGAAGTGCATTTTAAACGTAGCTAAAGCTTAAAGCTTACAGATAACAAGTCATTAAGACCATTATAATTACAAAATGTCTATTTAATATATCGACGATAGGCAATAAAAATCTAGTCACTCCATCTGCTTTTATAAACCACATAACTTTCTTTGCTTTTATAAACCACAGAATGACTAACTCCAATTTCAACATTTTTGAGTGATGTCATTTTAGTGATATTTTTAGTTGAAAAAGATATTTATGCAGACTATGAGTAAGTTGATTCCAGAGGTGGTAATTGCATTGTTGAAATATAGAACTGAGAATAAAGGTATAAATTTAGGTACTTATTTCTTATGAAAGATGTTCTTAGGAAAGACACTTTATTAAATATCTGTAGAAAAAAGGTGTTTTTATTCTCAACAATTAAAAAAGTATATTTTAAATTTATCCAAATTTTCGCCTCTTCAGGGAAAAAAACTAGAGACCATCTCGTTCCTCCCAATTGTCCGATTTTAAGGATTTTTTTTTATTTTTTTAGGAAATTCCATAATCTTTTAAAAAAACTTTGAAACATCTTATCACAATATCGACAAAAAAGTGTATACTTTTTGAGTTATTCGGAATTTAATTTTACCATCCCTCGTAACTTTTTTCCAGCTTCTTTTCGTTAAAATATATCATATAGATAAATTTAAAGGGTGTCAAGAAAATGACTTTAGCGAAGTTTCATTGAAATCGGTACATTCGTTTAGGCGCTACAGTCTATAGTAACGCAGGTTTTTCTGCATTTTTATTTTTTTTCTCCTTTATTAACTTATCAAATTCTTTCAAAAGTTATATGTAGCATTTTTTCGTAACTCTGAATAATGCGAAATGATTAACTTTTTGAAATAAACCATATTAAAGGTACTTTAGAGGAAGACATATGTGAACATTGGGCATTTAAGCCCTGTAAGGTGACATCAACGGGGATAAGACTTAAATGATATTAAAGACCACTTAATTATACAATGATACACCGAGTTTAATCAATATCGTTAGAACCGTTTTTGAGAAAATTGTAAAAATGTGGTTCAGCGTTCATATAAAGTGGCACTTCCGGTCAGCCGATTTTAACAAAAAAGTTGCTGTCACACCGAGGCCCATATAAAAACCTTAAATACTTAATATCAGTTTAGTACTACTTTTCGATTATGAGCTAGACTGTTAACACACACACAGACTATTTTGCGACACTTGGTTATTTGGACTCAGGGGACCTGGAAACATATATTTCCGTTGAAAACTGTGATTCGAAAATTTTCAGGATCGCAATACTTACCCTTACTATATATTACATATATACGTAAGTGAAAGTAAAAACAACATATACCCTAGAGGCGTGGAATAGTGTAGTTGATCGTAATATAAATATGTTTTTTATTTATTTTTTTTATTGATGACATTTACAACTGTATTACAGGTAAAAATACATATATAAATTTAATCTAGAATTAAAATAGAATCAATCTGTTTGAGTACTTTAACCAATCCGCACTGATTTCATGTTATATTCGAGGTGGGCCTATTAAATAACGAGAATGATGCTCTAAAATATTATGATTTCATACATCATTTTATTATAATGTCATACATATTTAATTACTATCACCTTGAATTTACACCCCTCCTCCTCAATTCTGGTCTTCTCTTCACAACCGTTGTGTGTAGTCATTTACCTGGAGATGATTCTCTGACAACTAATATTGCCATTTTTTAAAATGTTTAACGGCACTTTGGAAATACAGCCATTACTTTTTTCCGTACTTCACTACTAGGAGGCAGATAAAAACATGGATATTGTTCACAACCTCGCTTAGTGTGATGAATAAACCGATTTTCCCGAATGCCCGACCACACTAAGCAAATATTTCGCTAACGAATGGCAAGTTACGTTGTGTTTCATTAATCTTAATCAGGATTAGCGCTCGTTCCTAGATTTTATTAAATTAGTTAAAAGAAAATTAATACTCAACAGTAGCTTGAAATCGGAAAATAATTAATGGTTATAAAATAATAAATGGATAAAATACCGTAACTGTTCTTAGTATACTAATTATTTAAAAAAAAAAATAAGGGAGACTAATGGGCCAAATATAAATGTAAATGCAAATTATTTTAAATCAAAATATGAAATTAAATGATATGAATGGAATAACCAAAACACATAGCCCTAAGTCTCTAATGTAATTCCAAAAAAACTAACCAATTTTTCACTTACATTTAAACTTCCGCTAACTTGTAAAATTAATTGCATCTGTATACTATTTAATTTGGATCAACTCCACAATTACAATAACAATAAGCAGTTAATTAGTTTGTATTTTTTATTATTTTAAGCCAGACTAATAAACATAAATTCATAATGGTGACATGATGATGAGAAAAAATTTGGTTTTCTTCTTCGTCAGATTTGGACCAGGTTTGAGCGTCGGGAAGAAGTGGATGGTTACAGTCTTTAAATTTCAGGAGTCTTTTAGTGGTCGTCCTTAGCGATTTGTCGGTATTTGTAAGATTTTCTAATTTCAAATTTTAGTTTGTTAGACCCATGATGGGAAAAATCCTTGAAAAACTAATCTTAAAACGCCTGTACCCCATTATAAATTCTAATCACATAATCCCAGATCACCAATTTGGATTCCGCTCCTCCCATTCCACTATACAGCAATGCCATCATGTGGTAGACGTAGTATCCTCTGCATTAGAGCGCGGAATGTAGTGTACAGGAGCCTTTCTCGACGTTGAACAGGCGTTTGATAGAGTTTGCACCCGGGACTGCTGTACAAACTCCGAAAATTCCTACCATCTACATACTTCCTCATTATCCGTTCCTACATTACTGATAGATACTTTAAAGTAAATCACAACAATGTCTATACATCACGCTTTTTCCAGTCTTCAGGTGTTCCTCAAGGTAGCATCCTAGGTCCTATCCTTTACAAACTCCATACAGCTGACATCCCAACCCATCGCAACACTGTTATCACCACATATGCTGATGATCCATGTATCCTATCATCCCATAAATTAATAACGACCCATCTATTGCATCCCACACCATAAACCTTGAAGAATGGTGTCAAAACTGCAGAATTAAAATAAATTCCAACAAATCCCATCAAATTTCCTTCACTCGTTGTCGTAAACCAATGACTTCCTGTCCTTCAGTATCCTTTAACAACACCTCACTTATTCCTGTTAAACAAATCCGTTACCTAGGGCTCCACCTGGACAAACGTCTAACTTGGAATCCTCATACCAGACTAAAACGACAAGAAACAGCTCGACGTGTTCGACTACTTCAACACTTACTAAACAAACGCTCTAACCTTCCAATTAATTACAAAAGACTCATTTACATGACTATAATAAGGCCTATTTGGACTTAAGGAGTTGAGCTATGGGGATCCACCAAACCTTCAAATTCCTCTCGTATCCAATTCTTACAATCCAAAATCCTTCGTAAAATCCTCAATGCTCCTTACTTTGTTACAAATAAAATCATCCACAATGACCTTAATGTTCCTTATATATCAGATTTGGCCAAATCCAGATATCTATCCTTCCATAATAAATTTCATGACCATCCCAATCCTCTTGTTTCTAACCTTGCTTCCTATTCAATTCCTGATAACCCTCCGAGGCGTGTGAAAAGAAGATGGCCACGTGATCTCCTAATATAGACATATTATTAGAGTGCTACCAATGGGTAGTTTCTCAACATGTGTTTCATGTCATTATATCCATGTGCGAATTTACTAGATGTATTCTTTTTTATACAGTTGTATATATATCATATAAATAAAAAAAATAAAAAATAGTTTGTTAGTCAGTTGGGTGTAATGAGTTTTATCTGTTGGATACCTAGTTCTATGCCACTTCGATCTTGTACTCAGTTATTAGTCTTAGGAGACTGTAGTCCCAGAATAAAATTATTTTTTTCATTCATTCATACTTTCTTAATGTCTGTTGTGAATGGATTTGATGTGATCTTGATATAATCATTAAATTATGTACGGATTTTATTTTGTACTGATTTTATATTTAATAAATCAAATTTCCTTATTAATTGATTGTTTTTGTTATTTTGTGTTCATGTATACACAAGCATGACAAATAATTCATTGAAAATTTTTAATTAATAGAGTAAGAATTGGAAAAGAAATTTAATTTTCATTCTTTAATAAAAAAAAATACTAACAGAAAAATACGACAGACGGTTCGGCTTTGATAAAAAAAGCTTGTCGAAAATCGTTCCAAATGGAAATAACAAGGTGAATTATTTTGAGTATTGTTATTTTAAAAAAAATACTTAAATTACTAAAGCAATTGAACAAAACCTTCAAAACTATTGAACAAAATTCAAAGTAGTAACAGAGTAGCAGTATTAAAATTGTATTTGCTTTAATTTTATGAAAAGAAATTTTTATTGCTTTAATGGTCATTCTATGGAACTTAAATGAAATTTTTAAATAATTAAAGCTGCTGAATTTATTTCTCATGTTTTGTTTTTGTTATTGATCTAACAATTTTTATAAATTTCATTTATCAAAATAGTTTAAATTCCATGTGTAATATTCCTCACACCGACTCATCCTCAGAATCGATTCGGAAGTGTCATCGAGGGGAGGACCTATGGGGCTGCCAAGAGCCTTAGAAAACGGGAAAAGATAAAAAAATAACAGAGTGAGAAAAAAAAAAAAAGGGAATCTCAAAAAGTTGTTTAAACGTTTAAACACCAACGTAATTTACAATCGTTATAATCAATGACGAATGCTTAATTAACGAGCTAGAATCTACTTCCGTTATGCAGCAAAGGAAAGGTCTCTGAAATTATGAATTTTGAGATCTATGATTGAGAATGTGGGTGGTTTTTTTTTCATAAGTATCATCCGACTTGGGAAATCTTTACTAAGAAATCATTAATTTCAGTAAATTAATAAACAATAAGTTCAGTCAATTTAAAAAAATAAGCCTTACGACTGCTTTTAGGGATATGTTTATTTTAAACAATACAAGAATTGTTTGACCCCATCACCCCATTTTTTTTTGGCATTACAGGCCTAATAGATCTTCTCCATCTCTGCCTGTCTTGGGCTATTTCTTTCCAGTTATTTGCATGCAGCTCTATTACATCTTTGTTGATTTTATCTATTCATCTGGTTTTTGTCCTTCAACGTGGTCTTTTACCTTCTTTTTAGGCATTCATTGTTGTGTAGCGGCTTCCAGATGGATTGCTCCGAGCTATATAAATCGAGAAAAATATAGCCTTAAAGCATACTGTTCCACTTGGCCTATTATGATGTCAGGAAATCAGTTCAGGAAACAAATGAGGCTCTGTTGATAAACTTTTACACCACAACTACACAAAACACCTTTATTTCTCTACATAAACATCACACTATCTGGAACAACGGACTACTCTCTCTGGGTAACCTACCTTTGTTTACAATAGCTACAGTGCTGCCAGATAACATGCATTAACTCTACATACTCCCACCTTTATAATTTATGCTTTAAATTTTAAACTGATTCAAAACAACATAAACAAAATTTAAAATATTCAATACAACAAATTTATAGGTTAAATCATTAATTTAATAACACTTAATAAACTACTTCAACAAATGTTTTCTGCTTCCTTTTTTAATCTTGATAAGATCACTGGATAATAACATTCCGAGATAATAATATTCCGAGATAATAATATTCAATACAACAAATTTATAGGTTAAATCATTAATTTAATAACACTTAATAAACTACTTCAACAAATGTTTTCTGCTTCCTTTTTTAATCTTGATAAGATCACTGGATAATAACATTCCGAGATACACTACTCTTCTTAGCTATTTTTTTTTCTTTCTTCTCTTCCGAAAACTTCTTTCGGTGACAATGAAGAATTATTCGTACCACCAGTTGTTACTTGTACTCCTCTCCTTGTACTTTTCTGACAAAGATCTGGTTTTGAAGCAGATATTTGGCTGACAACAGACCTAGTACTATATCTTGTGATGCTCCTGGGAAGAGTGTTTCGAGCTGCAGATGTGACAGACGTTTTTACTTTTGGTGGTAATACAGTGCATGGAATTATTGCTTTAACTGGTACTGATGCGGTCTTCTTGGTAGTGCCATCATCTAGACGACCTCTTTATAAACTACTGTAATGGGTCGAAGATATTCCAGCTTGCCCTGAATGGTGAGACTCACTTGCACCAGGCTCGAAGCGCTGTAAAGGACTCCTTGTTCTTGAGTCCGTGAGATTGCACTTGCACTTGCACTTCCGTGTTCTTGGCGTAGAACAGGTCTGTGTTTTAGTTTGGCCAATAACTGTCCAACCTGGCTTAGTTTCTGTGGCTATCAAATTTTCATTTATTGGTTCAAACTTTCTTGTAAGGTTTTGTCTCATGACATCTGCTGCACGAATCAGCTCTACTTCTTGATTGTCTCTCTAAATATATTCCTGCGCTGAACTCTCTCTAATTTGGCAGTTTTCAACTCTTCAGCACTCATTATCCTTAATTTCCCACACAAGGGATGCCACTATGTGATGTCAGGAAATCACTTCATGAAATAAATGAGGCTCTGTTGAAAACTTTATACCATAAATACACAAACAACTTGTATACCTCTACATAAACATCACACTAGCAGGAACAAAGGACTATTACTCTGGGTAACCTCACCCAAGCCAACCTGCTTTGCTTACAACAGCTGAGCAGTGCTGCCAGATAACATGCATTAACTCTACACCTATATGACCTTTTGACAAATCGGGGATGGATGTCATGCCAAACGGCCCAATATCTTTGTAAGCAACCTTTTTTCTTGGATTTGTGATTCATTACCTTACGACTCTAGTGAAAAGCAAATGGGAGTCCATGAGTTCTTAGTAACTTATTAAAAGACATGGTTTACCAATCTTTACATTAAAAACTCCACGTTTTCGAGAATTTTCGGAAATAAAAAAACTTGACGGTCACAGTCAGATGAAACTATCCACGAAGTGTTAGATGTAAAAAAAAAATGTATATATATCTATATATATAGCTATCGGAAAATTAAAATCTTATAAAGCAGCGGGAACCGACAATATTCCCACTGAACTAATTAAGGCATGCAGGGAAGCTGGAGTTTCTAAAATACATCGGTTGGTTAAAAAGATCTGGGTGAATGAGAAATTACCTGAAGAATGGAAAGAATCTATTCTTATTCCGATTCACAAAAAGGGTCCGAGGACGGATTGTAATAACTATCGAGGAATTTCACTCCTTCCGGTATGTTATAAAATATTCACTTTAATCTTAACCAGTCGAATCACGGAATACGCCGAGGAAATTATCGGAGACTACCAATGCGGATTTAGACGGAATCGTTCGACTATTGATCAAATATTTTCTTTACGGCAAATATTAGAGAAAAAATTGGAGTACAACGGTATTGTTCACCAGCTGTATATAGATTTTAAAAAGGCTTACGATTCTATTGACCGCCAGAAACTGTATAATATTCTAATCGAGCAGGGGATTCCTAAAAAATTAGTAAATCTAGTCAGGATGTGCTTGACGGAGACACTCAATAAAGTTAGAATCGGTAATAATCTGTCCGAAAAATTTGAGGTTCGTTCGGGTTTAAAACAGGGGATTCCCTTTCGCCTGTCCTGTTCAATTTGGCATTAGAACATGCCATTAGGGAGGTAATGCGTACCGAGAAAGGGTTGGATCTGGGTGGGACAACATCCGTGCTGGGCTATGCGGATGATCTGGTACTGTTAAGCGAAGACCTTGAAACTATAAAACTAAATACGACAACGTTAATGAAAGCCGGTAAAGAACTAGGACTCGAAATAAACGTGGATAAAACAAAATATATGGTTAGCTGCAAAAATGGCAATACTACTGGTGATATCGATATAGATGGTAATATGTTTGAACAGGTAGATAAGTTTAGGTATCTAGGTTCTACGATAACTAGAAAAAACGAAATTGAAGAAGAGATTAAGGTTAGACTGAATGCGGGAAATGCTTGTTATTTTTCTGTGACAAAACTACTTAGTTCGCGCCTCTTGTCCCGAAACTTAAAAATTAGAATCTATAAAACAATTATCTTGCCTACAGTTCTTTATGGGTGCGAAACTTGGCCGCTTACATTAAGGGATGAGCAGCGTCTTAAGGTTTTTGAAAATAAAGTATTGCGTAGAATATTCGGACCGAAGAAGGATGAGTTAACCGGAGAGTTCAGACGGTTACACAACGCCGAATTGCGTGAACTGTATCCGGGTAATATAATTGAGGTAATTTCATCGCGGCGAATCAAATGGGCTTGTAAAGTTGTTGGGCTTAGTAACGAGAGAATTCCTAAAAGGTTAATATTTGCTGTGCCGAATGGTAAGCGTCCGAGGGGTAGACCGAAGCGAAGGTGGGAAGATTGCATTAAAGCCGATCTGAAGGGACTGGGTTTGGACGGCGAACGGTGGAGGGAGGTGTGCAATAAGCGATTGGTGGTGTCGGCATCGAACCTTCGGGTTCGCTAAGCCTTTATATATATATATATATATATATATATATATATATAAAATCATTGTCCATGGTAGATACCCCTTTTTATCAAATTATTAACGTCCTCCTGAAACTTCGTGAATGGCTTCATCTCATCTTAACCTACAAATATTTTATTTACGGAAACTCCTAGAATTGGCACGTTTTCAATCTAGAGGTCGGCAAACTTTGTCTAATTAATTAGGTACTAAAAACTCATAAATACCCATTCGCTTTCCACTTGGATCGTAAGATAATTTGATCACAAAATTGAAAATAATAGTTGGCCTACAAAAATATTGGTCTATTTATCCTATACTAGTAGGCCCGTGCGAAAAATTCGCACAGCATATTGTTATCAAATTCCAAATTAATAATAAAATAAAGAAATCAATTGTTACTTTATCGATAAATATAATTGACAAAGGAAACAAAAATTAATTTAAATCTTCATTAATGTTTGGAATCAACATGTTTACAAATTTCAATAAGCTGTATCTTTTCTAAAAGTTGTCAGATTTAGATGATTTTTTTTCCTTTTGAAGGGATTTTATTTCCTTTCAAGGTGGGATGGCTTGCCGATCAAAGACACATCGATAAATAATATAAACTCCTCCTTTTCTCGATCATAGATGGCTCAAGTAGACAAAATGAGACATGTATTCAATGAGAGTGCTACAATTAACGTAAGTAAGGTTGTTTGGATGCGAACCCTATGTCTTGCGTTATCTCAAAAATAAAATGTTTTAGGGCTTAAAAACGCAGGATCCGATTGTTCCGGAGGATTAACGTAATAAAATATAATCGTAATAAGTAATAAAATATGTGGGGATGGGGATGTGGCGATATGTGGGTATGGGGATGGGGATAACGTCGTTATTTTGACATTTTCGGAGTATAGGTGACCTATACGTGGCGTGAAGCCAAACGGCTAAAATATTTTTGAATGTCATCTTTTTTCTCATTTGTGTGCTTAATAGCCTTATGATTAAAGTGGAAAGCAAATGAGTATTTGCAAATTTTTAGTACCTAATTAAATAGACAAAGTTTGCCGATCTTCAGGTAGAAAACGCTCAAATTCCGAGAATTTTCGTAAATAAAATAATTGTAGATTCCGATGAGAAGAAGCAATTCACGAAGTTTCAGATGGGTGTTAATAATTTGAATAAATAGGGTTCAGTACCACGGACTATCATTGATATGCAGTGATTTAGATATAATTAACAAATCAGTGAAATATTTATCATTAGTGTGTTCTATGTGTATTTTAATAATACTCCAATAACTCTGGATTACTAATAATAGTCTGTGGGCCAGACCCCCCTATCGTGCACCTCCCCCCCTCCCACATCTATATAAATTGCATATCGCTGTGCTACTTGTGACTATTTAATGAAAAAAAGCCAATGTTCCCACAAAAAAAGTGAACGCAATGCCCCAAAATGGCGTCTAAAGATGGCGGATTGACGACTTTGACTTTATTAGTTTTTTGGTCACCGAGAATCAGCACTTGGCTTAGTTTCCTCATTGTTGGTCTTTTCGTTTTTCTGCAAATTCTAGATGGATTGTTCTGAGATTTTCTTCGGCAATAGCAGAACTAGTCTTCAAGGGAAGAAGTGCTTCCATCTTTAATTTCAAGACTGAAGTCTTCCTCTCGAAATGTGGTAAGCCATTGTGCAATGCTGCTTTCACTAACACTGTCATCACCTCAGACTCCACTAATGTTTTTGCCCTTTAAGGTTCTGTTCCGACCGATTTAAACACGTAAAACGAAATTATGCGGAAATCACACTTCGATATCTCACCAAAGACTGAATATTTCAAAACTACTGAATTTCTGTAGCAGATAAAAAACGTTTGACAGGTGATTAGTAAGTGTTAACAACCTTCTTCTTCTTTGTCTTCCTCACAATGCCATTTCTAGCGTCGAGGAGCCTCTGTCCAGCGCAGCCACTCTTTCCGATCTCTGCTTAACCGTTTCATTTGGTTGAACGATTTGCCTCTTCTACCTCCTATCCTCTGCATGAACTCCAAATATGAAACTCTAGGACACCCTCGTGGTCTCTTCCCTGTGGGGAGAGCCTCTAATATTTGTATAGGGTCCATGTCCTCGTTCATGCGGCAGACATGTCCAAGAAAAGTTAGCAAATCGACCATCGTTGAGCACCTTAACCCAATTGGAAAGATAGAAAAACCTTAAAGCTTGGGTTACTCATGCATTAAACCACCTCCAATAATGTCTTTGTTAAGAACTTTGCGCAGTCCTACTTTTTTCGCCCCGCTCTCCTCCATACTTCTCACTAATCGACTATCGAACATTTTCAACATCAAGGCCACTTTTTAAAATGCAAAAATTTGTTTGATAAAACTTGTTAGAAAAATGCATTTCAATAATTTGTAAATAATAATGATTTCGGAGATGATGGATTGTATTTTGATTAACAAGTTGTTAATGTTGTTGTTAGTTTTAAGGCGTAAATCTGTGATTAACTACTTTAACATCATTTGTTTAATTTATTGTATTTTAAAACCATAACTCTGCATTAATTTCCAGACAACCCAATACTTAACTTATTACGTAATACTTTATACCATTCTCATTTGAAAAGTATAAATATACAACATATACCGTATACATGGCTAAAACTTATTTTCATAAGAAATTACAATAAAAAAGCTCTATTAAGTTTTGGTTAGATCATGCCAATGTGTACCGGGTTCTCATGTTTTGGATTTCGGCTATATTAATTTTTTTTATTTCA
This sequence comes from Nezara viridula, assembly GCA_928085145.1. Lineage (NCBI taxonomy): Eukaryota > Metazoa > Arthropoda > Insecta > Hemiptera > Pentatomidae > Nezara > Nezara viridula. Next base: position 185,460,851 of record OV725078.1, on the reverse strand, counting down.
TTCAATAGCAATAAGATTGATAATAATATAACTTTACTGAGATCGTTTTCATGAGCAAAGCCTCTCCTGGGGGAGGTACAAAGGAGTAAAGCTCTGAATAATATTTATTGAATTGATAATATTAACAAACACAGATAAAACAATGTAATAAAATAAAACATACAAGACAAAACAGAGAAATTACAATTTTAATAAAACTTTTTTAAAATAGAGCTTCAAGTTTTTTACTTTCACTAACCTATATATGTAATATATAGTAAGTGTAAGTATTGCGATCGTGAAAATTTTTGAATCTGAGTTTTCAACGGAAATACACATTTCGAGGTTCCCTGAGTCCAAATAACCAAGTCCCGAAAAATGGTCTGTGTTTATGTGAACACTCTAGCTCGAAACCTAAAAGTCGTACGAAACTGATATTACATGTTTAAGATAGATATATTCCTTTGATGTCCTGGGAATAAAAAACTGGATATGGTGTCCTTCACCTCCGAGGCACAGATATGTTTTTTATATTAAGATACTTTACGAAGGGGCGCAGGTTTGATGTATGCCCTCGGGGCCATTTTCGATTGGTATACCTCTGTTTCCTACTTTTGTCAACCAATTCATTGACTATTGTAACTATTTTTGTTTTACTAGAAGCCATGAAAGCTAGCTTCTAGAACCTTACTAGAAGGCTTATGTCTTTCGCAAATCTTAAAATTGTTTAAGTATCTGCCATTGATCATAATACCTCTGGCTTGCCAATCCAATGCCTTGAATGTTTGTTAATGAACTAATAAACGGTAAATAAGAACTTAATAATAATATATATACAGGAAGTAGAAGTTGTGACGTATATAAAATAAATGAGGTCGGTGACCTTTGTTAATATAAGATGTGGTGGGCCGGACTGGTTGGAGTAGAGTTCCGACTGATCCGCTGTCCCCTTTCAGTGTTGGCTCGCGCGCCACAACAGAAGGAGGTAGGTCAAATCTCTCTCTTATTATCTATCCCTGTCTTTCTCTTTTCATCGTTAGTTAAATGCGAGAACGTTATATTTAAAAAAAAAATTAATTTAAAACATATATTTGACTCCAAGTACGATAAGCCGTTAGTCAAAATATTTTAAATGTAGGTCACCTACATCCTTTGTAATCTTTTGAACTCATTTATTTAATATACCCTTGAATTATTACGAGTTAGTACATTGCTTTAAATATATATTATAGTCATATATAAATCTGAATTAAGTATTGATTTACAATATTAAACTATAAGTTATCAATTTATTTTTTACAAAGGAGATACACGATGGAATTATAATCGTACCTGCAATGAAAAACGTTTTATTCTATAATATAGTTTCTTTTTGGATGTGTTAATAACTGATAATAATTAAAATTGAATTTTATTCATTGCTGCTTTCGTTGACATTTACAATATAATTTATGACGTTTATAGCCAATAATTAATGTATCACTCAGCACATATATTCAACAAATATGATATTGAAGTCCAATTATAATTTCTAAAATAATTGTTTATTAAACGTCTTAAATATTTATTTATTTTTATTGTTTTGTTTACGGAAGCTTCATAAGATGTTAAAATGTTTTCCACTTCTGAATAAGAATATAAATATTTTGGATTAAATAAGAATTGAAAAGTTGCTTACAATTTTTTTTTTATGCTTATTTGATATATCAACGGATAATTATAAACGTATTAATAATATTTTTGTAACGAATTATTTAGAATAAGATGCATTTTAGGATTTATTATTATTTTTTTATATTCTTCAACATTTTACTCAATGATATTAGCCTATTCAATGAAGTTAGCAACTTATCAGGCCTAGCAGCTGTCTGGCTCTAAGAGTAGAGGGTTTATCTATTAATTGCTAGGCCTCCCTTAAGCCAGAACAATCTCTCTATTCCTTTCCTGCAATTCTTCGTAATCCGGTTGGATTACGAATACTATCCATGGTGTCTTAATGGTGACATATAAGAATACTAATTGATTGAGGAAGAGGAATCCAATGCCTTTCCTGTCTGATACCTTTGTGACGAGAGACCCAAATCAGCTCCTTATAGCAAGCCAACGATTCAAGGACCTCTTTGCAGTTCCCTTCTTGTGTGAAGGTTTCCTTATGTCCTTCTAGTGCTTGAAGGGCTCATCGGTTATCTGAAAAGATGGTAATATCGGCAATATTGAAGCTTATAACTTCATAATATTCATGGAGGAGACGGTGTAGAGTTACCCAAGAAAGATGATCTCCAAATCTACCCAAGAATCGGTGGTCTCGGATTAAAGTCACCAGCGAGTCTCGGACGTTTAACGTATTATTCTTTTTTTACATTTAAAGTATATAAAGTTCAGTTCTATGATTTGTCGTCATCTGGAGGCAGAATGTCAGGTTCTTTCAACAGAACTCTTTGAGTTTTGAACCAAAGAATCATGCAACTTTATTTTGAACATCTTACAGAGAATTGAAGGATTTTCCTTGAAGATAGTGAATCATTGGCAGGAAGAGATAGCTAGCTGGAAGATGGTAATTCCAGACTGTATCGGGTGACTATAAAGATCTGAATCAATGGATTGACCTTCTGTGATTCCTAATGAATTATGCCTTTTGATTAGATCATTGTCATTTATTTTTAAGAGCAAACTGCAGTGCAACCATTCTACGAAATATCTACTTTTTAGTGGGAGTAACAATTATTTTAATTAAACTACAGATATTCGGGCTTTCATAAGTTGTTGATAAATTTCTATTTGACTTATTGCCTCCTCAGTGGCTGACTTATGAAGTATTAATTTTGATGAGGGATTGACTTTTCTCAGTTATGCACAATTAGATGTATGATTCATTGAAAAACTTCAAGCACTCTTTTCGATTTCCGTTTCTTTTCGTTGCGTCTACCTAAACCGCAATGCTTCCTCATCGAAGTCCAGAACCCTCTTTCCTCGCTGATGTCGCCACTTCAAATTTCAGGAACGATATACTCATAGCTTGTTCAAAAAGAGTTTCTACTTCGGATTGCCGCATCAAAGAGGTTGTAGAAAATAATGGTATAATATTACCAATATTTGAAACCTAAGTGTCAAGTTGTTTAACCGAATAAAATGGTATCGAATTCAATTTTATATAGCATATTAAAATTAAAAAAACAAAACAACGAAATTGGTCATTTTTTATTACTCACCTCTTGAAATGGTTATTATAGACGGTATAGGATGAAAAATTGGGATGTGGCAACCAGTCTCTATTATCTTATACTTGCAGAAATTATTTGACAATTTATTTTTTTTTCATTACCCTCTGTATGAAAATTGTTTCACTTTATTGCTGTTAAAATACTCGTGATATATGCATTGGTATATTGTCTAACATGGCCATACATAAAGCCACCATAAAAAAATTGTGTGTTATTGTTCAAACATTTTAACTGTTTGTTCAGCTGCATTAGTTAGATGCTGTTATGCTAGTCAATGGAAATCCAGCATAAACAGATGGGTATAATTAACTATATGTTGAATGGGAAAGTATTTATCCTAAAAGTAAAATTAATAAATTTACAAAAATAAATTTTTTATAAATTTTATCAATTATCTCTTTATCTTTATGTCACGAGAGTGTTAAAAGAAGAAAATAATGCTTTTGATTGAACACACTATATAATAATATAAAGTATTTTTGCCATTTAGACATCTGTAAAAGTTTTTCATTTTATCTCGAAAGTGTCTTTGTTTCATCTTTAATGATTATCTTTAAGTTCCTCCTCAACAATTTAACAATCATATCTACTTAACACTTTTCTTCGATAACGTCAATCAGTTTATTTTTATCTAAATAAAACCTCTTGCTCTTGTCCTAACTTAAATCATCAGCCTGGTTATTTTCACACCAAAGTGTGAAAAGTGTATCTTTAGCTCAATTTCAGAGACTATATATATAGGGTGCCCTGTAAGTAGAAAGAAATATTTAAAAGGTTAATAGTAGACATTAAGATCTACAAAATAGTTTATATTAACAATTGCCCTATTTCCAGCACAAAAGTAGAGAATTTAAGATTTGTGTTTTTTTTAAACGTCACGTTTTTTGTTGAATTGGAAGCGATAACTAAAAAATAATTTGATTTAAGTAATTAAACATTGTTCCACAGTAAGCTAGATAAAATTTTCTTCAAATAATAGTAGATTTTGTCGTTGTTTAAATCATTTAAAGAGGTCTATTGAGTGGAAAAACTCAGCAATGTTTCGTTTAACAAAAGTCATAAATTATTTGTAATTTTTTTTTACTACCCTTCAACTGTAAAACAGTTAGCCCACTTTTAAATAAACTTCCTCGTTTAATAAGCTTTAAGTTCATATTCATCAAGATAATTTTTATAAGAAAAATTTTGAGATTCACCTCAAGTTGTGTCAAGAAATTATGTGATTTCCTATCCACAATTAACAGTTGCAAGGCTTTTATTTCTCGTTTCTCCATGATATGGGATGTATTTTAATAAATATGATTGCCTAAAAACATATTTCATTTATAAAAATAAAAATAATGATTTTTCAAATATTTGTCATGTAAGGTGGTTATGCAATTGTGTTTTTCTCCCATTTTTCTGTCATAAGAGTAAATGCGTATTTATAAGTGACAAACTTAATTCATACTAAAATTTACGTTTCATCAAAATGTAAATATTAGGACTAGAAACATTAAGTTTGTCACTTATAAATACACTTCAATCTCTATGACAGAAAACCACAATTTTGTAACCACCTGACCTGAACCATATTTGAAAAATCATTATTTTAAAAAATTGTATTTTTATTAATAAAATGTGTTTTTAGGCAATTATGTTTATTTCAATACATCTCATGCTCCAGAAAAGCACGAAAGAAAAGCTTTATAACAGGTAATTGTAATTATTTTGGCAGAAAACATGTGTACTTCGTAGTGACTGGATAGGAAATCACATCATTTCTTTATACAACTTGAAGTAAATCTCAATTTTTTTCCCAATAAAACTTAACTTAATTAATATGGACTTAAAAGCTTATCAAACGAGCAAGTTTTTACAAAAGTGGGGTGAATGTAATACAATTAAAAGGTGATAAAAAAAATATCAATAATAATAATTTATGATTTTGTTTTGAACGAAACTTAGCTGAGTTTGTCCGCTCAATTATACTCTTTAAATAGCTTTAAAAATGACAAACTCTACTTTCTTTTAAAGTAAATTTTATCTAGTTTACTAGGGAGTAATGTTTAATTAATTAAGTCAAATATTTTTTTAGTAATCACTTCCTATTTAACATTAAAAAAAAAAAACGCGGCTCGCATAAAAGCACAAATCTTAAATTTTCTACTTTTCTTCTCTGAATAGGGCAGTTATCTATATAAAGTTTTTTGTAGATCTCTATGGTTACTATCAACCTTTTAAATACTTCCCTCAGCTTAAGGGACACCCTGTGTTTTGCTACTACTGTGCATTGTATGTCCATTGTGTTGTGAACCCCCCCCCCCCCCGACCATCTTTTTAAATTAGAAATAATCAAATATATATAATTTCTTTTTTTTTTTGTCGAAGTTTTAATAACCACCTACATAAGTCATAATTCAATTTGATGGCGATGGGAATGGTTTTCACAAGAAAATATGCTATTATTTCTTTTATCTGCTTTGTTTTAAACTTGTTGAAGTTCTTCTATTTGGACAAAAACAATTTGGAATAAATGTTGAAATGATCTGGAAGTGATAAGGTTTTAGGATTTTTTTATATTCGTACATAATTAGTACCGCCTAATAGCATTAACCACATTATTTAAAAATGGTGCATGATATTTAAATGAATTAATGAAATTAATGTTTGTTACATTCCAGCTAGATGTTTTATTTTAATTTGAAAACTACAGTTTTTCTTTTTCAGCATGGTATTAAACAAAGATATTCATTAGAAATAATTAATATAGGGATGAAAACACTTTTTTTTTTTTTTTTTTTTTTGCGAAATTCGATGTTGACTAACGTAATTTGATCCACTAACGAAGTTATCTCTTATATTGGTTTTTGACGAAATAATCATCGTTGCTGATTGTCTTTATAACTTTATGCTTTTGACTCAGCCTGAAAACAAGTGATTAGATAAAATGTTTTAAAATCGCACAGCTTCGTCATGTAACTACTTTTAAAAATTTATTATATAACTTCCTTTTTTTGTTTTTTTTTTCTTAGTTGACACTAATCTGTTATACCTCTGATCCTTTTATTTAATTTATTAATTGATGTCTTCACTTTCTTCGGCATAGCATTGTGAGGAACCCTTTGCTAAAGCTTGATCCACGAATCTCTGTCCTCAACCATCCGTCAACTCCTTCCCCATTGTAGCCCTCTTCTGTCAAAAGACTCCCGGATTGCGCCTTCCGATGTCTTGTTTCGGATTCGGTCACTTCTTGTCTTCCCCTTTATTTTTTCAAGTATCACATATCCATTGCTTTGATTCTTGTTTTTCTGGTGAAATTCCAAATTCACTTGAGTACGTGAGAAAGTGTTTTTGTAGATTACTTTTATTGTGTTCTTTGACAATTATTTTTTTTCTCGATAAAATCTTTATTATGAAAATTAAAACACCTAACGGTAACATTTATCACCATCTGTCCATCCATATTCGTTCTGGTGAACAATAAGGTATTTAAAATTCGTTACTTGCTTTAATCTTGTATGGTTCAGTCTTACCATTCCATCTCCATGTTCGCTTTTCCTTCCTATTCTCATGATCTTTGATTTTTCTGCATTTATAGTCATCTTTATAGTTTCTACTTCTTTTTGTAGAATGTTCATGTTGAATTAGAGATTCCTGCAAATATTCGCGAATAAAATTAAGTCATCTGTGAAAACAAGAAGTCCTAGGTGGATTGGACTAAGTGTTTCTGTATACCAAGTTGTATGGTCTTAGCATGATTTAGTTCTGTTCAGGTGCGTGTCCAGAGTTATAATGAAAAGCAGCGGACTCAGGCTAAATCCATGTCTGATGCCTTGATCTCACCACTTTACACTGCGTCTTGGAGATACTTAAGGATGGTTAGGACTTCATAACTTTCAATTACCATCCTGCTTTAAGTACATTAAAAAAAAAATTAATATACCTTAAGAATTGTTCATTATTTATTATACAGGGTATTTCAGGGTTAAGTGGCCAAACTGAAAATATGCACTAAGGACCTCAAAACAAGAAAAAAATTTCCTCCGAAGGTATGCCCGCAAACGCTTTGTTTAGGAGATATACACACCTAAATATTTTCGTTGTTATGAATTATTTACGTTATATGAAATCAATAAAACCTATTTATTTATTCTAACTATTTTAATAATTAAATGTAGACATTAACATTCATATTAAATTTTGTTCAAAGTGATTTCCTTGAGCATTAAGACAGACTCGGCATCCTTCTTCAACAGCAGCAGTGGCAGAACGGCACTGGATGTGTGTTATTGTTTCACAAGATTCAATTATCCTTCTTCGTTTGGAATTAACTTCATTGACCGGACTTGCAGGCATAGACCTTTTGTTTAATTTCACCCAAATTGGGATTTTTTTCAAACAAAAAAATCCAGTGATGTCAGATCTGGAGAGCGTGCAGGCCAAGTCACTGTTCTTGCACGGCCAATCCATTGATTGGGATAATTAACATTTAGTCATTGTCGTGGAGCTCTTAGGTAATGCGCAGGACAATCATCTAATTGAAGCCACATGTCCCTTATTCGTTTTAGGTAAATAAACAGGTTTTATTAATTTCATATAACGTAAATAATTCATAACAACGAAAATCTTTAGGTGTGAATATCTCCTAAACAAAGCGTTTGCGAGCATACGTTCAGAGGCATTTTTTTTCTTTTTTTAAGGTCCTTAGTTCATATTTTCAGTTTAGCCAAACCCTAAAACCCTATATAAATACAAACTTAGGACAGTTAATATGATGTATTAAAATTCACTAAATATTTTTTGTTTGTCAAGGTTAAAATGAATTGTAATACATTTATATTTCTTATCCGTAGAAATTCCATTAATTTCCCATTTATTAATATTTTATTAATTCCACTAGTTAGTAATTGATTTCTCCTGAAGTTACTTATCAAATCCTTTCATAATTCATATTTATCCATTGTGCATTACTAGTGAGATGAAGGATCTTTAATTCAACCTAATATTTAGAATTAATATTACTTATTTTAGAAGAAGACATTTTGAAAATACGGCAATGATGTCCTGTCTTATTATTTTAATGAGAAAAAGTGCTGCTTGAGATTAAAATTACTTAATGTTACGTCGATATAACGAGTTAACTCAAAATTGTTGTATCCGTTTTTGAAAAAATTGTGAACGACCACGCATATACCTATCTTAAATACGAAATTTCAGTGCCATTTGTTTTTTTGGATTTTAGATGTGCTGTTGTTTGGGTTTATTACATGATAGCAGAAAACAAAACGAATCTGAAAATTAAAATGACACCATATTTTGCGATCCAAAATGACTTTTTTAATGGTCTATATAAATAAGTTATAGAAACCTATTATAATAGATTTTATATAATAATGGTACTTATGTATTCATGATAATCTGGGGCAAGGCAGTGTACCTATTAATTCAGTGCCATCAAGAATATATAAATTAAAAATATTGAAATAATTTAAAGGAAATTAATTAATGATTTTGTTTAAGTGTACTCAGAATTGTTTTGTCCGAGCGTATGTATTTTTAAACTCGCACATGTAGGGCTGTAAAGGGGTTCTTTTAAGAGAATTTTCCAAGAAGGCATTAGTCTAGCAAGATGTTAAAAGTTGACTCTAGTCCTCTCTTCTTTTTTGTAATAAAATATTACATGTTATGAAGATATGTTATTACATTGTTATTTTGTTTTATTTTCAAAGAGAAAAATATACGTGCGATGCGCAGAAGTTCCTCGTTTGTAGAAACCAAAGGATTAAAATTAAAAAAAAAATAGGAATTCAGATTTTAAAAATATCTAAAACAAACGGTAACATCATGGTAATAATAAGTTAGTCATGTCTCAATACAAAAAATTATTTTTTTGATAAATTTCATTATTTGAGTTTAAGATTTATAAAACAATCATCATCTTAGAATCAAATAATAAATAAAATGAGTGCGTGAAGGTCTAATATTTACAAGCAGACCACGACTGGATTACACCTAGTGTTGAAAAAAACTGAAACATCACTGTCGAATCTTGCAGTAGGGACGTCATGACACTTGTTGGAGCATGACTAATAAACGCCACACGTATTTTAATTTAATTTCTTTTATATGGAACGAGTTGTTATATTATTCAGTCATTAAAAAAATAATACTTATTTTTCAACGCTGTCGAAAGAATTAAATTTGATAAATATTTTTGAAATTACTCAATCCCAATTTTACTGAATGAATAAAGCTAAATTAGGGGTTCCCAAACTAGGTCACATATGACCCTGGGATACAGCGGAAATATTTAATTTTAATATTCTGGTCAAAATTAAATTAATTTGATGTATTAATACAATAAGTTAAACTAAATAATGATTTTTGCACGGGTTTGTGTGTTAATCACACAATTTTAAATATTTCGGGTTTTCGCTACACGACTTTGTACATTTTGAGTTTTATACGACACGGAAATCCGATCTATATATGCAATATATAGTAATGGTAAGTATTGCTATCGTGAAAATTTATTGAATCTGAGTTTTCAACGGAAATACATGTTTTGAAACCTCCCTTCTAAGGAGTCCAAATAACCAAGTCCTGCAAAGTGGTCAGTGTGTGGTCAGTCTAGCTCAAAAACGAAAAGTAGTATGGAAGTGAAATTGCATAATTAAGGTTTGTACCTTGGATATTACAGCATTTTCTCCGTCAAAATCGACTTACCGGAAATGGCGTTTTATATAATCGATTTAACAAATTTTTACGATTTTCTCAAAAACGGCTCAAACGAGTTTGATTTAATTCAGTGTATCAGTGTATTATTAAACAATTTTTAATATAATATAGGTTTTATTCTCATTGATGTTCTCTAACAGGGATTAAATGGTTAATTTTCAAATTTAGCTTCCTCTAAAGCACCTCTAATTTTTGTTATTTAAAATAATTAACCCTTTCACATTAATCTTCGATGTACAAACAGTTAAATATAAAATATGAATGTCTTTTGATAATTAACTAAAGGAGAAATAAGAGATAGTAACAGGTAGTTGGAATGGAGGAACCGAAGGAATACGAGCGTGCCCGAACTTCGGAAATATAATGTACATATACATAAATGCTATCCTTGGTATTATTTGACATTAAATTTAAAGATTACACCGATATAAAAATTAAAATTTGTATATATAAGTATAATGAAACAAATACAAATACCCTCAATGAAATTTAAAAAAGTATAACGTCTATAATTTTTACGTTCACTTCCCCTTTGTCTGAAAATACTAACTTCTGTTAAGAAGAGAATAGGTAAAAGTTGTGTGATGCGCGCATCACATTTTTTAATTAATTTTATCAAGGAATAATGGAATGAATTACGTCTTTGTACAGTGAAAATATTTTTTACACAGTATGTTTAAGAAGATTGGTACCGTTTAAAGTAGCATTTTTCAATGACCATCGATAAATAGCTCCTTGACAAAGACCACTTGTGTTGTGAAAGTGAACGTGACAACAGAAAGGTCCTTGTACGTAACAGGTCATAAGATTGAATGGTTTCTCATGATCGCGTAGATCTCGTTTTTTTTTTACTTTCTTCGAAGTCTGTTTCTGTTTTGTAAAAGACACCGCTCCTTGAATTGTAAATTGAAACAATAGAAGGCGTCTTGCTGAAAATAAATTAGGCTCTGAATATTGAGTAGGGGAACCTATTATGTTTTTAAAATCTGTCCGATCTTCACTTCTTTGCCACGTCCTTAGCCAGTTCTTTTTATTTTTTTTTTTTAGCGACCTTCTTTTTTTAGCTCAATATCCTTTATTTGCATATGAACTTTTCTTTGCTAAGAAAACAAAATTTACAAATAATTTTTATTTAGTTCTCTGAGAAGTGGAGGAGAGTAAAACATTTTTATTTTAAACGTAAATATTAGGAGTGGAAACATTTAGTTGGTCACTTTTAAGTAGATCAAAATAGAAATACCAATGCAACATTATCACTTTAGATGATAAATAAATCACAATTTTTTTAATGATTATAAAGTGTATTTAAGCATTTATATTTATGAAATACTAGTAGGCCCGTGCGAAAAATTCGCACAGCATATTATTTGAAATCAAATGCCAAATTAATAAGAAAATAAAATAATGCAACGTATCAAAAGATAAAGGAATCAATCGTTACTTGATAATAATATAAACTCCTCCTATCTCGATCATAGAGACCTCAAGTCGACAGAATGAGACATGTATTCAATGACAGTACTACAATTAACGTAAGGTTGTGTGGATACAAACACTATGCCTTGCGTTATCTCGAAAATAGTACGTTTTGGGCTTAAAAACGCAGGATCCGATGGTTCCGAAGGAACTATTCGGGTCTTGCAGTACGCATCAAAATCTTGAAGGTACAATTTGTCCCGCATCGATCAAGAGACCTGCCACCGTTCCAGTATTGAAGCCCAGCAAAATGTTAGTATCGACTTTATTTATTTTAGAAAGAAAAACAAAAGTTGAGAATACGATTCGCTAACCCCCATGAAATTCTGAATCCAACAGTACCCCATTCAAGGTATTTGAGCATGACAGGAGCTTATATTTGGTACAAAACCGATTTCGAGGCTTACTGTAATAATATATGTGGGGATTTTTTATTTTATTTTTTTTTTACCGTGATCTCTTATAGATATTCTTCAGTATTTACAAGTGACGATCTAAATGTTTCGAATCCTAATAGTTTCGTTTTCATGAGGATGATTCAAGAAATTAGCAGGTTTCTTTATTTTAAAAGTAAACATTAGGGTTAAAAATGTAATTGCTCACTTAAATATGTATCAATTTACCAGAATAAACATCTTGGTAAAAAATACAGTTTTATTTATCAGTTTATTCAGATGATAAATACACTTTAGATGATAAATACCTGAAAAATCCTAATTTTTAAAATAAAAAGTGGATTTTTTGAATTTGTGTTTATTATAATGCACCCCAGATAATGAAAAAAAAAATAGGGCATTTCAATAATTTATAGTAGTCATTTTTGCTAAAGAATCAATTTTCCTTCAGGTAGCCGGTGATCAAAACACCTCATTTTTTTCACACAACTTGGGCTGAATCTCAACTTATTTTCTAATAAACCTCTATTATAGATATTGATTTATAATTTATTATAGATATTGAGTCATATTGTTATGGTAATGTTGAATACCTAAAATTGTCAACAGTTCTCTCTGATTTTGGAGCTGATTTGCCAAAAGAAAATATATTCCATTTTTAAACAATAAGTTTTTAAATAAATCCACCTTAATTCTTACAATATGTAATATTTAAAAAACAGTTTGCCAGCTTCAGCGAAAGAGGAAAATTAATATTTTGAATGTCACTGAAGTAATCGTTCGACTAATACATAAGACTATTTTTTTTTTCATTTGTAGTTTACTAAACTAATTATTAAATATATTTTAATATGTCTTTTCTTTAACTAACCATATTCCATTATAGAAACAAATAGGATTTGGTGCGTAATATTAAAATGGTCCTAAGAAATTCTAAAATGACTGCTTTAAGATGTGTTTGTACATTTTTCGAAGTATTTATTTCCGATTCAGCATCTTGTAGTATTGTACTACCAAATAGTAAATTCTGGAAAATTGGCCTGATTTTTGTCCATTTCGGTTTCACTGTTTGCCGACACAAGATTTTTAGGATCTTGCTTAGTCAACATGTGTAAAATAAAAAAAAGGGTTCATGCCAATTTTCAGTTTTATATCCGTTATTCGAAAGTTTAGGTCTTGGAATAATCCAATAATGTCCGAAGGTCTCACGCAATTTCCCACTCTGGAAAGATATACCCTCTCCATTTATGTAAATTTTTCCCTAACAGTGCACTCCTTCCCCTAGATCAAGGTAATTTTTTTCAAATCGCACTGAACCATACAAATTCTGAGCTGACTTCCCGAAAATTGAGAATGTAACGATGTAAGAGTACCTTGTTGATCCTTTCCTACCAACACAATAACCGTTTATGAAACAATTTAAGACCCTATATATAAAATATGATGAACAGGTCACAACATCCATTTTCGAATATTGACTCGTGTTTTCTCAAGTAGGTAAACAATTGCATAATTCAAAATCTTTATTGTTGAAGTGTTTTCTTCTTTGATTTACATGTTCGTGTTGTGGAAAGGAATACTAATTTAATTCCAACGTGCTGAATAATCAATTTCACTTTTTTAATATATATTATAACTTTCTTCTTGTTATGGTGACAGTAGCGTTTGAAAATTATTTATGTGATCATATTACTATTAATAATAATGTCCAGCTAAGATAGGTGTTTGAAGAACCTCTCTCTAAGGAACTTAATCTTTTAAAGACTCAACCTGATCCTCAAAATCCTCAATCCTCCTATTTACGTCTTCTATACTCTTATTTAGTTTTCTACATAATAATGGTAGAGTAAGCGCAGTAGTGATGGACAAAGCTAAGGAAATTTTTGTCATTTTTGGCTTGTGCTTTCGTAATTATTATAGTTATAAATTTATATCTCTAGGGCCTCCTTTTTCTATTCAACACTTCAAAACTGAAAAAATATTCAGTTTTGCTGGTGTAATCTCTATTTAAAAAAGAACAAAAAAACGTTTTGCACTAGTGATGGACACCCCAAAATTCAATTGTTCTAGTGATGGACAGGGGGGTCGGTACCAGTAATGGACATTTTTTTTCCCCATCTTCTCCTTGTTCCATGGATTGGCTTTGTAAGAAATATTTTAAGAATTTCTCCGGCTGCAATCCCACACATAGAAGCATAGCCAGTATGTATGTACATACCTCAGAAAATTTTTAAAATCTTTATTAAACTTTAAAAATAATAATTACAGTAATTTTAAGTACTTAATTTGTTAGTAATGGTTGTCATGAATTGTTGAGGTTCTTACATAATAGGTAAGCTCTCTATTATATAAACAAGGTTTTAGTGACTTTCATATTTTATTTTATTTCAGTATTAGTTAGGGGATTACAGGAGCGCTCCTATTAGCTATAAAATTAACACTAATTATACACATGTTCTTGTAATTACATATGTTTTGAACTTCTGTAACTTCATACTTTCATAATACAAAATAAAGATTTTAGAATGTAAATTTGTATAAAAAATGGTATTAATCTGGAGGCCGGAGTTGGATTTTACCTAGGTGATAACAGATATTTATCGATCTAGATATTTTCATCTTAAATACAATATATTAATTATTATATTAGATATAATTTTATTTATATTATATTGTGATATTATTATTATGAAATAGAAAAAGAAACACAATACACAATGAAAATAATAGAAATAAAAGGCTCAAATTGATGTCTGGCTTATATAAAGCTGAACAAGTTGAATATATATTATGGTTAAAAATTGGCAATACGAATAGTTATAATTATATAATAATATAAATTGGCAGTAAGGCGCGATGTACAATATAGGTTTTTAAAGAAATTAAAAATTTGCCCGATTTGTGGTTTCGTTCAGTTTATTTTATGCTGATAAAAAATAATAAAATCTGAACAACATAATACATGAGAATTACAGTTATACAATTTTAGCAACGAGTAGTACAATTAAATGAAAAATTTTAGAATTTGTAAAATGGGGGTTGGTCAGTTAGGCGCACAGGGAGAATAGAGTATATTATAAAAAAAGTAATGACCGTATTTTATAATAATACACACACACACACACACACATATCGTCCCTTAAAATGCCAAACAGGTATAGTTCTAAATATATATATATATATATATATATATATATATATATATATATATATTATATATATATATATATATATATATATATATATATATATATATATATATATATATATATATACTTATTTTTTCTGTTGGCATTACAGACCATAAAGATCTTTTGCCACCTTAACAAGCTTGCTCCATCTCTGCCTGGCTATTTCTTTCCATTTATCTGCACGCAGATCTGTTGCATCTTTATTGATTCTATCTATCCATCTGCTTTTTGGTCTTCCACGTGATCTTTAGCCTTCTATTGAGGCATTCATTGTTACGTAGAGGCTTTGAGATGGATTTCAAAGAGCTACCCCGACCATCTTATGTCCCGACCATCTTTACCCCCGTGCCTTCATACCATGAGAGGATATTGATTGACCAGTTTCTGTAAGAAGTTCTTTATTGGTCTTCCTTATCCATGTTTTAGTTCTAAATTAATGTTTAATAATACATATTATTTCAAGCCACCTTTTTCACATTTTCATTCGGTGCCCGATTTACGTTCCTTTCCGCCATCACTTCTTACCGCATTCCATTAACATGATCAGAGCGCATTATTTGGAATTATTCAAAACGGACAATGAAGTCTTCCTCAAGAAACTGTTTTATCAATATTGTACATTGAGGGCCTTTATTTTCAATGAAATTTATTTACTTTGCATATCATATTTTATTGTATCATTTGTTACTTACTATTGAAATGTTTATATATTGTATACTATGCTTATATTTGTATTTATTATTAGTACTATTTATTACTATTTGCCATTTTATTAATTACTGTGTTTTGCTTTTATATTATTATCATATTATATTGGGTATTATATTATATTTCATTGTTAATATTTATGCATACAGTCAGGTGCTTGGTTGTTATCCGGGGAGGAAATTGTAATTGAATCCCAATGAATTTTACTTTGCATATATAAGTTGTAAATGTTTTTCATATCAATTTATTATGTTAATTGTTATCATTATTGCCAATTCTATTTGTATGGGGCAATCTCTGAAAACCAATAAAAATATTTATTCATTCATTCATTTATATAATAACTTAAATAAAAATCATTGGAAAAATTTGTTGTGTTCAAAACACATGGTCACAAAAGTCGCCGAATAGAGATGGGATAAGTTGTGTTTTAAAAATTTTCGCGTGGAAATATTGACCCTCCGTTTTAAAGCTCAAAACCATTTAGTTTTCGAGTTAAATAATAATTCTTTCCAATTACCTCTTAGGTGCTTTGATCGCCATGGGATACAAATCATGTTTTGATCAGATTTAAAAATTAAAATCTTCCTTTTTATGTTAACCTTCGATGAATGAAAGATCAATCAAAAAAGTAAATAGATAAGAAAAACTATATGATACCTTGTACACTTTGGATAATATAGAAAGAAACTTCTTGACCGCTTCAAAAAAAAAAAAAAAATGAGATTTGGCTTCTATATCCCCAGTCATAGAGTTTTATACCGTTAGAAGGTGAGAAAACCAATAACAAAGGTTCTTCTATAGCTTATTACAATAATATGTTTTGAGCGAACAACAATTAGTCCAGCTAGTTGTGTCTCATTGCTTAGTAAGAGATATTTTTCCAATGGGACAAGCCAATCACTTATTAATTAAATCGTTGCTTTAGTTTCCCTATTCCCACATTGGTTAGGAGTTCTGCTGAACCTCAAGGCGTTTTTCTTCCTTTAATGTAATCGACTATGTTCTGTATCGGTAAATAATAATGAAAGTGTAACAAGTTTATTAAGTGATATAGGTGACACTATTCGGCTATAGGCATCGCTTCACATTCTGATGCCAAGCTGGTCCTCCATTCGTCCTTGTGGACCTAATGCTTCTACCTAGCATAAGACCATATTTAGACCGTTGATCATGTTTGGTCATCTAGAACACCAAGTTTTACCAAAGGTAGATTTAATAATCGTCCATCTATTGTACTCAGCAACAACGATGTCGTATTGAAGTTTCATTAGGATTATGACAGTGTTCTAGCGTTGACGCAACTTCAATTTGATTGATTTGCTTCCATTGGAATGTTAATACTCTACAGTAATGTCTTTGAATGATACATTAATAGAATCGCTAGAGTTAAAATATAGTAAGTATTTACTTTTTACCTGCTTTGAAGCTCTTGCAAATTGAATACCACAAAACTATGGTTTTGAAAATTCATAACATGATAATTATATTTTTAAAATGAAAAAGAAGGATTTCTGACTAGAGTGAAAATCCTACAAACGCCTTTGAAGATACTTTTTTTTACTTAGAAGTCAAGCTTAGCCATGTACTTATTATCTTTGAGAGTGAAGTATTGTATTATTATTAAAAAAAAAAATAAACAAACAAAAAATGTTCATCTTCAAATTAAATAGACTTAGATGATTTTTTGATTAGATGATGGAGGGAGCGGGGTAGCTGAGTGCTAGGCTACTAACCTTCCACTGCTCAAGGTCCCAGGTTCGATCCTGGCATCATTGTTTAAGGCAGAAAAATTCTTTATTCTTATCCAATAAATAAATCCAATTGCTTTCATTTCATCCAATTGCTTTCCACTTGAATCGTAAGATAATTTGATCACAAAATCGAGATAAAAGGTGGTCTACAACATTTTTGGACCATTTGGTTTATATAACCTCGTTAATTCGACATGTTGGGCGTTGTGGTCACACCAAACGGCCTAATATATTTATACGCCACTTTTTTTCTCGATTTTGTGATTTTATTACATTACTGTTCAGGTGGAAAGCAAATCGGTGTTGATGGGTTTTTATTACCTCATTAAATAGACAAAGTTTGCTGAATTTAATATTTAAAACGACCCATTTTTCCGAAAATTCTCGTAAATACAATATTTTTAGGTTTCGAATAGGATGAAATAATCGACGAAATTTCAGGTAGATAAATGAAAACGTACGAAAAGAGGGAGTAAGCGTCTAATCCGAGAATTTAATTGGATGATTGCCTATGTCCAGTCTTGGATGCGTTTAGATCATGGCGGAGTTGAGTTGAGAGATGTGTTGGGTGGCAGGTTGACGTTGCTTTCCAATCTCTTTCTTTGTTGATACTATTTATATATGATTACTGGTACACCCCAGCGATAAATCTCACTTTGACCAGTGTAACTTATTCCTATTAAACTTTATTATTAAAAAGTATAGACACTTTATATAAATATTAACAAGATAGAACTTCAGTTTTCTTACATTAAAATAATAAGGAATAAAAATACAATTTTTGGATATAATGTTTGAGCATTAACGTGTAGCGCTGCAAGGTAGTGGACTGGTGAACTAATGGTCCGTTGTAGGTTTGATGGCAGGCAGGAATAGTTAATACACAGTATTTATTGTGTAGTTCTTTTGTTATATAATAAATCTGACTCTTTCTAAACCTCATGATTCTTTATCCTTCTCTCTTTCGATATAATAATTAGAAGCTCATCCGTCCACCTTAGGTCCTATAAGCCTAGTTTGGAAGCGCATCCCTTCCATGATGTTTTTTTCTCCCACAAAGTCTTAAGGCGCATCTCTCAACATGTGGTTTCCGTTCTGCGATGTCTTAAGGCTCATCCCTAAACCCGCCGACCGATAGTGATTTGGGTGCTCATCACTACATTTGAGGTCTTCGTTTCTTTGCCGCTTCCTCATCCATTAAGTCGTATTTCCTCTGTGTGGTATGTGGGCTATCTATTAACGCACTTTGACAAAGTTGTTTAAGGATCGAAATTGGGATTCGTCACTCTTTCTAATTGAAATTTCCTTTCGTTTGCTAGCTAATCTTCCAATACTACTGAGAGCCGGAGAAGGGCCTATATTCCACCGTAATATATATAGTGTAGATAATAAAATAAATAATTACTAAAATGTAAATAAAATTATGAAACAAGAAATACATATATAAATACACATACATTCTTGAGATTGCCGCTGCATGACATTGGGACTGAATTCTTGAATTAGTAAGCAATTCAGGTAACTTTCTTCACCTGCAGTGACCTCCAGGTTTTCAGGTCGAGGTGGACAGTCCGTTCGGTCGTGAATAAATTTTGCGATTTTCTTGAATTAAAACATTTAAAAAACATTATGAAATGAGTTTATGTAATACGTGTTGATGGTTGGCCGTAAGGTAATTCAAAAATGAAATGGTATATCAAAGGAAATTTCCTTGAGATAAGTATATTTTTTTTCATTTTTATTAACTTTTATAGTGATGGTATTCTTCATTATTATAAATAAATTATTTTCTAACTAATTGGAATCAAAAACCCTCTTACTTGATCATTGTTTTGTTTTCTGAGGTTTTGAATCTGGACTCTTGCACTTATCGTTTTTAGTGGCAATAAGATGTCAAGATCGTCAGAACTTAAAGTTCGATGACCTCGTATTTACCCGCCTACTGCTCGGCAATGATAGACAGTTCTGTTGTCATTCTTTTGTGCTGGCGAGACTCCCTTTGTCTGCATAATATTGCTTGTATTCTAATGGCTACCGGTGTAACGGTTGTGCTTCGATGAATTAATTATTTATTATAATCAAGGAGCTGTTGACGAATCATTTTTCAATTGTATCAATAAATAAATCAAATTTGAGTTTGACAAAACTTGTTTAAATCCCAGTTTTGCCGTTTCATTTTATAAGGTTTCTATTATTACAAAATTTGATTTTATAAAATGGCCCATTTTACAGAGCCCCAAAAGGGGCTTCCAACTAAAGACTCAATCAGCTTTGGTATGACAGAAAATCGATCCACAGACGGATTGGAGCAGGTACCTTACCCACCCTATGTCAGTTACTATTCTTTCAGTATCACTCAAGAAAAATATAAAATTATTTTCAACATTTTATCAGCTGACGAATACAAAAGAAGTAATTATAATAAAGGCGTATTTTAATTAGCTCTTTTACTATTTGCTCATATGTAAATCATTCTTTTTTGTGTGTGTGTAAAGAATGTTGCGGACTTGGAAAAATTATGAATCTATCTGTTTTGTTATACTATAATTTAGCATGGGTAGATTTTATGGGCCATTCTCATAGAATTGGAATCTAAATGAATTAAAAAAAAACAAAACAAAAACAATGTTACTTACAAAAAAAATCATCATATTATTCTTTTAACTTTCAAAAGCTAGCAGTCATACTGGCATGTACCAAAAACTCTTCCAAAGTTGTCCGAATAATAGATATTTAGGCAGAAGAATGAAAAAATAAATAAATAATATTTTTCGGTTGGCGCTACAGACCATGAAGATCTTTGGCCGCGAGATGTGGTCTGCTTACAGACGTATGTTGATTGCGGGAGCACATATAGCCTGGAGGGGGTAACCCAACCTCACAGGCCACCCGTAGCTCCATAGCCGATCCCGATCCACCGACTCACGGACCAAGGACAGTGACAAATCAGTCTAGATCCATGGCTGCTCTGAGTCAGCAAGCGCACGAAGGCCTATATTTCTTTCCCCGAAACCGATCGTCCATGGACCGATCCTCAGGGTGGCTACTACAACCCTGGTAAACCATATCCCGATTCCCTATTTTCGTGCATGGGGTAGGGTCATCAGTCGTACGCCCAGTTGCTTCTAGTAGGCTGACGGGTCCCACTTAAATAATTTAATTTCTAATATGAAAGAGTTGTTTATCTCAAGTACTATATTGGAATTTCCCTTAGATTATTCATTAATTTTCTTGTTATAGTTATTAATATCCTAATGTAATGGTACAAACATGTTTCTTATCTTAATCTCGAACTTGATTATTAAACATTTTTCCTTCTAGATTCCCAGTCGGCCATAGTGTTGTTAAGTATTGAGATAAAAGTTTTATTTTTTATTCATGAAATTTACAACTTAAATGTAATAACTACCTATTGGTAATAGTCTAATATGATTTCTAACAAGATAGTGGCCATCTTGTTTTTAGACTCCTCGGAGGGGTTCGAATCGAGGGAATCAGGGATCAATGAGGAAGCAAGGTTAGAAACTAGAGGGTTTGGGTGGTTCTGAAGTTTATTATGGAAGGATAGGTATCAGGAGTGGGTCAAATCGAAAACATATGGAACATTAAGGATGATTTTATTCGTGATAAAGTAAAAAGCATTCAGGATTTTGGATAGTATGGATTGGATATGAGCAGAGGTGCCCACAAGGTGGTTTCATGGCGCAAGTTGCGACATAAAAAGTTTTGAGGAGGGCACATTTTGTGGGAATTTTAATTTTTTTATGGGGCACATTTTGACTGGGTTATGATTTTTTGAAATGAAAAGATTCAAACCAAGGGACAAAGAGAAAACATGGAACAGGGTTCAACAAGTGTAATTAGATTTGATCTATGGCAATTTTAATTCTTCTGTTTTTAAGAAGATGAGAGCAATAAAATATCGTGGAGTGGGGAGGGAAGATGCTCATGCAACATCAACCTTGAGACGGTGGTGGGCACACCTGGATAAGAGAATAATTCGATGGTTTAGTGGTGCCCCATAGCTCAACGCCGTAAGTTCGAGTAGGTCTTATTGTAGTTATTTATATGAGTCTTGTAATTATTTGAAAGCTTAGAGCGTTTTTTTAGTAAGTAGCCTAAAATAAAATGTTGAGTAGTTTCTTGTCGTTTCAGTCTTGTATCAGGGACAGAAGTAGGACGTTTGTGCATGTGGAATCATAGGTAACGGATTCGGTGAACATTATTAAAGGATACTATAAGACAGGAACTCATAGGTTTACGACAAAGGGTAAAGGTGATTTGGTGTGATTTATTAGAATTTATAATTATAATCTTGCAGTTTTATCACCATTCTTCAAGGTTTGTGATTTGCGATTGAAGAGTTTGAGGTGCAATTTATTGGCTATTATTAACTGATAGGACACAGTGTTATTGACATAAGTGATGATGACAGTGTTAGGATTGGTTGGGATGATAGAAAAGTAACATTCTAATAAAAATAATACTTTTGTAAAATTCACTTTCAATGCGTCTTCATATTCATAAGAAAATTTTGAATATTCAATCAAATTTACTTTCATTAATTATAATCTAACTACATTTAGGAGAGACGAGCGCTAGCTAATTACTCTATTTCAACATAATTAAAACGCGATACCTTAACGGTAATTTTTAATGTGCAAAAATATCGCTGGATGTAGTTTCAGGACTATAATAGTATTAGTTAAATAAATTAGTTGCTACCGTTTACTTTGAAAGGTGACCATAATGCCTATGTAATTATATTCAAATTGGAACGAATAAATTATATAGCGGTACCAAAGCCGACCAAACCAGTCGATTGGCTGCCCTACTCTCTTACCCCAGTTCCTGTTTGTACTAAATTTAGAAATACACTAGTAACTATACTCCTTGTATGCTTTTCTTTGAAAATTAACTGAATACTGGATCTTGTACTTAAACCCACTTAAAATCGAATTAATAGTGGTTTTAAAACATTTACTATATATCTTTTTTGAGAATAGGATGATTAATAAATTTTTTTTAAATTAACCAAGATTTGATCCAATAAATAGGAAACTTTGACAAGAAATAACAAAAGAAGATGCCCTCGAGATCTCCTGTTCCAAATACATTTTTAGAGTGCTACCAGTGGGTAGTCTCAACAAGTAGTTTCATGTTATTATATTCTTGTGTTCACATTTACTGAATGTATTTTTATTTCTAATACAGTTGTAAATATCATAAATAATAAAAAAAATATTACTAGAGTACCTGTAAATGGTTAGAAAATAACTTATAACACAAGGAAAAATAATAATGCTTTTTTCTATGATAAATTCGTATCAACTATTTCTAATTAGATTAATACTTTTTTATTATAAATAAAGCTAACTGGAATTTTGTTTTATAGGATTTATAAATTAATGAGGATATTGTGAATAAGATATGCAAGATTGAAATTAATTTAAAAAAAAAAAAGGTTGACTTAAATTGTCTTAAAGTGACAAAATAAATTAAAGTTTATTTATATATATATATATATATATATATATATATATATATATATATATATATATATATATATATATATATATATATATATATATATATATATTTACTCTATGATTTCATAAGTAATGCCAGTTTTATATCCACATTTAATAAATTTAAGAGTTATAGCTGTTCGAAAAAAGACATATAATTTGAGAATATGATATAAAAAAGGAATAATAAATGAAATGAATTTCACTTTGATCAATTATTACAGAAAAATAAGCTGCTTAGGCCCCATTGACCTGAGAAATTCTCAAACCCTTTTGTGGAGAACTCGGTCTTTGATTCAGTCTAATAAGGCATCGCAGTAAGGTTTCCCACTCGCTAACTTAGAATCCTCAATTTCAAACTCCTTTTGGGATTTCCGGAATACAATTGAAGTGTAATAGCTAGTTTCATAATTATGTGCTTCTTTTGAAATATAATGCGGGTTATAATTTAATTTATTATTTAATAATTAAATATCGTATAATTTAATAAACGATGAAAGAAAAACTTTCACGAGAAACATACTTACCTATATTTTCCGTTGGAAGTTTAAAATAATATTGATTAGTTGAGTACATATTACTTCTCAATAATAATAAATAATAATAATAAGGCTTAGCGAACCCGGAGGTTCGATGCCGACACCACCAATCGCTTGTTACACACCTCCCTCCACCGTTCGCCGTCCAAACCCAGTCCCTTCAGATCAGCTTTAATGCAATCTTCCCACCTTCGCTTCGGTCTACCCCTCCGACGCTTACCATTCGGCACAGCAAATATTAACCTTTTAGGAATTCTCTCGTTACTAAGCCCAACAACTTTACAAGCCCATTTGATTCGCCGCGATGAAATTACCTCAATTATATTACCCGGATATAGTTCACGCAATTCGGCGTTGTGTAACCGTCTGAACTCTCCAGTTAACTCATCCTTCTTCGGTCCGAATATTCTACGCAATACTTTATTTTCAAAAACCTTAAGACGCTGCTCATCCCTTAATGTAAGCGGCCAAGTTTCGCATCCATAAAGAACTGTAGGCAAGATAATTGTTTTATGGATTCTAATTTTTAAGTTTCGGGACAAGAGGCGCGAACTGAGTAGTTTTGTCACAGAAAAATAACAAGCATTCCCCGCCTTCAGTCTAACTTTAATCTCTTCTTCAATTTCGTTTTTTCTAGTTATCGTAGAACCTAGATACCTAAATTTATCTACCTGTTCAAACATATTACCATCTATATCGATATCACCAGTAGTATCGCCATTTTTGCAGCTAACCATATATTTTGTTTTATCCACGTTTATTTCGAGTCCTAGTTCTTTACCGGCTTTCATTAACGTTGTCGTATTTAGTTTTATAGTTTCAACGTCTTCGCTTAACAGTACCAGATCATCAGCATAGCCCAGCACGGATGTTGTCCCGCCCAGATCCAACCCTTTCTCGGTACACATTACCTCCCTAATGGCATGTTCTAATGCCAAATTGAACAGGACAGGCGAAAGAGAATCCCACTGTTTTAAGCCCGAACGAACCTCAAATTTTTCGGACAAATTATTACCGATTCTAACTTTATTGAGTGTCTCCGTCAAGCACATCCTGACTAGATTTACTAGTTTTTTTGGAATCCCCTGCTCGATTAGAATATTATACAGTTTCTGGCGGTCAATAGAATCGTAAGCCTTTTTAAAATCTATATACAGCTGGTGAACAATACCGTTATACTCCAATTTTTTCTCTAATATTTGCCGTAAAGAAAATATTTGATCAATAGTCGAACGATTCCGTCTAAATCCGCATTGGTAGTCTCCGATAATTTCCTCTGCGTATTCCGTGATTCGACTGGTTAAGATTACAGTGAATATTTTATAACATACCGGAAGGAGTGAAATTCCTCGATAGTTATTACAATCCGTCCTCGGACCCTTTTTGTGAATCGGAATAAGAATAGATTCTTTCCATTCTTCAGGTAATTTCTCGTTCACCCAGATCTTTTCAACCAACCGATGTATTTTAGAAACTCCAGCTTCCCCGCATGCCTTAATTAGTTCAGTAGGAATATTATCGATTCCCGCTGCTTTATATGATTTTAATTTACCGATAGCTACTTCAACTTCCTCTTTACTTGGTCCTTCTATTAACGGTTCAGCACTCTGGTACTCAGAAGGAGGACACCGATCATAATTTCCCGTATTTAAAATGTTGTCAAAGTGCTCCTTAAACTTATTCAATATGTCAACCGGATCTGTCAGAATATTGTTATTATCATCCCTAATTCCAGACGTTACGGGCCCTACATATTTACGTGATCTGTTTATACCTTTGTACATGTCTGTACGTTATTTTCGATTCTATTAGTTTCTATTTCAATTATTTTATTTTTAAGATACTCCCTTTTTTTATTTTTGAGCAATTTTGTCGTTTCGTTCTTTGAGATTCGGAAGTATTCCAGATTGTCTTCGCTAGGATTATTTAGAGCTTTTAATTTAGCGGCTTTCCTTTTTTCGCACATGTTTAAGCAATCTTCATCAAACCACGGTTTGCTATTCTTATATTCCTTTTTTCCTAGACACGAGTTACCGACCGCTTTAATATTATCCCTGATCTCTACCCATAACTTGTCAATATCGTCGTGGTCCTCGTCAGGAAGCTCTAAAGCTTCAAACCTATTCTTAACATCTAGCTCGAATTGGTTTCTAATTGATGGATTTTTTAATTTTTCCAAATTAAAATTCTCAAAATCGAAACGGTTTTCTTTTCTCTTTTTTATATTAAGTTTTTGTCGAAGTTTCGCGATTACTAATTCATGATCCGACCCACATTCTGCTCCGCGATAAGACCGTACATTGATTATACTGCTTTGCCAGCTGTGTTGTATCAAGACATGATCGATTTGATTTCGTGTTTGCGAATCCGGCGATGTCCAAGTATATTTATGAATATCCTTACGTTTAAACGTCGTACTTTTAATTACCAGGTTTTTCGAGATGGCAAAGTTTATCAGACGGATCCCATTATCATTACTATATTCGTGCAAACTTTCTTTACCAATCGTCTGAATATAAACTTCTTCTCTTCCTACCTTTGCGTTCGCGTCACCTACAATTATTTTCATGTAGTTTCGCGGTAGTTTATCATAAACCCATTCGAGTTTATCGTAAAATTCACTTTTGACTTCATCGTCACTGTCTTCGGTCGGACAATGTATGTTTATTAATGCGATTTTAAACCAACGTCCCTGAAATGTAGCTACCGAAATTCTATCACTAAAGAATTGTACGTCCCTCAAAGCGGATAGTAATCTACTCCTAATTAGAAACCCGGTACCTAAACAATGATTCCCGCTTCCTCCGTACCAAATAGTGTACTTTCCTTCCATCATCGAGCCCTCCCCTGGCCAGCGAACCTCTTGCAGAGCCACGACATCCAAATTGTACCCATTTACCTCATTCGCGACCGATTTTAGCCCCCCTGCTGTGTTTAAACTCCTTACGTTCCACGTACCAATATTTAAATCCCTATATTTCAACTTGCGGCATGAATCCCCTAAAGCAGTCCCCACCCGGAGACCCGAACGGGGGACTAGTTTACCTCCGGATAATGAGCGTTTTACCTTAGGGAGATCCATGACTTTTTGTGGTGTTTGGTGAACTAAAGATATGTGAGTAGGGCGTTCAATCCTACGTCACACCCTCCAGCAAGTCTGGTGGGCCCCTACCTCCAGCAAGTCTGGAGGTCCCCTCCCTCCAGCAAGTCTGGAGGGCCCCTCTCATTGTTGGTCAGCGAGTCCATCGGACTTAGCCGGGAGGAACTTCCAAGGAATTTCCACCGACCATCCCCACATCCGCCACCCGTGGGACGCTCCCCATACGCGGTAATGAGCCCGCGCGAGGTCTCAATAATAATATTAACTTATAAAATGTGGCTGAGTGTTAGTTGATAAGTTTTTACGTACACCAGTCTGTAACCTATATTTTGAATCTAGTCGTCTAGCAACATGTTAAATTAGCAAATAAGTGAAACTAAATTGCCCGTTCTATACCGTTCAAAAGCAGCGATAATAATAGTGTTTCAGGTAGGAAAACTCTTGATTTAGAGCCAAAAATTAACTGAGGCAATGCAAGCAAGAAACAGTAGTTTTAGCGACGAAAAGAAATACTTGAGTATTTAAATTAAAAATTTGATTTCAGAACAATTAGTCAATTTTTTATAAGACAAATTAGCTACTCCAAGACATACCTTTGTTGACCGTTATTAATAAACGAAAGATGTTTAGCCCTGGAGAAGGTGATAGGATCAACATCACATGAAAATGGAAGGGTCCACGTTAGCATGAACCATAAAATCTTTATAGATGAAGATGGTATAGCTGTACTTGGAAAAAATCTAGAGGACATTGAATGACTCGCTTCTTGACTCGGTCAAGAAGATTCTTGAAAACGCGGAATGTTTGGATGGGCAATTATTCTAGTAGTAGTTATCGAACTTCAGTAATATATATATATTTTAAATATATATATATATATATTTTATTTAAATATATATATATTTTATTTTTTCGGTTGGCTCTACAGACCTTTGTCCGCCTGAACCAGCCTTCTCCACCTCTGCCTATCTTGGGCTACAGCTTTCCAGTTTGTGGCATGAAGCTGAGCCTTATCTTTGTTTATCCTATCTATCCATCTGATTTTCGGCCTCCCACGTGGCCTCTTGCCTACTACTCTGGCCTTATTTTTAGTTTTCTGGAGATTTTTCTGGATTTAATTACCGTTGAAAGAGAGAAGAAACATCTGTTCGCACTTGTTATTAGCTCGTCTGTCTCTGTTAGTTGATCATTTATTGAGGTTATTGTGGAGCCGAGGTGTTTGAATCTGTCTACTTTCGGGAATGACTTAGAGTCCACGCAGATTGTGTTATTAGGGGGGATGTTTCTGCTAACTATCATGTAAACAAAATTGTTTTAACTACATTGACTAGTAGTCCAATTTGCTCTGCTTCTTTTAACAGAGTCCGAGCGAGTCTCTCAATATCCTATTGATTACTTCCGAGGACAGCTATATCATCGGCATATGCTAGGATTTTGTATTTCATTCCAATGTGCACCCCTCCATCTTCGCGTGATGTTATTCTTATAACTTTCACTAGCGCTAAGTGGAACAGCATCAGCGAGAGTCCATATCCCTGCCTCAAACCCGTTGGAACTTCAAAGGCTTCAGATACTTCTCCTTGTATTAGTACTATGCATTTAGGATCATTTGTACACGCCTTCGTCAACTTCACTAACTTTCCGGGAACACCCAGCTCAGTCATGATCTTCCAGAGACAGTTTCTGCCCACTGAATCATAGGCTGCTTTGAAGTCGACAAATAATGCGTGTACGTCCTGATCTACTTCCCATCGTTTTTCAAGTACTTGTTTTAGGATGAATATTTGATCTAGCGTACTCCTTCCTCTCCTGAATCCTGTTTGATGGTCGCCTATTATGTTTTCATAATACGGCTATATCCGATTTAACAGAATATTAGTCATTATTTTATAGGCGACCGGAAGAATTGCTATGCCTCTGTAATTGCCACATTCATACATGGAGCCCTTCTTAAGGATAGGACAGATGAACCCTGTGTTCCATGCTTCTGGTATCCGTTCCTTCTCCCACCTCTTCTGGATTAGATCTAACAGCTTGGCACTGAGGTCTTCTCCCCCCTCCTTGAACAATTCTGATGGTAAGTTGTCTATCCCAAGAGCCTTTCTTCTTTCAAGCCTGCCGATAGCTATTTCCACCGATAGCTATTATTCTCAAGTGGGTCGATGTCAGTGTGGTCCATGTCTTGTTCGTTTGTGGTGCTCTTGATTAAGCAGCTGCTGGAAGTGTCCCTTCCTTCCAGTGCTGATAAATGGAAAAAAATAGCCCAAGACAGGCAGAGATGGAGCAGGCTTGTTAAGGCAGCAAAAGATCTACATTTCTGTAATCAAAACAGGAATAAAAAAAAAAATATATATATATATACAGATATACTATTTTTTAAATTTTACCATAATTTTTTTAATTATTAAAATTTATTAAGTTAGAATTTTTATTAAGTTAGCCTATTTTTTTTGTTTTTAACATAAAAAATCAATGCTTTATCTTTTCTCCAGTTTTTTTTTTTTCTCTCTCTCTATACAAATAATATATATTTTTTGTTTTTGTTTCTCACATTACAACTACTATTCATATAATTGCTACTCTGGAGAGGATTTTATTTAATTTTTTTTTTGTTGTTTACATATTATTATTTGAATTACTGTATATATTGTTATATTCATAGATTTTTTTTTGGCTAGATATGATTTTTTTAAAATTTGTTCACCATTGTTATTCTGAGTGGACCTTGTCAGAGAATAAAGTTTATTTTTCTACTCTTTTCTCTCTCTCTCTCTCTCTCTCTCTCTCTCTATATATATATATATATATATATATATATATATATATATATATATATATATATATATATATATATGTGTGTGTGTGTGTGTGTGTGTAATGCAAAGTAACAATAGGACTAAAGTCCATTCATTTGGTCTGGTAACATGGCAATGTGGTATCAGTTCTAGGGCCAGTACTCCTTAAATAGATATAAGTAAGTAAAATTTTAAATGAATTTACTTTCAAGATATCTTTAATAAAGTATAAATATAATTTCTTTATCTTTATTATTAATATATTAAATAAGTAAAAACAAGAATTTTGTAAATAATGGTATAGAGGTTATTGTTCATGATTACAGTAATGTTCTGAAGATGGGGAGTGCTCCTCGAAACGTTAACAAATTATTTTTTAATAACCAAATATGGAGCAGTTAATGGATGCTGTCTATTATATAAACAAGAAACTAATACAAAAAGAAAAAAAGGAAGATGCAGAATCATTGTTGAAATCGTTAAATTATTAAAAAACAAAATAAGAAAAGGATTAATTAATGGAGGTCTTATTTGCTCGATATTTTAGTATTTATTTTGTTTTTTTCAAAAATTCTACTTTATTTTTTATTATAAAGCAGTATGAATAGAGTTGATTTATTTTTTATGAGGTTCAGGATATGAGTTGGTATGAAAGTGTTATTATCACTGTTAGTTCTGTTAATATTTCAGATCATATAAATTTTTTCTTTCTACATTTACAACGATAGTATAATCATAACGTTTCAGTTTTTCAAAAATGAAATTAACAAAATATATATTAAAGATAACGTAACTTTAAAAAGAAATAGCAGCAGAATACGCACTAAAGACAAAAATGAGGATAGTAAATTTTTATATTGTTATACTTTCAGGTTATGAAGAAATTTATATTCGTACTACTCTCACTAGCAGCGTTCGCGCATGCTGAGAACATCGTTATAGAAAATGACATCGAGTTGGAATCATATAAGAACGAGTAAGCAGTTAATTAAATTATAATGATAATTATTATTTATTAATTTTTAAACTTTGTATTTTTGTCTATTTATTATATATAATATTAATATTTTGAATTTCGTCAACTATGTTCGAATATCAAGTCAATTTTCATAACTAATTAATTTTATTATATTGGTCTTTATGAAATAATTGCTTTTTAGATTGACCTCGGTACAAAGAGAATTAATTATATGACAGTATATAACGTTGCATTAATTTGAAATGAATATTAATTTTTAGGAAAGTTGATTGTAAATTGTTTTTAGGATTTTCTTCCATGGGACATTATTGATTCCTGTAAAATCAATAAAAGTTGCAATGAATTTACATATTTATTTTATTTAATTTATTTTTTTTATAAAGAGAGTTTAATTTTTTTCACACTGATATTTACGAAACTACCGTGTTAAGAGGATATTTCTCGAAGTATCTCTGTTATTTGTGTCGATTTTGACTACTATAACAGTTTATAAACTTATTTAAAGAGATATTAAAATATTTTTATGAAAAAAGATTTTTATCATGTATTACTTAAAAATCTTGACGTAATATAATGTTATTATTATATATTCATATTATTACAGCAGTGTCGTAAAAAAAATCAGAATACTATTTTGTGCCTTATCAAATGTCCCATTGATCTTATTCAATTGATTGCTCTCAAAAAGCTAATGAATTCCGCAAAACCAAAATGTGGATATGCTTAGTACATCTATTCTTTATATAGAACTAAACAGTATGTATATGTTAAAACTCTAATAAAATATTAATTAAGAGTTTGTATGCTGTTTGAGTACTGAAAATCCGAGTTTTAAATCATATTCGATATTTTCCATTAAGTAACTATAAAAGTTTAAAAAAAGAATATTTAAAAAAAATATTACTTTATTTAAAATGTTTACTGCTTATACTTATTATTTTGAATAATCATTAATAAGATACTTATTATTATACATTTAAAAACAGATTTTTTTTTTAGTGATTATACATAATTGGGGCTTTTCGGTCACATGGATAATTTTCGTCCTAAATTATAGTTATTAAATTAACAATAATAATTCCGTAAAAGCACCATAAAATTAAAAACAAAACCACAAATGACAAATATACTTTTATAGTTAACTATAAAAAATTAAAAGGACGAATTTATAAGTTTTACGATTAATAGCAATTATAAACTAATCAAGTTACAATATTTTTAATAATAAAAATAGCTACAAATACAGGTGAAATAAAAATTAGAAATCAATTGTTAAAAATACGAATAAAGTTACAAATTCATTAAGATTACAATTTTCTTTTGATTTATACAAGTGTTAAGCAATAAGTATTTAATTTAATAAACAATATCTATGCCAATTTTTTTTTTTCAGCATAATTAATTGAGATGCTCTTGCGCGACCAAAAATCGGTTGATGAATTGGTTTTAGACAACTACAAAAAACAAAAAGTAAACTAACTCATTTTGATGAAATTGACAGTTATATATTTGGACGAATTTTCAATTTTTATTCGTCGATGATGATTATGTCATAACAGTAAAATAAATAAATAAGTAATATAATAATTAATCTTAGAATTTCTTTATTCACAATGATAATTAGTGTTATAGAAAAGTGGTAAGGGTTGGAGCTACGTGGAGACACTGACCGACATTGTATGTGTGTATATGTAAATGTTCGTGTGTGTGTTTATGTACAATTTATATATAAAATTAATTAATAAACAAATTAAAAGTATAAAATGGCATTGATGACCAGTGCAGTTTTACGCCATCAAACAAAAACAAACAAACGGTACATCATGCTCTGCCAGCATTTAGCTCAGAATCTTGATTATTTTTTACTTTTTACTTAGATTGGTGTTTTCAGCATCCAATCTTCCATCCAAGAAAAAAATTTCGGTTTTCTATCTATATTGAGTTTAAAATATATTTTATTAGTTTTTATAAATGAATATTTGTGAATTAAAGTCGAAAGAATTTTAAGAATATATTTTTTGGCAGGAGTATACGTCACACTTCAGTTTTTATCCTTCAAAGAAATAAATTCTTTACGATTAAATAGGTAGACTGTGTAATAATAATGAAAGTAAGAAAAACCACCCTTCTTTTTACAGTCTCATGTATTTATGTGAAGTATGTGCAAATATGGGCAGATTCTTGAGTGAAAATTAACAAATTTAATGTATAACTTTTCTAATTTATTGCATAGTTATATATGTATATTTTCTGATTGTTGTATATTTATATATGTGTATGTATATATATTCTGATTTAAAAATATTTTTTAGATGAATATGGTATTATTATTATTTGAAATATAAATATGAACCTTATAAAAACTAAGAATTATCATATGATTTCCAATTTATTTTTAAGCATCACATCAAATTGATTATAACATTACATTAATTATTTCATGATTTTTTATTTATTTGTTTTTAAGAAAATTAATTTCTTATACAGTACTCGCTAATAAAGAATAACTTTTTAAAAATTAATTATTCTTTAATTGTCATTAGAAATAAAGTAACCTAAAGTTTAAATAGGTATGACTGTGTTTAATTTACTTACCTTTAGGTTATTTTATTTTTTATTGTACATAGTTTTTGATTATTATTTAGTTATTATTTTACTTTTTTTAATTTTATTTTTTGTGTATATATGATGTGAACGTGTTCATATCTCACTATAATTGTTTACGTAGCAGATTATTATATTTTTCAATAAAAAAAAAATAGTTTAAATATGGTGCCTACTTTTTTGTTAAAAAAGTAATGTTTATAACAATGCCTAATTTGAGCATGGAATTTAACATTAACAAACTTCGCTGAATATTTTTTGTAGGATATGGACTTGGAAATGTAACGACAAAGGCTGCGAAAAAGAAGCTTTGGCTGACGGCGGGCGTCCGATAAGCGTCGAAGTGTGCCGAGTCGCCTGCCCAACTTCAGGGGTCCTCTGGCCTAAGCCGATCAAGAGCACCATCTCCACCACCTTGGTCAAGCTAGATCCCTATGGCCTGTCCATAGCCAACTTAGAAGGAATTGGAGGTAAATATAAATACTCTATTCACAGTTGTGTGAAAACCTTTATATGGAATGTGAACATGTTAGATATCATAAGACAGTAATTTATAATCTGTAGTATCAAACATAGTTTGACTCTGGTTTAGCTATACCCACCTGGGCCAATTTCTAATCTCAATAGAACTGGGCCTTTCACTGATTTGGAGCTAAATTTGTTTGAGTAGAAATTTCAGTCACAATTTCTTTAATGAGTTAGACGACGTTTTGACCCAAACATGTGGGTCACATCATCAGGGCTAAAAAGTAATTGTTTGTATCATTCTTCATAGAAAAATATTATACATACCTTCACGCGTTGGTTCCAGAGCCTTAGGAACACTGAAAAGAAAACAAAAATTATTTCAATAATATTTTCTGATATATTCTTTTTTCCATTGCTTTGCTCGGATTTCTAGGTTATGTGCCAGTCGATTCGTTTTTTTCTTTTCTTTTAGTACTCCGTATTCTTGCTTTTTACCGGCCATTAAAAAAAAAATACATAAATTCTCAGGATTTTTTTCAAGTAAAACATTTATGTAGCCGTTGGAAAGAGGAATTAGTGATCTTCCAGGAAATCCAGATTCTATTCCTTTATGAGGTAGAAATAAATATAAACTTCGCAATATTTTTTGCGAACTTGGAGGCCGCTGGTTTGGGTCTCGCCGAACGATCTCGGAAAGAACAAGAAGCTTCCTCGATGAACTAGGTGTTGATGTTGGGGAGCTGCCGATATCGGCCGAGAATATTATTTTGGACTCCCTTGAGACCATCCACTATCATCTATATAGTGATTGAGGAGGTCTTGTATTAATTATTTATTAAATTTTAAATTTGTCTATAATCGTCTTATCCTTTGTCTACATTGGACGAATTACTGTGGGATATATGTGTGCGATGTTGCATTGAGTTCCTGGCATTTGAAAATTTAAATTTAAATTTTCTTTCTCTTCCTCCTTAGTGCCTTTAAGCGTGGAGGTGCTCCTGACCAGGAAAACCAAGCTTCTCGGCCCCGAGCCAGCACTCTCACAGCTTCCCAGCTTTTTCTTCTTCTCTCTCCTACTTTCGAGATGTAGTCTTTCCAATGTATTCTGGGTCTTCCTCTTGGGCGTTTCCCTGTTGGTCTGACCTCAAAATATTTTCTTGGGTCGTCACTAATTCGACAGAGATGTCCAACCCATCTGACATGTATCTTTTCATTGGCATCATTTAAAGGGATTACTACTCCAACATCCTCTTTTGTCCTCTCATTCAGTATACGATGCCTAGTTGGGCCTGCCACCCTCCGAAGGTATCTCATTTCCATTGCAGGAACTCGGCTTAGGTGCTTATCTAGTGGCACCCAGCTTTCACTTCCTGGGCTGCTACATAGCCT
This sequence comes from Nezara viridula, assembly GCA_928085145.1. NCBI lineage: Eukaryota > Metazoa > Arthropoda > Insecta > Hemiptera > Pentatomidae > Nezara > Nezara viridula. The sequence continues at coordinate 185,426,005 of OV725078.1, read as the reverse complement.
TCAATATGTGCACTTTAACATTCTTCTCTACCTCTTTCTTCCTTATGTCTGGTTGCAGAGTTGGTAGTATATGGAATTTGTCTTCTTTATCCTATTAGATATTTCTTAGTCTACCTTTCCATATCTGCTGATCACTTTCCCGAGGTAAGTGTATTCTTCCACTATTTCTAGTGGTTCACCTTTTCAAATTATTTCAACGTATTCCTATTTCCGGCGTATATGCCTATAGACAAGACGCTATGGGCTTTAAATACCTGATGATTGTCGTGTGGATCAGTGGAGCCGTTTTAAAGTTATAATTTTTGTGGCTGTTAAAAACATTTCGAAGGGTTAGGGGTGGGTTAAAACCTAGGCTAAAATTTTGTGTAAAGAACAATTTACTTTTTATTGTTGTAAAAATTCTTATTTAAGGATTTTTTGAGATGTAAAAATGAATATCATCTTTGATTTTCCAAAAAAAAAAAAAAAAAAAAATCTGTACTCCCACTTTACTATGTAGGTTAGTTGAATTTGTTTTAATATTGTATTCTTACTTATTGTACTCTAATATAATAGTTTTTCTAAACAGGCCTGGTATTTATAGTAAAGATTTTTTGGCAGATATTGATAAGGCGATTAAGACGTTAATGAAGTTATATGTATCTGTCTGGAATCATATTGTTTGTGACATAGTAAGGGTCTTCGAAGAATTAGTCACTTAGTTCAAACCTAAAGTTCATTGATATGTTCTAATAGTATCTCTGCTACATTTAAATCACTTTTAGAAAAAATGTCTCGTTTAATAAACTTTATGTCAATATCAATTAAATTGAGGATAATTAGTAAAATGTTCTCAAAGTACTTTAAGTACCCATGTTTTCCGTTCATGTTCATGTTAATTGTTGCAAAGCTTTTGTTGTTGTTTTTCTGTGATATAGGATGTATTGCAATAAACATGATAACACCAATAACCCTAAAAACACATTTTATTCATAAATAGAAAAAAATAATGATTCATAGAAGATGGTTATGGAATTCGGTTTTTCTCCCAGATTCATGTCGTAGGAATTGATACGTATAAATGACAATCTTAATATTTCTTTGCCCTAATATTTACGATTTACTGAAAATAATTGAAGCAATCAGTATGTTTCTGTATTTAAAATATAAATTTTAGTAAAAATCATTAAGTATGTCACTGTTAAATATATATCAATACTTACAACGGAGATCTAGGAGAAAGTTTCATAACCGCTTTATTTGAAAAATATTTAAAAAATCATTTTTTTTTTTTAAATTATAAATAAAATGTGTTTTTAGGAAATTATGTTTACGAAAAAAATACGAAAAAAAAAAGAAATAAAAGCTTTGCAACAGATAATTTTTGCTGAAAACACGGGTACTTTAAGGTGACTGGATAGGAAATCACATCAATTCTTTACATAACTTGAGGTGAATATCAAAATACATCCTAATAAACCTCTACTTAATTAATATGTGCTTAAACCTAATTAAACGAGAAAGGTTTTCTAAAAGTGGGGATAAATTTAGTACAGTTAAAGGGTGATAAAAAAATCACAAATAATTTATAATCTTTTTTTAAAAGGAATTTAGCTATGTTTGTCAACCCAATAGTCCATTTTAAATAGTTTTAAATTGACAAACTCTACTTTCCTGTAAATTAAACTTTGTTTAGTTTACTGCGGAGAAATGTTTAGTTACTTAAATCAGATGTTTTTAAGCTATCGCTTACTATTCAACAAAAACCATGACTCGCTTACAAAAACTCAAATATTAAATTTCCTACTTTTATACTAGAAATGAGGTTATATTGCTCATATGAATTTTTTTGAAGACCTTGATGTCTACCATCAAACTTTTAAATATTTCTCTTTACTTACGGAAAACCCGATATACATTTAAGTTAGTTCTTTACGGTTTTAGTGAAATACTTGTTACCTTTATTTTATTTTAAACAATTTTTAGGTGGCAAAGAAGCATCTGAAATGATCCAAGGTGCTTTTGAGCTGTTCACTGAGAGGATCAGGAATCTTGACAAAATTGGAAGTGCTTCAGGACAAGGATTTGACATATACTTTAACGTTAAGCATCCAGAGAATTTTAGATATGTACAAGGAGTCAACGAATCATACCATCTAACCGTGAACCCTGGTCAACACGGACGTGTAATGTATTTTTTGATTAATTTTATTTTATCAAGACAAACGCATTTCACACTTACCAAACGATTTTTCACAGTTGAACGCAACAATCTGTAGTGAGACACTCCTGGGATCCAGGCACGCTCTCGAAACCTTGGGTCAGTTGATTGTTCGTGACTCTTTCAGTGGTTCCATTCTGACTCCATCTTCGGTGGAGATCTTCGATGGTCCATCCTACACGCACAGGGGTCTCACTTTGGACACAGCCAGGAACTTCATCAGCGTCCCTGCTATCAAACGTACTTTGGATGCGATGGCAGCTTCCAAGCTGAATACATTTCACTGGCATATCACTGACTCGCATAGCTTCCCATTTGAATCTCGAACATTCCCAAACCTCACCAAATATGGAGCTTATTCTAAAAATAAAGTAAGTATGAAGGATAATTGTAATCTGTACACATTAAGGTGTGGGTGTGGTTATCGAATTGTTTATTGACACAAAAAAACACATATATCTTACATATTTCCTTTTTCAATCATTAGTTTAGTTCCACTCCTCCAAATAATTAGGGTGTAACAGCAACTGTTCCAAAACCTTTTAAAAACATTTGAATTGAAGTCATAGCAATGATCAGCTACTTCATTAGAGTTCAAAGCTCTATTGAATTTTGTGCTCTCAGGTTCTATATACTGGGTTCAGTTCCAGTGACATGTTAGGGAAGGAATCACTGGGTTCTAACCTTGCTTTCTTCAAGATATGTAGAAGGTTAAATAATTATGAATCTGTTAGGATATTAGAAGATTCCGAAACCTAAGCCTTAAGTCATTCAAACACTAATTATTTAAAGTACTGCCAATTCAGGCATCAAATGGAAAAAGATAAAAGCAAATAAATTTAAAATCCCGTACGTTCCCCACTCAAAACTTTTGATGGCGTAACTTGCGCCATGAAACTCCTTTCTGGGCATCTCTGCATTCAGTTAATGTCAACTATTTTTTCAATTATCTTCTCTTATTGCCTTTTAACCTACTTAAAAACTGAAGTATTGGATCGACCTCTGTTTTGGAATAACCATATTAATCACATCACTTGAAAATTTATTGTTATATTCAAGTAGTTCCTGTGAATATGTAGTTCTATGCCTCTAAAGAGTCATCAGTTCCTTGCTTCCATACTTATTTTCCCCTCACTTACTATAGTTCCTGGTATGTAATCGACTGCCTTATTAGCTTGCGATGAGACTGATACAGGACTGGAACTAGAATGTTTCCCAGTAAGGGCAAGGTGAATTTTCTCTTCTCTTGTTTCGTCTAACGTCCCCCTCCCTAATGAATACAACATTTCATAGCAATATTTTAGGTACTGTAGGGATTCTAGCGTAGGGATATGGCGACACCATTGCCCAGTCATCTAACTGCAATCAGCCACTAGGCATTGGGGGAAACCCAGTGCCGGGGGGGGGGGGAGGGTATAGCCCGGCCATCCTTCCTCCTCAGGGGACATACATATTCAGGATGCCAGTTGTTTCGAGGATACGTGGCCTCTCTTACTTGGCCAATCACCCGTAGTACAGTTTAACTGATTCCAGGCACATCAAATGGCCTCGGATTCGGACAGTCTGAACGGTTACTACACGGCACTCGAAAGGATATTAGACTTGGAACGTGGAATATCTTGACATTAACTGGCAACTAGGTTGAGCTGGTGGAGCAGATGGAAACAATACGAACGGTCGTGGGAAGGTGGAACAGGAGGACAATTCTAGCTCAAGTGATGGTTTTCGCAGATGATATTGCCGATTCCAAAGAAAATCTACAGCAGGCAGTTACTGAGTGGGAGGCTGATCTGTAGAGAAAGGGCATGATAGTAAATATTGGAAAGAACAACCTGATCCACATTGGTAGTGAAGCAGAGGAAGCTTTGGTTCGCTGTGGAGGAGAAACCTTGGAGACAGCGCAGAAGTACACTTATCTCGGAGTAGTGCTCAGCAGAAACCGGAAAAAAAGACCTGAAACTCTCAAACAGGATTAAGAAACTAACAGCATATACTACCAGCTATGCAGCACAGTGGTGGAAAAAAAGGAATTACGAAAATTACATATGTTTAAGTCCATGTACTTAGATACCCTTATTTGCGGATGTGAGAGCTGGGTCCCACTGGAAAGGCCCTGGAGTAGAGCTAGTACTGCAGAAATGAAGTACCTCTGGAGAATAGCAGGAAAGGAGGGACAGAGTTAAGGACGATGATAAAGAAGAAGATATCTCCCATAATATTATCATCATAATATTATGGCACTGTGTTATTACTTTAATCCAATCAATGAGCAAAGTAATAACACAAATATTTTTTTACTTTGTCGAGATTGGTATAATTAATGTTGTGACCAAAAGGCCTCGGAAGGAAAGAACGTGTTCTAATTAGGGTGTAATAACTTAGTGGGTGAAGGAAGAGTCTATGATAGGATGATCTCAAGTGTCAGGGGGAAAGTTTTGAAGACTGCCTGCGGTCTTCAATCTGCCATGACTAACTAGGCTAGCAAGAGCTGTTACAGTTACTGGTATTTAAAAGATTTGATCAGTATACTTTATAGACATTAAACTATATTATTAAAAAGTATTCGCAATTAATATACATATTTACAATTTTTCTACAATATAATACTGAGAAATAATAATACATCTTTTAGGTACATTGAGTGAGCGCGCACGTGTGGAGTTACCAGGTAGCGGGCAGGTGAACTATGCAACTTAAACTGAAAAAAAATGATGTCCTGAACTTTGCCACTCCTTAATTCCGCCCTTGGACTAATCATTTGCTTTCTTTATTAGAATCATCGTCGAGGTTCCCAGATGCTATTATCTCCATTTGTTTTGGTGGATATAAGTTAAGTTATGGATAAGAGTTAAGGTGGATCTTTTTTTCTGATGAAAATAATTAGGATATATATATATATATATATATATATATATATATATATATATATATATATATCCCCACTCCTATATGGTAAAGTAGCCTCACTATATTTTTTATCTGCAAAATTCGTTTTTTCTGTCCACTCTTAAAATACGAGATCCCAGCCAAACAAGTTTTACACTCCTTTCATAGAACTGGTTTCTAAAGGGAATTTATTCTTCAATAATGGAAAATACCCTTCAAATCAGCATCAAGGTTATTATACCACTTCAAGAACGTTTCAGTACTTTTCACCATATCCATCTAAAACTTTAATATACATATACAATAATACATCATATATTTACAATTCATAATTATCACGAAGATTTCGCACAATCTACATACCTGTTCCATCCACTTGGGTGTCGTTTGCATATCGGAATAGTTTTCCATTTCTAATCATTAATTTGTCGTACTGTTTTTTTTTCTAAATCAATCTGTTTTAAAATATAAAAGAAAAAAAAGGGGTATAGTGCACTCAACAATATATGGTACAATGCATTGAAAGCTCCTTAAAGTGATGTAATAAACTAATATTTTCTAGCATTTGGTAAATCAAAAAGATATTTTTCTGACTAATTAAAAATTTTTTTAACTAAAATTAGATAATCAATTATTTCATTTACTTTGATTATAGTTTTCTCTAGATTGTATATAGAACGTCTATGCGACCTGTCCCAGAATAAAAGTTAGCTCTATTCATATATAATCATCGACTACATTAATCGTTTATATCTTTACTCAAAGTTAAGGAAGTCATAATCTCCTAAGGTATTTTTGAAATATAATTTCTTTTCGGATCTAATAAGCAATATAATTTTTCAGATCTACACCGAAAAAGACATACAAGATATCATCAGGTTCGCAACCGTGAGAGGCATCCGGATAGTTCCCGAGTTCGACGCACCCGCCCACGTCGGCGAGGGGTGGCAATGGGTTGAGGACGCCGTTGTCTGTCTTGCGGCCGAGCCATGGCAGACTTACTGCGTCGAACCTCCCTGCGGCCAGTTGGATCCCACCAGCGAAAACACTTACAAAATCCTCGATGGCATTTACTCCGATTTGACCAGGCTGTTCAAGAGCGATCAATTCCACATGGGAGGTGACGAGGTCAACATCAAGTGCTGGGAGTCGGTCGATCGCATTACTCGCAATATGAAGAAAATGTAAGTGCATTTAAATAATTTCTTGTCATGTAAATTCGCTTAACAAGTATGTAACATGCAGATACGGGGTCAAGAAAATCTGCAAATATTGAAAAAAACACGAAAAGTTAGTACAGCTTAATAAGCAATGTTGTTGGGTGTTAAATTTCCATCTAGATATTCGTAATTACTCCCATTTTGATAAAAAACATTATCGGTTAAAGTGGGTTGGAAACTAAAATCATCGCGTTTCAATCGAATTAGTATTCTTGAATATCATCTTTAATCCACAGTGTATGTAAAATATACACCAAGTTCATGGGAATTTTGTAAATGGATTTGTAATAAGCATATTTTAATAAAACTTATTCACACTAGTTCACTAGTACAGCTAACAGCTGTAGTTTTTTTTTGTATTCTAAGGCTTCAACTCATAACGTATAAAAGATCACAGACACTGTGCAGAGGTCGGCAAACTTTTTCTTCAAAAATACCAACTATCAATATTACAACGATTGAAATTTGGTTTGAAAACCACAATTTTTTTAAAAGTCAAATCTTATAGACCCCTGTCTTGTTAGAATAATTCAACTCGGAGTTAGAATTTCGATTTTTAGGTAAAAACCCATTTTTTCATATTTTGCGAAAAATCAAAGTATGGATCTATAGCGCCCAAATTTCATATAATGGTTTTTATAGCAAAGAATGATATATTGTTGGATCATAAAAACAATATGTGAGAAAAATAATACTATAGTAGAGAACATTTTTTAATTTTTGTACAAAAACTGATACTTGTGAGCGACACGGGTCTATAGAGTGCTATCTGCATTCATCTTGTTATTTATATTTCTTATTATTAAATTACTATATTATTATAATATTTATATTTCTTATTAATATATATATATATATGTGTGTGTGTATATATAAAATATATATATTAATTAATATATATATATATATATATATATATATATATATATATATTATATATATATATATATATATATATATATATATATATTTAAACGTAACTATTTAATTGGGAATAAAGTCACTTAATTATTATTTTATAAACTATTGAATGTTCATTTCTTCTGTTTATTGACGTTTCGATCCTGGTATTTTATTTTTATTTCATTTATTTTTTTTTTTTTGTCAACCATGGGATCCTCTTCAAAGTTTTAAAAAATAGAGCTTCGATCAGGCCAGGGACACACCGACAGTCTCAGCACCATCCACTAGCACATATATCATACTCAAGTAGCTTAATATATGTGCTAGTGGATGGTGCTGAGACTGTAGATGGGTCCCTGGCCTTATCGAAGCTCTATTTTTTAAAACTTTGAAGAGGATCCCATGGTTGACTAAAAAAAGAAAATACCGGGATCGAAACGTCAATAAACAGAAGAAATGAACATTCAATAGTTTATAAAATAATAATTAAGTGACCTTATTCCCAATTAAATAGTTTTGTTTAAATTTAATACTCAAAGGTCGATTAAGGAAAAGTTGTAAAGATATATATATATATATATATATATATATATATATATATATATATATAAATAAGGAACAAACAAAAAAGAGGCAAAAAATATATTTATATTTCTTATTATACGATATTCTAATTTCATATGAACATAGGGATTATCAGTGCCTTATAACAATTATGTGTTCAGGTTATAAACATTTAATAATAAGAAATATAAATAACAACAACAACACTTTAAATAACATGATAACTGCAGATAGCAGTCCATAGAGCCCGCGTCGCTCACAATTACCCAAAAACTTTATTTTTAAGCCTCTTGCGGAATCTCGAGCTATAAATATTCATAGTTTTTTGGTTGACATAGAAAGGAAACTTTTGAATGCTATTAGAAAGTTGTCAGCGAAAAAAAGGATTGGTTCCACCCTATTGTACATGTTATGTCATCAATCTTAACTGTTTTAATGCACACTTGAAATAAATTAACTTAAAATTATCTTTTAGGGGATTGGAAGCGGACTTGGAAGGATACCACACATTATGGTCCAAGTTCCAAGACAGGGTGAGGAAAATACTTAGCGACAAGGCAGGGGACAAGGTGAAACCAGTTCTCTGGACAAGCACCCTCACCGAAGGCGATCGGCTCACCAAATTCCTCAACAGTTCCGACTACATTATTCAGATTTGGACGAAGATGGACGACCCAACTATCGCTCACTTAGTAAACAATAGTTTTCAAGTCATCTTCTCTAACTACGATGCTCTTTATTTCGACTGCGGGTGAGTCAACAAACCATGGTACAAACGTATGCCAGATGTGGATGAATCATTCACTAGTATTTAGTCCTGAAGGAACTTATATAACTAAATTATTTCCTCAGTGGATATTTCGGTCATTTGTTTTTCTGAAAGATTTAAGTAATAATATAGAAATAAGAAATAAAACTGGTTGATCAATCGTCCCTCTTAAAATTTTTGATGGCGCAATTTGCGATTTTCAAAAAAACTTTTTCTGGGCACCTCTAATAAGGGAGTACGTTTTGCTATCATTCCTGATATTTTTTTTTTTAAAATAGTACGAACGAAAATATAACTTAAAAATAGTAGACCATATACAATCATACTCTCTTTAATCAACATTCAAATCTTTTTAATAAGCCTGTGTTGAATATGATAAATCTCATATCTGAAATTTTCCTCAATTAATGAAATAAGGTTATAGTAAGTATATAGTTATTAAAAGTTAGTTTTACAGTTTTTTTTTATATCCATTTTATGAGTGAATATTATCACAAAATTGAAAGCGATCAAAAAAGAGTTACAAAAATATATGTAATAAACATATTTTAATTATATTATTATTGGAAGAGAGAAACACTTTATTTTCATAAAATATAAAATATAAAGGATTGCTGCCCAATTATATTGGGTTGCTATATACACAGCATACTCTTCTATCCTTAAGACAATAAATGAACTTATATATAAATATACAGAAGTATTAGTTAATATTAGTAAAATAGAAATATATATATATATATACATTTTTATTATTTTATTTATTTTTATAATTTTTTTTTTTCCTTTTTCCTTCTTCTCATTGTTCATGCTTTTTTTTTTTTTTTTTATTTAACATTAAGTTTCCCTTTCTCTCACTTCTCTCTCTTTATCGCTATTATTTTCAATTATTCACTAAATAAATAAATAAACAAATACATAAATTAAAACTCTCGGGCTAGCCATGCACGTGGTGGTGAATGATTCCCAGGGAGTCGAGGACTATATTTTCAGCCAACCTCGCTACGTCCTTAATGTCGACACCTAGTTCCTCGAGGAAGCTCCTTGTTCTTTTTGGGATAGTTCCGCGAGACCCAAACCAGAGGCCTCTCACGGTGAACTCTCTCTCTCCGAAGGTCTCACGGAATTTCTCTTTTAGGAAAGGGATGCATTTATCGTACGTGTTCTTCTTTTCCCTTTCCACTTCACCCGCCTGATCGAGGTCATTGCTCTCAAAGCGGACAGTTGGATCCAAGATCAGCGCTGTCCTTCCTGTCTTGGGAAATGCGACGATATCAGCGTATCTCGTAGAGCCACATAATCATTCATATAATCATTTTGTTTTGAGTTTTCGAAATGCACATTTTCAAACCAAGGGGCAATGGGAAAACATGGAACAGACAGAAACTGTTATTAAACTGATTATAACTTCTGTCTGTTTCAAGTTCTCTCATTGCTACCTGGTTTGAATATATATATATACATTTTAAATTTCAATAATAATATAATTATAATAGATTAAAAATATGTGTATTATGTATATTTTTGTAAGCCTTTTTTGATCGCTTTCAATTTTTATATTCACTCATGAAATGGATATAAAAAATAACTTTAAAGCATAATTAATATGCACATCTCAAATGTGTTTAATTTTTAATAGCTATATACTATAACCTTATTTCATTAATTGAGGAAAATTTGAGATATGAGATATTAGTTTGATTTCCACATTAATTATTATTTATATATGTAGGTGAAAAATATTCATTTGATTCAGTCATTTTAATCCTATCTTGCACTTCAGGTATCAAAAATATCAAGGTTACAATGTTGCATCGGAATGCTATTTGCCAATGGTTAAGGTTTGATCATAGGTGTAAACTGAGATTGCATCGGAAAGTATTTGAACCTTGAAATTGAGAAAATTAAGTTGACATTTGTATTATGTGTCACTTATTGTGGTATTTTAGACAAGTAATTGTTTTGGAAATCCATTTCCAATGCCTCCCAGTCGATATTTTTGCTTGCTAGTTTGGAATACTTCAAAAATTAAAATATAACTTTAAGCATTGTGTATAACTAAAAATGACGGAGTTGGTTGATCTTGAGAGGAAATGGGGATAGATGGCTCTTCTGCACACTTTCTTGACTTAAATTATTTTTTCTCTTGACCACCTATTTTTTTATGTTAAAAAATTACTAAAGAAACTAGGGTAGAAATCACGTGTTTAGACAGTTAATACTGTCCAGGTGGACTTACTAGATGGTATCTATAAAAATGGAGTTTTACTGTTGTTCACCTAACCCCTTCATATAATTATTACTTAAAGGTGTTCTGAAATTTAATTTGAATATTTACAAAGGATCAGTGATTATGATCTATCAAGGGGTTTTAGTTTTAGTCTTGAGAAGAAATGCTAAAAGCCATATGACTAGGAGTAGCATGTGCGGTCTAGCGGAAAATGAAAGGATGCTGGTTTTCTTCAATTGACTCGACACACCATTACTGGTCCATCGTCTCCTTAATAACTTCCGCCATCTGCAGGTCGTTGAGAAACCCTTCTTCACCCCCCCCCCCCTTCTTCAATATCCAAGATCCTACAGGTATCCTTCGTTTCTTAGTCTATCCACGAAATAGATTTCATCTGTATATGGTACTCATGATTTTCATGGATATCTCATCGCCGCCCTTATAAGCTAGTATACGTCTAGTCCACCTGAGTCTTCCCACTGTAATGTGCCTTACATAGTCTAGTTTACTGAGGAGATCATATAATTCCTGGTAACATCTTACGTGATATGCTTTTCCAGCTCCTTTAGGTTCATACACACAAGCAAAGTTCTTCTTTCCAAAATCTGCATACCTGTGATCTATCTACCGTGGAGTATTTAGAGCAATTCAAAATGGACCAAGGGTGGTTAACAGTTGGTAGTTATATAGGATTACTGTTAATAGTTATAGGGATATCTTCCACTTTTTGGGTTACATCGCACGATTTTTTTTTGGGGGTGCTCCCCTTCCTCGCCTGTAAGGCTATACGGGGTTTTCCCGGCACCGGGACGCGAACTCGTGACTACTTTAAATCCATTGTCTCATAGATGAGGTTGCCGGGCAACGGCGGTGCTGTACACACATGTTAGCCCGTCAGGTCACCCCGCCCACTACTTCGCACGATTTAAATTTGTTTGCACAAAATCATCGAATATGAAAAAATGAAAAATAATGTAATATTAATGTGTCAAAAATTTCCCCTGACGAAGAAAACTGATCCCCACTTACCCAAATTCATGATTTAACAACCATTTTACAATTTTTAAGATCTATGCAGTGCTTCATTCCCGTCCCCTCTCAAAGAAAAGTCTTCTTTTATTTTAAACTAGTTCAAACTTAGCGTCTAAAGTCAAAAGATATAAATTGAAATCCCTTTTTAAAAGATTCGTCTACTATAACTGGACGGGTAGAAAATGATCAACAGTTGAAACCTGATAATAGAATAGTATTTTGCACTGTCTGCGAAAAAACCTTTCTAAGCGATAGAAAATATCAAATTGTTGTTTATTGTGGTTAATGCAGGAGTACCCATACACCCAATTACATAAACAATTCATCGATAAAAAAAATAAATAAAGCTCATACAGTAATTAATTTCAGAATTAAATTATGCTATATGCTATTGCATGCCTTAATAATAAATTATATATAGTCAAACTTTATTCATTATTTATTTAGCAAAGATACAAACCAAATTATTCCAGAGGAAAATATTTTCCTGAAAAAAATAGTTACCTGTTTTACAAATTTTATTGGTAAAATAAAAAACGAGAATATTTGATTGTTACTAAAGTTTTTAGATGGTTATATATCTGTTTTTTTTATGTATTGAGGTTCTTCGTCCAAGAATACGTATCCATAAATTTTTGGAAATATCCATTCGATTGTTTTAGACCTTGCATTGGTAAAAGATCATTTCTGATTCTCATTTCTGTTGTTATTAAAAAAACATTGTTTAATTCATCAAATTTATAACTGTATACAAATAAATATACATCAATTAAATGAGATATAGAGAAATAAAATGGTATGAAAGTCTTGTAGAAAATCTACCCATTGGTAGCATACTAATAAATCATCTAAATTAGGAGATCACGATGCCATCTTCCAATTTATTGCATATTTTAACTTTTTTATTTCACGTTATCAGATTTTTACTGCACGAAAGTCACATGAAGAAACATAAAATATATATATTTTTTATTTATCCGTTGAACCATACTTATATTTCTTTGAAATTGCATATTGTTTGACAAGTTTACTTAAATTTTAAATTATCTATTCGATTGATTATCAATTATCAAATTCGATTGATAAAACATTTTTCTATTTATCTATAACTATATGATTGCTTCAAATAGTGATTTATTTATTTATAAGATTTATCTTACTTTAGTTTTGGAGCTTGGGTAGGGGACGGAAACAATTGGTGTTCTCCGTACATTCCTTGGCAGAAGGTCTATGAGAACGATCCTAGGACGATCTTGTCGAAGTTGGGAATTGCACCAGAGCTTCAACATTTGGCAATCGGCGCTGAAGCAGCTTTATGGACTGAGCAAGCCGACGATTCTTCCATTGATAACAGGTAAGAGTAATGTGTTATTGCCACATGATACTAATATTTAATCCCAGAATAGAGATGGATCGCCTTCAATTGTTTTTTCTATATAGAAACTTTGTTGCAATAAAAAATAATAACCAATCAATAATGGTTATGATACTTACGGAATATAATGTTATAATATAAAAGTGGTGTATTAACATAAATAATTAATATTCCAATAACTAATAAATTCATCATATTGTTTGAGCTTTTGAAGAAACGATTGCTTAGAGATGATTGAGTTGAAAACTTATGTTGCAAACCGCTTTCGACATTTGGCTGGAGATTTTTGTTGTTTCTTTGTTGTGCACGTTATTAAAGCCATCGCGGGCAAACGTCGCATTAAACATGTACAGTATGCGCGTTACAACATGAGGATTGCCATGTATCCATCTAAAAAGTTCCATGGCATGAAAACAATTCTTTCCAACAAATCTATTCTCGGTGAGCTAATCGTTTGATCTTCTGTTAGATCAATGATATTTTCTACTTGTTTTTAAGCCTAGGCTCGTCCGGATGTTATAGCATAGACAAGTGTCACGCTCTTGCACAATTTGTTGAAAACTGCGTTAAATACCTTTACATCCTCAGTAAGAGCTGCAGCACACCCTTTAAAAAAATTATTGCAAACGACATATTTGTATATTCTCTCAATGAATATTTATGCCAAATATATTGGCATTTCCTAAGACTTTAATAACACAAAAGAAAATAATACTATGATGATCACTGGCACAATAAGTTCGTGTTCTAATCGAGTTATAAAATAAAAGGTTTACAACCTGTTGCAAACAAAATCATAATGTTAGAGCCGAAATGTTAATACTGATATGAAATATTGTTTATTGTGAAAAAAAAAATTGTATATATATATATATATATATATATATACACAGGGTGTCCCGTAAGTAGAGGGGAATATTTAAAAAGTTGATTAGATAGAGCAGAATATTTTGATTTTTGATTACACACATTGTGATTATTACAATATATTATTAATAAATTAATTTTCAAAACCCAACTATTCTTCTCTTCATTATCCACGACAGTCAACCATTTACCAACTATAAACAATTGCTCAATTTCCAGCAGCAAAGTAGGAGATTTAAGATTTTTTTTTTAAGCGAGTCACGTTTTTTATGAATAGGAAGCGATAACTTAAAAAATATTTAATTTAAGTAATTAAACATTGCTCCATAGTAAACTACAGAAAATGTACTTTAAACTAAGTACATATTAGTAAGTTGAGGTTTACTAAGAAACATTTTGAGATTCACCTCAAGTTGTGTAAAGAAATGAAGTGATTCCCTGCCCAGTCCCCTTAAAGTACTCTTGTTTTCAGTAAACTTTACTACAATTAACAGTTGCAAAGCTTTTATTTCTCGTTTTTCCGTGATATTGGGTGTATTTTAATAAACATAATATCCAGAAAACACATTTTATTAATAAAAATAAAACATTTAAAAATAATAATTTTTAAAATATTTTTCTAGAGTGCTACCATTGGGTAGTTATTCAGCAAGTGTTTTCAAGTCGTTATATCCATATGTTCCAATTTACTAAACGTATTTCTTTAATACAGTTGTAAATATCATTAAGAAATAATAAAAAAAAAATATTTTTCATGTGAGGTGGTTATTACCATGGTCATAAGAGATGCGTATATATATGTGACAAAATTAATTCTTACTAAAATTTACGTTTAAAATAAAGAAACCTACTGATTGTTTCAATTATTTTCATGAAAACTTATAGATTAGGGCTAGAAACATTAAATATGTCACTTGTAAATACGCATTATTTCCTGTGACAGAAATTTGGCAAAAAAACACAATTTCATAACCACCTTACATGAAAAATATTTAAAAAATCTCTTATAAATCAAATGTGTTTTAGGCAATTATGTTGATTACAATACATCCCATATTACGCTGGAAAAAAAAAAAGAAATTATAGCTTTGTAGTACAGTTAATTGTAGTAATGTCTCCAGAAACTCAGAATACTCTAAGATGATTGTATAGAAAATCACATCATTTCATTACACAAATTTAGATGAATCTCAATTTTTTTCCTTATAAATCTCAACTTCATTAATATGGATTTAAAGCTTATCAAACCTGTAAAGTTTTATATTAGTGGGGTAAATGTAGTACAATTAAAGAATGATGAAAAAAATCACAAATAATTTATGACTTTTATTTAAACTGAATTTAACTGTGTCCGCCCAATAGTCCTCTTTTAACAAACTCTAATTGAGTGCCAAACTCTAAATCTGTTTGAAGTAAATTTTATCTAGTTTACTAAGGACCAATGTTTAATTAGTTTAATCAAATATTGGTTACGTTATCGCCTCCTATTCTTCAAAAAACACGACCCCGTTAAAAAAACTGAAATCTTAAATTTCCTACTTCTCTGCTGGAAATTGGGCAATTGTTTATATATATTTTTTTGTAGATCTTGATGGGAAATATTTTTCTCTACTTCAGGGACTTGAATCTGTGATTCCATGTATGTTTCCTTATCTTGTCATCAAATACTTAAGTTTGGTGATTTTTTTTTTTTTCAATAAAATGATAAGTACAGAATGATAATTACAATACAAAAATAATGGCAAATTCCCTTGAATTGTAAATATACATACATCGATGGTGTCTAAATAAGTATTATTCGTTTAACAACTTTGATTAAAAATATACAAATACCTACCATTTTTTGTTGGTTGATCCAAAAGAAAAAAAAACTGTTAATAGAAATGTTCTAACATTTTCAAATTGTACAAGTTGATATTGATACGAAAAACAAACAGAATTCTTTTTTTAGGAATTATGTTATCTGATTTAATGCTGGATTTATAGAATCTAATGCCTTCAGCTTACGTAAATAAAAGTTACAAAAACAAATTATTTTGACTTTTAATGAGATTTTTTAGCAATAATTCATTCTGTAACATTCCCTAATTAGGAGGATTTTGGTTTAGCGTCCCACGGGAAGCAACCGTATTGGGAGCTAGGGGCCCGGATTTGATACTCTTACTTCGCTACTAATCCCATGTTATAGTTATTTGCCTACAATTATAATTAATCAAGTATAATTAATAACAATAAAATGATTTACCTAGAAATCTATCACTATTTATTTTCAGTCATTTAAATGTATTTCTAAATAATCTTCGTGTTAAACATAATTTTTTACTTCGGCATTGAAAAACACTTCAGATAGTTAGTTGTTAAAGACTTTCCGTCTTGCTCCTCTCTTCCAATTTTTTCTTGTTCCTCCACTCTTAAACTTTATTCTTGTTCCTCCACTCTTAAACTTTATTCTTGTTCTCTAACTTTTCCACAGTTCGACCTTCAGTAACTGGCAAAACTATACTAATGGAATAGATAAAATATTTGTTATCTGTAATAGATTTTGGCCTCGAGCTTCTGCGATGGGAGAAGCACTCTGGTCTGGCCCAGGGTCATGGAAAGGAGCTGAACACAGACTTCTCTTCCACAGGGAGAGACTCGTCGAACGAGGAGTACAAGCTGACACAATGCAACCTCAATGGTGTCTCCAGAATCAAGGAAGCTGCTATCTATAAGATTCATTTTTTTTTCTCAATTATTCATCAAATTAAATATTGTTCTTGTTGATTGAAATTAGGGTATACAATTTTTTGTGCAGGTACCTGAAGCGGAAAGTTCAAGTGAAACATAACCTATTTTTTTAAATTGGGCCATTAAAAACGTAAAAAAGTGATTTATATAAAAAAAAAGTTTAAATGCTGTAAGATTACAGAAATAAATTGAAAACAAAGCAATACTTCATAAAATTGTCACTAGTTGAAGTACCCTAAAACTATTTCTATTTATTTTTATTATATAAACTGTTTTAGTATATATCAACCTAAAATATTTAATTGAAAACTTTTGTTTTTAATCTAAAAATTAAAATCAGTAATATATATATATTCATAAAATTGCATTAAGAGCTATCGCTGTTGGATCTCTGTGTTCTAAATCGTATTTTCGAAATCCTTTTGAGAAGATTTTTAGCGATAACTTTTTTATCACAGGAAATCATTTTCGTTTGGACATCTAAGTGCCATTCCGGCATTATGTCCTTTACTGATAACTGAAACAGAATAAATGATTTCGCAACATGCCCTACACGTAATCATATGGGAAAAAAAAGACCAATAATTTAAATATCAAACACTTAATTTTATAAAATGTTAAACTCATAGAAAACTTATTTCAAAATTTTCAATTGATTGTCCTTTTATTAATTTGTATTTTTTGAATACGTTAAATGCAAACCTCTAAGAAATTTCCAATGTTCTCAAATTGTTTCATCCGTTAAATTCTGAGCCACACCAACGGAAAACCTATCCATATATTATATACGATTTATTAATTTAAAAATTATTATCAGGCTGTGAAAATTAAACTAGAGCTTTCAAATAAAATACGTCCTTTTTATAACAGAAATTATTTTTTTAAAAATTAATCAGTACTTTTATTCATCAATTAATACCTTTGATTGTAAATGTGGTGAGGGATCCGCAATTAAATACAAGCTATGTTTTATTTTAGCTTAAAATAAAACATATTTATGTTTTGCTTTACTTATATTAAATATGCTCACCCAGTATATAATGATTTATCTCTGATGAAATAATTATAATAGTGCTAATTATAAAGAAAAAATATTATAGAAATTGTTTGGTAAATATATAGATAATAATTTCCCAAGAAGTAGAAATTTTATCATATTTATGTAAATATAACGTAAACAAATTATTAATTATAAATATTTTTATACTACTGTCAACCTTAAAAGACATAAAAATATAAGTTGTTAAAATAAAGAAAGTATATTAGTCTATAATTAAGTATTTTGCATATAAACTAACACTGTTTACAATATATATATATATATATATATATGTGCTACTATTTTTGAAATATTTATTCATGCCAAACTAATTACTAGTTTAGATATATTGGGGTTTAACAATTTAATATATTTTATGATATTATTTATAAACTTTATTTATTTTCTGTTTAGTTAATTATTGCAGTTACTATCACATAACCTTTATGTATATATCCTAGACTGCTATTGACTGAATGAGAATAAATTTGAAAAATGTAAATTTTATGAACAATAAATTATTTCCTCCTCGATTGTATTTTATTTTATTGTTTTTAAATCCGTTGATGAAATTCCGGCTTTTCATTTAAACCTCTATATAATTTGATAGGATACTGGAAAATAATTTATGAAATATGTGAACATTGACTGTTTTAAATATTTTTGTTACACTTAATTGACATAGGATATCCATCTAGTCATTCACTTTAGGTATATTTTCATGAAGTAAGACAAGTAAGTACACAGTTTGAGGGGGACGATATATATACAATACAATAGTATCTTATTTGTGACCTCTGGCCTAAAAACTATTATATATTCATGTAATTTTATATTTTATTTATTTATTTTAAATTATTTTGTAAGGAATGTAGATTTGAAAGGAGCTAACAGTAGATTTAGTCTTAAACAATCAATTGAGGAAAAAGTATTTTATTCAATAAACATATTTGTAAAGATCGATTTGTTTATAATTGACCAACAAACAAATAAGTAGTCTTCGTAGAAGTTAATTTAAAACACAACAATTCGGCAGTTAGCTTTTGTATAATAACCATTCCTCAAACAATTGTTCATTCAACAATGTCATTTTGGGAGCATCCTACACATTAGAGAACTGCTTACAATTTTTATTGCCTAAGACAATTGTATTAAAAATTTAGCACCTTCGACTTTACAAAAAAATTCAAGCATTATTTTTATGGGCGAGTTCTTGTATGAACGATTGATAATGTCTTTTATGTATTTAAAATACAAATGTATTCATTTGAAATATTAAACGTATTTTGTATTTTAGAAATAAAATAAAAATACATTTCATTGTATTTTGTATTTTCAAAAGAAAATACGGTTGCAATTAAAAATGCATTTTATAGTTTACTCCTTAAAATATTACAATGTATTTGTATTGAAATAAAAACAAAATATATTTTGTTTTCTATTTTAAAACACTTTATTTGAAATACTGCCCAAGTCTGCCCAGAAGTAAAATGGATATATTTAATGGATGCTAATCCATTAGATGTTTCATGAGTTTTGCAGCAACATCAAAACATTTGTCTACTTTATTAACCATTTGTTGCATTGTTGATGGGTCATGGACAAGTAATACTATGCCATCTGCTAACATAAGACAATTTATCGATTCTCCCTCCAATGTCAAAACCCTTCCTATACACTTTAGGAAATCATTAATAAATAAACTGAATAACATTGGTGAAAGGAGACATCCGTGTCTTAGACCAGATTTACTCTCAAATGATAGGGTCAAGCCATCTTTTGTCCAAATCGTGGCTTATTTGTTTTTACATAACCCTTTCAATATTCGGATAATTTTATTTGAAAAGCCAATTTCATTTAATTTATAAAATATTTCATTTCTATCTGGGGAGTCAAATGCGAAACTAAAATCAACAAAAAAAGTACATCTTGCTTCTCTTCTTCACAGCTAGCTTTACTTTTTATCATATTTATCAGGTTAAAAATATTTTCTATTGTACTATACTCATTTCTGAAACTTTCTTGATTCTGGCACAATATATTATTAGTATTTGACCATGTTGTTATTGTTTGAAGTAACATAGGAGTGAATAATTTTGATACTGTATTAAAAAAATGAAATTTCTCTATAATTTTGTGCAATATTGATATCATTTTTCTTAAACAATGGGGAAATTATAGATTTTTGGAAGCTTTCTGGTATATCTCCAAATTCATATATATTATTATATAATGGTATTATTTCTTCAAGGTAGTTATCTAAACTATATTTATAAAATTTCAATGGAATTCTGTCAATACTAGTTGCTTTGCCATATTTCGCTTTTTGAAGTTTTTAACTATTACAATTCAAGTGGTTTATCTAAATATTATTTAGTATTTGTATTAAGAACATAATTAATTTCGAATGGTTTCCTTTAAGGATTAAGAAGTCTTACAAAGTGATTAATCCATTGTTATGGTGTTATGTTGTTCACGCTTACAAATTTAGAAAATTTCAGAGTATTTGCAAGGTCTCGAAAATGTCGAGCCCCTAAACTGACAAATGGAATTGCAAACACTATATAGTAATTTGCCTTCTTTGTTATACCACGTTTCTTGGAAACATATTGGAATTTCCAAATATATTTAATTGTTTAAAATAACTGTTTCTAAGTTTCCTACAATCTAGATCAAACCATTAATTTTTTTGAAATTTGATAATGTCGATTTAAATTGTTGTTTTTTTCTTAGAAAAGCACAAGATTTTTTCATTTTAACTAAATTGTTTATTATATTTGTTTGAGGTGTTTGACCCTGAGACGAAAAATTTTGTTGCAATTTATTTTTAAAGAAACGTGCATCCCGTTTCGTCCATAGGATTTTCGCAATATCGGTAATAAATGTTGGTTGAACTGTTGCGTGTATAGGTCTAGATACAGTACTATCGGCATTTTCACATATAATAAAGTATAGTGGACAGTGCGCTCAAAATATGTTTAATTAACGTTTTTGTAATAAGATTATATCGTAAATTCCTGGACAATTTTGAAGTAGAGCTGTTAAAAGATCACGACGCATAATGATATTGAATAAGAAAACTTTTTTTTCTAAACAAAACAGAGACATTAATCATGTTTTTTAATTAGAAACCCTAAATCACAATGAAACAATAAATTACTGGTTTATTACAACTTCCGAAACCGTCTACTATGTGAGTTAATTGATTTAGAACGTTTAAATAAAGACAAGTGCAGCAAGAAAAATATAAAACATGAATTTCGGGTAGGGGAATCACAGTAAAATTAAAAGTAAAAAACTATAAAAGTCTTTGATATAATAAGTATTTAAACTCATAGCATGATGTATTTCCAAAAACTTGCAGTATTGAAAAATATATTTTTAATTTTTGATGCCATACCAGACTGAAACGAAAAGAAACAGCTCGACTTTTCCGATTACTTCAGAACTTACTAGATAAACTTTCTAAACTTCCAATTAATTACAAAAGACTCATATAAATGGTTATAATAAGGCCTATTTGGACTTACGGAGTTGAGCTATGGGGCTCCACTAAACCATCGGATTCCTCTTGTATCCAATCCTTACAATCCAAAATCCTTCGTAAAATCCTCAATGCTTCCTACTTTGTTACAAATAAAACCATCGATAATGACCTTAATGTTTCTTATGTTTCTGACTTAACCCAATCCAGATACCTATCCTTCCATAACAAACTTCAGAACCATCCAAACCCTCTCGTTTCTAACCTTGCTTCCTCTTCGATCCCTGACAACCCTCTGAGGCGTCTGAAAAGAAGATGGCCTCGAGATCTCCTTTTGTAAATACATTTTTAGAGTGCTACCAATGGGTAGTTTCTCAACATGTGATTTCATGCTATTTTATTCCTTTGTTCACATTTACTGAATGTATTTATACATGTAATACAGTTGTAAATATCACCAAAAAAAAAAAAAAAAAAAAAAAAAACATATCCATTTTATGAGTGAATATTATCACAAAATTGAAAGCGATCAAAAAAGAGTTACAAAAATATATGTAATAAACATATTTTAATTATATTATTATTGGAATATATATAACATTCATATAATCATTTTGTTTTGAGTTTAATCTAGATACCTATCCATCCATAATAAACTTCATCCCAACCCTCTTGTTTCTAACCTTGCTTCCTCTTCAATTCCTGATAACCCTCCGAGGCGTCTGAAAAGAAGATGACCCCGTGATCTCCTAATGTAGACATATCATTAGAGTGCTACCGTTGGGTAGTTACTCAGCAAGTGTTTACACGTCATTATATCAATGTGTTCAAATTTACTGGATGTATTTCTTTAATACAGTTGTAAATATCATTAAGAAATAATAAAAAAAAATAAAATTTGATGATGCCCAAAAAGTAGCTTGTTTTGACCTCTGTCCACCGAAAGTTGAATCAATACCTTCAAAGGAGATAAAAATAATAGAAAATATTGTAAAAAACTGTAACCATTTTAAGAATTCAATTTTTTTTTTTTAAATTAACATGTATAGTTTACTTGTTTATTTTGGGCGCCCCAAGGTTCAATCCATTTAGAAGAGTGTTTGTTAGGTCAGGATTTCTTCAGGGAGGTAAACTAATTTCAGGAAATACGTCAGTGCAGTTGAAACTTTCCCACTTTGTCCATTTAAGTACCTGCCAAATCCTTCATTCCATCAGCCTTCCCATATGCTATCAAAAATATTAATTTCTGTAACCTATCAGGCCACCGCTATTTCAATCATTACTTTCAATCGTAATATGTTCTCTAAGGATGTTTTTCCCCATTATTATTATGAAATTTTTTTTTTAATAAAAAATTTAATTTATTAAAAAGTTAATATTTTGGAAAATCATCTCCATATTTAGAACATTCTTTAAAATTGATGTGGATGGTGTCTAATTTTGTATAATGCATCTAATTCAGCAGAATTCTCTGAACACGATGAACATTCTCCAAAACATTAACATTTAATAAACTAATTTGACTAATGAAATACATTAATTAAATAAGTCTGTTTTGAAAAAAAAAATAAGACAAAGTGTTAAATGAAGACTATCCAAAAAGAGAGAGATATATTTAAAAAAATATATAAATATTTTCTTGGGAGTTTACACCGTCAATCATTTATTCTCCCCACTTTGGACATATATCATCTATTAACAAAAATCATCATATCAAAAATAATATGACAGTAAGGCTATCACTAAATAAGATTGTTTATCATAAATATAACAGTGTTCGATATGATTTCGGTTAAGGATAAAAATGTTGGTTTATTATAGAAATATTCTCACGAAAACCTGCTCGGTATTCTCTAACTGTGATTTCCATGTAGGGTATTAACCTGTTGTCGAGGTATGTGTGCAGAGGCTGTATGCATGTTACCAGAAGGCCTCGACAGTGCCTTTTCAGTATTGAAGGGTTAAGATGACTGATTAGATGAAGGAAGATGTATGGATGGCCTCGAGTGACAGGCGAATCAGCACCCAATCACTTTCGGCCTGAGGTGTAAGAGATCAAGCTCACCACTCCGCAAGGATGGTTACCACAACAAGAGGGATCAATCTCCGGACTTGTGGGAGGATGAAATACTAAGAGAGGGGTCAATCTCCTAACTCAATATATAGGACTGCAAGTGGACGGATCAGCGTCCAACTTGCATGGAGTAAGAGAAGAGGAAAAAGGTACTAGGATATGGTTAAATAAGAAGAACAGACTAAGGTGAACCAAAAGCGTATAGGAGACATATGCTGACAATCTGCATATATGTCTACACCCTAAAGGGGTGGAGATCCGTAGATCTGACAATTTGAGATTTGACTGAGGTATTTATTCTGCCAAGACTAAACCGGCTACCAAGAGCCGTTACAATAACAGTTATTTTTGAGCTTTGATCAGTACATGTTATCGCCATTAAACTTTATTATAAAAAGCATTTAAAATGTGTATACATATTCCAATTTACAATTTCAGTATTTAACAATACAAAAATAAGAAATAAAAGATACAATTGTCGTTATGTTGCACGACCGAGCTTGTAGAGCGCTGCCTGGTAGCGGGAATGCGAACTCGTTGTACCTGTAGCCAAACGCGAGAATCTGTTGCCGCTACACTGTTATATAATGCAAAAGAGACAATTTTAAACTCAGCATTCAGGAGACTGATCCCTCTATAATTGCTGCAATCTGTGGGACCACTTTTCTTCTTGAAAGCTGGGACGACTATAGGTTCCCTCCATTTTTTGGTATACATTCTTTTTGCCATATATGCACTATCAACTTGGATAGTTCATCATTCATTTTTTGACCCGCCACTTTCCACAGCTCTACCGTGATTGGGCTTGATGATTTCTCAGTCCAGCTATGATGTCCGCAATATCCTCTGCCTCCAGGGCATTTCTTCATCCATCTCATCATCCTGATCACATTCGTCAAGATATATATCAGGAGCAGAACTCATCTGCTCACTGTAGAATCTCTCCCATCTTTTCATTACTTCATTACTGTAAATAGTGCAACATTCTCATCTCTTAAAAAATTTTTCGTTTGACTTAAATGTTGTTTTAAAGTCCTTGACTTCGCGGAAAAACTTTTTTTTTGTTTCTCCATTTACTCGGGATGATTCTATATTCCTATTTTTTTTTATCCATGTTCATCCTTTTCTTTTTCTTACATATCCTTTTTCTTTATTTGCACTTTTTATGTTTGTTTTTACTCAGGCCAGATATAGTATTTAATTTTGTACTTTTTTGTTATTCTAAAGGGACTTCGTCCCAGAATAAAATTATTTTCTATTCTATATATATGTTTGATTTACAATATTAAATTTGAAGTTGTCAACTTATTTTTATAATTGTGCCTGCAATGAAAAACGTATTCTTTTATAGTATTGTTTCTTTTTGGATTTGTTAATAACTAAAAAAAGAATTTTTTATTTATTACTGCTTTAGTTGGCATTTACAATCTCGTTCACAGCGCTTAAAGCCAATAATTAACATAGCACTCAGCACTTGTATTCAACAAATATTGTATTGAAGTCCAATTATAATTTCTAAAATAATTTAAAATCATCTTTACCCGCAAAAACTTTTATTTGTTTGTTAAATGTCTTTAATATATATATATATATATATATATATATATATATATATATATATATATATATATATATATATATATATATATATATATTTTTTTTTTTTTTTTTTTTTTGGAGCCTTCATAAGATGTTAACGTTTTCACTTCTGAATAACCATATAAATATTTTGGATAATTCAAGAAATTTTATATTTGTGTGCTTTATATAGCAGGAGTGTATAAATGCGTTTGTGAGGGGGAACACTTTTAATATCGTCTACGAAGAGAAGTGAAAAAATGACATTCGATGAAATAAACGAATGACAAACCGACAAATTATATTATAGTGATACATTTTAGGAAATTTTATGAAGTGGTGCAGGTTTGCAGGATCTTGAAAATGACTCCTGAAGCCGAAACGTTTATAAATAATACACGATGTGATAACTGTATAAATTGTGAGACCTTTGGCCTAATGTTTTATAAAAAACTTTTAAAAACGGCACCGGACCTAAAAGATATGACCTATTTATTCATTTCCTTAGAGCAACGTGTAATCTCTGTTCTTGCTCATGTCACTTTCTAGGGAAATCCTATGATTTATGGAATGGTTGTAAATCGTCTTTAAGATTTATCTCTTAATTAGCAATGACTTAAATTATATAATATTTATGTGATGATAATATAATAATAAATGATATAATAATCTTTGGATAGAATGAGTCATAAAAAAAAATAAACATTTTTCTTCCTAATTTAAGAATAATTTCATTTTAACCTTTCATGGCTCGCACTCTTCAGATATAAGACGTAGTTCAGACGTAGGCGTGGTTTCCGAGAGACACCGCTCCCTTATTCACCATTATTGCTTGTTTCACTTAAACAAATAATATGTTACCTTAAACAATGTTACCTGTTGGTACTTTGTATCTAACCCAAATGATTAACGAATTAATGTATTATTCCTCCATTTTAGATATCCTGGGCTTAAGAAGTAGCAGGAATTCAATAGTGGAAGCCTTGTTATCCTAGATTCTATGCCCAGCAAACTGCACCTATCCAAATCGTTCGCAATTTGCTTAAAGGCATAAAGAGCGGTTCCCGGTGCTTCTGCGCAGTGGTGGCAATCTCTTAAGCTGTACAGAAGACAATCACTCTACAAATATCCAAACGTCCTCTGAGCCTGCAATGGCATATAAGTACTATAATAAGTGATGGAAGAAAGCTTCTTTTCAGGCCTAGCAGCTGCCTGGCTCTATTTCTTGGCCTGCCTTAGGGCAGAGCAATCTCTCCACTCCTTTCCTGCGATTTTCCGTAATCCAGTAGGAAATTCTGGTGACTTGTTGGAATACTGATTGATGGTTCTGGTCCTAGTTGGAGGAATCCAGTGCCTTTCCTATCTCATACCTTTGTGACCAGGGACCCAAATCAGTTCCTTATAGCAAGTCAAAGATTCAAGGACCTCTTTGCAGTTCTCATCTTGTTTAGGGGCAGTTTACTTTTAGTCAGATGGTTTACCGGAATTACCATTACATGGCGGATAAAAGCAACAAATTCTTTATGAAGATACGTTAGGGTATTCTAGTAAATGTTAGCCTAGGAGCCCCCTGCAATTTCTAAAAAAAAATCTGTATGGCACTGAAATCCAAAATGGCCGTAATAATGTATAATGAATGAATTTCGTATTAATGAAATTTATTTCTTATTCCTTATTATTTATTTAATTTTGTATTCGTTTTGAAAGATTTTAATAAAAATTCCTAATGAATATCTACGTTTAAATTATCTGGGAAAGAAACACAAATGTTTCTATGCATTTTATAAATAAGGTACTGATAAAAATTCCAAGTAAATTATTATTGACAGTTCCTAATACAAATATATACCTCTACTGTGCTTCTTAGAGAATAAAGTACCATATTTAATTTACTTTTGTTAGTTTTTTTATTTGTTTAGCCTTTAAGTTGTAAAACCCTTTCGCCCGACTCCTGTTAGTATTTGCTAAAGTTCCAGTTGTATACCTATGCACATCTTTCTATTTATTTTATTTTTTGTATTTATCAGAAATAAAACTGCATCTACAAATAAATCATCATTTTGAAACTATTTGAGAAGGGACTGCTTAGACAAAGTTAATTTTAAATAGCCCTAAGGAAGTGATTATGAGAGAATCCAGGCAAAAAGTGAGTTTTATAGTGATGTTGATTATAAGGTTAAGTGTATAAATTGAATTAATTTCAATACTTCTATTGTTTTCTTTTTATTAATACCATTGTTACTTTTTTTTTGTTAGTTCATTGATATTATATTTATATTTTCTCAAAAATTAGATTTTCATCAGAAATTAAATCGATATAGGCTTAATTAAAATGATAAAAATTTTATTTGAATTCATTTGTGACATACTGGTGATTTCTAATCGTAACTTATGTTCAACGCATTATTTCTTCCTCGAGCGGGGGCCATCGGCTATCGGCTATGGGCTATGGGCTATCGGCCGCCATCTCAAAAATGTTGGCGGGGTAGCCATGCTACCACCACGTACTGTAGAGATATTACTGTCATTTTGCAGAATGAAGAAACATAACTAAGCCCCGAATAAAAATCGGAAGAGTTGAATGCAAAAATATCTTGATTATACCAATTCTTTACAAATAATAATAAAATTCTTAGCGAACCCAAAGGTGGTGTTATCATCTTTACAAATAGTAACTAAAATTTTCCAGTATTAATAACTATTTTTTATTCATATAAACATTTTTATTTTGCTCCTGTCTTGGCAAATGTTTAATTTATTATTATTGTTTGGAGAGCTATACACAAATATACACTTGAGCAATAGAAACGACCCTGTTTAGAATTAAGAAATGCATTTAATGATTATTATTTATGTAAAACCGTATCATTCAGTGAGTGATCATTATTTTTAATCGAATCAATAAACCTCAGAAATCGATTTAATTTTTTATTTATAAATCAGGCATGATTTTTAAATTAAAAATCAAATATAATAGTTATTACATGTTTTTGTGGAAAAAATAATAAAATTGCAAGACCAAGACCAAAACCTCAAGATCAAGACTAAGACCGATTTTGGGCGACACTGACTTACTTCGATGGCTTCTACAACCCGGGGTGGGTCTTGGCCTCCTCCAAGAGCTTCCGCCATCCAACTCGGTCTCTCGCCGCCACCTTCCACTTATGTTGGTGAATTATCGTCCTCGAGTATGCGACCACACCGTCGATCCATCTCAACCTGGGTCTTCCTCTTCTAATTGTTAGGTCCAGCACCCCCTCCATAACTTTTCTGGGTATTCCCTCTTCAGTCATGCGTGCCACAAGTCCTCTAAAATTGAGCCTGCCCACCTCTACGAACTGTACTACATCAATGTTTCCCTACAAGCTGTATAGTTCATGGTTCCTCCTTCTTCTCCATGCTTCACCTTCTCTAACAGGGCCGTATATTCCTCTCAATATTTTTCTTTCAAAAATTAGGAGATCTTTCTCATCTGCCTTAGTGTCCGAGTTTGTGAAGCATAGGTAAAAAAACAGTCTTATCAGAGTCTTGTACAGCTGTAATTTTGTTTTTTTGGTGAGTAGGCGGCTCTTCATCTGCCTTGTAAGCCCAAAATAGCACCGATTGGCTGATGCGATCCGCCGGCTGATTTCGAGGGGCACATTGTTTGAAGAGGTAACAGGCGTTCCCAGATATACAAAATTTGGGACCCTTTCAAAGGATAAATTTCCTATTGTGAGAGCTGGGCCGTTCACTAGGTTATTCTCACCGTTTACCAGCATATATTTGGTCTTGGTCTCGTTGATTTCTAGTCCAATATTCAGCGCTGCCGACTGGGCAACACTAACAGGCTAAAAATCAAATTCCAGTCACAAAAAGACACCCTACCTGATTTTAAACTACATAAATGCATTGAGGATGCTAACGTGGACATCTCTAATCCCTCCACTGTTTTATAGATCGCCAAAATAGATTTGCATGAGAAGTATCCAAATGAATATTATATCTTAACTAATTGTGGGGTTATGATGGAATTGTTAGCTACACTTTTCTGTTCTCTGTTGTGCTGCTTACAACTCCATGTGTCTTGTTTACTGCATCATCTATTTTCTCGTCTGGCAGTTCTTCCTGCTTTGTTTGGTTCTCATTCCAAGTCCTCTTACCTAAGCCCTCATCTTACCTCTTCACTGGAAAACCACCTCCAAGCAGTTCTCTTGCCAGATTCTGTTCCTTATAGAAGGGAGTCCCAGACTCCTTGTTTAATTCAAAAATAAACTTTTCATCTGAACCTACTTCACTTTTCTTTTTCGGGCTTTCCTATTGGTCGTAGTTTTGTTGTGAGGGCGAGAATAACACTACCAAAGAAGTTTCGAAATAGATCGGCTCCTCTTGTTGCTCTTTCAAATATGATTCAGAATTATATCTTTATAACTCACTTACATTACAGGTGCGTCCGGACCCAGAGTACCCATCTCAGGTCTTGCCCTATCTGACGTTTACCTGCAATATTTAATTTTTTCTATATTAGATTAAATCTACTTACTATTAATTCATGAAATGTTATTCAATTAACACTAATATTTATGTAATAATCTTCCTCGATATTTAGCAATAATGATAACTAAATAATTACCTAGGAGAGCCATAGTTGAATTCGTGACTAATGGAACAGGAGTAAATTGCCTAAATTGTATTTTCATCTGTTAGTAACAAAGTTATCAATGCCATTATAAAGTATATTATTATATATTTAATATCATAAATTAAAATATCGATGCAATGATTTTTATACAATTATTGATTGGACTAGAGACAAAAATTTAAAATTTTAATACCCTGTGAAGTGATAAGGTTATAATAAAAACAATTTCGAGGTGGAGTCGTAGTGGATATGGGGTAGGGCAGCGTGCAATCTTGATAATTGTCCCACTCAGAGGATTGCCTATCCTTTCCCGGCACAGCTAAATCACCCCGTGTCCCAACTAGCCCCATCCTTATTATAATCTATTTCAGACGAGGAACCCGGCAGCCATAAAATGCACCCTCGCGCCCTTTACTTGTCAATCAACCTCCTTTCCTTCCAGGCATTAATCCACCCTTAAAGGGCTTTGTGGTTTTTAAACTTCGTAATTTGGAATGATGTTGGGAAATATAGATTTTGCTTTGGTTTACGAAGATAACAATTAATTTGCTTTTATTGTAATTTTTGAGGAACGTATTATAGTAACGAAAATCGCTTAAATTAGTGGAAATGTTTCCTGCAGTTACTGCAATCTATTTAGGCCACTGGCAATTCACAGGGTGAGGAGCTTTCGGGCTATAGGTCCCACCTACACCAAAATGCAACATTTTTTTTTCATCGGTCCATATTTGTTCCTGTTTATCTGAGCTGAACAAACAACCTTATTTACTCTTTTTAAATTATAACACATGTATTTCAGCTAATAAATGTAAGCACGTTTCCAGAAAAAAATTATTGTATACAAATTTTATTCAGGCCTCCAAGTACCACGTGAACATTATTTTATGTAGTTTCTATCCGTTTTTTCCAGAGTAATTACCGTTATTAAAAAAGATATATATCAAAATTCCTATTTTTGGATTTTAGTTGTATTCAAAAATATTAAGGCGTTTTTTTTCCTTTAAGGCAAATGGCCTCTGTAAATAAAAGTATCCTGCATTGTAGTTTCCTAAATTCTAACCTCAGTTTCTAAAAGAAGAAAAGAAGAAGAGAATAACTGACAATTTTACAACTGCGAATTAACAAACATTATCCACTTTTCATCTAGTGTTTAATTTTATTTATTTAAACATAATAGAATAGAAAAGATTCTTTATTTTAGAACAAAGTCGCTCCATGCTTCACCTTCTCTAACAGGGCCGTATATTCCTCTCAATATTTTTCTTTCAAAAATTAGGAGATCTTTCTCATCTGCCTTAGTGTCCGAGTTTGTGAAGCATAGGTAAAAAAACAGTCTTATCAGAGTCTTGTACAGCTGTAATTTTGTTTTTTTGGTGAGTAGGCGGCTCTTCATCTGCCTTGTAAGCCCAAAATAGCACCGATTGGCTGATGCGATCCGCCGGCTGATTTCGAGGGGCACATTGTTTGAAGAGGTAACAGGCGTTCCCAGATATACAAAATTTGGGACCCTTTCAAAGGATAAATTTCCTATTGTGAGAGCTGGGCCGTTCACTAGGTTATTCTCACCGTTTACCAGCATATATTTGGTCTTGGTCTCGTTGATTTCTAGTCCAATATTCAGCGCTGCCGACTGGGCAACACTAACAGGCTAAAAATCAAATTCCAGTCACAAAAAGACACCCTACCTGATTTTAAACTACATAAATGCATTGAGGATGCTAACGTGGACATCTCTAATCCCTCCACTGTTTTATAGATCGCCAAAATAGATTTGCATGAGAAGTATCCAAATGAATATTATATCTTAACTAATTGTGGGGTTATGATGGAATTGTTAGCTACACTTTTCTGTTCTCTGTTGTGCTGCTTACAACTCCATGTGTCTTGTTTACTGCATCATCTATTTTCTCGTCTGGCAGTTCTTCCTGCTTTGTTTGGTTCTCATTCCAAGTCCTCTTACCTAAGCCCTCATCTTACCTCTTCACTGGAAAACCACCTCCAAGCAGTTCTCTTGCCAGATTCTGTTCCTTATAGAAGGGAGTCCCAGACTCCTTGTTTAATTCAAAAATAAACTTTTCATCTGAACCTACTTCACTTTTCTTTTTCGGGCTTTCCTATTGGTCGTAGTTTTGTTGTGAGGGCGAGAATAACACTACCAAAGAAGTTTCGAAATAGATCGGCTCCTCTTGTTGCTCTTTCAAATATGATTCAGAATTATATCTTTATAACTCACTTACATTACAGGTGCGTCCGGACCCAGAGTACCCATCTCAGGTCTTGCCCTATCTGACGTTTACCTGCAATATTTAATTTTTTCTATATTAGATTAAATCTACTTACTATTAATTCATGAAATGTTATTCAATTAACACTAATATTTATGTAATAATCTTCCTCGATATTTAGCAATAATGATAACTAAATAATTACCTAGGAGAGCCATAGTTGAATTCGTGACTAATGGAACAGGAGTAAATTGCCTAAATTGTATTTTCATCTGTTAGTAACAAAGTTATCAATGCCATTATAAAGTATATTATTATATATTTAATATCATAAATTAAAATATCGATGCAATGATTTTTATACAATTATTGATTGGACTAGAGACAAAAATTTAAAATTTTAATACCCTGTGAAGTGATAAGGTTATAATAAAAACAATTTCGAGGTGGAGTCGTAGTGGATATGGGGTAGGGCAGCGTGCAATCTTGATAATTGTCCCACTCAGAGGATTGCCTATCCTTTCCCGGCACAGCTAAATCACCCCGTGTCCCAACTAGCCCCATCCTTATTATAATCTATTTCAGACGAGGAACCCGGCAGCCATAAAATGCACCCTCGCGCCCTTTACTTGTCAATCAACCTCCTTTCCTTCCAGGCATTAATCCACCCTTAAAGGGCTTTGTGGTTTTTAAACTTCGTAATTTGGAATGATGTTGGGAAATATAGATTTTGCTTTGGTTTACGAAGATAACAATTAATTTGCTTTTATTGTAATTTTTGAGGAACGTATTATAGTAACGAAAATCGCTTAAATTAGTGGAAATGTTTCCTGCAGTTACTGCAATCTATTTAGGCCACTGGCAATTCACAGGGTGAGGAGCTTTCGGGCTATAGGTCCCACCTACACCAAAATGCAACATTTTTTTTTCATCGGTCCATATTTGTTCCTGTTTATCTGAGCTGAACAAACAACCTTATTTACTCTTTTTAAATTATAACACATGTATTTCAGCTAATAAATGTAAGCACGTTTCCAGAAAAAAATTATTGTATACAAATTTTATTCAGGCCTCCAAGTACCACGTGAACATTATTTTATGTAGTTTCTATCCGTTTTTTCCAGAGTAATTACCGTTATTAAAAAAGATATATATCAAAATTCCTATTTTTGGATTTTAGTTGTATTCAAAAATATTAAGGCGTTTTTTTTCCTTTAAGGCAAATGGCCTCTGTAAATAAAAGTATCCTGCATTGTAGTTTCCTAAATTCTAACCTCAGTTTCTAAAAGAAGAAAAGAAGAAGAGAATAACTGACAATTTTACAACTGCGAATTAACAAACATTATCCACTTTTCATCTAGTGTTTAATTTTATTTATTTAAACATAATAGAATAGAAAAGATTCTTTATTTTAGAACAAAGTCGCTTAAGAATGACAATGGCATGCAGAATGCTAAAGATTCATTCCATAATACCTATTAAAATAAATTAATAACTATAAAACATATAAACATATCCATCAACATATTTATATAAAAAATAAGAAGAATAGTTTAACAATATATTTGATACAAAAAAAATAAATATATAATTTATTATATAAGCAAAAAAAAATCTATAAAAAAATTAAATCATATATTTTGAAAAGGTTTAAATAAATACACATAATAGCTTCTTAAATAATCTGGTGTGTCCACTCACACGACTTTCCTACTTATTTCAGAAAAGTTTTTATATCTTTATATTTATCCATCAAGAAGCAAAACAAAATTGAATTAAATTTATTTTCCTGAAAATTGATCAAAGAAAAGATTTGAGTACGATTTATTTGATAAACTAAAGCAATGTAACCCGGATTAAGGTAGATCAGTGTAAAAATTTCAATACCCTCTAATATTGCTGATCAAAAACTTTTTGCCATAGCTTAATTTTGAAATTAGTGAAGCTTGTGTGATGTGGGCAACAGATTTTCTTACTTTGACTAAGTTATCTTTTTCCTCTCATTCACCCCTTTATAACACCAGAACATGAATCCGTAATCTTACATTGGAAATTGAATAGCTGTAATTAATTAGTTGTCCGAAATAAACGATTTTTATGTAGTTTTCAAGCGAATTTCATTAACTTTAAAAAAAAAAAAAAAAAATTCAGAGGGACAGACAGATCAATGGCTAAAAATGTGTTTTTTTGAATCAGGAGGCTTTGAAAAGTATAGATCCGTCGAATACCGCTTATCGGCAATTTGATCCAATCGCAATACTTTCCTTACCTAGTATAGGTAGGAAAGTAATAAATTAAAACATGTAGAAACTAAAATAAGCTGTATCATCACTAGTACTGGTTCGATTCCAATGATTTTTTAAAAATTTTATTGGTAATTTGATTACCTTCCAAAAGTTTTATTATAAATTTTACCATGGAATATATACTTAACGAGTTAGGCCCCAAAACATTTTTCTTATCTTCATAACATTTTTTCCTGAATTTTTTCGGGAATTCAGTAAATTTACGAAAATTGAAAGTACAATTATCAGAACATTATAGGAAAGTTTCATCAAAATCGTTTGAGCCGTTTTTGCTCTACAGCCTATAAAACAGATGTTTTTCACATATTGCGCATGGACCACCCAATTTGTGTCACATGCATCAGTAATCAAAGCCATATAAAATAAAAAAGAAGCAATAAAATCGGTTCACTAGTTCCCGACAAAATCTTGGCGCAGACAGACAGACAGACCAATGGCTAAAAAGGTATTTTTCGAACTCAGGGGGTTCGGAAACGTATAGCTCCGTCGAAAACCGCATATTGGAAATTTGACCGGGTCGCAATACTTTCCTTACCTGGTATAGGCAGGAAAGTAAAAATGGTAGTAATCTACATAGAAAGTAAAAATGAAATAAATCTCAAGGAAAGAAAATCTTATAATACATAAAGCGATAAATACCTACCAGTGCTCTGTGTAAATTGATATGAAATATATTTTGATATTAATGAAAAATAAAAAAAATTGTATAAAAACCAGCGTTGAACGGTGAACTCGCACACAATACTATAGCCCCAAAATTCATTAATGTTTTTGGGATTTTGGACCTTGTTCCAAACGAGTTTAATCTAGTAAATAGAAATTATGCGAAAAACTCGCTTGCGTCTTTGTAAGTATTTAGTAGTATTTCCAATTAATGAAATGCAACAAAAGATAGAAAACATTTTAATTTGAAAGAGGATTAATAATTGCTGTCTCCCATGGAAAAGATGATTAATCAAACATAAACAGTGTGTTATAGAGAGAATTAATATAAATGAAACATTATATTCCGACAACCCGATATATAATTTAAATCGAACCATACTTGAAACATGTACCCAGGTCATAGCTTCAATAAAAATATATAAATACCTGCTACGGATTAATTTTAAAGAGCTTTAATTCAAAATCAAGAGCCAAATCACTTTTTTGGTAGCAGCGACATGAAGAAGAGATCAATGATATCAAATTTCAATTGCGATAGCTCTTTCTTCGATCTACTGTTCTGGCTAGAAAATGGAGAAATAGCCTTTCCCCTGAAGGAAATAAAACGAAATAATAACGATATAAATCATAAAGGAAAATGTAAATGGTGACAACCAGCTTTTCGTGAGAGGAATTTAGGATATATTGGCACTCGGGGATAGTCCATGAGCCCTTAACCGACACCTTAAATCTTGTAGCTTAATCCTACACCTCTTAAAGTATACCTTATTTATAATATAATGTAGAATGAGCATTATTTAAGCTGCCATACTGTGTCACTCAAGATCTAATTGAGTAATAAATTATAATTATAACACCCTCGGCGGTAATATTCCCATCGGATCTTTAATAAAAAGGAAAAGACTTGATAAATAAATGCTTATATTTTTTGTTTAAAGCCACGACGAATATTTTTTTATGGTTGCCGATTCAGCGAAGACGATCATTTTCATTTTTTAATAAAGAATAAATCATTCCGGACGTGATTTTAAACTATTCTGAATAAAACCCCGATAGATATTTGAAATGAAATTTTAAAATAAAAACGGATTAAAAGCATTTGTGTATTTAAGTAGTAATTTTGATTAGTTTAGTTGTTTTTTTTGTTTAGTTTGATTTATTTTAGTTTATATACATTTACTTTTAGTATAATTATTTTGCTGTTTATTTATTGTTCATAGTGCGAATGAACTATTAGGCTATCCCTATTACTATTGTCCTTAGACGTGACGGATTATAATATTTCTTAATACAGAATTAAAAAAAATATTAGAGATAAAAATTAATATGTTTATATATATGTATACATTTTTTTTTACAGACCATGTAGATCATTTGCCTCCTTAACAAGCCTGCTCCATCTCTGCCTGTCTTGGGCTATTTCTTTCCAGTTATCTGCACCAGCACTGTTGCATATTTGTTGATTCTATCCATCGATCTGATTTTTGCGTTCCATGTTGTATTTTGCCTTCTATTGAGGCATTCATTGTTACGTAGGGGCTTCCAGCAATCTGCTACGAGGTACATGTCCCGCCCATCTTAACCTCCGTGTCTTTATATTATGGGATTTTGATTGGCCAGTTTCTGTAAGCAGTTGTTTATTGCGCTTTCTTCTCCATGTGTTAGTATTCTGATTCCAGATCGCTCCGGTTATCATGCAGAGAATTTTCCTCAAATCTTTCAACACTTTTTTCTAGAGTGCTGGTTAGTGTCTCACAGGCATATATTAAAACTGGCGTTATCATAACATTATTCAACCTTAGTTGAAATTTTTCGGGATTTCAATACCTTTGAGAGGGAGAAGAAAGCTCTGTTTGTGCTAGTTATACGCTGGTCTATTTCTGCCCGTATGTCATTCATTAAGGTTATGGTGGAGCCGAGGTATTTGAATTTTTCTACTCTCCGGAATGATTTTCATTTTACGCAGATCCTATCATTGGGGTGGAATTTTCGGCTTATTATCATATATTTTGTTTTGTCTTCATTTAGTTGTAGGCCGATCTGCTCTGCCTCTCTTATCAGTGTTGTCCAACATTTCCTGTCCTCCAATAACAGCAATATCATTTGCGTATCCAAGGATTTTATGATTCATTCCGATGTGGACCGACCCCTCAATTTTCCAGTGATATTGCTCTTATTACCTTCTCCAGAGCTAAGTTGAACAACATATATATATATATATATATATATATATATATATATATATATATATATATATATATATATTATTTATTTATTGATTACCGCATCTGTCGCCTTATATATCAAATGATTTTTTATTAAAGTTTCAACAATGAGCATTATATACAATTTTATTTCTTGTAATTACAAATATTATTAAGAAATACAATTTAATTTTTAATTACTTGCATTCATAAATATAGCTTATTATCTTTTTTTAATTGGACAATAAATTATAACATCATTTACATAATGTATGAAAGATACGAATAATTAAAAAGGTGTTTAATGATAACCACTTGAAGTTGACATTTAAACTGAATAAATGGAGTCATGAAGAATACACAAAATGAAAATGGCGGTTTGACAGTTGACGTTCACTTGTTGAGGGCCATACATGTTTAACACCCAAGCGCGCTTCACAAATTTAAACATTCTAATCCCATAAAAAATTTCTCCGACATGCATTTTTCAGTTGAAAAAGGATATGTAATACGTTCCAGTCAAAATGATAGACAGGCCGACAAATTTCTCTCTTTAATTTGATTACTTCTTTTAAGAGCATTTAGGTATTAAAAAAAAGATAAATAAAAAATTCATATCATTATTTTTTTTTTTTTGAAGTATAGCATTGTGTTATAGTCCAATGTTACATTATTTTCACCACTGGTATTAGTATATTATTATAATCAATTTTATTAAGCCCATTTATTTTTATTATTATTAGTTTCTGTATTATTTATTTTTACTTATTGTAAATAGAGTGTGAGTGTGCTCTATGAACACTTATAAATGTCCTTGATGTGACAGAATGTAATATTTCTAAATAAACAAATATATATAATAATATATTATATAAGTAGCTGATGTAGCTGTGTATAGTTAAATTTAATTTCAATTGGCCTTTTTTTAGGCATTTTTATCAACCCGTAAAAAATATTTTAAGGCCAAATTAAAAAAAATCCCACACAATTTGCCTGCAGAAAAAAAACAAAAGAATTTGGTCTGCAGAAAATATTTTAAAAGCAAATTTAAAACCCACACAATTTGGTTCAATAAAAAGTAGCCGGTAACTATTATTTATTGAAATAGTTCGATATCAAAAGACATAGCCAAGTCTAGTACCAAGTAACTGTAGAAAAAATATTATAAAACCCAAAGATATTCGTACCAAATGTTATTCCAATAATTCACTACTAAAATACGAAGCCTGTTAACTAATTAATTATTAAAGCCATTAATATAAATGTTAATGTTCACAATTAATTAATGAAGGAGCTAGAACAAATAAATAGGTTTTATTTATTTCATATAACGTTAATAATTCATAACAGCGAAAATCTTTAGGTGTGAATATCTCCTAAACAAAGCGTTTGCGGACATACCTTCACAGGAAATTGTTTCTTGTTTTGAGGTCCTTAGCTCATTTATTTTGTAATCCAAAATTTCGGAAATAAAGATGTTGCTCTTGTTAATAATTTACAACAATATTCTCCAACTAATAGTAAAGTTTAAACATATATCATAGAGATTAGAAAAAAATTGCATTTCTGATTCAAATAAGTATTACTCAAGAATAATTATTATTGTTGATTGTAAAATGTTTGTTAATAATCATGATTAGTATATCATTTTTATCACTTATGATCAAAAATAAAAATGGAACTTTATATCTTTTTTACTATCGATTTCAAACCCTGCTTTAAACAATTGTATTTGCATGTTAACGATTATATTTAATTAGAGATAGGCTTTATTTCAATAAGGTTCTTTCCTATCAACAAATAAGTATGATATAATTTAACGTTAGAGAATTTGCAAAAATGCTTCATCTGCTTTCTTAATATTTAAATTCAGATTTCTGTACAAATGGATAGATAAGAAAATATATTCTTATGAATTTAAGTAAAATGAAATAAATCGATATGGTTCATTATTAGATACTCTTTATTTTCTTTGAGTATTTTACGTTCATTTTTATGTTTAATTCAGAGTTTTCCTGGAGATTTAAGGATTCATTAGAAACTAACATGCTTAAAATTTCAGAAAGATTTTTTCGCCGGATTTCAATATTCATTTCGGAGGCAGACAGAGTTTGTCCGAATATCAGAGTGTAACATTTTTCTAATTATTTGTTTATTGATAAATATTACAATCTGTCTCAATAAAGGACATTTATAATAGAGTTCTGAGAGCACATTCACACCATATTTACAAATTAAAAAAAAAAAAAAAAAGCTAACTTCAAATAATATAAAGCTACAAAAGAACCAAGTAAAATATCATAGTGAAGGAAGGAAATATAAATAATAGTAATAATAGAATGAAAATAAATGAATAAAATAGAATTAAAATTATCTTTAAAAAAAAGTAATGAAAATAAACATCTTAGATGCAGGTATACCTATACAGTATAATATTGGGTTGGAAAATAAGTCATTTCGATTTTTCTGTTAATTTTTATGTAACTATGATACACTTCTTATCTGATGAATTAATCCCTAAGGTTGATTGTTTATCCTGTTTGTAATATGTCGACAACTATTAGCTTTTAACTTTTGTTGAAACTAGCTTTGTATTGTTTTCTGCTATTGCACTGTCAATATGGAAGAAAATATCAATCATTATAGGCATATTTTGTTGTAATTTTTTTTTTAAAAAAGGTAAGCGTGCTGCTGAAGCTCATATAAAAATTTGCAGTGTTTATGGCGATGATGTCTGTCAAAATTGATTTACGAAATTTCATTTAGGAAATTTTGAGATCAATGATACTCAACGGTCTGGTTGCCCACATGAAATTGCAATGTTAAGGCCATTGTTGATCAAAATCCCACCCAATCAGTGCGAGAGATTGCTATGGCCATAACTGTGTTAAATAAAAACTATTTGCACAAGTTCGGCTATGTTTCCAGGCTTAATGTTTGGGTGATGATGATTTTTTTTTCCCCTCACATGATTTTTTTTTTCGAAAATCACAAAAAATGTTATAACTTCAATACGACTAATAAAAAAAAATCATACAGATTTGAAGAGCTATAACTCAGTTTCCCAACGGATATAGTAACATCGAATGTAGAGAACCTCCTGAAGAGTTATGATTCATCGGAAGGGTGTTTTGATCCATCAAGACAACGCTAGGCCCCACACCTCATTGTTTACTCGAAATAAATTATTGAGCCTTGGATGGGACCTTTTTCACCTATTCATTAGACCCCAGCTCCAAGTGATTACGACGTATTCTGGTCTCTGCAGAACTCCATGAATGGGAAGAAATTCCAAAAGGAAGAGGACATCAAAAAACACTTGGATCAGTTAACAATAAACTCCAGACATTCTATGAACATGGCATTATACATTTAGTGGAAAGATGAGAAAAATTCATATTAAATAATGGTCAATGTATTGTAGGTTAAAATAAATTTTATGTCTGTAATGTATTGAGTTTTATTTCTCCCTGAAAAATCGAAAGGACTTATTTGCCAACCCAATTTAACTTCCCACCCACTCACATACTACAAATTCATTTCATACATTGATAAATATTATTTTATTTTTTTGTTTAAAAAATGTCATCAATATGCAAAATTTCTTATCTACTGATCAGACTATTCCTAGTGCGTACCCAAGAGTTCCCATAAATAGCCCAAGACATATCCAAGATAAATGGGGTTCACTGAATCGTTATTTATTTCTTTTCACAATTTAACATAGTTAAAAAACAAGAAACTGGAAAAGTTATGGAAATATTTAATAGCTATAAGGAAGATTGCAGAGGAAATAATGAAAGGGAGAGGGGAGGGGGGAGGGGGAAGACGAAGACCCTGCTAGATCTATTGACAAACGATGATTGACTGCTGAGTGTTGGTAGAAGTTTGGAGAAGCTCTTGGTCCTCCGAGGCCAAACCAAGCAACCTTTTATTGAATTAAGAGTTTTCCTCTCGAATTATCCAGGGATTTCCAGCATTCACTGGCGAAAAGGCCAAACTTCCAGAATGTTTAACTCCTTTAAAATGACCTCTATATCTCCTATCTTCCCTTCAAATAATCGCTTGATATTATCTCATCAATAGCATATGTTGATAAGCCAAACAATATAATTCAAATAATGCCTCATTATTTATTTACCATTATTTATTTGATTTTTAGAAAAGTAACCGCATTAGTTTGGACGGACAATACTTTCCATGTTTCAGGAGTGGGTTTAGTAACAATATCTAATAATATGATTTATTTTGATCAAATTTTAAACATTTATATATTTCTTGTAAATACATATTAGAAAATTCGATGTTTTTACGTTCTTGTTTCTATAACCTAATTTTCATCTACAAATTAAAATTGAATATTCATACAAGTAACTAATTAATCAAACTTATGACATCATGTTTTATTGAGGCCTTGATTAAAATAAATGATTTTTTTCTTCACATGTTGAGCTGAAGTTATTAGCTCTTTTAAAAATAAATAATTAATCTGATACGTTCAGCAGTAATAAGAAAAAGTAAAATGAGTAAGGTCATCGTTTCACTTTCATATTATGCATTTATAATAACAGCCGACCTTCAAAAAAAGATTTGAAAGTATTCTACTAATTATAAAGGTCGAAAATTCTTTTAAAATACACATATCATACCGACAAACCTGCGAGCATTGTTCAAACCATTATATAACATCAGATAAAACATTGCTCGCCTTGGAAACTTCCGTTAGTTTTCAGCTGGCGATATATATATATATATATATATATATATATATATATATATATATATATATATAAGTTAACTATTGGCTTCGATAAATACAAAAATGAAGAAACAAATAACTGGAAATAATTCAATAGTTTTTATTTAACACGTGTTTCTTAACATATTTTAACATGTTTTTATTTTAAATTGCAAGAAATAATAATGTGTTTATTTTTAATTGAAACAAATAATATTAAGTCTTAAAAGTCTTATCTATCTCACACCGGACCTTAACTCCCCCCTGCCAGTTTATGAATATTCTTCGTAAACTAATATCTGAATCTTACAGGTAGGTCAAGTCCAGAGTGAAGCGTCATCAGGCTATACTTTTTCATCAATAAAATTTTACATTGGTATACAATGAGAACTTTGCAATGTGGTTACTTAATTCACTTGATGAAAAAGAATGGTTAAGTAATAAAAACAATAAAAAAATCTGCAATAGTGCAAAAATATAACTACAAAACAAAATATTCCTGTCCCACAATGAGGACATTCCATCTATTTATGGTTGCTTTGGCGCACCTTTTGGGAGCTTTAGTTGTTTGATGTGGACTGTACTGCGCTTCTTAGGCTCTTTCAAGCTCTCTATAGACACAGTGTTATGTTTACGAATGGCGATCACCCTGAATGGGCCCTCGTACCTCACTAGCTCCTTGCCCCTAGTGGACCCTCTCCTCCTGTACACTATCGTTCCAATTTTAATATCACCCAGTACGTCCTTCAGCCCTAAGTTATCTTTTCTTACCCTCCTACTTTTTTCGTTCTCAATTTTATTACGGACTTTCTCCCATCGTTTCACCAACGCTATTCTATTATTAACGACACGTTCCGATAATTCCTCGTCCACTGTCGTACTCGTGCTATCCCTGGGCCGTTTCCGCAGCCCAAATAGGATCTCGAAAGGCGATAAACCTGTTGCGGTATGAATTGAATGATTATATGCCGTGATAGCCTTCTACATCGCCACACCGGGTTCTAGCCCTTTTTCTGCGTGATATATTCTAAGGTGGTCACTAAG
This sequence comes from Nezara viridula, assembly GCA_928085145.1. Taxonomy (NCBI): domain Eukaryota; kingdom Metazoa; phylum Arthropoda; class Insecta; order Hemiptera; family Pentatomidae; genus Nezara; species Nezara viridula. The sequence continues at coordinate 185,383,250 of OV725078.1, read as the reverse complement.
CGTGCTATGTAGTCGTTCTATGCCTCCTCTACTCTTTGGATGTCCAGGGGTGTTAATGTGCCATGTAATATCCAAGATCTTCGCCACTGCTCGCATAATGGCATTGTTAAATTCCTTTCTCCCATCTGATGCAATCCGGTCAGGTACGCCATAAAACTGGAACCATGTTCTTAGAGCCCCAAGACTGCTTCTGACGACCGCTCCTGGATCAGGTACGCCCTTGCTTCCTTACAAAAAAGATCCATCAGCGTGACCCATTTATATCCCCTCCATGTGAAAGTGTCTATTTGTAGGTCCGTTAATGGTGAATCTGCAGTGGGCGTCTCTTCCTGTATTGCTCTGGGAGGGTGCCTATCGTATTTGGTGGTTAAGCATATTTCACAAGCCCCAATGACCCCTTTGATCGTTTGCCTCATCCCCCACCAAAAATACTTCCGTTTTAGTGCTTGCAATGTCTCTTGTATTCCTCGATGATTCGTCTTACCCTGGTGATATGCGATCGTCACCTCCTGTTGCGTCTCTTTATCCTTCAGTGTTTCAACCTTCAGGGTGCATCGAATAAATCTTCTGTCCGTACCGATTTTCTCTGACCGCCATAACCGCTTAATCTTATCCCATACCGTCGCATCCCCGACGTATATGTGATGGGTGGTGTCTGGTTTTGACACATTCTTGAGTGCGCGACAAATTAAGTCCTCTTTAATTCCTGGTTGCGACCAGATTTTAGTGATCTTGCACTTTCCATACTCATCGTACTCAATCTTTGTTGTCCCCGTAGTCCTGGTCTTCCATATAATTTGATGTCGCTTGTCATTAATAATTTCTGCTAGCTCTTCTATTTCTAAGGGTCTTTCGTCCATAGAAGTATCCTCTTCCTGGGTCTCCTCGTCGCCTTCTTGCATACTTCGATCTCCTTCTCCTTCGGGTGTCCATTCCCGCATCAACTGCCTGACATCCCTAGATGGTTCCCCTCTCTCTTCTTCTTCTATCGCGTTTACCATTATCGCCCGGGACAGCCAGTCGGCCACAATATTTTCCTTCCCTGGTTTGTATACAATTTCCAAATTGTATTGACTCAGAAACTCTTTCCATCTCGTTACCCTTGCGGAAGATTCCTTTAGCTTCCCCACCCATTGGAGGGGTCTATGGTCCGTCTGGACCCTAAATTTCCTGCCAAACACGTACGGCCTGAAATGATTAATGGCCCACACGATCCCGAGCAGCTCCCTTTCTAACGCGCTATATCTCGTTTCGGTATCCGTGAGGCGCCTGCTGGCGTAAGCAACTGGTCTTTCTCCTTTGTCCCCTTCCTGTGACAATACCGCCTCCAATGCATACTCACTTGTGTCTGTTGTGATGGTAAATTTTCTCGAGAAGTCTGGAAATGCTAACACTGGCTTATCTTGCAGTCTCGTCATGCATTGCCTTATATTTTTTTCCATCTCGGGCGTAATTACCACTTTTTTCCCTTTTTTGAGTAGGTTATTAAGAGGTACTATTTTGTCATCAGGTAGATATTTTGTAATTTCAGGAACAAATCGCCTATAGTAGTTCAATAACCCTAACAATCTCCGTATTCCTTTTATGTCTCTCGGAATCGCCATTTTTTCTGTTGCCTCTACCTTGCTTCTATCCGGTTTCACACCCTCTTTCAAAATTGTATGACCTAAAAAATTGATTTGCCCCTGACCCAAAAGAGACTTTTCCGATGACAATTTTAGACCAAATTTCCTAAGCCTTTCAAAGACACTTCGTAAATGTTCCACATGCTGCTCTTCCGTTTTACTGAATACTAGTAAATCATCCATATAGACTTGGCACACAGCTTCGTCGATACCCTCAAAAACTCATCCATAAGACGCTGGAACGTTATCGGCGCGTTTTTTAAGCCGAAAGGCATTCTTGTAAATTCGTAATGTCCTCTTTCAAACGTAAATGCCGTCTTATGCTGATCATTGGGGTGCATTTTGATCTGATGATAACCTGCTTTCAGGTCCAACGTACTAAAGAATGTTGCTCCGCTCAGTCTATCCAGGATGTCCTCGAATCTGGGGATCGGGTATTTTTCATCTACAGTGTTTTCATTTAGTTTCCTGTAATCTATGACAACTCTATACTTTTCCTGGCTTTCGCCCGGCGCACCCTTTTTTTTCACTGCCCACAAGGGACTGTTATATGGTGACGTGCTGTCTATTATGATACCCTGTTTCTTTAAGTTTATTATTTCTTCTCTGATATGTTGTCTTAACGCATGCGGGTACCGCCTCTCTTTTACATATGTAACTCTATTTTGTTTCAGCGGAATTTCATGAACAGTTTCCCCCGTTACACCTAATACACCGCCCTCCTCGAAGAAGATATCCTCATATTCCTCTTTCAATATTTTCCTCCAGTCTACTGCCTGAGTGATCGCTCCTACCCTTGCTCCGTCATTTCTTATGCGTTTTTCACACTCGTATTTCTTTTTACCAATCCAGAGAGTCCACCGTTCGACTTTGTCACTAACTTTCGCTCCTACCATTCCTAATAGATCACATCCTATTATCCCATCATATTCCCGAGGCATACTCCCCACTACATGAACCTTTAAACTACCCTCCCTCACGCCCCACTTCTTCAATCTCAAAACCGTTTCCCCCTCTACCGTACACGGGCCTCCCAGGGTGATTAATTTGCAGGAACATACCTGGGTCTGGAGTGTCCTTTTGCCAGCGCACAGCCTCTCCGCAGCTCTCCGGCTCATGATAGTAGTTGAACTCCCCGTGTCCACGAGACATCTCACTCCACCTGCTACTCGGATAATGGGCAGACCGCCATACTCGCTCCTCACGCTGCAGTTCAATAGCACGCGGTCGCCCCTCGGCCACCACCCTCCTCAGGCCTCTACTTGCTCTCTCCTTCCATCTGTTACCTGCCAACGTCCGCTCCTTCGCCTGCTTCTCTCTACTTCACCTCCACTGCTCCCTGGCTCCTCAGCTTCTTCATCGGTCTCGGTCGTTTCTGTCGATCTTGACGATTCTGACTGCGTCCTATTTCTTTTCCATACCTTCTGGGCGTTAACTTCCAATGGCTCTTCTTTGGGTAGATTTTTTCTCCGGTGCATGTAGGGACAGTGTCTAGCGATGTGTCCTTCTGTGCCACACTCAAAACATTTAGTGCGGGGGCATTGCGCCACTAGGTGCCCAGGTTTGCCACATCCGTGGCACTTACGGTCCTCTCTTCTTCCCAAGGGTCTAGATTTTCTCTGACTTTGCCTCCTCCCTTCAGCCATTCCTCTCTCCTTTTCATCATATTCTAAATCCCTCCTCTTCCTCCATGTTGTTGGTGTGATTCTTGGTTTTCTGTAGGTCACCCGATTCCATCCTGATTCCTCTATCTCCATCCGGGCTTCCTCTTCGCGCGCGCTTGCGTCGATCATTTCTTGCGCGCATTCAACGAACGAGCGGTCTCTGGGTAGGCCATCCTTCTTTCCCGTCTCTCTGGCCAACTGAACTTTTAAGATTGATGACAAGAATGACATCTTTGTTTCTACTTCTGCCGCGCTTGCCGTTTCACGCATCTTTGCCATTATCTTTTTATATTGTGACAAAAGTTCTCCAGCATATTGCCCATAAGCTTGTTTAGGCTGTCTTCTTTCTCTAAACATGTGAAATATGTCCTCTTCTGGAGTCCATCTTCCGCCTCCATACGCCTTTTTTAATTTATCCTTGACAATCGCCCAAGGGGTTTCTTCGTCGGCTTGGATTAGGTTAAGAATATTCCTTTTGACTCTGCAAACCAGATCTGCCTTAATTGAATTCGCATCTCCTGTGTCAATTAGTTCTTCCGCTATTTTCACCTCAATCCGCTTCATCAACCGATCACCGGCTTTTAGGAAATGGTTTAATTCACTGGTTTCCCCGGTGAATTTTTCTAAATCAGAGACCGCTTTTCTTAAGTCCTGAGAAGTTGCTGCCCGCACCTTTAACCAAGCCAGAGTGTTCGCATGAGACTCCACTAACGTGTCTCTTGGCATTGGTGGGATTTGCCATTCCACTTGCTGATTTAGCATCTCTCACTGTTTAGCTTTCTTAGCGTAAACAAGTAAAAAAAAAATAATACGATACTCACGTATACTTCTAATACTGCAGTCCTGGCAACACAAGGGTTTCGGCACCAGTTAACTATTGGCTTCGATAAATAGAAAAATGAAGAAACAAATAACTGGAAATAATTCAATAGTTTTTATTTAACAACAAACAGTAGTATCTAACTCAAAAAAGGTTATATCAGTATATATTTTAACATGTGTTTCTTAACATATTTTAACATGTGTTTATTTTAAATTGCAAGAAATAATAATGTGTTTATTTTTAATTGAAACAAATAATATTAAATCTTAAAAGTCTTATCTATCTCACACCGGACCTTAACTTATATATATATATATATATATATATATCGTCGGATAATTATCCGATAAAATAAATCCGGATAAATTATCCGAATATAATTCATATCTTAAGTTATAATATATAAAGGTGGAATTATAAAAAAACAGTGTAATATTATGTAATTGGGGAATTAATTGTATTTATTGGAATTACTACTGACTTGTAATTGGTTAAAATTTTGTTTTTCTTGTTTTTATTGATATAAAGACATGGGCATCTTTCAAGATATCAATCAGTGATACGGAAGTGATTTTGCCAAAAATGTAAAAATATATTCAAAATTGCTTAAAAAGCTTTCGCATTTGGAACCACAAAGCGTATTTCTTCTAAAAAGTAGAAAATATAATCTGTTTCCACCAAACATCCTAGATAGCACTAAGGATATTTATCACCTTATTCCAAAAAGTTCATATAACCATTAGAGAATATCATATCCAAACACAGAGCTCAATTTTGAATTTGGAAGTAAAAGAAATTTGTTCAACCATGGCATATATTGGACATAAAATAATTCTGACAAAATGGGTCGAGAAATGTATTATAAATTGACTTATATGACCAAGAGAAGCTCTACAAAAGAGAACGCAGTGAAAAGAAGTTCAAATTAATAAAAAAGATAGATAAAAGAACAGGAGCTGATCCACTGCCAGAGGAACCAACCAACCACTGTGTGTGTGTGTGTGTGTGTGTGTGTGTGTGTGTGTGTGTGTGTGTGTGTGTGTGTGCGTGCGTGAGTTCATGCGTGTGTGTGTGTGTGTGTGTGTGTGTGTGTTTTAAGTCTAGCTCAAAAACGGAAAGTTGTACAAATTCAAATTGCATATTTAAGGTTTTTATATGCTTGGGATGTTACAGCGACATTTTCGCCAAAATCAGCCAATCGGAAATGGCACATTATATTATGGACTAAATACATTTTAACGATTTTCTCAAAAACCGCTTCTGACGATTTTGTTTAAATTCTTTATATCAGTCTAAAATTAAGCAGTTTTAAATAAAATATAGTTTTTATTCCGATTGATGTTCTTTAACAGGACTTAAAAGGCTAATTTTCAATATTAGCTTCCCCTAAAGTACATTTAATTTTTTTTATTTGAAACAATTGACAATTTCACATTAATCTCTAATATAAAGGATAGTTAAATATAAAATATGAAATAATTTGATAATTGACTAAAGGAGAAATAAGATGCCGTAACGGAGAATGGTTGTAATTAAGGGACTAAATGAACACGAGCGCACCCGAGCTCACCCGAAAGAGAACACGCTTCCATACGTAATATGAGCTTAATATAATAAGGACTGCGACAATATTATGTAAATATACATATGCGGTTTTCATAAACGCTATCGTTGGTATTATTTAATATTTATATGTAAAGGTTCTTATAAAATAAAAATACCCATAATGAAATCACCTTAGCGTTTATAAATTTTTACATTCACTTCCCCTTTGTCTGCAAATATTTATTTCTGTTAGGAAGGAGGTAGTAAGGGAGCAGTGATAAACAGGGTGTCTCAGGGTTAAGTGGCCAAACTGCAAAAATGAACTAAGAGCCTCAAAACAAGAAAACATTTCTTCTGAAGGTATGTTCGAAAACGCTTTGTTTAGGTGATATTCACACCTAAAAATTTTCGTTGTCATGAAATATTTACGTTATACGAAATAAATAAAACCTATTTATTTGTACTAACCACTTTATTAATTAAATGTAACGATTAACATTCATATTAAATGTTGTTCAAAGTGAAGGTATGCCAGCAAACACTTTATTTAGGAGTTGGATTAGATAGGATACTAATATGACCTTTTATCCCTAACTGTATAGAAACTATTGGCAACATAAGGATTAATACTATTTGGAATTAGCATTGGGAACTATCAATAACATTTATTAGTTTGAAAGAGGTTTTCGCAGAGTGCTCATCATTATGCCTTCCATGTATACTAATGGCGAATATGCCGATATGGTGTTTGTATACGGTTTTTGCAATGGTAATGCTAATGCTGCCCGCCGTGAATATGCCAGGCGATTATATGAAGAAGGATAATTGAATCTTGTGATACAATAACACATATCCAGTGCCGTTCTGCCACTGCTCTTGTTGATGAAAGATGCCGAGCCTGTCTTAATGATCAAGGAAATCACTTTGAACAACATTTAATATGAATGTCAATGATTAAATTTAATTAATAAAGCTAAAGTGCTCTCGACCAATCTCCGCTGGCTTTAGTACCAGTGACGCGGTTGGGAGAGTAGCGCAGGGTTCTCCTGGAGTTCCCTCGCCTGATTGTATATAGGTATCCATGTGTTTTTCTTTTCTTAGTTTTAATTTTCTTATTTTTTTAGGTTATTTTATTTTCTTATCTATTTTATATACTTTTGATTATTATTTTGTTCTATTTATTTTATTTTTTTGTACATATATTGTGAATGTCATCCTACCTCACTATAACCAAAGAGACAGATTGTTATAATACTAAAAAAAATAAATAAAAAAAAATTAATAAAGCAGTAAAAACAAATAAATAGGTTTTATTTATTTCATATAACGTAAATAATTCATAACAAGGAAAATCTTTAGGTGTGAATATCTCCTAAACAAAGCGTTTGCTGTGGCATACATTCAGAGCAAGTTTTTTTCTTCTTTAGAGGTCCTTCGTTCATTATTGCAGTTCTGACACTTAACCCTGAAACACCCTATATAATTTTCTTATTTATTTTACAAAAATATGTTGGTTTTGATATTATTATTCGAATAGATAATATACTTTTTCGCGTTTCATGAAAATTCGCCAATGATCATTAGGATTCAATTTGTAAACAAACGACACAATTTGAGGAGCATAAGTGGTCACATTGTAGATCAATCTTACATTTTTTAAATTACACTTGTGTGATACTTTCCAAGATATAAAATCTAAGAAATAACCCATTTTCTCTGAAATGGATTTTTGAGTAATACGAGAAATACTGATGATACGAGGAAAGTACGGAATTTTGTTGTAAGTATCTATAGACTTTTTAACCTGTTCAGATCAAGCTTGTAATTCCTATAAATGAATCTTAACTGAAACAAATCGCCAAACCACTTCGTCATTTCGCAACGTATAAATTACGTTACTTTTGTAATTTTTATTTTAATTTCTTCATTTACCCCAGATAATCATATTAATCATCTTATGTGAAATTTTTATCTTTTTTTTTATGTATATATTCTTTTTGGACCGATTACAAAAGATATGATCTCTGTTTATATGGAAAGGAACAAACAAAAAATCAGCAGACTATCAGTACAACTATCATTAATAGTTTACTGTAAATTTTTCAGTTGTGAAGTATGGCGGCCCTAAGGTTAAGGTTTTCAGGGACAAAAGCTTTTCCGTCGAAATGCGACAGAGACAGATTTACCTTCTCCCCGGGGTGACTTCTTTAAATCAGAGACATTTCCATATCACTCTTTCAATCCTTAACGTCTAACACCTTAAGACGAGTAAAAGCCCTCGAATAGCGTTTTAGACGACTACTAATAGGGAATCTTATACTACCGATAGTTTTTCATTATTTTGACTTTTTTTTTCTAAAAATAAAATAAAAAACCTAGTTTTAACAATATAAGTATGAATATGTTTTTATTTAATGTTGTATCATGATCGATTTATTCTGTTACTCCAAGTTTTATTTTATATTATTTTGTTATAATCTTGTTTTTCTTTTATTGCATATATGGTATGTTTGTTTTTCATTCATCCTAAATACTCAATGCCCTTAATTGAGGCAAAATGTATTGTTTTTCTAAATAAAATATTATATAGTAAAAAAAAAAAAAAAATGTTAACATTATTTTTATATAAGTTATAAATATAGACCTGCTAGTCGAGAAGTTGCAAATGATGGTGTATTCTAAAGAAATGCTATTATAAATAATATTAACCTTATGCTGAAATCAATAAAAAATAAAATATGAAAGAAATATGTTATCTGATGTTTTGTTTATTGATTAACTTGTTTAAGATTAACTTGTTTATTGAGAAATATTACAATCTGTCCCAAATGACATTATATTAGTGTTCAAAGAGCATATTCACTCTCTATGTACAATAAATAAAAATAAATTAAACAGAAAAATAATATAATTAAAACTAAATGTACATAAACAAAAAAAAATGAACTAATCAAAGTAACAATTTTTTATACAGTATTTAAAAATTTCATTCATTCAGGGAAACTACAGGCGATCCCAGCGCCTCTACTTCAGCTGCATTTTTGGTATTAAGGACCATTGGAGGTTGAGCAGAGGCGCTATAACCAGACATTCATGGCTTGAGTAGAGAATCTGGTCTTGCCATAACTCCAATACATGCTTTTTTACTAAAGGTCTCTGGACTAATCCCGCTTCAACCTTCGAGAAGGATTGTAGGGATGGGTAAAGCTAGATAGAGATTGTGCAAGTGGATTTGTATGATATGTAAGGTTTTGATAGAATTTGAAACATTTTTCAGGGATAAGGCAGTCCACTGGTGTTCCTCAAGGTAGTATCCTAGGTCCTATCCTCTATACAGTTTATACAGCTGACATCCCTACCTACCCCAACACTGTCATCACCACATATGCCGATGACACATGTATCCTATCAGTAAATGATGACCCATCAATTGTATCCCAAATGCTTCAATCACACATCATAAATCTTGAAGAATGGTGTCAAAACTGCAGAATTAAAATAAACTCCAATAAATCCCACCGAATTACCTTTACCCTCCGTCGTAAACCAACGACTTCCTGTCCTACAGTTTCCTTTAACAATACTCCACTTATCCCTGTTGAGCAAATCTGATACCTACTACTTCAGCTAGACAAACGGCTAACTTGGAATCCTCATACTAGACTGAAACGACAAGAAACCGCTCGACGTTTCCGATTACTTCAGCACTTACTAGACAAACGCTCTAAACTTCCAATTAATTACAAAAGACTCATATACTTGACTATAATAAGGCCTATTTGGACTTACGGAGTTGAGCTATGGGGCTCCACTAAACCATCGAATTCCTCTCGTATCCAATCCTTACAATCCAAAATCCTTCGTAAAATCCTCAATGCTCCCTACTTTGTTCAAATAAAACCATCCATAATGACCTTAATGTTTCTTTTGTTTCAGATCTGGCCCAATCCAGATACCTATCCTTCCATAATAAACTTCAGAATCATCCCAACCCTCTCGTTTCTAACCTTGCTTCCTCTTCAATTCCTGATAACCCTCCGAGGCGTCTGAAAAGAAGATGGCCCCGTGATCTCCTAATGTAGACATATCATTAGAGTGCTACCATTGGGTAGTTACTCAGCAAGTGTTTTCATGTCATTATATCCATTATGTTCAAATTTACTAGATGTATTTATTTAATACAGTTGTAAATGTCATTAAGATATTAAAAAAAAACAAAAGGTCTATGGGAAATGGGACATTAAGCTCATAGTGTAAGGTTTTGTTAGGTACATAGAACGGATCATCAACTATTGTTTGAAGGATTTTAGACAGTAAGGATGGAATGCATTTGATGTTAGAAATGCTTGCTGTCCCGCACAGTTGCAGTCCGTAGATCCAAATAGGTTTCAGTATTGTCTTGTAGATCAATAATTTTTTGTCAATTGACAGTTAAGATTTTCTGTTCAGTAGTATGTATAGCTGGCCACATCGTCGGTTGAGTTCTTGTCTTTTAAGTCTAGTATGTTAAAAACATTCATCAGCATTTTATACTATTATTAACCATCCTAATTAGTCATGTTTATAATAATATAAACTATTGTATTGCTGCATCTTGAAATACATTGTTGAGAATATAGTCCGTGGTACAGACCCTTTTTTATCGAATTATTAACATCCGCCAGAAACTTCGTAAATAGTTTCATCTCATTGTAACCTACAACTATTTTATTTACGAAAACTCTTGGAATTGAGGCGTTTTCAATCTGGAGGGGGACAAACTTTGCCTATTTAATTAGGTACTAAAAACTCGTAAATCCCAATTTGCTTTCTACTTGGATTGTAAGATAATTTGATCACGAATTCGAGAAAAAAGGTGGCCTACACTACAAGCAGAAAATATAAAAGCAATTGCCCAAGACAAACAAAGATGGAGCAGGAAAAATTATATAATAATTTTATTTTATACTTAATATAACGTAAAAAACAAAAACGGTGTATTGTTTTTGGTATTTCATTATTAATACCATTTTTCGATATTGATAAAAAATTGTTAATTATCCGTCTGTGAAAAAATAAATGTTGTTCTTTCTTGTTTACAGGAAATCCCAAGGTTGCTGTGGTCGGGTAATTCAAATCAAAGAACAATTGATATGTTCCAAGTTCCTGTTGGTAGCTACAATTAAGGTTCATCTTTGTGATTGTAGCTTTTATCTTATTTCTTTTTATTATATAAGATCTTTATAGCTGAAAAATATACATCGCACTCTTGTTTCGTTAGTTAAATAAAAAAGTTGACAAATGTTTTAAGAATTAAAAATCTCTTCTTTTTTTTTTCTTAATTCAAAGTCATTGGTAATGCGGCCATCCGACATCTTATCCTGTGTAATTTAGATTTTCATATATATTGATTTAAACGTGTCTTTTCTCTCATGTCCGTCAAGGCAGGACATGTCAAGATGTTTTGCATCCATTCTTCCTTGATGACACAATTTACAGGTAGGATCCTCAGCCAGGCCTATCTTGTGGACTCTGCAGATAGCCTAGCCGTGACCAGGGGCCAGTCGGAAGCAGGCTACGACATCTCTTCGTAGTTCAGCTGGGATCGGATTATCTATCAATCTCTCATAGCGTTTTCCTTCTACCTTGTCCAAACACAGGTGGATCTACGGGGGAGGGGGCTTTCGGGCTGAAGCTCCCACCTCCAAATGGCAAAATATAACCATGTTTTATGGAAAAATATATTGAAAAATATCTCTTAAAGTATTATTGTTCATGTAATTACATTTAAAAGGACTTAAGGAATCACTTAAACACCATTCTCATATAGATAGTTAGTTTCTTTCTTTTTTTCCAAAGTAATTATCGTCATTTTTATGAAAAAAAAATCCTTTCGGGCTGAAGCCCTCCCCCCCCAAATTAAATCCTGGATCCACTAGTGTGTCCAAGTATGATTTTCTTACTTCTTCCTTCACTAACTATTCGCCGTATTGAAGCCTAAGGTTTTGGATGGATCGGATTATAAATTATATTATAAATTATTCAAAGGTTAAATATATTTTGTAAGAACTTGAGAGTTTTGAAAGACACTGCATGGTACAAAGATGGTGTTGAAACGTTTATGAAATTTTGTAAACAAGTTCCATTTAAACAGTTTGGATGGAACTTTTTCTGTAAAATCTGCAATCAAATATAGTCCGCGGTACTGATCCCTTTATTCCAAATTATTAACCTTCGTCTAAATCATCGTGAATGGATTAATCTAATGTAACCTTTATTTACAAAGGTGGTCATTTACAACCTAGAGATTGGTGAACATTGTCTGTTAAATGAGGTACTAAATACTCGTGTTTTGCTTCTGCTTGAATCATAAGATGATTTTATTAAAAATTCAAGAAAAAGAATAGAATACAAAAATATTCGGCCGTTTGGCGTGGCCTCCATCCCTAACTTGTCAAAATAACGAGATTATATTGGCTAAACGGTCCAATATTTGTGTAGTTCACTTTTTTTATTGATTTCGTGATAAAATTATCTTACAATTCAAGTGGAAAACAAATGTGTAATAATGACAGGGTTTTATTGCTGCACTAAGTTGAGATGTTTACCAAATTCCAGACAGAAAACTCCCGATTCGAAGAATATTCGTATATAAAAAGATGTAGGTTGCGATAAAATGAAACCACTCACGAAGTTTTAGAAGGATATTAATTATTTATTATTAACGATTTCATTATATACATACTTATTAGTTAATTATTATTATATATACTTCCTTTATTTTATTTATACGATTTATATAAACTTAATTGTTTATCGTGTCCGATAGATTTAGCCACCTTTTCGATTAAGCCAGTTTCCTCTCGAAGACCTCTGTCCATGCCTTCCTCCAAATCCTGCAACCGTTTCTTCCTCGGTCATCCTCTTTTTAGCCTTCCTATCGGTTGATAGAGAAAGTTTAATTTAGGCCATCGGTCCTCCGCCATTCTCTGTAAATGTCCATACAATATCAGTCTTTTTGTTTCTACGTAATAGATCAGGGGTTCCCAACCCAGAGCGCGTGAGAACCACTGTGCCACATTACGTCACTTGTGCCCGTGAATGTGCCCGCCTATGTCTAATAGCCCTGGAGCCAGGGCCCAAAAATCGACCTCATCGCAGACGAAGGTTTGATTGAAAAAATTACGAAAGTGTATGTTATTCTGAGTAAAAATAACACTGTCTGCCATTCTAGAGCCGCTGCTTATAAAAATGGCGGCTGATTTAAAGAATATTAGGCCAGTAACTTGATAGAAACGGGAAATCCTCAAGTTGACAAAATTGTGAGAAAAGTTTTTTTTTTTTATGCTTGTGTATATGGGTTTAGATATGTAAAAAAAAAAACAAAATTGCTAACGCAGGCCACTAATGGAATACTTTTTACAGCCAAAAAAGTAAGATTTTTTCGATATTATTTTTGTTTTTTCACCTATAACTCCTAAACGATACATCGAAGCGAAAAATGTACAGTATAAGAAATGACAGAACGTTGAATTTGCGTCGAACGAGTACATAAACTTAGTAATTTTATTACGTGGTAAGGTATAAAACCACGGTCAACCAACGCTGATTTTTAGAAAATTTGTCAAAAAGTGAGTTAATTTACTATAGATGGCTCTATAATTTGTAAATGAGTTCCCTAAGAGGAAAACTCCATAGAATCAAAGTTGTAGAGCTTCAAATTTTGCGTGCACTGTGTGGTTTTTGATAAATTTGGTAAAAATCAGGGTTGGTTGACCGTGGTTTTATTCCTTACCACGTAACCAAATTATTAAGTTTATGTACTCGTTCGACGCACAATTTAACGTTCTGTTATTTCTTAAAGATCATATTTTTCGTTTCGATGCATTGTTTAGGAGTTATAGGTGAAAAAATCAAAAGAAAAAAATTGAATAAATCTGAGTTTTTCCTTGGTGGCCCGGGTTAGAAATTTGTTTTTTTTTTACATGCCTAAACCCATATACACAAGTTAATAAAACAAAAACTTTTCTCACATTTTTCACAATGGATTTCTCGTTTCGATCCTCAAGTTACTAGCTTTTAATTCTTTAAATCGGCCGCCATTTTCGAAAGCAGCGGCTCTGGAACGGCAGACAAGATCCATTTTACTCAGAATAACACACACTTTCGTAATTTACTTCTAAACCTTGGGCTGCTATGAGGTCGCTTTTTGTGCCACGGCTCCAGGGCTGTTACATAACATATAGCGGCCATCTCCTTGACTTCAGTTTTACTATTGCCTGTTGCAGATCGTAAACTTTTCAATCAAATGTTGAATTTTTATTTTAACAATTATAAGTACGAACACTCACTTTAAAAGTTGTAATTTGTTTTATATTTTTTAAAATCATCATATTATTTTTAAGTGACATGCTGCAGATGAACAAGTTTTCAATTCAAATGTTTAACAATTCCTTTATTAAATATATGAATATTTAAAAATCCAACAAGAGTTTATAGATATAAAATTCAATACTAATAATTATTATTACATACATGATAATAATAATAATTAATTTATCGATATAATATTATTACTATTGTATTAATTAATATCTTTCTTGGGCAGTACAAAAAAAATGAATGAAACCGTCGGTAACATTGAATTTAACTCATTTTATAACTAGTTATAGCCCATGTCGCTTTTAATTAATTTTCAATGTGTTAATTTCATATAAGAAAACTATATCAAATTAATACAATCATCGCACTTGATATTTTCGCCTTTTTTTTAGGAATATATTTAACTAGTTTTTTTTTCAAACTTATTTATTGAATAATATTATAATCTGTATGAAAGGACATTTAGAATAGTGTTCAGAGATCACATTCACACTCTATGTACGATAAATAAAAACAAATTATACAGAAAAATAATACATACAGACATATATATATATATATATATATATATATATATATATATATATATATATATATATATATATATATATATATATATATATATATATACGATAAATAAGAATAAAAGAACCTAAAAATAAATTTATTTATTTAGAATTATTACAATCTGTCACGTGGACAATATATTATAGTGATAGATGAACACATTCACACCATATATATAGAAAATATAAAATTAACAAAAGTAAAATAATAATTAAAAACAATTTACAATAAAAAAAAAATAAAATAACCTAAAGATAAGTAAATTAAAAAACATAAAAACACAGTCATACCTATATACAATTAGGCAGAGAATCCCAAGCCAAGCTTCTCCCACCAACTATAGAAGGAAAAGCATCACTCCAAGAGATCCCTGCGCTACTTTCTCAACCGCGTCACTGGTGCAAAAACCTGTGGAGTTTGAGCGAGAGCGTTTTAGCCAAATACACTCACGTCATGAGTGGATAATCTGGCCATTGCCAGAACTCCAAGATATATACTACAAAAGATCTCTGGGCCACTGCCGCTTCAACCTTCGAGAAGGATTGTAGGGATGAGTGGGACTAGATAGGGATTGTGCTAGGGAATTCGGATGATTTATAATGCTCTGATGGAATTTGGAGAATTTTTCAGAGATAAGGTCGAGGACAAATGGGATATTAAGGTCATGATGTAGGGTTTTATTGGTTACATAGAACGGAGCATCGACTATTGTTCGGAGGACTTTGGACTGAATGGATTGGATGCGTTTAATGTTTGCTTCGGCGGTACATATACTAAAAATAACTAAATAAAAAGAACACATACATACCTATATACACTATTTGCAATCAGGCGAGAGAACTCCGAGCCAAACTTGTTCCTCCAACTGTGGAGGGAAAAGCATGACTCCTGAAGATCACTTCACTCTCAACCACTTCTCTGGGGCTAAATCCATTCATTAGTTTTAGAAATGATAAAGATATTTGCTATTGTACTTGATACCATTTACATTTTCTTTTTAAATTTATAAACAGTACCTCCAATTTACAGTGAACCTATAGGTGTGTACGCTGCTGAAAAAAGTTTGGGGACCTCAGTCGCAGAGTATAGCTGCTGAACATTTCGCCTAATATTATTGTTGCAAAATGGCACAAAAGCGTCTCCAAAGGCCCATATCTAATGCCTGTAGAGATGCTTTCTAAAAAGCATGCTTTCAAATTTTTTATAGGGAGGGCTTATGGAAGCCAAGCTTTCGCAATAGTCATAATAAAACATTATAATATATAATATTTATATATATACAATATATAATTTATATAATATAATTATAATTATATCGAAACAGTAATTCAAGTCAATATCAATAATCAAAGCCAATTCTAATCCAGGACGTCCAAATATTCTCGATTTTTATCAAGGGTTAGTTCTTTACAGTTTAACCGTTGGTAGTATACTGAGAATAATAGAGAAAGGGGCAACAAACGAAAGGAGAATGGGGGGAGAGTAACGGAGTGAGACAGACCGGAGATATAAAAAAGTGTTCTGTTGCTTCGGTCTTTTCACAAAAATCGAAATAACTTCAATAGAATGAAACTTGTAAAAATTTAATTGTTCCCAGTTGATTCCAAGTTAATTTCAATTAACTTGAAATATATTGTAATGTTTATATCAAACGAATTGAAACCGTCAATCATTTCTTTTCATTTTTATTGTTACATAAAAACTTAATTAATATTTCATTCCCGTTTTCAAATAATTAGTAAATTGCGAACAGACAATTACAAAAGAAATGAATTCTTTTATGTTTTTATATTTTGTTCATGCCTGTTATAAATTATTTGAATATCTACAGTTATTTATCAATTTAATTTAAGGTTTAAAAACTATGTAAAATATTGATTTAAAATTCAAAATCTATATGTGAAACAAATTTCAACAATGAAACAATGAAACAAAAACTGACAATGAATTGGATATTGAGTTACCTGCATCCGTGTAAAATTAAAACTTGATCTGAATATTGGGAATATCTCCGCGGAGAGGGGAGCGAAATTTTGTCTTCCGATTTTCGGTTAATCCGTTTGGTTAACCCTAAAAATATATACGACATATGTTAGGTTCGGGAAGTTGAATCGAATGACACCTTGAACGAAAAGATCAAATAAAGTTGAAAAATCAGTGTGTTTTACCCGTGTTTTATTTAGCGACAACGCCTTACAGCTGTTTGAGATTTCGGATTTTTCCGTTGAGTTGTGATAATGTTTTCACCAGTTGCATAGTAAATCTTATAAATGTGGCTCGAGGTAGAGTAGTTTGGGATGAGAATCAAAATTACTAAAGAATTATTAACTTTTGTTCTATAAAATATTCTGTTTTCATTTAAAGCTTATGTTTTAAGTAACCAAACCTTAATATAACGTCGAAATTTCAAAAGTCCACCACACCACCACACCACTTTGCTGAGCTTACTCCTGACAAAATTTCGTTGAACAATGCGGACATACAAACAGACAAAACATTTTTTAAAAGTGGATTCGGTGTCTGTAATGTGTGAAACAAAAAGATATCATGGAACGTGGTTATTATATTTAATGTAGAGACAAAACCTTTATTTTATTTTATTTATATAGATTGAAAAAAAATTAATTTTGCTATGTTTGAGGGATTGATCCCCTTAGAGCATTATTCAGGATGCCACTGGATAATTATTGGCATTATTACCCAGAAATACGTGATAAAAATTAATAATGAAAAATTAGGAAAATAAATTTGAATCTATAATATATTGATTGGTATCATCAGATATGCAAAAATATGCATTATGAAATCTGACTAATTGCATCTGGCACACTGGTTCGTAAAGATATCTGATCACCAGTTTAAAAACTGCATACAAACAAAATATAGAATTGCATAAAGATCCGGACCTTGAGTGGGACATTGAAATATCTTAAAGGAACGGAAAATACCGTCTGTAGAAATTATTGTTTCGTAATAAGTATTCCGAACAATGGGAAGTAAACTGGCTCGGGAATCATTTACCAGATTCAAAAGATTAATTGGATCACCTGAGCCCGGTTATTGGAGAATTTGTGACTAACCGGCGGAACACGACGGAACCGTATTTAGACTTTACAGATAACGGAGACAAATTGGAAGCGTCAGGGGGTGGTGATAGGGGGGAGGGGGGATGATAGGGGGGTGGGGACGGCTATAGGGGGGAGGGGGAGGGATGATAGGGGGGTGGTGATAGAGGGCTCGGCCAAATAATGAATGGGCCATGGAATATGAAAAACTACTGACACCGCGTAATGGAACCCAAATGGCTCGTATTGAGTTACCACTGCCTTTCCCGTCTCCACAAACACATCTGCAACAGACAAAATATCTTCCCACCATCAAAATGTTACATTTTCTTATTGATCACAGTAGTCAATTCTTCACTTCTGTTAATTCATTCGTCTCTTATCAATTTTAAATTCATTAATTGATAGATTGTGAGGAAAAACGTCACTAAAGATATCGAATATTAGAGTGATACCAATGAATTATTTCCCAACAAGCCTATTCCTGTTATATTTTTATCTTCACATTTATTGTATTTTTATTTAATAGAGTTGTATATTTCGTAAATACAAAAAAAAAATACGCTCTTCATGATTTGACGCATTCGTAACAGCAGAACGCGATATCGTATTTAAAAATTCAATGAGTTAAATAAAAATATAGGAAATAAATATAGTAAATTAAGGAGAAAACAGATTGGTTCTCAAAATTAATAGAAAAAACATAATTATTGAATTAGTTAGGGAAAACCTGGAAAAAAAAACGTATTTATTATTTTGTATAATAAGGAATTTTCAGTCTCGATAACAAATAACTTTAATTTAAATTTATCGAAATTATCGCCTCTTTAGACTTCTTCAGGGATACTCTGATTTTACATGTAATTCAAATCCTCATTCGCTTTATAGCAGTGCACACACATGCACATTTAATCAAAGAACAAAACCGAATTTGGTAAAATCAAATTACGATTGAAGATTCCCGTAGAGGCGAACATGGAGGTGAATTTGGACAAATTTAAATTAAAGTTATTTTTTATCGAGACTAAAAAGGCCTTCTTCTACTAATATGTATTATAGTATCTTTCCCAAGATAATCTTTTATGTACTTATTTTATAAAGTTTATTATTTAAATTGCTTATATTAAAAATAAGTACGATTTTTCAAAAAAAAAATGCCTTTAATATCATATTTTAAAAGAAATACATTTGTATTTTTATTAAGTATAAGATGAAAACTCTTTCTTTTTTTTGTATTCATATAATTTGGTTATTTTTTCATCATATATTTATTCATACCACAATGTCTATTTTCATGGCAACGTTTCGGTCAATACATTATATTTATCCCAATCTAAAAATACTCATTTAAAATTACTATTTTACACCTTAAATTTGAACTAAATAAATATATGAAAAATCATCAAAGAAGACTTGGTTTAATTTAATTAAATGTAATTTTAATGGAGTAGAATATTGTTAAAATTTACCTTGTAAGTGTATACAATGTTAACATTTTATTAGATAAATGACTCAATCCCATATGTTGGACATAAAAAACAAATGTTTATTAATAATTGCTAAATATATTTGATGATTAGCATCACTGCTAAATAAAATTTTAAATTATAAATCTTTTTAGATTTGCTTGAAGACGGTGTATGGGCCGAAACCTTGCCATGTAAACAGAAATCGTGGAATGCATAAATATATGGTGAAATAAGCCTAAATTAAAAAAAAAAATGTTAATAACGATGAACGGCCCCATATTTTTGTAGTCCACTTTTTTTCTTGATTTTGTGATCAAATCATCTTACAATCCAAGTAGAAAGCGAGTTGGTACTTTCGAGTTTTCAGTATCTAATTAAATAGACTAAATTTGCTGATCTCCAGATTAAAAACGCGATAATTCCAAGAGGTTTCATAAATAAATTAATTGTAGGTTACGATGAGATGAAGCTATCCGAGAAGTTTCAGGTGGATGTTAATAATTTGATAAAAATAAGTCTGTACCACAGCTTATTAATATGTAAAGCCTACATCGGCGATTAATACCAGTGACGCGAATGAGAGAGAGAGGCGCTGAGATCTCCTAGAATTCTGCTTTTCCTTCCACATGTGGAGGAAAAAAGCTTGGATCGGAGATCTATCGAATGTTTGTAATTATTGTATATACATATACCTAATATAAATTTACTTATTTTTAGTATTATTATTTTACTGAAGTTTTATTTAATTTATTTTCATTTATTGTAAATAAAGTCCTGTATCGCTATTACTTACTTGTGACAATATAGAATATCATTCAATAAGGAAATGTTAAAAAAATAAATGTAAAAAATAGAAATAAAAGTAGCAAGTGTGGCAATGGTCAAATTATGTTAATTAAAAGTAAAAATAACAGTCATATAAAATAAAATACACAACAACAGTAACGATATATAATGATACATTATATAATAATTAGTTGGGCTGTGCGAATAATTTGTATAGCAAATTGGGTTTAAAAAACAAAAAAGCGATTTTATATCACTCGGTCGACTATAATGGTTCATTCAAAATGATAAAACAAAATGTGTCTACAAATACAAATATGCTGTATCTTTGCTAATAATAGTTCCAGTTCGACGTTTGTTTTTTTCGTTTCATATGGAATTTAAAAGCTTTACAAATTTGTGAAAATGCAGTTTCGTTTTCTTTATAACTTATTTCTTGAAATTTCTGGAGGATATGTCTATATTTGACGGATGAAGGAGGAGGTAAACTTAAAAATGATGGCTCTATAATTGGATTGATAAAAAATAGTAGAAAATATGGTGTACAAGCAAAATACAAAAAAAAAAACACTTTTGAGATATAATATATAAAAATATTTTTAAAATAAATATGATAAATTTAACAAAAATCATTTGCGTCTTATAAAATCAACTAACGATTGAAGCGTTGTTGGGAGGAACACTATCAAGGAATATTTTCAAAGATTGAATTCATAGCGAATCGTTATTAATAACTGGGCTACAAATTTCCATTTCATTCCATTTTTGATAAACATAGTTCTATGATGCAATCGAAAAGATTTCATCTTGGACTAATAAGTCTACTTTTTACACGCTGGCTTCCTTAATAATATTTTCTTATATTTTATAATGTAGAAATTAAATGAATATACATGATTGAGCGTATTTAAAATACAAAATGAAATACATTTTATTCTTTGTATTTTAGAAAGAAAGTAAAAAAAAAAGTAGATAAAATTTAATGTTATGTAACACAAACCATATGAATGAGAGTTTCAAAGATTACCACTTTTCTTTGTAATAAGTTTATAATGAGGTTTTCGTAATCTCACTGATTAATGAGAGTTGGTGGGAAATTCTTCGTTTTCACAAAAGTTAATTTTAGTTGCTTATTCAACGGTTTTTCTTTGGATTATATAATTGAACATTACTGAATTGAAAAAATATTTAATAATGGAAAACAAATAATCTATATTCGTTATTGGTTCCTTATTATTGATTATCATTCATTACTCATCTAAATAAAACTATGGCAAGAAAGTGATCGTTATTTAAGTTTAAAATATACATTTCATGGAGCATTCCGAGATACCTTTATAAATGATATTACTTTATTTTTTTCTAGTTTTTTATTCGTAACTTTGAAAATATAGATTTTCTAGATAAAAAAAACATTTTGAAAAGTTAATGTAGACCAAAGAAACAAAAAAAAAAAACTGGCTATAATTTTTGTATGATGAACCAACTGGAGGTGCTAGAAAGGACAAGTTTATAATTGACATAATTTATGTACTTCGTAAAAATACCGTTATTTTCTATTTTTTCAACAATCTATATATATATATATATATATATATATATATATATATATATATATATATATCCATGTTTATATATGTGTATATATATACATGTATATATATATGTGTATATATATATACACATAAGGGACCGGGTTATCCGCGCGGTCTAAGGCACTTGCAATAGGTACCCAAGTTAAGCAAGGCCGAGCGTGGTTAGCACTTGGATGGGTGACCGCCCGATTCGGGTGGCCGCCCACCAGGGAAGGCAACGCTACCCGAGATTCTCCTCCCGGGTATGTCAGGCCCGTCAGACTACTGGAGGCAACTCACACCGACCGGGCGTAGGACTGATGGCCCTACCCCGTGTACTTAAAATCGGGAATCGGGATGTGGTTTACCAGGATGTTAACAACCCCCTGATGTTCGGTCCATGGATGGTCAGTTTCGGGGAAAGAAATATAGGTCCTCGTGCGCCTGCTGACTCCGAGCGGCCACAATCCATTGATCTAGACAGATTTGTTTCTGTCTTTGAACCCGAGAAAGTCGGTGGGAAGGACATTGCTAGTTTGGCCCCAAAGGGATCGGCTATGGAGCTACGGGTGGCCTGCCGCTGTACCATGGAGACCATGGTTCGTAGAAACGTGAGGTTGGATGGCCCCCTCCAGGCTATCTGAGCTCCCGCAAGTATCACACGTCTGTAAGGAGACCACTTCTTCCGGCCAAAGACCTTCATGGTATGCAGTGCCGACCGAAAATAATAATAATAAAAATATATATATATATATATATATATATATATATATATATATAAAACATATTGAAATTAAAATTTTTAAATGTCCTCTCAAATCTCCTTAGAATATGGCATTGACGGACAAACACTACGTAATTATGTCTAAATTGGTTTATATATGTGTGTTAAAAAAACACCTATATTTTTTATATATGGACACATTGTTTTTCTGATAAATATAAATTTATTATTGTGATTTATCTTATCAACCATTAGTAAATATATTTGAATAATTGATATTCTTTAGTTTTTAACTAGCCATGCACGTTTCTTTACGTAGTTATCCAGTATAATTGAGGTAGCAATATACATATCTGTAAAAAAGTCTTCAAACAAACCAAATTTTTGTAAAAATAATAAATGTTTCAATTTACCTTGCGTACATTGTAGATGTGATAAATATTTAAATTAGCATTATTTTCAATTAAGAAAAAACCAAGATACTAATCGGTTGTTGTCGTTTAATCATCCTCTCAATTCTGCTATATCTTATTGTTTAAATTTCACTACTTCGGTATTTCCTTTTTTGTTAACGTCAAGGAACCTTGTATAAACCCAAGGAAGCACAGAGTATATCTGTGAAATTTGTTCTAATGATTCAAATCTTCACTTTTATTCCAGTAATTTAATTAAACATTCAATATTTCATTATTTATTTTTGTTTTTTATTTAATGTTACTTTTATTTTATAAAGTGGCAAAGTAACAAATTATTGACCTACGTAAAATTATAACTTTGCCTTAACAAGAATTTCCAATTAGAAAGAAGAAGTTGAATGTTCTATTTCTGAAATTCAACGATTAAAAAAAAACAACAACAAGCCAACTGAAAAATTAAAACATTTATACAGGTCTAAAAACATAGTCCTGCTGCAGAATAGCATTTAAAATAATTGTGTTTGCACAACAGCTAAAAATCTTGCAGACAATAGGATCAGGAAATAACCGATGCTACAAGGACCTAAGTTAGTAAAATTTAAAAAATAAGGTGGGATTATAAATTATAATTATGATTGAAAAAAAATACCAATTTAAATATGTATTACATCTAGAATGTCTGAAAGGTTAAATGAGTTTGATTAAGAAGAAACGTTTAGCACCAGTGACGCGGTTCAGAGAGTAGCGCAAGGATCTCTTGGAGTCCTGCTTTTCCCTCTATAGTTTGAGGGGCAAGCCTGGCTTCGGGTTCCCTACCTGATTATATATATTGTATGTAGGTTTGACTGAGTTTTTATGTTTTTAATTTACTTATCTTTAGTTATTTTATTTTTTATTAGTCGTAAACCAATGACTTCCTTTCCTTCAGTATCCTTTAACAACACCTCACTTATTCCTGTTGAACAAAACCATTACCTAGGACTCCACCTGGACAAAAGTATAAGTTGGAATCCTCATACCAAACTGAAACGACAAGATACAGCTCAACGTTTCCGACTACTTCAATACTTACTAGACAAACGCTCTAACCTTCCAATTAATTACTGAACACTCATTTACATAACTATAATAAGGCCTATTTGGACTTACGGAGTTGAGCTATGGGGTTCCACCAAATCTTCAAATTCCTCCCGTATCCAATCCTAACAATCCAAAATCCTCAATGCTCCTTACTTTGTTACAAATAAAATCATCCGCAAAGACCTTAATGTTCCTTATGTATCAGATTTGGCCCAATCCAGAAATATACCCTTCCATAATAAACTTCATAACCATCCCAACCCTCTTGTTTCTATTCAATTATCAATTACTTCGCTTCCTATTCAATTCCTGATAACCCTCCAAGGAGTCATTATATCCATGTAAGAATTTACTAGATGTATTTTTTTTATACAGTTGTAAATATTATTTAGTTATTATTTTACGTTTGTTAATTTTATGTTTTCAGTATATATGGTGTGAATGTGTTCATACCTCGCTGTAATTATTTTCCATGTGACACAATATTATATTTCTAAATAAATGTATTTTTTTTTAAATGGAAACATTTATCATTTTTACAGGAAATTAATTAGTTCAAAGACTTTTTTACAGGATTGCATGTCTACAGTTGTGTATGTCTCAAAATAAATAGTTAATTTACTAGATATATAGGTATAAAATGCTTCAAACGTGTTAATTTAAAAAAATAACAAGTAAATAATAAAACATTTCACATTTATAAAAAATGCTAGGCGTTATAGATTTAATAATAAAATAACTGCACATTTTATTAGCCGTGCAAAATTAGACACGACTATTTGCATTGCTGTGCTACTATGCTGGGTTGCCGCTCAGATGGATTGAAGGGGAAAAACGTAGCCAGGCCAAACTACTCAACTTAGATCTGTCGTTTACGGTAACTTGACAGAAGCCCCCTTGGGCTTTACGACATCCCACGCCCCTTCTCTTCTATAATGCGTTTCAATTTTCAGGTCTTTTTAGAACGATCTGTAAGAAATATATTTTATTGTGTGGTTTAGTCAGACTTTTCCTTGAGTTTGCATTAAAAGAAGAGATGAAATAATACGATATTGATTCAGAAAATTTATGTTATAAATATCTCATTTATAGGTCACCACCCTATCAAAGTAAATATAAAATTTAAAAAAATATATATTGTATATATTTTTTTCTTTTTTAACTTTATTTATTGGATACATTCTGCCACACCCAAAGGGCAATATAATAGTGCAAAAAATAAGTATTCATACAATATGCACAAGAAGAAAATAATACATATGTAAATAATTAAGAACTAAACGAAGCACAATTAAAAATATAAAGAAATAATAAATAAAAATATATAAAATAAAGAAAGAATAATGATAAAAGTAAAATAATATATAAGGTTTACAAATAAAACTTCACAAGAACTATAAATAACAAAATTAAATTTAAGTTGAATATAAATTTTAATATATATTATATATATATATATATATATATATATATATATATATATATATATATATATATATATATATATATATATATATATATCATCAGTCTGGTCAGAGACAGCCATCAGTTAACATCCTCTGTATTATCACGTGTTTTATTTCGTTTAAGTTGCGTTGATTTTTGAATTTTTTTTTCTTTCTTTTTTTATCTCGTTAAATCTATAACCATAGATATAACCAACAGTTCGTATTTCCTCACGGTTCCACGAAAAGTGAACGTATTTAAGTAATATAAACTATTACAAGCCACGGGGCTGTGATAAACAACTGTGCTCTGTAGGATTAAGCACTGCTGGTGGTCTTAGGGATCTTAACAACACATCGTGTTATTGTAAGTAAACGTTATTTACTTCATATTAATATGGCTCAATGCCCGGTATGCAGCAGCACCATCAGTCGTGAGGAAAAAAATATTTTGTGTTGCGCTAAATGCAAATTATTATTTCATAGCAGATGCTGTAAACTTAGCGATAAAGAGTTCGAGGCTCAAAAATCATCGAATAAAGTATGGACATGTAATAGTTGTGATCAAGCAAAAAAGTTCAGAGCAGGTGGTGAAAACCCGAAGCAAAGTCGCAGCACTAAGCCAACACCGTCAGAAATTCTGGCGGCAGTACAGCGGGTTGAAAAACACGTAAACACCGAAATAAAAAATATTAAAACAGCGCTGGACAAATACGGAGATCTGAGCTTTGAATTAAATGAAAGGTTAACAAAAATTGAGAACCATTTAGAGGGACAAGCGAAACATTTTGAGGAAATTATATCTGAAAATAAAGCCCACAAGTCTAAGGTAGGTGAACTGGAGGTCAGGCTAAATAAAGCGGAGCAAGGCCTTCTTAATAGATCGCTCGAGATTCGGGGCATTCCGGTTCGAGCGGGTGAGACCCCTGCAGCCCTGGTTACAAGTATTGGGGCTGGCCTGGGAATCAAACTCAATATTGATGACCTGGACACTGTACAGCGTCGAAGAGCAAAGAAGGACGACCCGCGACCACCGCCCATCATCGCACGATTTGTCAGGCAGTCAGTGAGGGACGACCTGGTGCAGAAACGAAAAGTAAAGCGGGACTTCTCGACGCGGGAAATCGGCTGGCAGGAGAATGACTGCCATCGTATCTATCTCGGCGAGGAGATGACCCCTAAGAATAGGCACCTCTACTGGCTCGCAAGGCAGAAGAAAGCCGCGGGGAAAATAAAATATACCTGGTTCGCTTCCGGCACAGTGCGGTGTAGAAAAGACGACGGCCATCAGGTTGTCCTCATCAACCAGGCACAGGACTTAGACGTCTTCGGATGATGGCTTCAATCTCGTTCACCATCAAGCGTCTACGAACATTTTGGCACGCTCACCGGACCTTCATCGGAAATCTTTTATTTTACATTATATTATCAAGGCTATTTATTAACTTATTATTTATTGTTTACTTTATTTTTTCTTCACGTCATTTAATGTATTTAATCTTTTTCAGCGTCTTTCCATCAAATACCGAATGTTCTCTCCGAAATCCTACTCATGTCTAGTATCCTAACTTCCTGCCACGTCAACTCCCAATCCCTTCCAGCCCATTACGATGAATTCCTAGAATATTTTACCCAAAACTTTTACCACATCATCGCAATTTCCGAAACCTGGCTCAAGCCCTACATCCCCTCCTCTTCAGTCTCCCTTCCTAACTACACCCTAATCCGCCACGACCGGGACAGCCGGACTGGGGGAGGTGTAGCTCTGTACGTTCATACCAGCCTAAAGACCCGAATTCTCCATCGTTCTTCTCCAACCGATCAGCCACAAGTCGAGTTCTTTATCGTCGAAATCTCCTGTAACACCTCTCATCTCCTCTATTCCGTGGTATATCGTCCTCCTCTTGTTCCGTTTGATCCGTCTTTCGAAGCTTCCCTCTTTAACTTTGTGCCCCTTTATTCCAAAATTATCATTTCCGGTGACTTAAACACCAATTTCCTCTCCGACTCCAGCGACAAATCATACCTAGAAAACCTTTTTTTCTCCCTTCATCTTTTTATCGTTCCTTTTTCTGCTACGCATCACACCGCTAGGTCCGACACTTGGTTGGACCTGTACATTATTGATTCCGCTCAAAACCTCCTTTCCTCTTCCCAATTACCAGTTTCCTTTTTATCGTCGCATGACCTAATCCAAATATCCTATAATATCCAAACCCCTCCGATCCTACCGAGAACGGTAACTTTCCGGAACCTTAATGGCCTTACTCGGGAAAAAATCTTAACTTCCCTAGAATCCCTAGATTGGAATATAATATATTCCTGTACCTCAATTGATTCCATGGTTGACATTCTCACCTCCAATCTTATTAATATCCTTAATGACCATGCCCCTCTCAAAACCTCCACCTTTCGTCGCCTTCCTGCTCCCTGGATGTGTCAGAAAATTAAGGATCTTCAGAAGAGGCGTGATGCAGCCCGTAGACGCTTTAGACGCACTAGATTGCCTGACGACTATCAAGCGTTCAGGGCGATCCGCAACCTGACACAAACCACAATCCGAAGAGCCAAATCTACCTATTTCCATGAAGCCCTTTCCTCAGCTCCTGATTCCAAATCCAAATGGCTACTCCTTCGTAAACTCTCTCTTTGTGATCCTACCAGATCTCCTCCCCCTAAAGTGCCCCCAGTTTCACCAAATGACTTAAATTCTTATTTTATATCTGCTTCCTCTTCAACTCCTTCATTTCCCCCTTCCTTCTTTCCTCCTGGAACATCTTTCAATGACGCCGATTTTTATTTTTCAGATATTTCTCCCACAGACCTCATATCCACCGTGATGAAATCACACTCTAATTCTATTGGTCCAGACGGCATTCCCGTCAAATTAATTAAATTATGCCTCCCTGAAATCCTTCCGGTACTCCTTTTCATCTACAATTTTTCCCTTCAAAATTCAGTATTCCCTTCCTTGTGGAAAAAAGCCACAGTCCGTCCTTTAAATAAAAATTCTAATCCGTCTTCCCCTGAAGATTTCCGGCCAATCTCAATCCTTTCTAACCTTTCCAAACCCCTGGAGAGAATTGTGCAATACCAAGTTTCCAAGTTCCTTGAACAGTCCAATAAACTTGACCTTTACTAATCTGGTTTCCGACCAGGTTATTCCACACAATCCGCCCTAATCAAAATCATTAATGATGTTCAGTCCGCCATTGATGACAAAAAACTAACTGTCCTTATACTCATTGACTTTTCCAAAGCCTTTGATTCCATCAACCATTCCATTCTCTTTTCCAAATTAAAATCATTATCCTTTTCCCATAGTTCTATCCTATGGTTTCAATCTTTCCTCTCCCAACGCTCACAAGCAGTCGCTATTCCTAATCAACTATTGTCTTCCTATCTTACTTTGTCCGCAGGAGTGGCCCAGGGCTCTAGCATATCTCCCCTCCTTTTTAGTTCTTATATCAATGACATCCATAATTCAATCCTTCACTGCTCCCATCACCTTTACGCCGATGACTCCCAAATCTACCTTTCCTTCCATCCCTCAGAGTAGCATGAAGTGTTTGCCAAAATTCAAGAAGACTTGAATCGGATCAGTGCCAGGGCAAACTTAAATGGATTAAGGTTAAACTCTGCAGAAACTCAAGCCATTGTCATTGGTTCCAAACCCCTTCTCAGAGCCAATACCAACATACCTATACTGTACTTAAATGACCATCCCATTACCTTCACCTCCTCAGTAAAAAACCTAGGCATTTTCATAGACCAAACCCTATCCTGGAAACACCATATTGCTCACATTACCCGACAGTCAATTGGTAACTTGAAACTATTCCATCGCTTCCGCCATCTCCTACCCATCTCCACAAGTAGACTCCTAGTAACTTCCCTCATCTTCCCCCACCTTGATTACGGCTGCGTGGTGTACGGTGGCCTCTCGGCCGAACTCGGGGAGAGACTGAAAAGAATTATGAATGCCTTCGTAAGATTTGTCACAGGGGCCCTGAGGTATTCCCGTGTTTCACACCACTATGCTGAATTAGGATGGCTCTTCCCTTCCTTCCGAAGACAATATTTCCTAGGCACATTCCTTTACCAAATAATCAATAGTCATCGTCCGTCCTACGCATACAATCTTCTACAATTCAAATCATCTATCCACACCCTCTCCACAAGATCTCGTCCTTCTGACCTTTACACTCCTTTCCACAGATCTGCATCATTTAAACATTCCTTCGTTGTCCGTTCTACTGCATTCTGGAATTCCATCCCACTAAAAATCCGCCATGCATCATCCTTATCCACCTTTAAAACCCTCTTATTCCAATTCCTCTTCACAATCCAATCAGACGCTGGTTAAATACATACTATGTTATAAGGATTTAATTTTCTTTAGACATTTTCTTTTTTTCTCTTATTTTTTATTGTTTCACACGTGAATTTTCATCACCACTCACTAAGCATTGTGAGTAGATAAAATTTGTTTTTCTTAAGTTCTAATTTGTTACTCATGAAATGTATTTCAGTGAAAGGTATTTTATTTCTAATTATCTTCAACATACTTATGTGTATATGTATACTTTATTTTATTTTCTCTTCTCCTAATCTTTACGCATAATCACTTAAATATCTTAGAGAACATATGTATATCATTATTTGTTTTTATATATTTTTTTTGTTTTAGTTTTTAAAATTTTTTCCCTACATATTAACAGTTATTATTATTTTTTAAATTTTTATATTCCATCACTACAATGCTTTACCTTTTTTTTTTTTTTTTTTTTTTTTTTTTTTTTTTTTTTTTTTTTTTTTTTTTTTTTTTTTTTTTTTTTTTTTGTTCTTCCCTACCTCGCCTTTTAGGCTATACGGGATTTTCCCGGGCCGGAAGGTGAGGGCGGGGAATTTAAAATCCCCTCCGGCACCGGGACGCGAACTCGTACTTTTTATATCATCTCAAATCTCTATTATCCGGTTGCCAGGCAACTAGCAGTGCTGTTACACACGCTTTAGCCTATTCGGCCACCCCGCCCCCTACACTGCTTTACCTATAAAATAGATTTTACTTTCCTTTCTAATTTCATTCAGTGATTATTATGCAATTATTTTAGCTCCAATATTGTAGTACTGAACCCCTAATACCCAACTGTCCTCGTTAATTTATCCTAAGAGCTTAATTAATTCTTAATGTATTACATGTATTTTGTTATTATTCATTGTAATAAGTCTTTTGACCAGATTTATAGTTAATATATATGAACAATACTGTTATTCTAAAGGGACCTAGTCCCAGAATAAAGATGATTTTTCTTTCTATTCTATTTCTATATATATGAAGTTACCCAAGAAATAGGCAACTTTATCGTGAACCTCGAGTAGAAACATAGCAACCTGTTTTATTTATTTCCACCGTATACATCAAGAGTAAACAAGAGTTTGCTGCAACTAGGCGTTTCACAGCCGACCTAGTTGTAAAAGCCGATGGAGCTAAAGGTTGTAAATAAGTAAAAAGAAAAAAAAATCAAATAATATATAATTAAAGTAAATAAAATAATTATGGGATACAAAGGAACCATCCACCCACCATATGCATGGTGGGTGATATAATGAGTATCTAATAACAAAAAGTAATAATATATATATATATATATGTATATATATATATATATATATATATATATATATATATATCGTACATTTTCTGCAAAATATTTATTAAATAAATATTTTTTTCAAGGAATTACTAATTTTATTTATTTATATATATATATACGATGGCATTTATATCTAATTTATATAGATCCGACTTATTTGCTAAACAATAATTAGTAAGTGTTTCTATAATTTATTTTCATACTATTTTTTATTATTTATTATTAAATAAATCATATGAGGCAATTGGTTTCAAAACTGGCTCCATCTACTTATTTCACAAAATTTTTCTATTTCATTTTTCACAATTTTCAATGTAATATACTACATCACCTAGTGAAGCCTTACTATTTAAGACGGGGTTAAGTTGATAATTAAGGGTTTCATGATCATAATTTTTGGTATCTTCTATAACATTTTTGTAAATGGATTGAGTAGTTTATAAAACTAAACGCTTCATATTATAGATTTGAAGAATCAATTTGAAAATTAATATCTTTATCCACATTTCATGTTTAGTTCATAATTATTTACATATGTATTATTTTCTTCTTGTGCATATTGTATGAATACTTATTTTTTGCACTAATGCATATTGCCCATATATATATATATATATATATATATATATATATATATATATATATATATATATATATATATATATATATATATATATATATATATAAATAAAATAAAAGTCCTCTAAAATTCATAAATAAATTAACAAATATATATTATACTAAACATAAAAAAATATGAAGATCCTAGAACAAATGTTCGTTGAAAAATGTACACATATACATTATATGTTAACAAATAATAATTTAACGAAACATCACTTCTATTATAAATTGTTAAGAAATGATCGAATTTCATCAACATTATGAAATTTAATTTCATAAATCATTTTTTTTTTTAAATTTTATTTATGATATTTACAACTCGATTAATATAAACACGTCAATTAAATGTGTACACAGAAATATAATCAGATGAAAATGCTTGTTGAGAAACTATCCACTTCTATCACTCTAATGGAGATCACGGGGCCATCTTCTTTTCAGACGCCTCGGAGGGTAATCAGGAATTGAAGAGGAAGCAAGGTTAGAAACGAGAGGGTTGGGATGAAGTTTATTATGGATGGATAGGTATCTAGATTGGGCTAGATCTGAAACATAAGAAACATTAAGGTCATTATGGATGGTTTTATTTGTAACAAAGTAGGGAGCATTGGGGATTTTACGAAGGATTGGATACGAGAGGAATTCGTAGAGTTACGGAATGGACTTAATCCGTAACAACTATTAATATTAACTATTATTTAATTTAATAATTTAAATCATTTATTGGCCTTTCTCATGACCTTTATCAAAGCCCTAGATAGCCAGGTCAAGCTATCTCTGATAGCTTAGAAATAGTTATCTAGAATGTACTGGCTGGACAGAAGACACTTCGTCATTTGTAAAGACTTAGGGAACAATAACCCTTTTCAACAAAAGAGCATTTCTCACAGACTTCATATAAATTATAAAAGATAAGGATATCAATTCTTAATAGATATAACTTCATTCACACGCTTCCTAGACCGACCAGAATTGATTCATCCCCCCTACTATCCCTGAGCATATAACCCTATGATCCTCACACCAAAATCGCTTATTCAGTTACTTTCTTGAGTCAGACTCTTCACTGTAGGAGACCTGGAGTGAACTGATGTAGTCAACTCATATATTCATATTATATTTTAGATGCCATTTGTAACATTATGAATAAACCCATTGTTTATAAAGTCTCCACTGTCTCCGATTCGTTAACTGTAGGTTTAGTGGAGCCCCATAGCTCAACTCCGTAAGTCCAAATAGGTCTTATTATAGTCATGTATACGATTATGTTGTAATTAATTGGAAGCTTAGATCATTTTGTCCAGTAAGTGTTGGAGTAGTCGGAAACGTCGAGCTGTTTCTTGTCGTTCCAATCTCGTGTGAGGATTCCAAGTGAGACGTTTGTCCAGGTGGAGTCCTAGTTATCGGATTTGTTCAATAGGGATAAGTGGGGTGTTTTTAAAGGATAATGTAAGACAGGATGTCATAGGTTTATGACACTCGCAAAAATAAAATTGTATTTTATTGGTTTGATTTTAAATCGCCACATCATAGAAGGTATTTTGTATTTACATATTGTTAAAAAAATAAATGAATTTGAATACATTTTAATTAAATTATACTGTGTTTAAAAAATATATATATATTACTTTAAATACTGTATTAAAGTAAGTAGAAAGTTAGTCACAAACCATGGTTCATCAACTGCAGGATCTCATTATGAAAATTTTTAATTTTTTGTTTTTGTTTTGTTTCTTTCTTATTCCTGCACTTATTCTAAAGTTGATTAAAAATCTAAAGTCATTTCTGACCTCTTATTTTATGTTCTATAATGAAATAAAGGCTTTTAATATGCACTAGTGCATATAAATAATATTTAGACTCGAGTAGGATAAAACTTGAACAATTAAGCAGCCTTTTTCATTTACAGTGAAATATTTCAGAGAGATTTATCGTTTTAAAAATAATATTCAGTTTAATATCTGTCTCCTGAGAGTACCTTCTTAAGTAGGCGAGATAATTCCGAAGTTTGCCAGTAGCCTGAAGTATTTTTCAGATTAAGAGGAAGGAGGAGGTATAATGATATTCCCCGCTCAACTTTCCTTCCTTGATACTAGCCTCCTCCCAGGAAGAAGGGACACAAATTAAACTTAATTTGTATTTAACAAAGTGGTGAAAGATTCGTGAGGTTTCCTACCAAGACAGGTAGAACCCTAACTTTTCATAATTCTGTTTAGGCTAAAGGAAATTGTAGAATGAAGATTTGTTAAAATTGGTAAGGGGGAAGTGGGGGAGGTGGTGTAATGGAATCACTTTTTTGCCAAGTTATGAGTGACAATCCATTAAAAAGTTTAAGGCGTCGTTCTAGAATAAAAGCAACTTCTCTCAGACTCCTGGCATATTAGTGTGACCAACTTCCGATTTCACTACTTTGTTATAGCAGTCTTCTTGCGGCTTACTTCAATCGCCGTTTGCCATTTGTTCATTCACAAGTATCCCTTATAATCACAAAAGAATCACATAGTAAATATAAATCCAAGAGTACATAGGAAAAAGAACTTATTTTAATTATTAGTTCAACAATTTTTAATAAAGTCTTTAAAATACCAAGTATATATCACTTTCACTTACCCATATATGCAATATAAAGAAAGGGCAAGTATTGCGATCGTGATAATTTTAGAATCTGAGTTTTCAACGGAAATATCAGGAGTCCATATCAGTCTAATAAAAATTTATTTTATTTTGTAGTTTAAAATGTTTTATTTGAATTAAGGGTCATATCTGGTACATAATTCAGCATCATAATCTATTTATCGAAGGGAAAATAATGTTGGAGGTACGGTAAAGAAAGGAACACAATGCTTGAACAATACTGCTTAAACATTTATCAAGGTTAGGCCCTAAGCTCGTTAAGGCTATGAATCAGGAATAAAAATGAAAATATATAATGCATGATTGCATGGAAGAAATAAAACACTAAAGCGGCATATCTACAATTATATTGAAAACTAAATATTTAACTCAATGTAGGATTAAAAAAATATTATATATATAATACTTTTATATATATATATATATATATATATATATATATATATATATAACGAATATATAATGAAAAACTTATAGGTTATTTCATAGATCAAACTCTCTCCTGGAATCACCATATTTCCCACATATCCCGACGTTCAATTTCCACCCCGAAACTCTTCCATCGCTTCTGCCATCTCATACCCATGTCCACACGTAGAATCCTAGTATCCGCTCTCATCTTCTCCCACTTTGACTACGGCTGCGTAGTGTACCTTGGGCTCTCATCGGAACTTGGAGACAGATTGAAAAGAATCATGAATGGGTTAGTAAGATTCGTCAATGGAACCTCGAGACGTTCTCGTATTTCCCACTACTACGCCGAGTTAGGGTGGCTCTTTCCTTCCTTCAGAAGACAAAATTTCCTTGGCACATTCCTTTACCAAATAATTAAAATCATCGTCCGTCCTATGCGTACAATCTCCTTCAATTCAAGTCATCTATCCACTCCCTCTCCACTAGATCTCGTCCTTCTGACCATTATACCCCTTCCCACAAATCTACCTCATTTCAACACTCCTTTATTTTCCGCTGCTAAACCTTTTGGAATTCCATCCCACTTAAAATCTGTCATGCACCATTCTTATCTATATTTAAAACCCTTTTATTCCAATTCCTCCTTACAAATCAATCAGATACTGAGTAACCATTTATTATTTAACAAAATTTCATTTTTCTCTATGTATCATTTATATATATATATATATATATAAGTTAGCATAATATAAAATATGTTTTAGTTTTAAGATATATTAACATGTGATCGATTATTGATATTGTTTGTTTTTGTTTGATAAGGTTAACCTGCAATAAAAAAGTTATAAAATCTCATTGCTAATATTGATTCAATCTTTCTCATACTAATAATCATAACTGGTGCCGAAACTAAGGAAATTACTTCAACATCACTTTAGCAGTCGGCTGGTGCGAAATTTGAAACTGTGAGTACCAATTTTATACGAACTATTAGTGGAATTGCATAAATATGGGAGAATCTGAGCAGATAAGCAAGTTGGAGCATCAGTTGGCTAAGGCTGTAGCGGAACTAGCGAAATTAGAATCACAAGTATCTATCGCGGCAGAGACGACGCAATTAGAATTGTTGAAGATTAGAACACAAAATTCTACATTTATACACGAAGTAATTGGTCAGTTAGAACCATTTACTGGAACAGTAGGGGACCTCGAACATTTTATTAAGAGAGCAGACCAAATTAAAGCCTTGATATTATCCCGGCATGAAGCTGGCACATTAATAGAGTCTGATGTTAAATTACTAGAGGCATCCTTAGTCGGGCGTATCTCGAGACGAGTATTAAACGCCATCCAAGGCGATCTAACATGTTCCTGGGACTCCTTGAAAGTAAAACTAAAGAAACTGTACGGTGGAGGAAGATGGACCCCAGAAGAAGACGTGTTTTATCTATTTAAGGAGCGACGAAACCAGGGCCAATCAGAAGGCGTTTTTGCAGAAAAACTCCTAATTCAATACAATAAATTGACAGAGAAAATGGTAGAAACCTACGGTCAAGCGGAGGGAGCACAGAAACTAGAATTCTTGAAAGGAATTTTGAAGGTACAACTGAATCACTACGTGGATCGTCCCGGTTCACTGCCAAGAGATCGAGATTTTATTGAGTGTGCGCATGAGCTCATAGATTCTAAGGAAAGAGAAGAAACGCGCTTCGAGAAACAGGAAACAGATTGGATAGAAGTGAAATCACCGAGGAGGAAATACAGAAGTCCGCCCAGGCAGGTCAATAAAAATAGCAAATTTGATAGACGGCCGAGCAGGTTCCCCGATGAGAGAAGGCGTAAACCAGAACAACGTTGTTATGAATGCAACCAGACTGGTCATATAGCAGCCCGGTGCAACCTTACGAGATGTTTTGAATGCGGCAGGCGAGGGCATCTAGCCAGGGAATGTCCAAAGCGAAACTCTCGCCAGAACAGGAGGGCACCACAACGTGAGCCAATCGAGGTTAATAACCAGGACTACAGCAACCGGAGGACTGGTAGGAGGAGCGGCAGGTCCTATACCAGCGGAGAATCTTCAGAGGAGGAGAGTTCCTGTTCCGAGCGCAGTGGCCAGGCAACGAGAAAAACCGAGGTAAGTGGAGGGAATCCTTGGAGGGAGGATCCTTCCGTGTCGAAAGTAGTAGCGGGACACCCACGTACTGATTGAGGGTACAGCGACGGGCGGGGCGACCAAGGGAGTAATTTGATAATTAATAATAGCGTTAGGGGTAAACATCGGACTAGGTTGCCCGTGGCGAGATTAGAGGAATCCGGAATCAAATTTTTGGTTGATACAGGGAGTACAAATTCGTTAATTAGCAAGAGGGGAGCGGAGAAATTAGGTATTTGGATCGGACGTAAACAGTGCAAATGTATAGTATCCACGGTTAGCGGCAGATGTCAGACCTTAGGCGAATCCTCTTTGTGTCTTAGTGAGCTAACGGAGCGGGATTCGCATATAAAAATTCACATTATTGAGCAATTATTGCCAAGTTATGATTTAATTATTGGTTGTGATATTCTACAGCGAGTGGGTTTAAAGATGAGAGTTAACAATAAGGAGTGGCGTTATAAAATAGGGAAACGAATGTACCGTATTACAAAGAAGGGAAATCACGAAGACATTAAAATCGGGGCCGCGGAATGTACAAAACAGGCAATTACACATTTAGTGAAACAAAACAAAGATTTATTTTACAAAGAAAACGAAGTTTTGCCAACAACGGGGAAAACGGTACATCGAATTCACCTGAAGACCGAATTCCCAATCTACGTTAAGGATAGGCGGTATCCCCAAGCCATGAGAGAAATTATTCGAGAACAATTGGAAGAGTTACGGACACAAGGAATTATCAGATATAGCAATTCCCCGTTTAATAGTCCTTTATGGGTAGTTGAGAAGAAACCAGGTGAACAGGAAGGCGAACCAAAGAAATATCGAGTAGTAGTAGACTACCGGAAGCTGAACGAAGCGACAAAAGACGAACGTTATCCTCTTCCTCGGGTAGAGGATATACTGGATCGACTGTCGGGAGCAAATATTTTCAGTACTCTGGACCTCAAAAGTGGTTACCACCAAGTTAGAATGGCGGAGGAGGATATCGGGAAAACAGCATTCTCATGGGAACGGGGCCATTTTGAATTTGTCAGGATGCCATTCGGGTTAAAAGGGGCCCCATTAACTTTCCAAAGACTCATGGACGAGCTACAGAGAGGATTAGGTGAAGATTTTTCCCAAGTCTATATGGACGACCTTATCGTTTTCAGCAAAACTGAGAAAGAACACGTTCAACATCTAAAGCAAGTTTTCAACAGAGTACGCGAATTCGGACTCAAATTATCCCGTGAAAAATCTAAATTTGGGTTAAAGGAAATTAAATTTTTGGGACACGTAGTTTCCTCCAGCGGGGTACAACCTGATGAAGGACGTGTAAAAGGTATTCGGGAGGCACCATTACCTAAGAATGCTCGCGGAGTTCGACGTTTTTTAGGTATGGTTAACTATTATCGGAAATTCATTCCAGGAATAGCAGAAATAATTCACCCGTTAACAGAAATATTAAAGAAAGGGAGGAGATTTCAATTAGGGCCGGAGCAATTATCGAGTATTCAGAAATGTCGTGAGATTCTTACCACTCGTCCGCTGTTAGCTTTTCCCGACTTCCGCAGGCCATTTAAAGTTACCACAGACGCGAGTGAAATTGCTATTGGGGCCGTATTGTCACAGAATTATGAAATAGGAGAAAAGCCGATATCATATGCAAGCCGAAAGTTAAGTGACGCCGAACGTCGCTACAGCGCTATCGAACGCGAATTATTAGCGGTAGTGTGGGCAATAGAATACTTTCGCCCCTATATATACGGAAGACGTTTCGAACTGATCACTGATCACAAACCCCTACTATCCTTAGACACTCTGAGAGAATCATCCGCGCGAGTTTCACGATGGAAAGAACGCCTCGCGGCGTATAATTTCCATGTTGTTCATAAAAAAGGAGTTGACAATGTAGTCGCCGACTGGTTGTCGCGGGAGCTGGTAGTAAATGCAATTGACGAAGAGGACATACCTACCGAACCTGACATGGAGGAAATCCTTAGAACACAAATAGACAGATCACAAGGGATACCCGAAGTCGACGAGGTTATAAATGATAAAAAATTTCAAATTATCATAAAATCGAAGCAGAGTCCGGGGCTGGAAACACACGCGAGTGTGTACGCGGGGTTATCAACGATTTTAGTCCATACACCTGCATCTATAGACGACAACGAGCTAGAGAGGATTTTCACAGAATTTAGTCAACGGGGCCGTACATGTTATGTTTATGTGAGAAATCGTGCAATTGTCGATAAAATGAAAAGATTATGGCGACAAGAGAGAATAGGAATGGGCTATTCACTCGTTAGGTGCTTACGACAAGTAGAAACAGTTACCGAACCGGCGGTACAACAGAAAATTGTCAATGATCACCACACTGGCAAAACGAACCATCGGGGAATGGAAGAGACCTTGCGGGCGCTGAAATTATTATATTTCTGGAAAAATATGGGCCGAACGGTACGGGATTATATCGCAAAGTGTGAAGTCTGTCAGCGGGCGAAATATGATCGACAACCTCCGGTAGCTGAACAAGTAGTCTCGCCCACCGCACCAGAACCACTACGCTTAATACAAGTAGACATTTATTCTAACGAGGGTCAATCATGGGTAACAATGTTAGACACGTTTAGTAAAATCGCTTTGGCTCATCCCATTGAAGAGAAAAAACCCCGAGCAGTATGGGAAGGGATTTTACAATGGTGCGCGATTTATGGTGTGCCCGACGAAATTGTGTCAGACTGTGGCCGAGAATTTGACAATGCCTTTATTCGAAATGAATGTAAAACGCTGGACATCACTTGGCGACTAAACACCCCCCATCACATCAAAGGGAGAGGTGCGGTGGAAAGATTACACAACACTTTAGGTGAACACCTTAGATTATTTAAACTAGGAAGAAATTTGGATCCATTTGACGCTATGCCGCGAGCAGTGATTGCCTACAACAATACAATACATGCAGCGACGGGTTTATCTCCAGTAGAAATCGTTTTTGGTCAAAGGCGACGCGATAGAGGAGATCTCATCACAACTAATAATAATAAATTATGGGAGGCACTATATCAAGCTCGAGTAGAACGACAGACGTCGTGGAAAAAAATTAGAGAAAAACTAATTCGCGAAAAACAGACTCGCGTGGACCGCGCGAATAATCGCTCCGTAGTTTATAGCAAGGGTCCGCTAACATTAGGAACAACTGTGTACAGGCGGCTGAGAACAGCGAGAAATAAAACTGCCGCACGCTACGAGGGCCCCTATAAAATTATAACCATCAGGGAGAATAATTTGTTTACCATTCGGGACGTAAAATACCCGTTCAGATCACGTACGGTACATCTCGAAGAACTTCGTGTACCCCGAGAAGTATCAGGTCTCGAGTCTGGCTGCGGCGCTCAACAAGAAACTCCACGTCGTTAAAAATCAGTAATTAGTTTTAATGTGTTTTGTACAATTTAGATAATTTTTTTTTGTTTTATATAATATTTTTTTTGCTTGTATAAATATGTGTAAACAGTTCTGTTATTCTTCAAGTTTCAGATAAATGCAAGTATTTTCTGTTATCATTTAAATTTAAAATATAGACCAGTTTTTCTTTTGTTTAAAGTATTAGAGTTCCTCCTTAAGAAGGAACTGGAGGGAGGAAGTTAGCATAATATAAAATATGTTTTAGTTTTAAGATATATTAACATGTGATCGATTATTGATATTGTTTGTTTTTGTTTGATAAGGTTAACCTGCAATAAAAAAGTTATAAAATCTCATTGCTAATATTGATTCAATCTTTCTCATACTAATAATCATAACTTATATATATATATATTCATAAAATTGCATTAAGAGCTATCGCTGTTGGATCTCTGTGTTCTAAATCGTATTTTCGAAAACCTTTTGAGAAGATTTTTAGCGATAACTTTTTTATCACAGGAAATCATGGAAAAGATGTCCAGTCACTTTCACTGGGAATTGTTTCATGTTAGTTTGTAAATTTACAAGATTTTCAGATTTTCAGTCTTTGAGATGTACTTAATTGTTTACTAATATTAAATGCACTCCCTCCCTCCCTCTCACCCTCTCTCCCTCTCCCTCTCCCTCTCCCTTTCCCTCTCCCTCTCTCCCTCTCACCCTCTCTCCCTCTCCCTCTCCCTCTCCCTCTCCCTCTCCCTCTCCCTTTCCCTCTCCCTCTTTCTCTCTCCCTCTCTCTCTCTCTCTCTCTACATATATATATATATATATATATATATATATATATATATATATATATATATATATATATATATATATATATCATATTTTATTTTCTCCGATCAATCTACTTCTTAGGATATGTATTTTATAAGACTTGTATAATGTTTACAATACTATTATTGTATTAATTTGAAAATATTAAGGTACAGATGTAAATCATTTATAGTAAATATTTATCTACTGTTTTATTATTATTTTTTTCATTACTACAATGGTTTGACAACAAAAGTAATTTATTGCTCATTTCAAATTTCATTTAGTTCTTTAATATATCTGTATAGCTAAGTAAATACTTCTGTTATTACTTATGTTTTAGTTATTCTTTTATTATAATATGCATTTAGGCCAGATATTATGTTAATTTTTACAATCAATTTTGTCCCAGAATAAAGTTGATTCTTCTATTCTATTATATATATTAAAAAACAAAATATATATAACTACTCTGTTCTATAGATTAACAGTAAAACTAATAAATAAGTTCAATCCTAAGCAAAAACCACATGCCTACTTTAAAAAAATAATAATTATGATTTAATTTAAGAAATCATTTGACATAATTTTTAATATCAAAATTAAAGGTTACATACTAATATTTGAACTTTTTTCATAAATTATATTAATAATGGTATGGCAGGGAGGGGGAGGGGGTGAGGAGAAGTTTTATTAACATAATCAGTAACAAGAACATCCAATTACTTCCATTGTTAATTTGATACATTAGATATTAGCCCTCAGCTTTTTGGTTAATATTTTGTATTATTGAACAGCGAAACATCTACAAAATTTAGAACTTTGTTTTTATATCCATGAATACAATAATATTTTTAACAATAACAGTAGGTTGAAAAATGGGTCTCTGATAATTTGATAGTTAATATTTATTATTATGATTAATTAAAGATATAAGAGAGAAACGAATATATGTTTATTGGACTAGTGTGTAGTTTAACCCCTTTAATATTTATTTATTTTAATTAGGTTTAAAATGTTATCTACACTAGTTGTCATATTTTTATTTATAATAGATCCTTCATGCGGCTCTCAGGAGCGATGGACTTTGTTGAAAAAAATAAGTTAACAAGCCAAAGGGAATTTCATGGAGTAGTGACGAGTAGAAATTTCGGTCCTTAAATTCCTTCTGCAACTTTGAGAAAAGTAATTGAAAAATCTGATTGCTTCAAAAAAATAATGTGCTGAAAGTACAAGATATAAGGAGACTGCATGGCGCAAATCGAGCTAACAAAACTTTGAGGGAGCTCATTTTTACGGGGTTATGAATTTTTGGCAAACATTTACAGACTGTGACAAGGAAAAAAAAAAAGAAAATTTAAATTGCAGTTAGGAAAAGATTATGAGGGACTTCAGCCAGAGAGTGAGCTTTCTAATGATGCTGATTATTAGGTAAAGGAAAATAATTAAATAAATTTTAATTCTTCCATACTAGTTTCCTTTTTCATAATATTATTGTTAGTTCTTTTATTAATTATTAGGAATTTTAATTTTCGCTATAAATTGAACTAAATTAAGGCTATAAAAGTTTTATTTGTGACAAATACGTGATTTTTATTTATTCTCAATGGATTTTTCCTCCTAGATCGGTGGGCAGTAGCAGGGAATAAATACTTTTACCTAGGCAAGGGACTCTCTTGTACTATAAAACGAAGCATCGGTTGTTCCGCAGAAGAGGAGGTATCCAAAATGTTCACTAAAATGCGTTTTATACTAGCTTTACCTAGAATATTACGTAGTATTATTAAATGAAATACGGTTTGGTTGTGCAACTGATCATTCTTCTAAAGAGGTTAGATAGACCAAAATAAGACTGATTAGTAGCCATTGTCCTGCACTTTAGTTCTTCTTCCGAATTGCGTACCATGGATTCCAATTACTTAACATTTTTAACAATCTCAGATCTGTAATTCATAACTGCGTAGTACGTTTACGAGTGAACTGGATTCTTCTTTCTCAAAATGAGGATAATTGCTTTATCCTCTTTAATCTGGAGAACCATTCTTCTATCTTCCATCTCAGGCGTCGTAAAAACTTCCTTAATGGATTACCATTTCTTTCCTGAACTGACGTCTGCATATGGCGTCACTTGTGTCATCTTATTAAAAAACGATCTACGGGACACAGGTCCAAGTCTTGATCACATTAAGGCTCAAATAATCACATTATTGAAATAATTAATATCGCAATGTAGAACGACAGTGGGGCCAGGGAATCCCCTTGTTAAAGTTCTAAGTTAATTGAGAATAAGTCTCGAAAATTTCCACCAAGTTTTTCCCTGGCAACTGATTCATTTATTGTACAAATTGTGTGTTGGGTTAGCTTGGATGGGATGCCTATTTCTCACATACCTCGGTATGTGAGAAATAGGCATCCATACTTCCATCCTGTTGACAATGAACTACTGGTTTATAAAGATAGCTAAATTAGCTGACCTTGCTAAATTCAACCTAGATAAACTAGCTAAATTCAATTACTCATTCATTTAAAAAGAAAGAATATATGCCCAGTACTTAAACGATCGACCCTAAATCCCTTTTCACGTATGAGATTAGGCGGTTATACAATACAATTGAGAACATTTTATATCCCGTATTCACTAAACTGATTATCCTGTAGTTGTTGGATTTAGTTGAATTGCTTCTCTTTTAAAAGATAGGTATAATTATATTATATTATAATTTGTTCTTCTAGTCTAGCTCATTCCGCAAGAAATTCCTGGAATACTGTGTGTTCCAGGCGCTTTGTTGTTTTTTAGTATACATAAAATTAATTGAATGTAAATGCTGCCAGGTAAAACCGACTAATCTCATTTTCTTCTTGATGGATGACCAAACTACCGATTCTGAGTAATGGTACATAATTCATGCTTACATAAAATATTTATACTGAGGAACACTGAAAGCTCTCCCCTCCCACTTTGTGAGAGGAAAGCAGGACTCATGGAGATCCCAGTGATTCACCCTCAACCAGAGATGCCCATAAGAGCACCACTGCCCTCAACAGCTTCAATGTAGGGACTGGGTTAGGTGCTATTGTTTATTCAAATAAGCTTATTACTTGAATAGCGAATCGGTCTTCTATGATTTTAAGAATAAGTAGACCCAACTCGAGCTAAATATAAAAATGATGAATAAGGATATTACGAAATTTGGACGATACAAGTAGGATATTGAGATCATGATGTAGGGTATTGTTTGTAACAAAAAAAAAAAAAAAAAAAAAAAAAAAAAACGGTATTGGTTATAAACAGATTTATGTACGTGTACGGTTTTTATTATTTGAGTAAAAGTACGTTTTATACAATTTTGAAAATTTTTGATGTAGAAATTCAGAAATGGACATTATATAAAATAACTCCCCAGAAAAGTGTGAAGATACTTCTGAAAAAAAATGTATAAGTAAGTATTAGTTTCTTTGAGTAATGCAAATGATTTCCAGTGTTTGTATAAACTAAGAGAGGCACCATACAATACTTAGTAGGTTGACTTAATAGTCTTTGAAGATAGACCCTCGGGCCGGGTCCTCTGCCTCTGTCTTGGACTATTGTTTTCCTCCCCGCTTTCCCTGTCTCTCATCTCC
Source organism: Nezara viridula (assembly GCA_928085145.1). NCBI lineage: Eukaryota > Metazoa > Arthropoda > Insecta > Hemiptera > Pentatomidae > Nezara > Nezara viridula. The sequence continues at coordinate 185,338,795 of OV725078.1, read as the reverse complement.
CAGGTCACCTCCCCCCCCCCTCAACATCCTTGTCAAATTGTCAAAATACTGTAATTAATCAAATGCCTATTTCGCGTCTATCGGATATTAGTTGCCACTGGTTATTATGTATAGAATTTAACATACGGCAAAGAAATCTATAATCGGAGGTGGAAGTTTGATTTAAGTAGATTTATGTAGATTGATTTATGTTTGATTTATTTATATAGATTGATTTATGTTTGATTTAAGTAGAATTATGTAGATTGATTTATGTAGATCCTAGGATCTCGATTTTTTGAGTGTCCAAATGAAGGTGATTTTTGTTATTATTTATAAAGGCGTCAACCACTAGGCTCATTACCACCTCGCGCCAATGGTCAAAATTCTAAATTTTTGAATACATTTTATCTGTTAGGAATTTATGAACTCAAAAAGCTTATCGATCATCTGTGCATTGTCAATTACAGCGGAACGAAAACTGTTAGGGATATCGAAAACAGCTCTTTCCGTCTCATTAGCTCTGCAATCTGTCAGGAAATGATTCACTGTGATTGGACATCCGCAGGTCTGACACTCGTTTTGAGATTGGCTGACAATGAGTTAACCATGGGTGAGGGGTGTTTGGTCTATTCGTAACCACTTCAGAAGGACCTCTCTTCGCCTAATGGAGGTGAATTTAGAATCTCTTTTGTAATTGATCTACTTATTTATTAAATTTTAATTTTTATCATTGTCTTATCTTTTTATCTATATTCATGGAAATGCATTGTATATCTGTGTGCGATTTATTATTGTATTTGTAGCATTCGAATACTTTTCTTTTTTCCAGAAAATATATGTGTTATATAATGGTAAATGTTTAATGTCGTATATTAGTGAAATTGTATATTACTAATGTTATGAACGGGATAAAAAAAAATAATATGTTTATACAATAATAGTATAATATAATTTAAGAGCTATGTCCATATGGATTGATCGGTATGCTGTGTAAATAGCAACATAATGTAGTAGGGCAGCACTACTTTAGTATTTCTCTCTCTAGAAATGCAATTTATGAAAATATATTATGTTTTTAATTTAATACAATCTAAGTTTTTTCAATTTTGAAAGTGCTGCGTTATAACGGAAGCTTTGTTGAAAATAAAAATGTACCGAAAAGTGTGAAATGGTTGCACAAGTTTTAAAAAACATATAAAATTTGTTATTTTTTTCCTTTTTTTAGATTTGTTGTAGATATGTCTAGCTTTCTTTTTTTTTTTTTTTTTTTTTTGATTTATCAGTAAAAAGAGTATTAATGTGAGACTAATAATAAGAATAATGACACTAAATTTCACAAGACATTTAAACCGGACAAAACATATATTGCTCGAAAAATATCGTATTCAGTGAATTCCAGTAGTCCTGGCCGAGGGAAATCAAATAATTTAAAGTATCGGTTCCCGTCCCGGAATCAGATTCCAATAAAACGGATAATTAAAATTTTACCTCATATTCATTATTTTTTAACCTGAAGATTTATATATATATTTTATTCATTTAATTGGTTGAGGCAATTATCTTTGAATATATGTAAAATTTAGATTGTTCAATATTTTGTGTAGGTTTTATAATTTACCTAATACGAAACTTTGTTTATGTTTGCCATTTGTTATTAATATTTAATAAAAGAATTTACCTTGCATTTCGGGAAAATTGTTGGCGTCTTTTTAAATACGGTGCTTTCTCGTCGGACAGGAAATACTATCTTCCTGACAATATTTAGTGTTAAAATCTCAGGGTGGCTTTCCGATTATTTTTAGTTAAAAAACTAAAAGTTATTATATTATTTTTTTCTAATTTATTTATTTTCTATCACTTAAATCATTGAGTGACAACCTGTAGGAGTTTACACTTATTGATGATACTTATTATAAAAACGTAATTATGTAATAAATTTCTCATTTTTAAGATGAGAATTACGAATTATACAGGCATTAATATTTTACAATTTTATATTCAACTATTTATTGATTTAAAATTCATAAACGCAATTCAATCGTAAGTAAGATTTTATTATTTCTTAATTATATTTACAACTGTATTAAATAAATACATTTAGTAAATTTGAACATAGGTATATAATGACGTGAAAACACTTGTTGAGTAACTACCCAATGGTAGCACTCTAATGATATGTCTATATTAGGAGATCACGGGGCCATCTTCTTATCAGACGCCTCGGAGGGTTATCAGGAATTGAAGAGGAAGCGAAGTTAGAAACGAGAGTGTTGGGATGACTCTGCAGTTTATTATGGAAATATAGGTATCTGGATTGGACCAGATCTGAAAGATAAGAAACATTAAGGTCATTATGGATGGTTTTATTTGTAACAAAGTAGGGAGCATTGAGGATTTTACGAAGGATTTTGGATTGTAAGGATTGGATACGAGAGGAATTCGATGGTTTAGTGGAGCCCCATAGCTCAACTCCGTAAGTCCAAATAGGCCTTATTATAGTCATGTATATGAGTTTTTGTAATTAATTGGAAGTTTAGAGCGTTTGTCTAGTAAGTGCTGAAGTAATCGGAAACGTCGAGCGGTTTCTTGTCGTTTCAGTCTGGTATGAAGTAAGATTTAAATGATTTTTTCCAATTTATCATAATGATCATGTCCATGTATAATAAAAATGAACGCTTAACGAAAAATCGCGGCTGAGAAAGTTTTATGAAAAGAACAAAACAAATCATTTCACGAATAGTTTGATGAATAATTGTGGAATTTATCGTTAATATATAAAATAAATGTATAATCACTTACATATTTCATATATATCCTAGTCTCTCACACACATCCGGATTACCACTGTCTGCATTAATCCGGGTATGGGAGAGTGAAGCTTATTGATTATTATATAATGTGTGGGATATTTTAGGTATTGGTACTGGTGGGGGGGGGGGGGCAGTAGTCCGGCAAGTGGGCCTATCGTGGTCCTTTTTGCCGACCCCTGACCAGTTTCCTTGAGGTTGCCGCCGCTTACTTACCAGAGTGGGAATGCCACGATCCATTTCCCGGGGCCGCAGGCTGGGATCAGCGGAAGGTTCCTTGGACATCGGCTCTAACTTACTCGGAAATTTCATTATTTTGCTCAAATTTTGTCTGTTAATGTTTTTGAGGGTATTGAATTTATAAAAAGCAAGATAGTAAAATATTTATTTTTATTTTTATCTTAGCAATATTTTTTCCGTTTAAAAATTATGTGAGTACATATGAAATATTACTGTTGTGCCACTATAATCTTTTAATATAAAATAAAATGATAGGATGAACTCATTAACAGATTAAGAGATTTTTAAATACGTCTCTGCTGTTATCAATCATCGACTAAATAGAACAATATGGACTAGAAAAGTTGAATCTGTCAACTGATAGTTGACTCAAAACTCAATTTTTTTTCTTTGACTATCAAAAGTAAAAAACATTTATTCAAATTTCAGCAATATTTTAAAACGTGATAAACAATACCTTTTTTCGTTTTGATTTATATAAAAGAAATATTCTATGAAAAAAATATTTTTGACGTTATTGCCCTAACTTATCAATTGCTATTTATATGAGTATTTCAAGTATAAATATTTCAGGTACAATAAATGGTGTTACGTTATACGCGGTAGGTACCAATAGATTGTTTTTAAAATTCATGTCTTGTAGTTTGTATTGTAAACATTACATTGTTCAGTTATTTTATAATTATTACTTATTTAATAACGACATATTATATTAAAATATAAATATATAAATTTACATGTAAGTAATAATATTTTTTTATTTTTTAAAACTTACCTATTATACTCGTGATGTGTTTCTAATTTGGCTGGTATAGACAATTAGATGATATTTAGTAAAATAGTGAGTCGATGATAACACGATAAATAGAAATTAATGGTAGTTACTCAAAATTCAACGTCCCCGTTAATCCTCCATATCTTCCGTGGTGGGCGGCTGGGGCAAGGTTTGAAAACTATCTAGGTTTTCGGGCAATTTTGGACTATTTGCGAAAGGAACTAAAATTGCTTGCAATTGTTTGAAATGTCCTAACAACTATGTTTATTTATAAAAACCGATGTTTGAACTGTCTTAGGATTCACCAAGAGTATCTTATTCTGTCCAGCAAATAACGTAAGGTTTGAACAAAAAATATAATAAATCTATGATATATGTTTGTCACTAATGCATTCGAACTTCCAAATTTTAACTTATATTTTTCTCCCAATTTCCAACTGTAGCCTTAGCTCGCCGTAGTGTGGACCTCCGAGAAATAAAAGGTAACCAACCTAGGTGGGAATCGAACCCACAACGTTCAAAACCGAGCACTATGGAACCCACTGCCCAACGTGCCATCTCGTCCTCTCATATTTTAGGTAAGAATTAATGCTACAATTAGATTGTTGGAAAGTCCAGTTTACATCATTTGAAACATAGGTGTTTTTAGGTGAAGGAATATCAAAGCACCCAATTTATTTCCACAACTTGACGTGAATCTCAACTTAATTCCTAATAATCCTCAACCTAATTTAATTTGACTTGGTCTTTTTCCAACAAGGAAGTTTTTCTGAAATGAGGTCTTCGTTGTATTGCAGGAGGACGTTAAAAAAATAAGCAAATATTTCATGATTTTTTTTTTTAATATAACTTAGTTTATCCGCTCAAAAGTCCTTTTTAAATGGTTTCAACAAAGACAAACTCTGCTTTCGTTTGAAATATATTTTTTTTAGTTTGGTTAGAAGCAATTAATAATTAATTAAATCAAATATTTTTTAGTTATCACTTTTTATTCATAAAAAAACGTGGCTTAGTTAAAAAAACACAAAAATGAAATAAAAATGTCCCACTTTTCTGAAAAATCGAACCATTGTATAAACGTTCTTGTAGCTCTTGTGGTCTGATCTCATACCTTTAAATATTTCACCCTTCTTGCGGGACAATCTGTATACGAATAAACATTTTTTAATTTTTAACTTATTTATTGACATATATTACAATCTGTTTCAAGGACATTTATAATAGTGTTCAGAGATCACATTCACACTCTATGTACAATAAATAAAATAAATTATACAGAAAAAATACATACAGAAAACATTTAACTACAAATAATTGATCATTTATGGAGCGGGATAGCTCAGTGGATGAGCACTGACTACCAGTTCAAGGTCCCGGGTTCGAATCCGGCTGATGACTAGTAATTTTCCATCAACAATGGGTCGACCCTGGAGCCTGGAGACCCTCTTGGGGCAAACCTTGCCTCTATAAAGCGGGCACTCTTAATTAAACAATTAATTAAGGGGAAAAAGATGTCGGTTGAGCGTGATATTGGACTGCCACCTCTCTGCATAATCATTAGCTTTGTAACAGTACTTCCTCACATCGTACAGAACCCAAGACCCTTCATGGGTTGTTCGTAGTACACAATTTTTTTTTTTTTAATTGATCCTTGAAACCAGGGATCTCCAAACTACGGCCCTCAAGTCTCCAAGCACTTCCAATTTGGCCCGCTAATGTTCCTTCGATTATATAGTAAAGTTTAAAAAAAATTGAAATTACCCATACAAGAGATTACTCAATAATTATTGTATGGCGTTTTCTCTTAGATAGCTCATTTCAAAACTGAAGTGTCATTTATAAAACAAGTAATTTTTTTTTCGACTCCAAGCCGTTGCCCACGGGACTTGAGTGGAGAACTCAATGTGGCCCGCGAACCAAAGCGTTTGCTTTTAAACGAAGCAGATCTATGAATAGAGATAATTGATAAAAGAACAAAAGCTACATAGATAAATAATCTAGCAATATGTATCGGTCCTTAAAAAGTAGAATAAGCAAGCAGAAAAGGAGCTTTTCCTTTACAAAGTTTTGGAATCATTTATTGGACCTTGGATCCCTGAATTCTCAGAAACCAACCTTGTTAGATCTGTAGAATGTTTTTCTAGAAACGCGTATGGTCGCATCGTCCCTTCATCTTTTGAAAAGATAAAAAATGTATCAGCTTATTTAGGAAAATGAAGACAGTATTATTATCAATATTAAATGATATTGGAGAAATATATAACGATATTTACAATTACCTTATAGTTTTTTTTAATTGATTATTTGTTTATTGATAAATATTACAATCTGTTTCAATGAAGGACATTTATAATAGAGTTCTGAGAGCACATTCACACCATTCCTTATGGAATTACAAGAAAGAACTCTTCAGTGAACGAATTTTATTCAAAACCATGAAGTGGATGACGAAGTTAAATGAAGCAGTAGTTTAGATTTAGGCGAGGACAGTTCTCTCGTTTCATTTTGTTCTCATAAGAGATGATTTCCCTCAGCATACTCGAAATAAGGTGAATATGTCAATAAAGACTGTTGACAAACTTGGTCTCACATTAATTAAGTATGAATTTGTAAATTAAGAATGATACTGTTTCAAAAGAATAGAATAATTTGGAAGTGATATCCAGGATCTAATTTTGAGAGAAGATCTTTTATATATATACTGAGTAAGTGGCCAAACTACAAAAAAGAAATAAGGACCTTAAAAAAGAAAAGTATTTCCCCTGAAGGTATGTCCGCTAGCGCTTTGCTTAGGAGATATTCACACCTATGGATTTTCGTTGTTATGAATTATTTACGTTGTATGAAGTAAATAGAACCTTTTTTTTTTCTGTTGCCCTTAATTGAGACAAAATGTATTTTGCTCAATATGAATATGAAAAAAAAAGAAGTTATTTGTTCTAACTACCTTGTTAATTAAATTTAAACATTAACATTCATATTAAATGTTGTTTAAAGTGAAGGTACGTTCGCAAACGCTTTGTTTAGGAGAAGGATTAGATAGAATACTAATATGGCCCTTTATCACTAACTGACACCACTGGATTTTTTTGTTTGGAGTGACACTATACAAAAAGTCTATGCAACTTCGGTCTATGGGACTTTATTCCTTATGAAAAATAAAAATTGAATCTTGTGAAACAATAAAACATATCCAGAGCCATTCTGCCACTGCTGCTGTTGAAGAAAGATACCGAGCCTGTCTTAATTCTTAAGGAAATCACTTTGAACAAAATTTAATATGAATTTAAAGTTGACGTTTAATTATTAAAGTAGTTGGTTTTTATTTATTTCATATAGCGTAAATAATTCATAGCAACAAAAATCTATAGCTGTGAATATGTCCCAAACAAAGCGTTTGCGGATATACCTTTAAAGATTTTTTTTTTCTTGTTTTGAGGTTCTTAGTTCATTTTTGCAGTTTGGTCACTTGACCCTGAACCCTCTGTATATATATATATATATATATATATATATATATATATATATATATATATATATATATATAGGGGCTAGGTAGCCGTGCGGGCTTAGGAGCTCATAATAGGTTATCAAAGTTTAGCAACGCCGAGCGTGGTTAGCACTTAGATTGTTGACGGCCCGATTTGGGTGACCGCCCACCAGGGAAAGCCACGCTGCCCGAGATCCCCATCCCGGGTATTTGAGGCCCGTCAGCCTACTGGAGTCATCTCAAACCGACTGGGGTAGGACTGATGACCCTACCCCCGTGTACTTAAATCGGGAATCGGGATGTGGTCTAGGAGACCACTCTGTATATATATCTTTTATTTTTTTAACCTACATCGAGTTTTATATTTAGGTTTCTATGTAATTATCTCCCATGCAATCATGCATTCTCTATTTTTATTTTTATTTCGGAATCAGAGCCTTAACGAACGTAGGCCGTAACCTTGACAAATGTTTAAGCAATATGTTCCATTGTGTTACTTTGTATACCGTACCTCCATGTCTCCAAAACAAAGCGTTTGTGGACATACCTTCAGGGGAAATTTTTTCTTATTTTGAGTTCCTTAGTTCATTTTTGCAGCTTGGCCACTTAACCCTGAAATAGCCTGTATATATGAAAAAAGAAGCTTTTGAGCTGAAGCCCCCAAAATTAAATCCTGGATCCGCTAGTCCTGGGGTATGCACGGTCCCGCTGACTAAAATAGTACATTGCACTAGTGTGCACCCTAAAATTTACTGTTATTGAATAACTGGTACGCTACTTTAAAAACGCGCCTTCTGAAGCTATTGTTATTGGAAATTATTATAAAGCCACCATTGCACGGAGTATCAGTGAAAACGTTTATTTAGATGAAGCAACGGATTTCTTGTTTTTGAGCGATTCAAACATCCTAATAGACTTGCGATAGATATCATTCCACTGTTTTTACTTTCACTTACGTATATATGTAATATATAGTAAGGGTAAGTATTGCGATCGTGAAAATTTTCGAATCGCAGTTTCCAACGGAATTGCATGTTTTGAGGTTCGTTGAGTCCAAATAACCAAGTGTCGCAAAATGGTCTGTGTTTGTGTGTGTGTGTGTTAACAGTCTAGCTCATAAACGAAAAGTAGTACGAAACTGATATTAAGTATTTAAGATAGGTATCTGCCTTAGATGTGACAGCAAGTTTTTCGTTAAAATCGGCTGACCGGAAGTGCCACTTTATATGAACGGTGAAACACATTTTTACGATTTTCCCCCAAAACGGCTCTAATTATTTTGGTTAAGCTCGGTGTCTCATTGTATATTTAAGTTGTCTTTAATACCATTTAGGTCTTATCCCCGTTGATGTCACTTTAAAGGGCTTAAATGCCCAATGTTCATATATGTCTTGCTCTAAAGTACCTTTAATATGGTTTATTTTTAAAAGTTAACCATTTTGCATTATTCAAAGTTACGAAAAAATGCTAAATATAACTTTTGAAAAAATTTGATAAGTTAATAAGGGAGAAAACAATAGAAATGCAGAAAAACCTGCTTGCTATAGACTGTAGCGCCTAAACGAATGTACCGATTTCAATGAAACTTCGCTAAAGTCATTTTCTCGACACCCTTTAAATTTATTTATATAACATACTTCAACGAAAAGAAGCTGGAAAAAAAGTTACTAGGAATGGTAAAATTAAATTCCGAATAACTCAAAAAGTGTATACTATTTTGTGTAGTTTATGGAATTTCCTAAAAAAAAAAAAAAAAATGCGTTAAAATCGGACAATTAGGAGGAAAGATATGGTCTCTAGTTTTTTTCCCCTGAAGAGGGGAAAATTTGTATAAATTTAAAATATACTTTTTTAATTGTTGATACTAAAAAAACCTTTTTTCTACAGATATTTAATAAAGTATCTTTCCTAAGAACATCTTTCATAAGAAATAAGTACCTAAATTTATACCTTTATTCTCAGTTCTATATTTCAACACTGCAATCATCTCCGGAATCAACTTACTCACTGTCTGCATAGATAACTTTTTCAACTAAAAATATCTCTAAAATGACGTTACTCAAAAATGTTGAAATTGGAGTTGGTCATTCTGTGGTTTATAAAAGCAGATGGAGTGGCTAGATTTTTATTGCCTACCGTCGACATATTAAATAGACATTTTGTAATTATAATGGTCTTAATGACTTGTTATCGTAAGCTTTAAGCTTTAGTTCAGTTTAAAATGCTCTTCAAAAATTTTATAATAGCCCAGCATTGCCAAATAATTTCTATTCAAAGTAGAGCGGTAAGTGAAAGTTGTGTGTTGCGCTCACTAGATTTTTTATTGATGCATTACTTATTCTACGAATCGTTCCGCCCAATACCGTCGAGTCGCCACTGCCTGTGCGAAAAAAGAAATGTTCAAAGATGATGGCGAATTAAAAAAAAATAAACTAAAAAAGAAAAAAAAAATGTAGTGGTGACAAAGAAAGATATTTTCACTAATGAGGTATTAGAGACAGCAACAGGTGGTGGGAGGGCCGGCGGGGGCTCAGTTGCTGGTTGGCGCTGCTCCTGGAAGCACGTCCCTCTCCCCAGTGAGTACCCGCCGTCATTATCCAACTCACACATTAAATACTCACATTACTCATATTAATATTTTTTATCTTCGAGGGGCATATACAGCATATATAAAACGCATACTCATTATAAAATATGTGATTCATATTCAAAAAAATATTTACTCCAAAGTTTTTTATTTTTTTCAAAATTAGTAAGTCATGATTAAAAAAAAAATACAGCATGCAAACATGTTTTTCTCTTCAAAAGGTTTGTACAGGGTGTTTAAAAAAACGTCTAAAATTTTTAAAAACATTTTAAACAAAATAATATCAATATTTTCTTTTTGATATAAGGATCAAACAGTAGCGGAACAAATTTTAAAATTGAAATATATTGTGGCTAAAGTAGATGTCATAAAATTAGATTTTAAATAGATCTTTGCACAATGCATATCACATAAATGACAATTTTATTAGTTGCTAAGGTTTATATTTTAAACAAATTAATTTTTACTTTTTTAGCAAAACCAAAAGTTTATATAAAAAAATATCCGTTATCAACTCATAAACAGTCTATAAATATATTTTTATCTACAAGATATAAATGCAGAATGAATAAAACATGCAATAATTTATATATATATTTTAAACAAAATAATAACAATATTTTCTTTAATATAAGGATCAAACAGTAGTGGAACAAATTTTAAAATTGAAATGTATTATGACAAAAGTAGATTTTAAATAGATCTTAGCACAATGCATATCACATAAATGACAATTTTATTAGTTGCTAAATTTTTTAATTTAGAAAAATTAATTTTTACTTTTTTAGCATAACCAAAAGTTTATATAAAAAAATATTCGTTATTAACTCATAAACAGTCTATAAATATATTTTTTCTACAAGATATAAATGCGGGATGAATAAAGCATGTAATAATTATAAAATACGTAATTTAAATCCATTTATAGAAAAAAATCTCTGTATTTTATTTAATACATAACTCAAATAGTAATATTTTCTCTAAGGTATATGTTGGTAAGCGACAAACATGAAAATTTCAAAATCATTGTCACTTCAAAGATGTTATATCATTTTTAAATTAGTAAATCATATTTCATAAAGAAAAACAGCCTATAAATATGTTTTCAATACAAGAAGTATATAAAGGATATATAAACCATTTAAAATTGTTTATCCATTTTAATAAAAAAATAATAATAAGGCTATTTTGTTAAATATATTTTTATGTAGTAGCGGAACAATTTTGAATATTGAAATGTATTGTGACAAAAGTAAATATTTTTAATATATATTTTGAATAGAACTTTGCACAATGCATATCATATAAATTACTGTTTCATTAGTTATCAAGACCTTTAATTTAAACAAACCAATTTTTACTTTTATAAAGTTTATAAACAAATCCGTTATTAACTTTTTGAATTTATGCATGTGATACATGGGTTATTTAAGTGTTTCATATTCAATGATTACTTAAATATATATATATTGCTTATAGTGTACAGATATTTCTTTCGCCATAAAAGCCATTACTAATAAATTAGAATACTTAGTATAGAAGTATGGCTGATAAATTGATTTTAAACTCAAAGAACAAAATGTCAATTAATTTTATATTTGAAAAACTCTACTCTATATTCTGTTTAGAAGTTAAATATAGATATAAAGCTTTACATTTAGAAATTAAATGCCCCTTAATATCATGAAGAGAAAAAATTAAGATCAGAATACAATTGACTAAAATCGTTGTATAATTTATAGCAGGGATATAAATTTAAATTTATAGAGTTGAATAAAATATATATTATTAAATGAGGAACAAAATTGATAAAAATATATGTATGTATAAAGAAAAAAGGTAAATGGAATTTATTATTTTTTTAGGGAATACAAATTTTTAAAAATTATATTTTAACTTTTTCCTATCGATGAGATTGATAAAATAGATTATAAAAAAATTTCAGAGAGTAATAATTTAATATGTGATATTATGTGTTTAATTAAAAAAAAGAGTTATGCTTATTTTGATGTGTCATGATTTAAAATGAATATTTTTTATGAATATATTAGCAATTAAAAGTAAAAAAATAAAATAAAAGAGGAATTGGTAGAAAAATGAAATCTACCCCTCCCGACTTTCCTGCTTTATGGGGATTTCAATGTGGATGAGTATTAGATATTAACTTTGAAATTTATTAAATATGCCTTTGTCCTGTTATGAAAGGAAAATACTAGTTGTTCTGTTAGATTAAAATTTATATCTCTTCGATTAGGTAACTGTAACATGATTAAAACGACCAATATCTGGATATATTTGAGAGCCAAAAAAAAAACAACACAGAAAATTAAAAAAATATATATATATTTGAAAAAAAATTGTCAGCCTAAAGTTTTTTTTTCAAATTAATAAATCATACAATATAAAGAAATAAAGCCGGTATAGAGGGTGTCCCGTAAATAGAGGGAAATTTTGATAGAAATGATATCAGGCCCCAAGACCTACAAAAAAATTAATATTAACAAAGGGCTAATTTTCTGTAGAAAAGTAGGAAAGCCAAGTTTTATGTTTTTTAAAAATAGACATGGTTTTTGTTGAATAGGAAGCGATAACTAAAGAAATATTTAATTTAAGTAATTAACAATTACTTCACTGTAAACTAGACAAAATTTACTTTAATTGAAACGAGAGTTTGTCATTATTAAAATCATTTAAAGAGGACATTTGAGCGGCTAAACTAAGCTAATTACGGTTTTTAAAAAAATCATATTCCCGATGTTTTTTTGTCATCATCAAATTATACTGCAGTTACTCACCTTTTTGAAAAACTACCTCTTTTAATAAGGTTCAAGTTTATATTAATTAAAATGAGGTTTATTAGGCAAAAACTTTAGATTCACCTCAAGTTGTGTAAAGAAATTATGTGATTTTCTACCCAGTCTCTTAAAAGTACCCGTGTTTTCAAATAAAATGACTACAATTAAATGTTTCAAAGTTTTTATTTCTTGTTTTCCCATGATCTGGGATGTATTCTAATGAAAGTAATTTCCTAAATATATATTTTATTTATAAAAATAATAAGATTAACTAATATATAAGATAAATTAAGTAAATATATAAGAGTAAAATAAATTGTTTTCCTCGATATTATAAATTTTATTATTAATACGTACTCTTAGAAAGTTTGAAGATTTAATGAAAAAATAACAGATTAAGGTTTAAGCGCAGGTATATATTTCACTGATATAAGATCTTTTAAAAAATAAAAAAATGTTTTTATTTAGAATATTATACAACGCTTCGGATTACACTAGCCATTTTCAAACATTCTAAATTAAAAACAACCGACAAAAAATATATAAAAGAACTATCAAAAAAACTACATAATACTCTTTGGTAGAGTAATTGATAATTTGTTTGAAATTCATATAAAATCTAGTTGTTTTTATTTTGTTTCTTTTTGTCACATTTTTTAACGCCGCCAAAACCGCATTTTCTTACTCTCTTTTTCTTTATTAGTTGTTTTATTGACAATTTTCAATTTCTTCTTCAAAAAATCAACGAATCAAAGAACATGTAGTTTTATTAGGAATTTTAGGAATATATATTTATATAATATATATTTAGTATACATCAAGATCACGGGCGGATCTACGGGGGGGGGGGGGGCTTTCGGGCTGAAGCCCCCCCCCCAAAATGGAAAAATATAACCATGTTTTATGGGAAAAGAAAATTAAAAAATACCTCTTAAAGTATTATTGTTCGTGTAATTACATTTAAAAGTATTTAAGGAATAACTTAAACACCATTTCATATAGGTAGTTAGTTTCTTTCTGTTTTTCCAAAGCAATTATCGTTATTTTTATGAAAAAAAAAGATTTCGGGCTGAAGCCCCCCCCCCAAAATTAAATCCTGGATCCGCTAGTGATCAAGATGTAAGAAAAAGTTCATATAAACAATGGACCAATTTTCAGTAGAAAAGTAGGAAATCCAAGTTCTGTGTTTTTTTAAGACAGTGATCTTTTTTGTTGGATAGGAAGAGATAGCTAAAGAAATATTTAATTTAAGTAATTAACAATTACATCAATGTAAACTAGACAATATTTACTTTAATTGAAATGAAAGTTTGTCATTATTAAAACCATTTAAAGAGGACATTTGAGCAGCTAAACTAAGCTAAGTTCGGCTTTTAAAAATAAATCATAAATTATTCGCGACTTTTTTTTTATCATCATGCAACTATAGTACAGTTACTCCACTTTTAGAAAAACTGCTTCTTTTAATAAGGTTTAAGATTATATTATTTAAATTTAGGTTTATTAGGCAAAAACTTGAGATTCACCTCAAGTTATGGAAAGAAATTATGTGATTTTCTATCCAGTTTCCTAAAAGTGTTAAAGGTGTTTTTAGCTAAAATTACTACAATTAACTGTTTCAAAGCTTTTATTTCTTGTTTTCCCATGATCTGGGATGTATTCTAACAAAAGTAATTTCCTAAATATATATTTTATTTATAAAAATACTAAGATTTAAAATAACGATTTTAAAAATATTTTTCGTGTAAGGCGGTTATGAAATTGTGTTTCTTTATATTTCTTCCAGATCTCTGTCATAAGAGTTGATCCGTATTAATAAGTGATAACCTTAATGTTTCTAGCCCTAATATTTAAGGTTATATGAAGATAATTGAAGTAATTAGTAGGATTCATTACTTTAAACGTCAATTAGGAATAGCAACATTATGTTAGTCACAGATATATGTGGATCAATTCCTATACCAGAGATCTGGAAGAAAAGCACAATTTCATAACCGCCTTACACGAAAAATATTTTTAAAATCGTTATTTTAAATCTTATTATTTTTATAAATAAAATATATATTTAGGAAATTACTTTCGTTAGAATACATTCCAGATCATGGGAACACAAGAAATAAAAGCTTTGAAACAGTTAATTGTTGTAATTTTAGCTAAAAACACCTTTAACACTTTTAGGAAACTGGATAGAAAATCATATCATTTCTTTCCATAACTTGAGGTGAAGTTTTTGCCTAATAAACCTAAATTTAAATAATATAATCTTAAACCTTATTAAAAGAAGCAGTTTTTCTAAAAGTGGAGTAACTGTACTATAGTTGCATGATGATAAAAAAAAAAGTCGCGAATAATTTATGATTTATTTTTAAAAGCCGAACTTAGCTTAGTTTAGCTGCTCAAATGTCCTCTTTAAATGGTTTTAATAATGACAAACTTTCATTTCAATTAAAGTAAATGTTGTCTAGTTTACATTGATGTAATTGTTAATTACTTAAATTAAATATTTCTTTAGCTATCTCTTCCTATCCAACAAAAAAGATCACTGTCTTAAAAAAACACACAACTTGGATTTCCTACTTTTCTACTGAAAATTGGTCCATTGTTTATATGAACTTTTTCTTACATCTTGATGTATACTAAATATATATTATATAAATATATATTCCTAAAATTCCTAATAAAACTATATGTTCTTTGATTCGTTGATTTTTTGAAGAAGAAATTGAAAATTGTCAATAAAACAACTAATAAAGAAAAAGAGAGTAAGAAAATGCGGTTTTGCCGGCTTTAAAAAATGTGACAAAAAGAAACAAAATAAAAACAACTAGATTTTATATGAATTTCAAACAAATTATCAATTACTCTACCAAAGAGTATTATGTAGTTTTTTTGATAGTTCTTTTATATATTTTTTGTCGGTTGTTTTTAATTTAGAATGTTTGAAAATGGCTAGTGTAATCCGAAGCGTTGTATAATATTCTAAATAAAAACATTTTTTTTTTTTTTAAAAGATCTTATATCAGTGAAATATATTCCTGCGCTTAAACCTTAATCTGTTATTTTTTCATTAAATCTTCAAACTTTCTAAGGGTACGTATTAATAATAAAATTTATAATATCGAGGAAAACAATTTTTTTTACTCTTATATATTTACTTAATTGCTTTAATTCATTCAAAAATTTAACGACGTTTCGTCTAAATAATTATATGGCATTATCATATAATCCATATAATCTTAGTTTTACAACCCTGACTGATCATTATACATTCCAAATATTATGTTTTATTCATTTTTAAACTACTCATTTTTTGTTTAAATTATCATTTTTGGATGACAGGAAATGCTATATACAAGGTATAATTTCTAAGGCACAGTTTTATAATTTTTAATAGAAAAATTATTTTTCAGCACCATGACGCAATAAATGATTAAAATACAATGCTTGAAAGTATAAGGCAAGGGCATAGTTATAGTTTATTATAATATCATTATGTTTATAAAAAATAAAATATTATTATTCTTTGGATCACAATACGTATAAGAAAATGGTATTAAAATGGGGATAGAAAGCATCTTTAATTTGATAGCTTATTATTAACAAAAATCCACGCAAAATATACATTTTAAACTTTTTAAAAGAAAACTTATTTATCAGTACTTAAGCGTGAACGATATTTTTAGATTTTTATTTATTTCTATCTGTGGCGTAGGTTTTCTTTGCAGCCTGGTCTTGATAAAACAACGTATAGTTGTCCGTGGGAAAAACAATCTCATAAGTCGACTTCAATACGGTTAAAAGTTTGTTCCTGCTTGTAGCGATTTACTTATAGTGGGCCGGGGTGCCCAAAAGGGAGTTTCATGGCACAACTTGCGCCATTAAAGTTTTTGAGGGAGTTTTGAATTTTTGAGGGAAGGGGGAGGCACTTTTCGACGGGGTAGAATTTTTGCAATGAAAAGTTATAATCAGGGGATAATGTAAAAACATAGACGAGACCACAGCAAGTGCGATTGTATATGTTCTACATACTTTTTCATTTTTCTTTCGCTTGCACTGTTTTTAAGAACAGGAGAGCAATAAAATTTCGTGAAAGGGAGGGGAGAGAAATTTATGCGCCATCGACCTAGGGTTGATGGGCAACCCTGATGTGAGTGAAAACGGTATTAACAATTCCTAATCCGTTTCTGTGGATCATAGCGTGATGTCACTGATCTTTAAGCTTGCTTCAATGAATGTTATCTATCCACCAAAAATATTTTCTGTATGGTACTACGGAAATTACCGCGTTCAACTAAATTAATTCTCCACCATTGTATGTAAGCCTCACCTCAACATATCACGTATGATAAATATATATTGTATTATATTTAATATTAAATTATATTTGAAACAGATATTTTATTTCATTTTTGAATTATGTATTAGTTATTTCAATTATATATGTATATCACCGACAATACAATATATTTGAATTATTAATGAATATATTAAAAAATTACATAAGCTAAGGGTAATGCGATCAGATAAAATTCATATAATAATGCTGACATCGTGAATTGGCTTGTATTACAGTTATTCACAAATGCAAATATAATGCTAGTTAAAATTAGGTACTATTTCAATATTCACCAAGCTAATTTTTTTTCCTTTAAATCTTAAATTAATTTTTAATACCATTCAATAATTAATAAATATTCAAACACTTTTGGAATTATAGTCTTTTATTATTACGTAGATACATTTTTTTATTACTTTGGGAATTTATTATTTTTCAAATGTTTGATTAAAAAAAAAAAAATTAATTGTTATTTTCTAGTTCCAAGATTTATCTTTTTTTTTAAATAACGATTTATTTTGTGATTATTAATAATATTAATAACATTATTAAATACCAAACAAAAATTTAATTAAAATTTCAAAAATAGAATATTGAAATGAATAAATAATTTCATTACATTAAGTCATTTAAATAGTTTCTACTTAATAATATAAAAAAAACTATTATAAATTAATGCTTTTAAGATTTCTTTGTAGTTTCTTTTTTAAATTAACCTATATTACACGTGTAAATTTTAAAGTGAATTTGAAATTCACTTCATTCATATGTGCAGACCACTAGTGGATCCAGGATTTAATTTTGAGGGGAAGCTTCATCCCGAAAGGTTCTTTATATATATATATATATATATATATATATATATATATATATATATATATATATATATATATATATATACCTACCTACTACCTACATAAAATGGTGTTTAAGTGATTCTTGAAGTCCTATTTATTGTTATTACACGAACAATAATACTTTAAGGGATATTTTTTAAAAAATGGTTTCATTTTACCATTTTTGGGGGTAGAGGCTTCAGCTCGAAAGTTCCCCTCCCCCGTAGATCCACCTGTGGTTCGTATTGATGTAATAAAAACAAATGTAAATAATCTGTAGCTATGCACAAAAAAAAAAAAAAAAATATGAAATAGTTTCATTTCTGTGTATAGAATAATTATGGCACATGACTCTAAAATTCATTCATAGAAAATACGTGTATATGGTCGGTTTCCTAACAAATGAGCGAATACACATGTAATTCACTACTTTCAAAAGAATAAATTAGACAATCCGTTATATAATACTATTTATGTCATAACTCCAAAAAAAAATAATAATAATCTGTAGCCTATTTGTTGAACCCTTTTCTGAGAAAATCGACCGAAATGCGAATTATTAATTCTTTACTTTATGATCTTAATAGAATTATAGATAATTAATTAATCATATAAAATTGAACTGATGTATATCCGAAGGAAACAATAAAAAAATTAAATTCTCTACATGTTGTATTATATAACACAATAAACTTCACATTGATTCTCACTAATGAAATAGTAAAATATAATTATAATGTGAATTTTCGTTCACCATTATTTACAACTTTTAAAAAAAATAAATAAAGGAGACTTATATAAAAAATAAAAAAATATTTTACTTTTAAGAGAGAAATATGAGAAAAAAGTTTTAGACTATGATATATATATATATATATGATATAAGAAACAAGGAAGATTATAAAACTTTCAAAATAAGGTCATGAGAACTGAAATTTATGCCCATTGGTTTGTAAGAAACAGTTAACTACATCAGAAACTTTAATTAGGAACAATAAACGAATTTATTAAAAAACGCTTGGCAAAATTTCATTCCCACCAGCTGTTAAAGGTGTCAGTAGATTTTGACATAGGAATTCCAATATCATCCCTTAGACTGAACACCAGACTTATGCGAGACATTCTAATGTGAATTCTATTACATTATTATTATTATTATTATTATTATTATTATCTACAAACTTGAAACAAAAGTCCACAGTTATAAATAAACTTTCGTTTAATATTTACAGGGGTATCTTTTGTATGAGAAAATATCTCCACTTCAACAACTGTTAAAAGTTTTATTTATTGTTAAAAAAACTCATGTATGGCTAAATAAGCCGATCTTGAAATAAAGCTATATATATATATATATATATTTAACGTTCTATATTTAAAGTAGCATTTAAAATAAAAAGTTGAAGTATCGTTGGCCGGCAGAGTTATGTTCCTTTAGTGAAAAGTAAGCGGAAATAACGAGATAAAGCTTTCAATAAAATATGTTGGCTCATGTTTGTTTTAAACTTCAATGAAATATATCCTCGAGAATTATTTAACTTATTAATAGGCCAACAGATCCATATTTCATGAAACTAATAAATAATTAAAAGAAAAAGGAGAAATCTTCCTCTTTATTTTTTAAAATTTATTAAAATTTTATCGTAACACTTTCAACGTTTTTGAGTTCTGTCACATAATATGATATATAAAAAAAAACTTCACATTTTAATTAAGTATTAATAGCTGAGAGCGTCTTCCAATTTAATAAAAGTATTATGCCTAGAAGGAGGTTTCATCAAAATTTTTGAGGTGTCACATTTTGAATTTTTGAGGACATATTTCGACAGGTTTACGAATTTTCGAAACAAGTGAATTATGATTGCCACTGATGCCTCATCCCAATACTTACATTGGTATTAAAAAAAAAAAAAGGAAAGAAAGATACACAAAGGGCATTCCAGTTTGAACCTTGTTAATTTACAAAATTCGGATTTAGATTATTTTGTATCCATATCGTTGATTGTATTTCGGAATATAAATTTATGCTTTAATAAATTTATGTGAAATCCCTAAACTGCTAAATTAAAAAAATAATAATAAGAATTCGACTATATCGATTCCAAATCAATAAAATCAATAGATTTTTCCTCCTAAACCTACAATCGTTTATGAACTAAACTATACAAAATAAAAATATGGTACTTTAGTAGCCCAGTCAAATTATCACAAACAAAACGGGTCTAGATTGAAAAAAATCGGGTAATACTAATTTCTCTTATATAATGTTAGCTGTGCAGTGACTATAAAAATTCCAAGTTTCCGCCCTTGAAAGCCTTGCGTTCGCTGCAGTGCTCCAAAAACCAATGAAATTTCGACCTTTTTTTGGTTTACGCTAAATATCTCCTTTTTATAGCAACATCGATAAAAAATGGTTATCTTCAATCTTAAACAGCTTAAAATTATCTAACATTTTATACAGAATATTTTTTTCTAATTCCAACAAGAAGCACACTATCAAGCTTTCAAAATCGATAAAGTTTTGAAAAAAAAAATTGACAATTAAATTACTGTATTAATATTTGTCCGTTAATAAAATCATTATAACATATTATAACTGCACATGTTATATTTCAAAGCGTTTTCCGTTTTTAACAAAAGAAGCTTGATTTTTAACTTTATTTTGAATGACTTGAAAAACTTTAGGTTACTGGTGTTTTTCATTACCCTGTAGATTATTCCAATATTTCTTCTTGTTTTACTATTCTCTAACTATCTAGCTTTGACAAAAGGCCATTAGGGCGAAATTAAGCAAAATGCTGAAACACAATGATTGAAAAACTAACTGAAGTCAAAGACTATGTTTGAAGTCAGTTTGGGAAAGTGCGGCCACTTTTTATTTTCGCGAAAATTTCCTTTTATTCATAAAATCATAACAAGGAACGCAAATATATGCAATTTATAGGGATGTGCGGGGATGGTACACAGTAGTGGGGTCTGGTCCACCCTGTAACAAACATTTCAAAACACCTCCCGACTACCGTCTACGGCTCAGTCAATGGCTCATTATCTTCAAGAAAATCCTCCAAATTCTCTGAACGAGGTTCAAAACGGATTTATATAATTCTTCCGTTAAAAACTGAATGAGCACTATTGTGAAGAAATCGAAATGGGTAAATATTGAAATCTCAATTGTTCGCTTCCTATAGAGTTTAGAAAAAAACTTAGTTGTAAAAATGTCAGATAACTTTAAGGTGTTTAAAATTGAATATAACTATTTTTTATCAATGTTGCTCTAAAAAGGAGATATTTAGCGTAAACAAAAAAAAAGTTCGAAGTTTCAATGGTTTTTGGATCACTGCAGCGAACCCACAAGCCTTTCAAGTGCAGAATCTTAGAGTTTTCATATTCACTACCTAACTAACAATATAAAAAAGAAAGTTGAATTACCCGACCTTTTGCGCGGTAACATGTCTAATTTGACTGGGCTATAGGCATTTTTATATAGAAAGTTGTTTCAACTTTAGTTAAAAGTTTCATGTTTTAATTTATTAATAACAAAATGATCTTTACCAGTATCGTTTACCACTTTTATTGCAAGGAAATATTTACTAACAATTAGTTTAATAATAAAGTCTTGTTAGGAATTCCTAGGATATTTTTTAATTAATGCATGATAACAGAAGTCTTTTTATTAAAAGTGAAATAATTAGTATTTACAATGTAATTGTTCTGAAAATAGGGAAATTGTTCCTTGAAACGTCAAAATGAATTTTTTTTTTAAAAAAGGAGCAAAGAATTTCAGAGGAAATGTAATTTTCTAACTGACTTATATATATTTAAACTCCGTCTTATTTTCTAAAAATTAATAAATTTCGTTTCAATTTCATTAATCTTAATTAAAACCTAGGAAACGCATCCAATCCTTTCAGTCCAAAGTCCTGCGAACAATAGTGGATGCTCCGTTCAATGTAACCAACAAAACCCAACATCATGCCCTTAATATCCCATTTTTCATTGACCTTATCTCTGATAAATTTTCCAAACTCCATCTGAACCTTATACGGCAGTGGCCAAGAGTTCTTTTGTAGTATATATCTTGGAGTTCTGGCAATGGCCAGATTCTCCACTCAAGAAATGAGTGTATGTGGCTAAAGCGCTCTCGCTCAAACTCCACTGGCTTTAGCACCAGTGACGCGGTTGAGATTGTAGTGCAGGGATCTCTTGGAGTCCTGCTTTTCCTTCTATAGTTGGAGCGAGAAGCCTGGCTTTGGGTTCCCTACCTGATTGTATATGTTGTATATAGGTATGACTGTGTTTTTTAATTTACTTATCTTTAGGTTATTTAATTTTTTTATAGTACATAATTTTTTTACTATTATTTTACTTTTGTTAATTATATGTTTTCTGTATATGTTGTGTGAATGTGTTCATATATCATTATAATTGTTGTCCAAGTGACAGATTATTGTATTTAAAAAAAAAAACTTAGGATTAGAAAATTAAAAAAAAATGTTGAGCATAGACCTTTATATTTTACCTCTGGAAGAAAAATATAGTTCAGATTTGAATGTGGTATTATCGTCAAATAATATAGAATTTGGTTCCAATTTCAGAGAATTAATAACTACGTTATAATGGTAGAGATGGCTTCTGTTGCTGTGTAACAATTGTGTTATTCACTAATATTTTCTTTCAGGCTAAACGAATTTAATTATTTCGGAACTGAATTTGAGTGAATTAAGAAGTTTGTTTCCATGACCCGAGAAGCAGATGGGCGATTTAATTTTTGACATCGATCAACCCGTGTAATATTTAATATTCCAAGAATTTTCCTCAGTTTAATAAACTTTTTTCTTCAATTCTCCCCCTACCTCGCTTGTCGGGGTATTGGCTTTCGGTAGCACGGTATAAAAGAATCTACATATGCTCCCAATAAAATCTCATTATATTTTATTTATTTATTTATTTTATGTCATTTTACTTCAATCATGAAATTTTAATTTCGAAACTTTTTTGATGAATTATACTACATTAAGAAGGATAAACAAAGTTGCTTATTAGGTTTTGAATTTTTATTTTTCATATAAGTGTAATGTTTCTAATACCTTTTATTGCTCCAAATATCCAACTATTGTCTCTCTCTCTCTCTCTCTCTCTCTCTCTATATATATATATATATATATATATATATATATATATATATATATATATAAATATATATAAACACTTTTTTCATGAAAAAAAAATCAACTTTTCCCCTTAATTTATGAAACCAATGAGCCCGCATTACCGTGCGGTCATGCGGTATAATAGATACTGTTATTGAAGGCGCAGACTAACAGCGTAAGGTGGTCATAAACGATCACTTCATTCCAAGCGCTCTGCACTAAATGGAACGTGGAACGACTCAAGTTTGATATCCAGGGTAGATTTTTTGGTGTGATGTGGAGCGGATGGAAACACCGCGCCATGAAAAATTGCAATCAATCCAACCTATCGTGAGTGTACAAACTGAAGGTAGAGCGATGGACTTCACAGTTTGTAGGTGATATAATAATAACAAATTTTAGTAAATACAGTATCGTGAAACTTTATGAAATTGGTTGATTAAAATATATTACAAAATTATTAATATGAATTACATTTATATATATATATATATATTATTTTCTGCAATTATAATGCACTGTTACACTAACTGTATTATGGATAAGGCTGAACATATTTTTGAAGATTTTTATATACGAAGGAAAATTTATGGTTTTATAGATAAAATTGTAACATTTTTCCTTGACACGTGCTTAAATTTAGTAGCTGAAGTAAAAACCCTGTTATAGTCAAACCCTCTTCGGCTGTGTTACCTTTCCTTCCTTCCAAGTATGCTAGTCGATGACATCTTCTAGATGCTTTTCTTTTCTGTCCTGATGATTCCTGATCTTCGGCAAACTATTGCACCTTTGCTTGAACTGGAAAGTTTAAGGACGAAATTACATGAAATGTATTTAGAAATATTTCTAGCAACATTTCCTGTAATCAAGCTTGTTTTAGGAATAGGTGTCTTAACTGAAATCTGTACTAAAGATCTCAAAAAAAGAAAAACAAATTTCTATTAAGGTACAAATGTCCGTTATAGCTTTGTTTAGGAGATCTCACGTGTAAAATGTTCATTGTTATGAATTATTAATATCGTAATAAATTAATTAATTTGAGTTTAAACTTCTTTATTAATGAAAAATAACCACCAACATTCATATTAAATGTGATTATCTTGAGGATTCTTACATTTTGAGTATTAAAACAGGCTCGGTATGCTTCTTCCACAGTAGCAGTAACCGAACGGCATATGTGTCATTGTTTGACAAGTTTCATTTACCCTTTTTCGTAAAGAACAAAGGCCATTGGCCGAGTTTGCATTTTTTTTGTTTAATGTTACCCAAAATAAAAATATTCAATGCTGTGAACTCGACATATTCAATATTAGTATAAATGCAACACATAGTTATGAGCACTATGTGAAAACGTAAAAAAATATTAAAGTTATTGAGAGTTTTCAGTGCTAATTCTAAACATTATTATTTCTTACATTGCTAATAGTTTATTTACTGTTAGGGAAAGAAGGTTATTTTAGTTTTTTTTTGTCTTATCTATTTAATATCTCCTAAACAACGCGTTAGCGGGCATACCTTCATAGAAATTGTTTTTCTTTTTTCGGGATTCTTAAATCAAATTTTCTGTTAGGACACTTTACCCCTGAGACACCCCGTATAAGCGGTGAAGAAATTGTTAAAGACATGAATCAATCAACAAATATGATATATCAAATGTGTTCTTTATTTCCAAAGTGAACCCTAATCATCTCTGAAAAGGCTAAAAACTATATTTTATATTCCATTTTCAATGTCAAAACTCTGTGACTGTAACGCTCTTACTCAGCATCCGCTGGCTTTTAATACCAGTGAAGTGGTAGAGAGAGAAGCGCAGGGATCTCTTAAAGGCTCGCTTTTCCCTCGACAGTTGGGGGAACAAGGCTGGTTCAGAGTTCCCCTGGCTGATTGTAAATAGTGTATGCAGGTATACCTGCATCTAAGACATTTTTTTTTAAAGTAAATTTTATTTATTTATTTTTTTAAATTATTATTATTACTATTTTCATCTTCTTTCATTATGATATTTTATTTCGTTTTTATTTAGCTTTATATTATATTGTTATTGCTTTATTTATTTATGATTCTGTAAATATTGTGTGAATGCGCTCTCTGAACTCCTCAATGATAAGTTTCCTTAATTGAAACAGATTGTAATATTTCTTGATAAACAAGTTAAAAACTAAAAAAAGAAAAATCAAAACCAATATTAAAATTTAAAAAATCAATCAAGTAATTCATTATTTTTAACAGATATATCCGAAAATCATTTCGTATTTTAATAGTAATACCCCCCTCTTTTTTTTTAGGTTTAAGAAATGCAAGTATCATTGCATCAGATTTATTGGGTGTTCTTACTAATCAATCGATGCTTATCTCGATTTATAAAAAAAAATCTATTAGGTTTTATTTCGGAAATAAGCGACTTAAATATACTTATAAATGAAGTATTTTAATATTTTCAAGAAGTTCAACGGTATTGTGATCTAGGAGTGACCTTGGAGAAAATCATTTTCATGGAAATTACATATCGGAACACCATTGTCCAAATTGTTTGGAAATGTAACTTAATAAAAGAATTTTCCGGTTCTACTTTCGGTTACAATAGATTTTCCTTGCTGTGGTTATATTGTTGTCTAATAAGACCGATGATTGATTATGGATGCGAAGTTTATGGGGACCCCTCTACGAAAATATTAAGCAAGCTCGACCCAGCACAGCATTCCATAATCTGTAGGGCAACCGGAGCCTTATTTACAGTCTGCTCTGGGAGGCTGACTAGAGGCCGCAAGAACGACGCAGAGACTATCATCTGTTTAGGCCACTAAAAAAACGTCTATGGACTTTTTTGATTTCCCACAGTACATACTACCTATTATACATTCAAACTATCCACCGATTTCCGATTCCTACTCACTAGTTATTAAAAACGACAACAAACCCATTACCATCTTGGACAAAAATAAAGCAAATTTTGATTTCTCGTTAAAAAAAAGCCACAACTAGCCGATCAATAGGTCTACGACAATTCCTCTTGACTCTCCTAAATTGTTACAAAGATTTCACCTGCATTTACGCTGATCGATCAAAAAGAATTGGAATGTTTGATAGTACTGCCCATCTCCAACTAATCCTGTCTTCTACTCTGAGCTCTTTGCCGTCTATTTATCCCTAACCATGATCATAAATGATGAAATTAATAGTAATTATAATTTCAGTTGCAATTCTATTAGTGTATTAATTCCGAGTGATTCTTATTCACCCCTCAAGTTAATCTATCACCCAACTTGTTCGAAAAACTAACAAAAATATTAAATTTCCCTGGATTCCATGTAGGTATAATGGGAAATAAACTTGTAGATATTGTAGAAAAAGATTGCCATGCCCCTTATTTCCAGTACTTAAAATTAACACAGTGCTGAACGACTATAATAAATCAGTACAGAACTTATGTAAAGAAACTTGGTGTCACTCTAGGACCAATTTTCCCAACACGAATAAAATGAACATCATTCATGATGATACTAGTCCACTTCCACAGATAAAAGGAAAGGGCAAGGATAAAACTATTGCAACACGCCTGAGCACTAACGGATCCAGGATTTAATTTGGGGAGGAGGCTTTAGCCCAAAACATTTTTTTTTTAATATACGGCTGTTTCGTAATTTCACGGAACTATTTTAGATATGTGTTCACTAACACAAAATAAACAAAAAAAGGTCATATATCTCAAACTCATTTATTGAACAGATATCAAAGGTATCTTAATCTTAGTACAGCACCAGGATGGTGCTTGATAATTACTGCGGCTTCCATGATCCGATTTCTTAGATCTTCTTGCGTGTCAACTGCCGCAGAATAAACCATAGACTTCATCCAGCCCCACACAAAATAATCTAATGATGGTAAATATGGAAATCATAATGGCCATTTAACAGGTCCATTTCGACCAATCCATCGGTCTCCATAAGTTGCATTTAAATAATCAGTGACACTATTAGAAAAGTGAGCTGGAGCACCGTCATATATAAACCACAGCCTTTGCCTAATGCCTAGCGAAATATCTTCTAGGGTTTCATGGAGATTATTTTGCAAAAAATGCAAGTAAGATATACCTGACAGCCGTGGTGGCAAAAAGAAGGGGCCGTTGATGTTGTAGCTTAGAAGACCACACCAGACATTTAAAGAAAATGTATGTTGGTAACGTCGAATAGTAGTCGTATGAGGGTTTTCTTCGGCCCAAGTATAGGTATTTCGAAAATCAAGAATCCAGTTTCTTGTAATGTAAGATTCACCAGTAACCAAAATGCAGTTCAGGAAGTTAGGATATCGTGTGCATTGTCGAATTAACCACTGGGAGAAATTTATGCGCTTGTAATAATCTCGTGGTAACTAATCTTGCCTACTCGATAGTTGAATTAGATACAATTGTTGTTCGCGTAAACTTCGCCATACGCTGGCAGAGGAAACATCAAAACGACGTAACAATCTTCTGGTACTAGTAGCAGGAGAAAACTGAACAGCTTCAGCCCGAGTATAAGGAATTCTTTACCAAGATGTCGCAGCTGCAACATACTTTTAATAAAACAACATTTCCTAGTACACTGTCCGAGATTGGATCGATCAAGAACCTCGTATCGCCTCCTCGTATCGGGGGTATCGACAAGCACTAAAATCGGGAAAAATGAAAAATTAATTCCGATTTCTTAAACAACACAATTACTATAGACATATACTAACAACACAATCTCTCCTGAAACAACACAATCTTTTATAGATTTTTTTTTTATTGAATATGTAATTGAAATGCATAATGAATATGAAACTAAATAAGGTGTCTCTAGCCTATGCAGTTGTACATGGCATCCAAAATCAACAAAATAAATATCAGTATTGTTCAATAAATGTTCATTAGTGCTTAATGCCTTAATGATATGACATATATTATATTTTTCTATAATATCTAGGTTAAAACTTTGATTAATAGTAAGTATAAAGTTCTTAAACAGTAAATAGTATTAATACTAAATACTGTTAAAAGGGGGGAGGACGAATTAATTAATACTGTTTGTTATTATTCTATATAGATTTATTTTAAATATATTTTTTCTGTAGTCACAATACATAAAAAATCCCTTGATGCAATCGCGATGCTGAAAATACTGTGAGGTTGTTATGTTTTTTGAACAATCGAAAGATGACAATAGATGTCAACCCACATTTGATCTAATTATCGACGTAGACTAATGGGCGTTGAAATTCGTTGGTGGTCATCAGTACCTACTGAATTCAGTCTTGATAGGTAACATGAATAATTTGAGGAGTGTAATTCGAGCAATATGCAGTCATGAATAACAGGATATTGAGCCTAATTAACCCTTTGTATACATTATCCATGTTATAGTAGTTGCCAATATCGATAGCTTCAATAAACGGATTTGGATATAGATTTAGTCTTAATCGAAATCATAAGCAGTGGAAATTGAACGTTAATTTTGATTTAATAATTATATAATAAATGAATATAAGTGTACTTTTTTTTTTTAATGAATCACAATGACACTACACATGGGCTAGGGTTTTAATATATACAAAATATTTAACCTCCCTATATAACCTTTGGTCTTGAAATAGTACTTACTTAGTACAAAACCCTTCACGGATTGTATTTTTTAAAAAATCTGATGATGAAGTACAGTTTTTTTATAACATTTATATTAACTTTAAACTTTTTTATTTAAAAATTTTCTGCTATATAACCGTTATATGACGAATACATCAGCCCTCTCCCCCACCCAATTCTATACCATACCACTCTTATTTCTTGTTGCTATACCGTAACTATTGGTAATTGTTGAGCTATTATTTATATTTTATTTTCATGCTTAAAAGACCTGTTACTCCATATACATTATTCATATTTTCTTTAGTTACCAATTTTCAATTATTTTTTATTAAAAAAAAAATCATCTTTTTTATTTTACTCTTGTTGTTTTAGACATACTTTTTATTTATTTTTAGTAACCATGCAGTTAATTTATTTTTATTGTTTACATACTTATTTATTTTTATTTTTTACCTACTACTATGTTGTAGTGTTTATATCATGGCTTAATATATAATTTTAATTTAATTTTAATCATCTTAGCTATCCTCCTCGATTATTTTTTTTTCTGGGTTATTTCGGAACTAGAACTTTTTCCTTTGCAGATTTTCAAATAAAAGGTTTGTAGAACTTTTATTTTTAAACAACTTTTATTGGAAAGTTCTGTTAATTTTGCCAAAATTTCGATCTTAAAGATGACTTTTATTCTTAGCTAAACAAACAAGCAATACATTAGAATCAAATAAATCATCTAAGATAAATTTTAACCCTAATTTAAGGCTATTTATTTGTTTTAATAATTAGACCAATCAGTATTTTCAAAATGTTTCGGGCCTTAATCCTTTTAATCTTTAAAAATCTTTTTTTTTATTCATTTATTGATATTTACAACTTTACACATATATATACAACAAGTAAATCTGCTAAAAGAATATAAAATATGGTAAGAACTTGTGAAGAAGCTACACATTGGTAACTGTTAAGTTCTCTCTTACTTTAAATTAAACTTGGAATGAAGCCTAACTATGAATTAAACAAATTGTAATAAAAAAAAAGAAGTGGACTGTATCGATTAAAAATTTATTTTTCAATATTTACAAATGTTAATAAAGAAATGAAACCAATTTTACAATTACAATAAATAAAATAAAATAATAACTTCTATATAAATGAAAATAATAATATGCTTAATATTTAAGAAATAATTAAGAAATATTTAATAAGAAAAAATGATGATATCCTACTAAAACAAAATAGATAATTGATACTATTGGCCCAGTATTAAAATCAAAACAGACACTTAAACAAATGTTAATAGCCCAGTAATAAAATTTATACAAAACTAAAAAAAATAATAAATTGGTACAACGTTACCTGAATGCAAGCAGGACGTTCGTAACGGTATACGAACCGCTGGCAATCTTTATACAGCTACTTGATGTAGAGTCATTATTCATAAGTGCTCTAATCGAACTGCAAGCGGGCAGCGGCGGGCGCGAGAGCAGTAACGTCTGCTTCAAAAGTCCACCGCAATGTATAGCGGTTGGCAGCCCTGAGCCCTCTGACGGCCGGAGTCAGGCTGGGTATTGCCAAGTCCACGGGCTTAGGACTTGAACCTAGGACTTGTTTATAGCCTAGGGCTACAATCCATAACAGTTTAAGTATAAACTATTAACCAATCTATCGAATAGAAACAAGATAAGCTATGGGCCTATGAATATATATAATTATTAATTCATTTCATTTTATGAGATAAACTAAAACAACAATTAATTAAATTATTTTTAAATAAAAAAATAAAATAAATTAACGCTGTGGCGTTAACAGGTAACGCTTCAAAGATTAAATTTATTAGGTGGATCCTCGGCCATCTTCTTTTCATACGTCCCGGATGGTTGTCAGGAATTGTAGTGGATGAAAGGTTATGGATAAGAGGGTCGGTGTGACCATGTTTTCAACAAAGGGAATGTTGAGATCTTTATGAATAATGTTATTTGTAACATTCTAAGGTGTATTAAGGAGTTTACGGAGATTTTTGGATAGGGGATGATTGGATACGGGAAGAAATCGATGATTTTGTAGAGACTGATGATGTAAGTGTAATGTTTTTTTTTTTTGTAGACTATTGAAAGCTTAGAGCGTTTATCAAATATTTGTTGTAGTTGTCGAAATCTACTAGCATCTATTTTTTGTCTTTTCAGTCTAGTATGCAGATTCCAAGTTAGATGTTTGTCAAGAAGGAGTCCTAGGTAACAGATCTGTTCTACAGGGATAAGGGGAATATTGTTAAAGGATACTGTATGACAGGATGTAGTAGACTTAGGACTTTTAAAAAGACTACAGTTATACATATCAAGTAAATAATATAAATACATTTAGTATCGATGTTTATCAAATATATCTAGACATCCATGAAAACATCAATATTTCGGATCCCGATATTTTTAATCTTTGAAGAACAGATAACCTTAAATTGAAGTCTTAGATTTTTGAGAGCTTTAATAGGAAAAAAATAAATATTTGCATGTTGCCTTATAAATGATCAATTGATTTACTTTATTTTTAAACAATGAAAGCAAAAACCTATTTCTAGGAACTAGGGGTTGTATGCATAGTTATTCCTTTAACTCCATTTGAAAGTTCCGTCAAAAAGGAATACTTTTAGGAAACTCAATGTAAAAAGGAATTCTTTCAGCCAATTTTATTGCAGTGATGCTTCTACAAAACAATAGCGTCATAGTAAATTAAAACATTCCCGTTACTTACTCAATGCTCTATCGATACTTTAACTTGTTTTCCAGCCAATGTTTAACAGAAGAAACATCCAATTGGCTAGGAGTCGTTTTTCATTGAATATCATAAATCTTCAAAAATTTCGTGTTCATTAGGTCATAAATTAAACAAAACGGTAAAGTATAGTTTGATTAAAGGATATACATACCACCCTAGAAATCGAAAACTATAAATAGAAAAAATACATAACTTATGCTTAAAAAAAGGATGTAATTAAATAAAAATAAACCTCAATCTTATATCTTATGTTATTTCTAGATACTGTACCTACGGTATCTTAAAGTTATGAATATTTAAAAGGGGCATTTCGTGACTTACAAGAGGAGTTTAAAGTCAGTTGATTAAAGATTTTAATCAATTTTTTTTGGTGATGCTACATCAAAAAACATTAGGCACGTATCCCTCAATTCGTTCCAATAGGCCTTAGGAACCTTGAAAACAATTATTGTTTATAATATCTTTAAAAATAAATTTTGTTTGCCATTGCTTTCTGGATTATTATATACCAATCGATTTTTTTTTTTTATGCAGAACAAGAAAACAATATATTAAATGGTATTCAATAAGATATAATGCATCAAACATTACAAAAATCTTCATAAGCTTCTACTTAATAAGACCATGCAAATTTGTTTTCATAAAAAATAAAGACAGATTTGTTATTAATATGTTTTAATACGACTCTGTTTAGAAAATTTCTAATTTTTTCCTCAATTTTCTCAAAGGTTTCTTCAAATCACACCAATAAGTTTTACATTTTATTCCTTTATCAGATAGAAATAAAATAAACGGAAGTTCTGAAAACTTTTATTCTTTATCTTCGATTTTAATTTGTTTGCGAATTTAAGATTTTTACAATTCCTATAACCTTATTGACCCTGAAACCGTGATGATTTTGTGTGGATCGCCGGAGTCATCTTAAACTCATCAACATTTTTGATCTTGTTGAAAAAATTTTGAAGGCCTATAAAAATTTTGCGGAAAAAACTTAATTTTTCAATTGCTATAGAAATTCTTATTATAGGTTTTTTTTAGTAGCGAAAAACAAATATAAAATTTCTTTTTTCCCCCCAAAAAAAGTCTCTGGAAGTATACTCTGATTGAACTTGCCAACTCAGGTATCAGCGATGTTACCTAACTTCTTTGTTAGATATTTCAAATCGTATATTTTGTTGATGTTATAATCATCTAATTGGAGGAGCTATTTAACTTGTAAAAACCAGTTATATTTACGAATATTTTTATTTGACGGTCCAATTCAGTAAGTATTTTGGTAATTTATTGTCAATTTTTAAAAATCTTTATTATCCATTTCATAACTTGTTTTATAACGGAATAAGATATCTGTGTTAAACCTGATTCAAGTCTGCTATCCTGGGGTATTTCTAGAAAGGTTAAAAAGCTTCTTGATCAAACGAACTTGTGCCATTTCTAATTCATTTGTGTATCTTAGAGACCATATTTGGGAAAAATACAGGACTGTGTTTTTTTACTTTTACTTACCTATATATATATATAATATATAGTAAGGGTAGGTATAGGAATTTTCAACGGAAATACACGTTTTGAGGTCCCTTGAGTCCAAATAACCAAATGATGATTAACTAAATGAGATATAACAGATCATTACGAATAATAGTTGTAATGAATGAACCAAAGCAATACGAGCGCGTCCGAGCTCTCCCGAAAGAGTACACACCTGACATAAGCTTAATATAATACGGACTCCAACATTATCATGTCCCATAATATTATGTACATATACATATGCGGTTTTCATAAATTCTATTGTTTTATATTATACTATATTTAATTGTTTCTTCACAAATCCTCAGAAAACTTCCCAAAGAAGCAATCATATTCATTACCTATCTATACAACTGCATCCTTCGTACCACCAACTTTTCTTTGGTGTGGAAACACTCCATAATCATCCTGTTTCCAAAACCAGGTAAACCTGTTAATAACACATCATTCTATAGACCGATAAGCTTACTCCCGATCCTCTCAAAAATCATTGAGAAAATCCTTCTCAAACGCATCCTACCCATAATCGAATCCCACAACATCCCTTCTCATCAGTTTGGATTCCGCTCAAGACATTCCACTGTCCAACAAGGCCTTCGTGTTGTGGACCATATATCCTCAGCACTTGAAAACAAGCATTATTGCACTGGTGCCTTTCTGGACGTAGCGCAAGCTTTCGACCGGGTGTGGCACGATGGCTTGCTTTTCAAGCTCAAAACCTATTTACCCCAATCCTTATACCTAGTCCTCAAATCCTACCTCTCAAATCGTTCCTTTTAAGTCCGTTGTGACACCGAATTCTCCACTTACTATCCAGTTGAGGCTGGTGTTCCACAAGGCAGTGTCTTGGGCCCAGTTCTCTACATCCTCTTCACTTCCGATATCCCTTCAAATCCCTATACATTTCTAGCTACATTTGCTAATGATACTACCATTCTATCCTCCCACTCAGATCCTCAAATAGCATCTCTAAACCTACAATCACACCTCTCCTTGATTGAGCAGTGGTGCAACAACTGGCACATCAAAATCAATGAATCAAAATGCATAAGTGAAACATATCACTTTCACCCTGCGACGCAGATCCTGTCCGCCAATCCTTTTTAATTCAATTCCACTTCCCTACTCAGACACAGTCCGTTACCTTGGCTTCCTTCTTGACAAAAGACTAACTTGGAACCCACATACCAGACTTAAAAGGCAAGAACTTAAACGACGATATGGCCAACTATACCGACTACTAAGCAGAAAATCTAAACTTTCCATTGAAAACAAGCTACTGATCTACAAGATAATACTGAAACCTATTTGGACCTACGGACTTGAACTGTGGGGAACTGCTAAACATTCGAATATCAAACGCATCCAATCCTTCCAGTCCAAAGTACTCAGAACAATAGTCAATGCCCCATATTATGTCACAAATAAGACCCTACACCATGACCTTAACATCCCATTTGTCCTCGACATCTTCCCATCCAGATTCTCAAACTTTCACCAGAACCTTATCCATCATCCAAATCCTCTAGCTCAATCCCTATCCATCTCCCTTCATCCCTACAATCCTCCACAAAGGTTAAAACGGCAGTAGCCCAGAGATCTCTTGTAAATATGCTTCTGGAGTCCTGGCAATGGCCAGCATCTTCACTCATGTCCTGAGCCTCTGTGGCTCTAGTGCCCTCTTTCAGTCTCCACTGGCTTCTAATACTAGTGATGCGGCTGGAAAAGTGGCAATGGGATCTCCTGGAGTCTTGCTTTACCTTCCACATGTGGGGGAAAAAGCCTGGCTCGCAGATTCCTGGGCGAATGTATATATTGTATATAAGTATGATTGTGTTTAGAAGTTTCTATTTTATGTTATTTGTTCACTTTTATTTACTTTATTCATCAGTATTATTTATTTACTTTTTATATTTATATTTATTTCTCTATTATGTGTATATATTGTATGAATGAGAACTTATAGCCCTAATACTTATAGCCCTCCAGCAGTGGCTGATTGTATTATTATTCAATAAATAGATAGTCTCTTAATATTTAATTGTTTAGAATACAGCGATATAAAAATTAAAATTTGTCTATATAAGAGTATTATTTTTAAAATGATTTTATTGAGTATTAATACAGTCTGCGACACTGAAGGACATTGGTACTAGGGCTATAGTATTCATTCACACAATATGTACATAAGAAAGGAATATAAATATGATTAACCAAAGTAGAAAAAAAAAAAAAAATATATATATATATATATATATATATATATATATATATATATATATATAGAGAGAGAGAGAGAGAGAGAGAAATATAAAGTAATATACAAGATAAATATAATGACAAATTAAAGCCGAATGATAATAAAATAAATAAAATACATCCACACCTATATGCAGTATTTACATTGGCCCAGGGGACTCTGGATCAAGCTTTGTCCCCAATTGTGGAAGCCAAAGCAGGGCTCCAAGAGATCCCAGTGCTTCTATCCCAGCCGCGTAACTGGTACTGGAAGCTAGCATAGCTGAGACTATGGAGGGCACTAGAGCAACAGCCGCTCACGACTTGAGTGAAGAATCTGGCCAGTGCCAGTATATGAGTATTTAATAAAAAAAAAATACCCACAATGAAATTTAAATAAATATAAAGGAAGGAGATGGTCCGGGGTTGCGGTCATAAAAAGGCTAAATAGTGGTAAAACTATTTTATTGAAAGCCAACGTTTCGACCCGACTTTGCAGGTCTTCATCAGGGAGGTGTGTTCCTCTAGGAGTTTCACTTAGAACTCACTTAAACTAGGAGTTTCAGTTCTAAGTGAAACTCCTAGAGGAACACACCTCCCTGATGAAGACCTGCAAAGTCGGGTCGAAACGTTGGCTTTCAATAAAATAGTTTTACCACTATTTAGCCTTTTTATGACCGCAACCCCGGACCATCTCCTTCCTTAATAATGCAACTGTCAACCATTAAATATTCAATTAAATAAATATAGCGTCTATAATCTTTACTTTCACTTCCCCTTTGTCTGAAAATACTTATTTCAGCTAAGAAGAGGGTGGTTAGTGAAAATCATGTGATGCCCCACCAGATTATTAGATTGTGAACATAAATCATTTCCTTTCAAAATTTATATTTTATTTTTATTAAAATATCTACTGTTACGGCAGGTGTGTTTGCTTTTGTAAGTGCGTGGCATTCTGCTTCCAGAAATATTGAGATATTGTGATAAAGGGCTACCCAAATAGATTATGCTGTTAACCTCTTCCAACTCTACTCCATTTTTTTTTTTGAGGTATATTACAATTTGTCACATTCAAGGACAATGGTAATAATGATAAAGAGTAGCTCATTAATACTATTCACAATAAATAAAAGTAATAAACAGCAATAAAATAATACTAAACTTAAATGAATATAAACTAAAAGATACTAAACAAAACAAAAATAAACTAATGTAACAAAATAAATACTTAAAAATCCTTAAAGTAGAATACTTGGGCTGTCTTTTGCTAAATTCAAGCCACTTTAATTCGTCAGTGTTTACAACAAGCTTTTTTTTTTAATACATCTGTAATGTTGTTAATAGTTCAAAAATTACTAAATCGTCAGCATAGTGTTACACGAGAACATGAAGCCTGCAACTGATTCTTAGCCCCACAACATTTCTCTCTCTGAAAAAATAATCTGTATTTAGAGACTCAAGATAAAAAAAAAAAAAATAAATCGTTTGGTATATAATAATCGAGAAATCTTGGAAAGAAAAGGCTGGAAAAAGTAACATATTGGTTTAAATTATAGACAATTTTTATTTTGGGAAACTCCAGTAATATAAAAAAAATGATATACCTAAATATAAAAAAAAAAATATTTCGGGCTCCGATGTTTTTAAATTTGAAGGGTAAAACGATTAACCACCGCTGACAGTGGTGAAGAGGATGTAGAGAAGTGGGCTCAAGACACTGCCTTGTGGAACACAGCCTCAACTGGACAATAATTGGAGAGTTCAGTGCCGCAGCGGACTAGGAAGGATAGATACGAGGGATAGGGTTTGAGGACTAGGTATAAGGATTGGGGTAAATAGGTTTTGAGCTTGAAAAGCAAGCCATCGTGCCACACCCGGTCGAAAGCTTGCGCTACGTCCAGAAAGGCACCAGTGCAATAATGCTTGTTTTCAAGTCAGTTTATTGGCATTATTTGTTGATAAAGAAAACAAAAACTTATTTCTAGGAATGGAGTGCTACCAATGGGTAGCTTCTCTTCATGTTTTACAAGTCATGGTACTTGTTCATATTTACTTGTTGTACTTATTATTTAATACAGTTGTAAATTTCTTCAATAAAAAAAAAATCTAGGAACTAGGAATCGAAAAAAGTCATATAATTAGGTTCTATATTAAGAAATAATATTAAAAGTTAATAAATATATAATATAAAAGTATATAATTTTAATTATAAATAATAGCGAAAGAAAATAAATATAAATTAAGACAATTCACTTTTTGTATTTGGTTTGTCAAACTAATTAAAAATAAAATAGTCTTCCATATATTTTGTATGACAATTATATTAAGATCCCATAGGAACGTGGAAACGTTTATTTCCCAATCAGTAAAAAGCCCTATAAATTATTAATAACTCAAAAAGTTGAATTTCTGAAATATCCGAATTCCAGTTGATTTCAGATTGGATGGATGTTATTCGATAACGTTTCCTTATCACGTTAGATTACAGGCTCATGACTGGCATGAAGCTTGAAAAATGATGTATTCTATGACGTTTTTCACCAATTTCATAATTAGGATTTTTGTTAATATGAGGCTCAAACTTTGCTAAATTCGAAGAGCAGTGATTTCTTAGTTTTTATTCTAGAATTAAAAGTAGATTCACCTGCGAAGTAAGGGCTCCTCGATATTAGGCAGAAGCAGACAAATAACAAATCAAATGCTGCTGAATCTAAATAAGGGGAACATTAGAGATGAATTCAGCAGAATTTGGAGAATCCAAAAATAGAATTAATTACACTTTGTAATAAACAGTTGACAAAAGCAATTGTTAGATTTAATTATTTGAAATTGGATACTTGATGCTTATATGAAACCCATTTCGTGAAAATTATTACAGCAAACTCTAGAGATGAGAGAACAGTCGAAATATATTATGGCCTATTCCAAAGGGGCGTTTCAAGCGATTTGTTTAATTAGCCAAAAACATCAAAGAAGTAATAATGCATTGAAGTAAATAATATAAAGACATTTTTCAATGTACCCGGAATGTTTAATAATTTTATTTCTCGTTCTTTCAGATACTATCGCTAACTAGGAATATAACTAAAAAAAATAACATTTTAATTATGACATCATTAAATAAATCGTTTAGTATCATATTTTATTGATATGTAAAGTATCCTCCAGTGTTCTCC
The DNA here is from genome assembly GCA_928085145.1 of Nezara viridula. NCBI lineage: Eukaryota > Metazoa > Arthropoda > Insecta > Hemiptera > Pentatomidae > Nezara > Nezara viridula. The sequence continues at coordinate 185,300,482 of OV725078.1, read as the reverse complement.
CAATTATAAAAAAACAAAAAACAATAACACAATGAAACGTTTTAAAACATATGAAAACATATTGCTGTAACCCTCAGGATGATTACTGTTCACATTCTTGAGAAAGTTTTGTGACTAATTGTTGTTAAGTTAAGTAAAATAACCGCCTAACACACACCCACGCACACACACACATACATACATACATATATATATATATATATATATATATATATATATATATATATTATATATATATATATATATATATATATATATATATATATATGGGCCATTCTTCCATTGCGTACGCTATTAGAGATTCAAATTTCTCAAAAAAAAAAAAGTATAAACCTTTTATTTATTTTTTTTTTGACGATTTACTTCAAGACAGGATTTCAATGACAATGGCTGAAAATCGCTTCATGAGAGATCACTCTAAACAATGTCGTCTGACCATGTGAATTGAAAGTATTAAGCTGAGCCACCTAAGATTAGATTCATTATAAATTACAAAGGAATCACAGGTCAGGATAAGGTCAATCAATCGAGCTAAAAATTATTTAAAAAAAAAATAATAAAAAATGTAGTACGTTTAAAGGCATAAAATCCTACAATTTCCCCCTAAAAAATACGATTTATTCCATGGTACACGCCCTACCATGAGGGCCCAGCAATATTGCATTGTCCACGGCTCCTAAAGGCTCCTTCACACAGTCTCGGCAATACGATACCTTATGTCAGTACTAATGCGGATTATCGCTCTCTGTTCGACAGCTGTAATGCCATAGAAATTAATTCAACTATTCCACAAAATCACCGCCGAAAGGAATATTGTATCGCCAAGACATATCGCACTCTCTATGTGTAAGGACCTCAAAGGTCCCTTTAGAATAGTTCGCTTTAGATATAATGAAATCTGCTTTCATCGCTTTTGGTGAAGTGAAAGAAATAGAAATTTGAAGTTTTAAACCATCGCCATAAATCTCTAAGCAAAAACAACTGTAGCGCTGAGTCCCTGACGGTCATCGAAAAGTAACCGTGTGAGAGGAATAAAATAGTGAATGACGAGACAGTAAAAGCAGTAATAAAAATTAACTAGAGGACATTAAAACCGAAGATCCAAAGATGTAAATCTAGCTTCCCTCAGTTGGACGATAACCTCCTGTAGCTTGTTAGCCATGAATAATAAATATATAAAGATCGGAAAATACTTTAGCAGTTTTTTTTTTCATTGACTGGGAGGTAAATAGATCAAACCTGTGAGATAGAGGGATTATCATTTTTTGTATTTACAACTGATCCTATTATTTCTCATAAAACTTAATAGCCCATATTACCAGAGCTTGGGGCTTTAATAAAAAAAAAAAAAACATATGAGCGGCGGAAATAGAAAACAATATTCCCCGTCATAGTTACCAACTTGTGTTAAATTTAATATTGAAAACGAATCGATTCTAAAGATAAAAATGATTGAACTCTAAGCTAAATGCTTCTAGTTCACACCGGTATTAGGCATAGAATGCTTTCACACTAACATCACCTTGGGACGCGATATCAACTGATGGAATGGCCCAAACTCATTAAAAATATTTACGCTAATCTGATAAACTCAGAACCAAACTTCTCCTCTCACATATTGTGGAGAATTCATAAATCCATGAGATCCAAGAGCTTTATTCTCTCTAATTCAGCGTTATTGGAATTAAAAGCCAGTAGAGGCTGGGCTTTATATAAATTAGATATTCTTCTGTTCATTTCGTGGTGGAGAAAATCCTAGAAGTTCATGCTTAATATACTAAAATGCACCGCTCGGGACAGATTGACTTTGTGAGAAGTAAATCCTATCCGGTTAACTTAAGTAGTGGTATTTACTTAATTTCTTTCATGTTGGACTTTTCATAGAAAACCCCAGCAGAAATCTACGTAGTATCAGGCTTCAAAGATTTTCATTTCTTCTTCTTCTTCATGTTATTTCTAGATACTGTACCGTTTCTGATGATTTGTGTTTTATTTGCAAGGTGTTTTCTTATCACCGTCAAGCCAACTTATTGATATCTTCTCTGGTTAAGAAAAATGTTGACATTGTTCGTCTATACGCTTAGTTTCGATAGGTAGCAGCTCAAAGCCAGTGAAGGTTTCTGATGTTTTGTTATAATGGCTATGTTGTTTGCATAGGTGGTTGTCAAAGTGTCAGGGATACTCGAGATATCATATGTCAATGTATTATAGAGTATTGGAAGAAGGGCTGATCCTTGGGGTACTTCTGCCATGGATGGTAAAATGGTAGAAAGTTCTACGACTTGACGGACAGTGAAAAATCTGTCAGTAAGGAAGGGAAAAGAATATGCTAGTAGGTAGCTGGGTGTATTTTCTTGAGTAACCATCTAGAAAATTACTGTTGCATACAATTTTGCTCTTCAGCAGTTATGTATTCTGTCGGTCAGTTATGTATATATTAGTGGATGTATTCATTTTAATGTTATAAGTTATATCTGATAGAAGCATTATAATTTTAGATTTACTTTAGTTAGTTTTCCTTTATTTACGGTCACATTGATTCGATATACATTGGGCTGTTCTTCTATTTAAACAAGAATATTGAAAAGGTTTGTTTTATTGCTAATTGATATTAAAATTTATTATTTATTGAGCCTTGAAAATATTTTAGCGAAATCAATTGCTTTAACAGAACTTTTAACAGTTTTTTTAAAAACAAAATTAAAATTTCTGTGAAACCTTTTTCTTCGAAATGAAAAAAAAAAAATTAAAAATGATTCTGATCATTCCGAAATTTATAATCAGCTCCTAATATATGTTTATTTAAATGAGTTAATTTTAATTACAAACTAAATTGTTTTCAGAATATTTATTTCAAATACAAAATGCAAGTAGTATTTTGTATTTTAAAAACGAAATATATCTAATGAGGTGGCGATTTACATTTAAAAACTTCATAAAGATGATTATTTTTGTAAGGAAAGCAGTAATGATATATATCTAAAAGATAATTGGCTTTAAATTATGTTATTAATTAATATTATTTCTGAAAAAATTATAATAAAAGTGATCATTTGTCAATTGTTTTCATTATCTTTATTCTCAAATTTATTAGATAAACTGTATCCTTTTATTTCTTGTCTAAAATTTAATTGAAAATATTATTAAAAAAAAAGAAAAATTTACGTATTTTCCAACTAACCATCTGTCGGCACAACTTTTATTGGTTATATAACATAATATACTCTGCAATTCTCTACTGTCATAAAAAAATATAGAGCCCAATATAATTATTTTAAAGCTTATCAATTTTATGACTATTCAGGTATTAAAAATATCTGAACTGATTTTCACGAAGGAGAATTTTTGTTCAAACGATTGGTTTGCTACAATACACCAAGGGGAATTTTTTATTCATTAATCTATTTTGTTTATTAAAAAATCAAATAATATACATTTTTTGTATTTTAGTATCTTAGAAAGAAAATAGATATATTTTTTTGTATTTTAAAAATAAAATACAATTACAAACAATGTATTTTATATTTTACTTCTTAAAATGCAATATAATAAAAACATATATATATATATTTTAAAATATCTTATTTGGAATACTGTCCAGGTATGATTTGAAGTAAGCGTTAGATGATTTTAAAAATACTAAGGTTTAATTCGTGATAGAGATAACAAATTAGTTTCTATATTTTCTTAAATATAGCGCCTTACACCTACGTATCTATTTATAATTTTTTTTTTTAACTTTTTTTTCTGATATAATAATTTTAATATCCTTGACCCTTACCTCCTCCCATCTACTTACACTCAATCCCCCTCTCTTGCCATGATACTTAAACTTCGGTAGTATGCTTCTGAAGTTATACCCAAGCCCCTTGAGAATATTGGTTAGAGCCTATCGGGTATAATTTACAATGAAGTTTACTATGAATCTATGAAGGACAGATCTGAAACAATTTCGGTATTTAAAGTTCTTGGGAGAAAGTTTATCACGGATTACAACTCAGCAAAACATTGAGGATCTGGCGATGGAATATGGATTTGTGTTATTAAAAATTTGTACTACTCTCCAAAGCATAAAAATATGGACCTCGTGTATTACATATTTAAGGATCGATGCAAGTACTCCGCGATATGAGCGAATTCAGAAATTATTTCGTGCTTCAATTTCAATATAAATTTTATATATTATGTTGTGTAAATATATCTATATGTTCAAACACAAATTATGGTTTTCACGGCACTTTATTAGTTATCTTAGGTATATTTGTTCCTTCCTACAAGATTTTTTCAATGACAAAGATTCTTATCTTAAAATGTTGTTATAAACGCTTGCCTTGCTAGGATTTTTATTTCAAAATTAATTATGATCATAAATTCTCCATTTTCTAGTTTTGACATTTTTTATAAATTATCTTTTCACTCTTAATTCCAAGAGATCAATCTAATATACAATCACACGTAGTTTTTGATTATTATTTATTAATGAACGTTTAAAATATATATACAACTATTCAATATATAAACTATATAACACAATTAATAAATTATATTAATTTCTATTATGCACCAATCATTTTTAACCTTAAAACATGTAACATTTCATTTTTTCCAAGTTAGTATAAATTATTTAATATACATTTGTTAAAATGATAATACACTTACATGATATGCCACAAAATTGGGTAAGTCCAATATATTAATAAGTGTAGTTAATGGCTTATAGGTAAATAACAATGAAAAGAATAATAATAAATATCCAACATACCATATTACAAATTAAATTTAACTTCCATGATTTATTTGTTAATATAAGACTAATAATTAACATGAAAATATTTTAAATTCACTTACCTGTGTATGAAGTACATATGTCGTAAGGGTCAGTATTGTAATATTGAGAAATTCCGAATTTAAGTTGTCAACAGAAATAGAAGTTTTAAGCCTCTCTGAGTCTTTCTGTTTGTATACATTAACATCCCAGCTAAAAAAAAACAACAACAAAACATATGGGGAACTAAAAGTACATATTAAGGTAAGTATAAACCAGAGATGTTAATATTTGTTTCTAAAATTAATTTACTAACAGTTCAAATTATATGATAAATTTATCATCTTTACGTTTTATTCATTTTCATTGCAAGAATTTTAAGACGTCTCAGACGATTTCGATTAAATCCCTTACATATTATTAATCTTTTATGAAATATTGAACCTTCTCTTATAATAAGTAGTAATACAAAATGGATACATTTGAGGTATGAAAGGAATTGTTAATTAACTACTGATGAAACTGTACAAACAATGGTCCGATTTTCCGCAGAAAAGTAGAAAACTTATGTTCTGTCACCCTTCAACTATACTACAGATACCATACTTGCAGAAAAATGTTCATGATTAAGGTTTTTAAGTTCATATTAATTACGTCAAAATTTATTATGGAATTAGTTGAAGTTCATCTCAAGAAATTTAAAAAACATGTGATTTGATATCCTGAACGTACCCGTCTTTTTATCAAAGATGACTTAAATAAATTACTGCAAAGCTTCAATATTTTTTTAGTACGACCTGGAAAGTATTTTAATAAACTTAACTGCATAAATACATATTTCATTAACTAAAAATGTTTATTGATTATATTTATAATCGCAAGTGATAATAAGTGTTTTTACTCATATCTCTGTTATAGCAATTGACCCGTATTAATATGTGAAAAACTAAATGTTCCTTATCCTAACATTTACTTTTTCATGAATTCAATTCAAACAATCAGCTGATTTCTTTATTATAAACGTCAACATGAGGATTGGAAATATATAATACGGATACATTTCTATAATAGAGATATTAATAAAAACACAGTTTATTTATTTTCCTCTACTTATGGAACACCCTGTGTAATACAAGTGGTTAGGGTATAAAGAAATCCTTCTCGTATAAGTCAAATATATTATTTGAGTAATTGTCTTTTTTAGTGAATTTAAATAAATATTGGGTAGTCTGGGACAATAATATATGGTTTCAAAACAATTTAAATTAATTAATCAAATAGCGTTGGATATAGCAATTATGTTTCTGGAGATCGGGTGTCACTAAACTATTCGCTGAAAACGAATTAGTAACTAAAACGAGTGTGGATTGGAAAGGTGTCCGGTTGTTGATTTCCAGAAAATATAGCAGCTTGTCACATCCATTCCAGTTTATCAACTGCTCGTCATATCATTCCGTATCATCGCCTCCACCACTTTAAGCCTTTTGATGAATGTGGGAAAACTGGAAACATTCCAATGGAGGGAATTGTTAGGCCCCTTCAAAAATCCGTTACTTATTGTACTAATAATCTCTACATTAATTTTCTAATTTATTATGTTCACTAGTCTTTGCCATTTAAATATATATATATATATATATATATATATATATATATATATATATATATATATATATATATATATAATATATATATATATATATATATATATATATATATATATAACAACGGCATCATTCATTATGCGTAAAATTTTAATAAAAATAATTAAATGTTTATTTATATTTTTAAGAATTATTGATTACATATAACTAATAAAAAATCAGTATGTAGTATCAAAAATAATCTCATTTTTGTCAAAATTACAGCTACGTTTTTGTTAATAATGCAGTCATATACAAACAATTAAATTTAACAATAAAACTATTCATAACTTAATTCTTTGTCATTTGTAAAAAAATGTTTTTATGTCTTAATTTTATTTATATTTGAGGCGAAAGTTCCACAAGGAAGAGTCTTGGGTCCCATCCTTTACATCTTACCGCAAATATTCCCGTTTTCCCCAATATCTTCCTGGCAACATTTGCTGATGACACTGCTTTCAACCAACTCAAATCCTGAAACAGCCTCTTTAAACCTACAAATGCACCTCTCCCTGATTGGACTCTGGTGTAAGAAATGGCGCACCAAGATGAATGAATCCAAATTTAAACAAATTACCTTTACCTCGTAAATCCTGTATACCAGTTTGTTTTAACTCTATCCATATTGCTTTCTCAGACGAAGTTTAGTAACTTAGCTTTCTCTTAGACAGACGACTAACGTGGGGACCTCTCAATTAACTTAAAAGACAGGAACTTAACCGACGATACAGACTACTGAATAGAAAACTTAAACTTTCAATTGAAAACTTAAATTAAAATTGAAAGAATTGCTGATCTACAAGACAATCCCGAAATCTATTACGGACTAGAACAGTTGGGGACAGTAAACTTTTCTAACATCAAACACGTCAAATCCAGTCCAAAGTCTTTCGAATAATAGTCGATGCACCGTTTTATGTAATCAGCGAAATCCCACACCATGACCTTAACATCCAATTTGTACTAAATCTTATCTCAGAAAAAATTTCACCAGAATCTTTCATATCACCCAAATCCGCACGATCTAGCACCATCCAAGTACTTTGAAACGGCAGTGATCCCGCGACCTTTTGTAGTATGTATATATTGGAGCTCTGGTGATGCACAGCGGGACGAGTAAGGGAAAAATCGTGACATCGGCTAAAATGAATTTTTTTTTTTAGAACTTTAAACACTAGATAGACTGTTTTATTGATATCTTCTGGAATTCGTGAGAATATTTTTAGTTGGCAGAATATACATTTTTCACTATTATTAACAGTTCAATTGAAAGCTTTGTGGATTTTCACGCGATTTGGAAAATTGCTTCGTTTGAGCTGGTGGTTCATAATTTTTTTCTTGAAACTTTACCAACATTTCAATGTTATCCTGCTTATATAAAAAAAAATACAATAAAACTTGTTTTAAGTCAAATCTTTTTCCTCATTTTTTAAAATTTGTTTACAAAGATTCAAAAACAGCTTATTTTTATAAGTCATTAGTAAAGAGAAATTTTAACTACCATGATCCGTCTAAGGGTAGTTTAAAAATATTTAAAATAACTTTTTGTATTTATGAATGTCTCAGCAACTTATAGGCATATAGTAATATCTCCCCTAACTGAACATACTCTCAAATTTAGTTTTAGGAATTGTATCGAACATAAATAAAATAAGGTTCATTTATTTGTTTCGAAAAAAAACATTAATTATTGAAAATTGGTTTTCATCGTTTTAAATTGTGTCTACCTAATTAAGAAATAAACATTAATGTTACTCTTTTGTTATACTTAACTCAACATATATAAGACCATAGTTTATTTTCGCTCTAATCTAAATAAATAAACAAAAACAATCCGTTAAATGAACTAAAGTTTAAAGTTTTTTTTTTTTTTTTTTTTTATTGATGATATTTACAACTGTATTACAAGTAAAAATACAAGTTTAATGTTAAATACAAAGTGTGGTCAATGAGTATCCATATAAGATGGCATCAAGGAAAAAACAACTTTTATTTACATGTTCCACTAAGATTATTGTCTGTTAGTTATAAAATACAATATTATTAATCTCTAACCCTTATTATTTTTAAATGTCATTATGAATTCTGAAGGGTAAATTGAATCTGAGAGTATTTTGTTGAACCTTCATGACTTGATCTGTATCAGTTATTCTTAATATAATATCTAAAATTAACGCAAAAATATATATTTTTTATTCGGTGTTTAACATTTTTTTGTTATAAAAGTAAAATAAAATTTTATTATTCTATAAGAACTATTGCAAACTGAATATTTGTAATTGACAAACGTTTTTACAATATATTTTGTAGTTATTACATTTAAATTATATTATAATTATATTTTGGATTTTATTGTTTTTAAATTTAAAAAAATAATATTTAAATATAAATTATATTTGGTAATATAGACAGTAGTTATGGACTTCTAAAATTATGTATTTCAAGAGATCTTTATCAGTTTTGAATAATTTATGGTCAAATTTAAAAGTTTCCATCTTTATAAAAGATACCAAAATTTGTGTTGTTTTTCGTCAAAATTTTTTAAGTTTGACGTTATATTCGTGTTTCTTGACCTTTAAAACATTAGGGTACTAAATATCCAGTTAATCCGTCATCATATACAAGTTCTAGCCCAATGTACACGAAACCTAGTCTTTCGTTCCACAGTGCCGTGCGTAGGCATGAGTGTAAACTGGCTTTTGTGCCATTGATGGAGAATAGAGCAGATATCTCCTGGAGTCCTGTTTTCCCCTCCATAGTTGGATGTACCAGATCCCTAGTCTCATTGTAAATAGTGTATATAGGTATGCATGTTTCTTTAAATTCACTTATGTTTATATAATTTTTTTAAATTATTTTATCTCCTCTTTGATTATTATTTAGTTGTTATTTTGATAGTGCTTGTTTTATATTTCCTGTATATATAGTGTGAATATACTCTTACTTCAATATAATCATTGTCCAAGTGATTGAAGTTTATGTTATTCAATAAAAAAATATATTTATAGACAAAAATTACAGCGTTTCTTCTTTAATGACTATGAATAATAGGGATTAATGTAAACATAAAACTCCTATTTACAAAGAAAAATAAAAAGATATATTTATAAACGTGAAAGCAAACATTATAGAATGAATTAAACTAAAGCATAACAAGATAAAAATACTAAAATTGCACTCATATTTATTTACAATCTAGCATGCTGCAAATTTCAATGTTCTTCTGTTAATATACTTTTAAATCTGACAGAAAAAATTATCAAAGTATTTATTTTTGCTCTGCTGGCATTACAGACCTGAGGCATCTTTTGCCGCTCTACCCAGCATACCCCACCTCTCCCTGTCTTGGGCTGCTTCTTCCGAGTTATTTGCGTAGAGCTCTATTGTATCTTTGTTAATTCGACCTCTCTATCTGGTTTTTGGTCATCCACATTTGCCTACTATTGAGACATTATTTACTGAGTAGAGGCTTCCTAACGGGTTTCTCCGAGATAAATCAGTAAAAATATACAAAAGTTGATATTAATTTTAGTTAATTTATTTATTAGTGCAGTGTTTCGAAATCTATGTATAGCTGATCTAAAGTTAAATAATAGAAACATCACCATGGAAACCGAACATTGGAATCAAAATATCCGTAAACAAGAGCTAATGAGCGATTAATTTTCTGAACACAAAGTGAGGACCATTCATACAAGAATTCTCTCTCTTATCTGTCCATCTCTCTGCCTGCCATTTCACATTCTTCCTTTATAGCCAATTAATGAGTCTGGGCTAATATTTTACTTAATGTACAGTATTTGTAAAAGAATTATTATTGTAACGGAATCGATATCTATAATCACTTGATATTCTTATATAAAATAAAATAAATTTAATAGAAGTAGCGTTGATAGGCGAAGATACTGATAGAATAAAATATGAAAAAATCATATAAACTATTGAGAATAAATGTCGATGTATGAGCATGTTGCGGCATATTCCAGCCCGCCATCTGTTTAACAACAAGCGACAAATAGTTCACCTGCCCGCTACTTGGCAGCGCCAAACGAGCTAGATCGTGCAATTTACCTAACAGATGTATTTTATTTCTTATCATTGTATAGTAAAATACTCGAATTGTAAGTTGAAATATGTATATACATATTTTATTGATAATGTTTAAACTTTATTAATAAATTTAAACTTTTAGCCACTTAAAGTTTATTAATAAAGTTTAATGGCGATCAAATATACAGATCAATGCTTAAAAATAACTGTAATTGTAACGGCTCTTGATAGCTGATCTAGTCATGGCAGAGTGATTAACGCAGTACTTCGAGAAGTTTGTCAGGTTCTCGGATCTCCGCCCTTTGAGGTGTACACCTTACACTCAGTTGATCAGTATATGACACATGTACACATTTTTTGTTTACATCAAACTGTATTTTTATTCACATGTCCAATAACCTTTATCATAATATGTCTCTTCATACAAGGTCCCTTACAGCGATGACCAAGAGTGATTTGGGTGCTGATCCGCCTGACACTTTAGGTCACCCTTTAACTCATCTTCCTTCATCCAATGAGTCACATTACACCTATATTGAACACGCTCTTTCGAAGCCTTCTGGTAACTGTATTAACTGTACAATACCTCGACAAGACCTTTATAGCCTATGAGACCTTTTACAAACTGAGGGTTATGAATTATCAACATTCTTTGAATTTCTTTATATATATATATATATATATATATATGTGTGTGTGTGTGTGTGTGTGTGTGTGTGAGTGTTTGTGTGTGTGTGTATGTATGTATGTATGGACAGGGTTTCCTGTATGTAGAGAGATAGTGGACTTCAAGAGCTACAAAAGAGTTCTTAAGAACAATTGTCTTTATGATTTTAAGAATGACAACTCTACTTTGATTTGATGTAACTTTCGTCTAGTTTACTGCAAGTTCAGTAAATTTAGGGATTTACACCAACATTAAAAAAATAAAGATGAAACTTGTCAGAAATTGGTTATTACCCTACCTATAATAACATGTAAAAAGTCCCAAAGATTCCTGCGTCGGTTTTGATGGCGGGAGGGGGAGAAGAACAAAAAATTTTTTTTTTTAGATTTTAATAATATCTAAAAACCAATGAGTTTTTTTCATAAAGATTGTTCATTATAACATTTTTTTATAATTTTATAATTTTTTTTTTCTTTTTTTTTTATTTATTTATTTATTTTTCTCTTATGATATGCGGTATGATCAGCAAGTGATGGCCAGTAAGGTGCCCAAGAGGTCTCGGTCAGACGGAGTTAGCTCACCAGCCAAACAAAGGACTCGTCGCTGCCTACGAGAAATACCTCCAGTGACCAAAATGAACACTTCAGAACCAGAACCTCAGCCCCAACCAGGTACGTCTGCACAAGAAACGATTGAAGAATCACCTTTCTTTACTCCAAACCCCTACCAAGTGCTTCAAAATGACAAAGAAGTAATGGAGTCTGCAGCAATACCCAGAGAACCAAAGCCTCCTCCGATATTTGTGAAAAATATAAAAAATTTCCAGATGTTCTGCACCCAACTAAATAAAATCTGCTCTGGCAGTTATTCATGCCTTAACAGGACCAATGACACCAAGATAACACCTGATTCTGCAGAAGCCTACCGAAAAATAGTGAAGTACTTATCAGAAACAAATGCGAATTTTCACACTTACCAGCTGAGGCAGGAAAGAGCTTTACGAGTGGTGATAAGAAATTTACATTCCTCAACCCCCACTGAAGTTATTAAAGAAGAACTAACGACGCTTGGTTTCAATGTACGCCAGGTAACAAACGTTTTGAAGGAGGACAGGGAACAGCCAGGATTACGAAATAGGATCCCACTACCATTGTTTTTCGTGGACTTGGAGCCATCACCAGGTATCGAAAAAATATATGATATCACAAGAATATACTATACAATGGTGAAAGTTGAGAAGCCATATCCCAAGAGAGACATCGTGCAGTGCCATAATTGTCAGACCTATGGCCACACGAAGACATATTGCCACCATCTGCCGCGTTGCGTGAAGTGCGGTGAACAGCACAAATCTGTAGAGTGCACCAAACCTATACAAGATCCAGCAGTATGTGCCCTATGCTTGGAGGGACACCCGGCCAACTACAAAGGCTGCCAAATTTACAAGAATCTCAAAACCAGACACCAGAAAAACCGGATTCAAGATGAAGCACTAAGAACAAGAAGAGAGAGAGAGCCTTCCAGAATTGTAAACAATGATGTATCATTCTCCCAACTACTTAGAGGTAAGACTTTAACCGATAAATGTCAAGCCCTGCCACAACAACAACCTCAAACCCAACCTCAAAATCCTCTTCATCCTAATATACCTAACCACCAACAACAAATTCCTCATATTCCTCCTCCTTCAAATGCAACAGATCTCACAAGTTTGTTAGCATCTTTCCTCACCGATTTCAAATCCCTTGTTACTCCACTCATATCACTCCTCACGAATCTCGTATCTCACCTCATCCCTCCTTTGAAAAATCCTTAAATGACTCACATCCCTAAACCCATATCCATTCTCCTTTGGAATGCGAATGGTGTTAGAAATCATACAGACGAACTATCTACTTTACTACTTGACAAGAACATTGATGTGGCACTAATTACTGAAACTCGACTAACCACTAAACAGCACTTCAATATACCACAATACCTGACATATCGTACTGACCACCCTGACGGAAAAGCACATGCCGGTACTGCTGTAATTGTACACCAATCCCTCTCCCATCACCTACTCCCATTACCAATACATGATTTCCTACAGTCCACCGCTATCGTGATAAAAACCTTCTCCTTTCCGGTCACTCTTGCATCAGCGTATTGCCCTCCTAACCGATCCATATCCAATGCCCAATTCAGTTCTCTCCTCGACTCCTTAGGACATCACTTCATCTTGGGTGCAGACCTAAATGCCAAGCACCAACAATGGGGTTCCAGAACCACGAATTCTCGTGGCCGAACCCTGCTGTCTGCACTCAATTCCCAACGTTTTCACCTCCTTTCCCCCAACTCTCCTACCTACTGGCCCACAGATCCCAACCGTAATCCTGATCTTCTAGATTTCTTTATCCACAGCGGCTTAAGTCCCCTCAATTGTTCCATTACACGTCTAAATGAACTTTCCTCTGACCATAGTCCTCTAATCCTTAATGTTTCACTTGAACCTGTTCCCAAACCTTCTCCACCGTCATTCATTAGGGGCCCAGTAAACTGGGACCTTTTCCGCCAAATAATCTCCGATAATATTGATCTCAACATATCCCTCAAAACTCCCGATGACCTTGATAGTGCCGTAAATTCCTTTACTACCACAATCCAACAAGCCGCCTGGACTGCCTCCTTTCCAAAAGACTCCTCCAGAATTCCTATAAAGACCATTCTACCCCAACACCTCCTTAACCTAATCCGCACCAAACGCCGTGCCAGATTATTATGGCAACGATCCCGACATCCTACCGACCGCTGCTCCTATAATTACTACTGCAAACAATTAAAACTGGAATTAGCCACCTTCAGATCACAATCCTTCAACTCCTACCTATCCTCCCTCTCTTCTCGCGACAATTCCCTTTGGAAAACCACAACAAAAATCCTAAATCCTCACCGCATTTCCCATCCTCTCCGACGAGGTGATGGCTCCTGGGCAGCATCTGACGAAGATAAAGCTGAGGAGTTCGCCATTCACCTATCCAATACATTTATTTCACATCCGGAATCCCATCCTGCCCACACCGTAACAGTAGAAGAACTCCTTACATCACCAATCCCACTTTCCTTGCCCCCAAAAGCTATTCATCCTTCCGAAGTAAAATTTCAATTAAAAAAACTAATCCTCCGTAAAGCTCCTGGACATGATCTCCTTACACCTCAAATCCTTCGACAACTTCCATCCAAAGCAGTCATATTCCTTACATATATCTACAATTGTATCCTACGCACCACCCACTTCCCTCTGTTATGGAAACACTCCACTATTATCCTTTTCCCAAAACCAGGAAAACCTCTCAATAGCTCAACATCCTATAGACCAATCAGCCTACTCCCAATCCTTTCAAAAATTTTTGAAAAGATCCTTTTGAAACGAATCCTACCCATTATAGAATCCCAAAATATCCCTTCCCATCAGTTTGGTTTTCGCTCTCAACATTCTACTGTTCAACAAGGACTCCGAGTCGTTGATCATATTTCCTCAGCCCTAGAAAACAAGGAATACTGTTCGGGTGCCTTTCTGGACATTGCACAGGCATTTGACCGGGTATGGCACTCCGGACTGCTCTCCAAGCTTAAAATCCATTTACCTCAGTCCTTGTACCTAGTCCTCCGATCCTACCTCTCTGACCGCTCCTTTCGAGTTCGCTGTGGAACAGAATTTTCCAATATCTACTCCGTTAAAGCCGGTGTTCCCCAAGGCAGCGTCTTGGGTCCCGTGCTTTACATCCTCTTTACTGCTGACATCCCTGTTCATCCCGATACTTTTCTTGCAACATTCGCTGACGACACCGCAATCTTATCATCCAACTCTGATCCCGAAATAGCATCCTTAAATCTCCAAAGTCATCTCACCTTGATTGAGCACTGGTGTAATAACTGGCGCATTAAAGTTAATGAATCTAAATGCCAACACATTACTTTTACACTCCGACGCAATTCCTGTCCACCAGTACTCTTTAATTCCATCCAGCTTCCTTATTCAGACACAGTCCGGTATCTTGGCTTTCATTTAGACCGAAGACTAACTTGGAACCCGCATACTAGACTCAAAAGACAAGAACTCAACCGACGATACGGCCAACTATACCGACTACTAAGCAGAAAATCTAAACTTTCCATTGAAAACAAGCTACTGATCTACAAGACAATACTGAAACCTATTTGGACTTACGGACTAGAACTGTGGGGATCAGCAAAATTTTCTAACATCAAGCGCATCCAATCCTTCCAGTCTAAAGTCCTTCGAACAATAGTCGATGCTCCTTTCTATGTATCCAACAAAACCCTACATCATGACCTTAACATCCCATTTGTCCTAGACCTTATCCCAGAAAAGTTCTCCAAATTTCACCAGAACCTTACTTACCACCCAAATCCTCTTGCACAATCCCTATCAAGCATCTCCCATCCCTATAATCCTCCAAGAAGGTTGAAACGGCAGTGGCCTCGCGACCTTTTGTAAATTATATAAATTGGAGTTCTGGCAATGGCCAGATTCTTCACTCAAGACATGTGTGTATGTGGCTAAAGTGCTCTCGACCAATCTCCGCTGGCTTTAGTACCAGTGACGCGGTTGGAAGAGTAGCGCAGGGTTCTCCTGGAGTTCCCTCGCCTGATTGTATATAGGTATGCATGTTATTTTTTTTTTTTTCCTTAGTTTTAATTTTCTTATTTTTTAGGTTATTTTATTTTATTGTATAATGTATATACTTTTGATTATTATTTTGTTCTATTTATTTTATTTTTTTGTACATATGGTGTGAATGTCATCCTACCTCACTATAACCAATGTCGAACAGACAGATTGTTATAATACTCAATAAAAAAAAAAAAAAAAGAACATTCAATTCTATATAAAAATAATCGTATGCATTTTCTTTTATAAAATCAATGGTTGCGGAGATATATATGAGATTATATTTATTGTATTTCCACTTTAAGTAAAAATTGCTTCGAAGCACATAATTGACTTTGTTAAATTTTTGATTGATATTAATTTCATATAATTGATAATATGTGATAGAAGATATAAAAAATTACCATAAACCATGGTCTGATTATATACCTTACAGAGAACCAGAAAATTTGAATGCTGTAATTTTTAAGGCAATCACGTTTGATGTTGAATAAAAAGCAATAACTAAAAAAAAAAAAAATGTTTTATTTAGTCTTCAACCAATTACTTAATAGTAGTACTAGATTAAATAAAAAATAAATAGAAGTGAATCATGTCTATTTTAAAACCATTTAAAGGGGGCTATTAAACTGCGGTCAGTAAATCAATGATTTTTCGCGATTTTTTTTATAAACCCTCAACTGGACTGAAGTTATCACACTTTCAGAAAAACTTCCTTGTTTAGTGATCTTCTATATCAATTAAGTTGAGTTTACGTTTTCTCTAATTAAGTAAAAATATTATTATTACCGTAAAATTAGGGATCGACCCCCATATTTTTTCACACAATTAGGGATGAATCCCAACTTACTCTGTAAAAAACCACAACTAACTAATATAGCTAATATAGACGATCTTTTCCATTCACTTATAGGACGCATTGGATATAAATTTATAAATTATTTTATTAGTGGTTTTAAAAAAAAGTTGTTATTAGTAAAAGATGTAATTAGCCAATTAATTTTAGTTCAAGAAACTGTTTTTACTTTAAAGCATTACACAGCAATTTTATTTATTTTTGAAAATTGTTACATGGACAATGTGCATCAATAAATTGTAAAATATAATGTGCGTAATGACCCGTTGATCATTTGTATACTGGAACATAGAAAATTTTCACTAATAAGAATATAGCTGATCTAGAGGGAATTATGCTTGTGCGACACCTCGTCCTTCCAACCCACGTACCGTCCCTATTCAATACCCTAATCGCCCAACCTGGCCTATATATTGTATATGTATCTCTTCATCATATGTAGAATATAGAGAGTCTGTTTCGATATCTATGTATATATATAGGCAGGAAAAGACCTAAAAATATTTTATTAAAAAAAATATTAAACAAAAATAATGCTACCAGTTTAATTCCTCAATTTAAATAAATAAACAAACGGAATTCCTTGTTCTGTTGGAGATGCAGTACTTAGGTCCGATTTGAACCGTCCCTAAAGAGAAGTTCTTATATTATAATAATTTTCTTTTTTAATATTTCTAGTAAATTTTATTGTTTATTATAATATTAAAAGTATACCTATTTGAGCTTTTATTGCATTATTTCTTCGTTTTTCCATCACAATAACCCGATTCTCTCATGCCATGGATGATTTAAAATGTGTGATTAGCATTTTCTTTGCAAACTTTGCTAAGATATTCTCTAGGAAATATACTAATCACAAAAAAATAAATAGCTCCCTTTTACAAGTGGGGGTATGTATGGTATATTTCATTCTGAAACTTTATGGTAAAAAAAGAGAAATAATTAAAATTACTTGTCAATAAAGCAGTAATAATAATAATGAATAGTTTATAGTAAAATGTAGCACATGTATAGCTGATGAATTTATGTTTTTGGCCGAATCTGAATTGATTTTGTTATTATATGAAAGACCAAACCTGATAATGTGATATTTGGCCGAAACATTGAATTAAATAAATTTGATGGGGAAGAGACTAAATACTTATTTCAAACAGGATTCTATCAAAAAATTTGTTAAAAAAATAATCTTATCAGAGAAAAACGATAGCCCAACTCGCATGCAAATTATTGCCAAATTTATCGAATTTTTCAGAGAAGCACGCTTCGGAGGGGTATTTACTGAGCGGAAGGGTAGCCAGTAGAGGTTTAAGCATGTAAAGGGATACAGAACATAATAAAGCTTTTATAGGAATCATGAAAATTTATTGCAGTGTGTAACAATTATTAAAATCAATATGCTTACGAAATACGGTCAAAAACTTATGGTCTCTAAAGCATTAAAAAGAAATAATATTGTAAACAATATACAACAAAGCTTAAAGGCAGAACGCTGTTTCTATTTCTAGGTCTTAAGAATTTCCTTTATCCTTTATTATTTCCTTAAGGATTACCTATCCTTTCCTTCATCCTTTTCCTACCCATACATCTCCATCACTGCTTTGCTGGATAGAACGATGTTCAAAGGCTAGGAGTCAAACCCTACAGAAAATCCTGGTCCTCCAAGTCTGGGGGTGGTAATTGGGTTAACAACCCTATACCGGACAGACACAGGAAAATAGTCGGATGGATCTACGGTCACGACAGTCGCGCAGAAAAGAATTTCCTTAAGAGCGTTTATGTTAAGGGAAAATCAATTTTGTACTAGATTTTAATACGCCCAAATCTCACATACTGTGCAGAGACCTATGCGACGACCAAGAGTATGAGCCAAAACATTTTGTTGCTTGAGAGAAAGTTTCTTCGGCGAATATTTGGACCCGTCATTATTTAAGGAATATGTGGAAGGAGGACCGACTAGGAGATTTGCTATTTTTAGGGTGAGCCTAATCTAGTTTGTTTCAATTTTAATACGAACTAGATTAAGGTGAGCAGGTCATGTGGCAAGGAAGAAGAAAGAGCAGATACCGAAGAAAACTGTGGAGATCATTCACGGATAAATAAGGTTTAGCAGACCGAAGCTTTGTTTGATTGACTGTGTGGTTGGAGACTCATGGAACTTTGGAGCACCTAACTAGATTGCATTAGACCGAAAATTCTTGTGTTTGCTTATCGAGGAGACCTAGACACTATTATTCCGTAGTGGATGATCGTGTGTAAAATTTCCCACTTTTACATTCTCGAGTTTAGCGGTGCCGATACGAATTGAGGGCGGTTTGAAATTTCTTTTATGGCGGACCCACGGAACAAATCTTGAACTTCCCACTCAAAATAGAGTAGGTTGGTTATACCATTAGAACAACCCTCCCCTCCCTCCTTCCCCCCGGAATGACAGACATGGTTGGTTTGAGAGTAACCTACTAAAAAAAAAAAAAGAAAAAAAAAGAGACTATTGAACACCGACTTTCGTTACTTGCATCCATTAAATATAATAAAAGTTTATGTAATAATAATAAGTTTATGTAATAATAAGGGTTGTGTACCCCCTCTCTAGAAATTGTATTGCTTTCCTCTTTTTAAGAAACTTGCTAGTGAAGTAGGATTATAAAAATT